>OW818033.2:95752456-97002456 GCA_942486065.2 Calliphora vomitoria
ACATTTATTCAGAGTATTGGCTATTGTTAGTTATGAGCTTTTCCCATCTTTCTGGCAAAATATGGATTTCGAGCCAAAATAACTGCTCATCTTTTGAGACCAAGAACGAATCAAGTCAATATAGGATACTCTGTTCCAAAGGGGCACGGTCTGGTCTCTAAAGCGCGTGAGCCAAAACTTCCCAACCACTTCTTTCTCAATAGTTGTTAACAGGTATTGCACCATGTCATTGTGGAATATTCCGGTTTCATGTCTGGCCGCATATTCTGTTCCTTTTTTGGCCAATGCTCCCTTTAAACGAATCAGTTGCGTTCGGTACAGCTTCCCTGTGATGGTCTGGTCAGATTTCAGCAGCTCATAATAGAACCCTTTTGCTCCCACCAAATACAGAGAATAACCTTAGCGCCGTGTATATTTGGTATTGGTGTCGATTCGGCTGGTTTGCCAGGCTTCATATACGATCTTTTACACTTCTGTTTATCGTAATGGATCCATTTTTCGTCGCAAGTATGGTTTGGGGTTATCCGGATAATTTTATTTCCCGGGAAACGGGAATGAACATTTACAACTAGAAAAATAAGTAAAAAAGAAAATTATTTTATAAAATTTAGTCATTTCATGAAAAAAAGAAAGAAAAGCCATACATTACAATTCAATATTATATTTGGAGATCATTATCTCCAAATATTCTAACCAATTTTTTGCTATAAAATTAAGTATTATTTCATAGAAATAATGTTATATCTTCGTCATAGAACTATTTTTATTTTTTTTTGTAATAAGTTTTCAAAATAACTAATACATTCAATAAGTCATTTCACAACCGATTTCTTATTTTAGTGGCAAAGTTTTCAGCGAGCGAGAAACCATGTTGGCTTTCCACAGATGTTGGCTTTATCCTCAGTAAACCATTATAAAGACAATCTAAATTTTTTGTTCGATTGTTACTTGCTTGAAATGAACCTAATTCCCACTTAAAACGACTTTAAGCATTTGATTTTAAATGTTTAGGGGTTTGTTTTTCAACATTGATTGAATATTCTAATTCGTTTTTAAAATTTTGCTTCATTTGTATTTCGGAAACATCATCATCATCGCTCTAAACAGCTGAGGGAACATTGTGTTCAAACAGGCGTTCATACATTTACTATCCATAAATTTTTAACATTGTCTTTGTTATATTATAATTAAGTTTTTGTGAAGTTTTTATGTAATTTATCAATGATATAAGTCTGCTGTTATATCGTTTATTAACTTTACATTTTATTGCATGGACCATTTTTTGAGAAATCGTAGAATTTGTAGATAACAGCTGTTCATATACATAGCATCATCTTTCTGTAAAATGGTTTAATTTCGGCATAATGCTTCTACTGTATCATTAATTGGGCTTAAAACCTCTTCCAATATTTCTAAATTTGGAACAAGCGCTTCATCAAACAAAAATGTTATATTTAAATCCATTAAAGTATTTTTTTTTTAATTTAAAATTTCTGTTTTTTTCCGGGAAAAAGATTTAAATTTCCCGGGAATTCCAGACAATACCCCAAACCCTAATCGCAAGTAATTATTCGGTTCAAAAAATATATTTTATCACGTTCAAACATCATTTCGGACATGCTAAATCATCTTTCAAGGTTTCTCGGCTCCAATTGGTAGTAATGCCTCCAATTCTTGGTCTTCAAACTTTTTTGGTTGGCCTGGGCGAACTTTGTCTTCCGTGTCAAAATCTGAACTGTACGAAACATGTGTCGCGCGTTGATGCAAAACTTCCCGCATATAACGCATTGACATTTTCGAATCAAAAAAACTTAGTTGTTTACACTATAATGTTCAAATAATAAGTAAGAATAAATGACAGATATGTACCCTTCAAAATGACATATAAGTTATTAAAAACAAAAAGAGCGTTCAAAAGATAGATTTTAACTTAAAAATTTATTTTTTTCAATTAATCGATAATTATGGATCGAATAATTTTTTATTCTAAATTGAAAAATATTTTTTATTCGAATAAAAAAAATCCTCGATTATTCGAATAATTTGTATTCGAATATTTAAAGTTAATAAAAAGTATACTACAAATTGACTCATATTCACCCTAAATATTTCATGAAATAAGAATTTATCACAGAGTTATAGAACATAGACTAAGTAAGGTTCCACGAAAAAACTACATTAGCATTGAATTGTCCATCCCTGCTGTATATTTTCCTTCGTATTGTGCTCAACTTGTACATACTTGTTTGTTGGTACTTTATCATCAATACATATAAAAATACTCTTATCCCAAATGGGTAAGTACTCGTCGTACAATGAAGATGATAATTTTTTCTCCTGTTATTGTTGTTGTCAATATGTATTTGTTGTATCCACTCGAAAACAACAACTACCATAAACCACCACAAAATACAACACAACCAAAACAATAACAACACGACAAACAACCACAACAACGAATGCCTTGCCTTGACTAAATTCCAATTGTGTCGTTATTCGTTTATGTCCGACCCGCAATCGCTTTCGTAGACGTGCGCCCGCTACTCATTTTCAGTCCGGTTTTGAATTTGTCGTTGAGCGCAACCTGGCTCTGGGATACTACGAGTAAAAGAAAGAAAAACAAAAAATATTCTTCGTTGGCTTCGATTCAGTTTTCATTCGGTCTGTCTGTGTTGAACCTCGAGTATCTGTGTTAAAAACAAAAACTAACTTAAAATTCAAATACAAAAATAACAACGACAATTTTTCTAGTTTGTATGTAGTACATACTTTTATTAAATAAATACTTTTGGTTGGTTGTTTTTAGTTGGATGATACCTTTTCAACAATTTTCCCTGTGTATTTTAAATTGCCGCCGGTATTTGTTTGTTGATTTAAGCGCGGTTCTAAACGACAATATTTGTTGAAAAATTTAAAATGTGCATAATTTGTGAAAATAAATAATTAAAGTGTGTACATATGTGGTTTTCTTTATTTGAAATAAATGCTAAATGTGTGTGTTTTTTTTTTTTTGTGCATAAATAATTGAAAATATTAAAACGAAAATTTGTTTCGATATAAGTGCGCAACTATTAAACAAAATAAACAAATTTGCAAGTTAACATTTCTTCTAGACAATTTCAATTTCAACAGAATAATTTTAAAAAAATAAACCCCAACCTCAAGTAAGCTTTACGAATTATTCTAATAAGAAATACAGACTTTTTAGATTTTATAATTTAAATTTCAAAAGTGATAGATAAAATATAGATAAATATTGCGCAAAATTAATGCAGAAGTATTTAATTTTTATTGAAATTGGTAGACATTTCCCCTAACTTCCATAAATAATTTGAAATACTTCTTTCCAACAGCTATTTTCCATTAAGTAACCAGTCGAAATTTGGAAAAATAGTCACTAATTCAGTAACGGTTTTAAAATTTTTGGATTTGTTTCATTTTCCACTTATTTAGAAGCCTTTTCCCCTCAGGGTGCATTTTATTAAAGTGAAATTTTTTAAAAATGGAAAACATTTCGTGGACTTAAATTATTAATTCTTTATGTCAAACCAGCATTCAAGAGATAAAATATTTTTGTGTGTTGTTTGATCATGTAATAAACTTCTCTCATGTTTCAAAAGTCAGGAAATGTATCTAAATATAATTTTCCCCTTTACGTGCACTAAAGCCGAATAAGAACGAATTTTCCCTGTAATGTAACGCCATTCACTGACCAATCGAACAGAGAATGGCAAGGAAGAGGGAGTATTATGAGAAAGCGGGTATGAGGAAGTAGCTCCATATATTAATTATGTTGTATTGATAGTGCAATTGATGGGAAACTCCAAAATATCGTTTATTATTGTATTCCATTTTCGATCAGAACTTAAAGAGCATACTAAAATCGTGACCACAAGGTACCGATTAAACCTGTGTTCTGCTTCATGTCCTCAATGGCATATAAATAAATGAATACAAGAGACTGTCACCTGAAAAATTATGTTTATGTTTGGACAAAGAAGATAATTTAAAAAATATATAAAGCCTTGCGATACCGTGAATAAATCTGAAATTCATTTTAAAAGATTCCATCCATCGAAAATCGAATCGAGAAAATCTTTTACCGACGGAAAACCTTAATTTATTTTATTTTTTTTTTTAATAGATTAACTGTTTTCTCTCTTACTCCAAGCATTTATGTAGATTTAATGAAGTTCTCATGTGAAAGTCTTGAGTGTTTGAGAGCTTTTGCCCATAATTTCAACAAATAATTGTCAATTCACATGACCTATGTAGTAAAAATATTTGTTTAATTTTTATTTATGGATTTTTTGGTAATTTGAAATTTGAAAGTAAATTTTTAATTAGGCTTAAGTTCATTTATTATAATTCCTCTGTAATAATTCAAAAAATATCACTAAAACTTAATTTAAAACAATTGGCAACAATCCATTTGTATTTCGGAAACATCACAGATGAGGGAACAGATGATCACGGGATTTTCTAGTCGGGAATTCCCGTACACCAAACCCTTATCTTAAGTAATTATTCGGTGCAAAAAATATCTTTTATAGCGTTCAAACATCATTTCGGACATGCAAAATCGTCTTTCAAGGTTTCTCGGCTCCAATTCGTATTAATACCTCTTGGTCTTCAAACTTTTTTTGGTTGGCCTGGGCGAACTTTGTCTTCCGTGTCAAAATCTGAACCTTACGAAACATCTCTCGCACGTTGAAACCGAAGGAACACATTCACCATTATCTTTGGTGATTAGGCGGTGCAAATTAAAAAAGTAATGCAAGACTTCCCGCATATGACGCTTTGACATTTTTGAAGCAAAAAAAAACTTACTTGTTTACACTATAATGTTCAAATACTAAGTAAAAATATAATAATATAATATAATAATTCAAAAAATATCACTAAAACTTAATTTTAAACAATTGGCAACAATCTGTTTTGTCAATTGTAAATATCATCTATTTAACTTACTAACGACTGAGATTGAAACATTTTTAACATACATATATGTTAATAAAAATGAAACCACAAACTTACAGTTTTTAATCTTTTTTTACTTGATTGAAATTATTGTTACAATTTACAAAAAAAAAAAATATTTTTATAGTTCTAATCACTAATGATGAAATTTTGAACCTTTTTCGAAAAACCTTCCATTATGGTTTTTATAGTGCTTTATGTCACTTTGCTCGAAAATCTACCACACTCTTGGACACCTTTTTTGTGCTCTTCAATTCTCTTTTAACAAGAGCCCAATATCTCTCCACTGGACTCAGCTCCAGGCAGTTTGGAGGAATTGCCTCTCTTGGTACAAATACCACATTATAATATGCAGTTCTTGCCGCAACTGCATATTACTTGCCATCCATTATGCAGCAGGTATATTTTTTGTATAAAATTTGACTTCAGATTCCGTGCTCTGTCTTTGGCCTCTAAATTTTTAGCAGAGTTCTTGTCAGGAACTTGTTGAGCCTTGTAGGCTTTTAAACCTGCATTGGCTTTAACTTTTTGTACCAAATAGTCCGAGTACTGACCTAACCGGGCAGCTTTCCTACCGGCGGTGTTGGGAGCTCTTTTGAAAATGCTTTCTATTTTTTGGCCTGGTTCTACCTGAACCAGGTTTTCTATCAACGGACAAGTTCTCCCTGTACTGTTTAATAACATTGGAAACAGTTTGACGGCAGACTTTTGAATACTTAGCCAACTTATTGTAGGACCAAGTTGGGTTTTGTTGAAAATATTTAATAATTTTAGTACGCACTTTTTTCTGATCACTCATTTTATTCAAATTAACAACAAATGAACATAATTGACATTAAACATAATAACTGACATGGTTTCCAAAGGTAACTTGATAAAAAAATAAATCATATAATACTTGGGTTAAAAGTTTTAATGAAAAACGTGTGTTAAGAATTTTACGATCTCAGTCCTTATTATTAGGAATTAGTTTGGTTTTTTATACTATATACTATATATTTGTTAGAATTACGGGCATCAGCAAACGCGCAGCTATCTTGCGAAAAGCTTTCTCATAACTAAGTGATCATTTAAAATTTAAACCACTGAGCCATGTGATATGCCTATGGCTTCCACAATCTCTCGCACATTCAGTATACGATCGGCAAACACCATATCGTGAATTTTTTCAATTGTTTCTGATGTAGAGACCTCAACTGTGCATCATCCGTGCTTTTACGGCCACAACAAAATTCAGTAAACCATTTCTTTACCATTGAAATTTATGATACAGAGTTTCCATAGTATTTATCAAGCTTTCTCTTTTTTTTTGAGGTATGGTTTATTCCGCAAAAATAATGCTTAATGAGAAGACGAAATTCACTATTTTCCAATTTCACCTCAATTCATGACGTAGTCTGCTATCAATTGAACAACGAAGCTTGTTAAAATTTTGACAGTAGTTAACTGACAGATGTCTTTTGCTAAAAGCAGTGTTGCCCTTTCAGTTAAGTCGCGGACTTATTGACCCAACAATGAGGAAAAACTATCAGACAATGAGGATAAAACTGGAATGTTTTCATGGGAACATTACAACTACATATCGAAGGCCTATATTCAAAACCCTCTATCCTGAAAAACACAACTTGAGTTACTAAAATTCGGTATTCTACAATATTTTTTGAAAGCAACTACTGAATCTCACATATAATTGGTTTTTAAAATTTTGCATTATTGGGGACTTTATGATAGATAGAGGATTTTTCTTCTCTAAATATTCAATGTGTATGTATGAAAATGATAAGATAGAGGATTTTGCATTTTAATAAAATTAAATTATTTTGATTTCGTTTATGCCATCTGTCAGTTTTTAACATGATTTATTGAAGATAACGGCTAATAATTCATCATTATATAAAAAAAATTAACAATAAACATTATTAAACAAAAAGTTATAGAAAAAATGTTTTTTTATTTTTTGCCTTTTCAAATTTTAGAGAAATAACAAAAATGCATTGTTATAAAATTCACACCACCATAGATGAGTTCTATTTTACTGAACATTTTCCCATCAAAAAGTCATTTTCATGAAAATCAAAGATAGAGGGTTTTGAATATAGGCCCTCGATATGTACTTTGAAATTATTTTTCAAAATATATTAAATATATATTAACCATATAAGGCCCTATGGGCTCGGTTATGTAAATGAAGAATTAATAAAAAAAAAAAATTTAAATTTAAACGTTTTAAAATCAAATTTTGTATGGACATTTTGCATTAAAACGTTGTTTAAATTTTAATGTATTTATCTTTTAAATTAAACTAGTGACTAACTGCCACCTTAATTTATCAAATAACTCCTCCCTAATAGAAAAAACAATTTGTTTTAAAGAACCTTCCAGAATGTCTATTTCATAACAAAGAGGAAGGTATGCCGTTAATAATGACAGACAACATCAGCCAAATGGCCACCACGACCATGCTTACAGGACCATATCCTTTTCATGAAATCGCAAAGTGGCTGCCCTATGTCCTCGATAGCCTCACGAATTCTATCTTTGAGGTCTTGAATCGACGCTGAGCTGTTGGCGTAGACCTTATATTTCACGTGGCCCCAAAGGAAGAAGTCGCAAGGTGTTAAATCACAAGATCTCGGTGGTCAATTGTGAGCACCTCTTCGAGATATAACACGGTCCGGAAACTTTTCCCGTAAAAGAGCAATAGTTTCATTGCTTGTGTGGCACGTTGCGCCGTTTTGTTGAAAGTAAACGTTGTCCAGATCAATATCATCCAACTTCGACCAAAATACGATGTCAATTCTAGGTTTTCTTCAACACTTTGGGCTACAGCAGCAATGTTTTCAGTTGTTCTTGAGCGACGTGCACGGGTTTTATTCTTCACATCACTAACTTGTCCCAACAGCTCGAATTTTTCCGCCAATTTCTGTATTGCTGTCCGACAAGGTGCTTCACGACGACCAAAAAATGCTTTAGTTTTGCGAACTGTGACTGCAAGATTTTCACAATTTTTGTAGTGAATTTTAATAATTTCAATGCGTTGTTGAAGCGTGTATCGTTCCATTTTTAGTAGTGGCGTAGTTTCTACTTGTCAAATGTCAAAGAATAAAAGCTTCAAAAGTGACAGCTACGAAAATACCACGTGATTAAAAATAACACCTCTTGTTGGAAAACCCTTTATTATTAATTTATTGTATATTTAATGTGAACATAAGTTCTTTTTTATTCGATAATTCTTGTTTTAGCCTGTCGCGCAAAATATTGCACCATTTTTTATTTTTTTTTGGAAAAAAAAATACATAAAAAGTTTACTATCGCAATCGGTTCAGACCTATTATTTTAGGGGTATTTAAACTGTTGGTATATTTTTTGACTACATCATTATCTTGGTGTCTTATGGCCCTTGGTGTATTTCTACACATTTATTGTACATTTTGAAAGCAAGCGGGAAATCCCTAAAATATGAGAAATTAAATCAGTTCTCATTACAATTTGCATTTTATTTGTTTCTCAATTTTAATTTCGTATTTTTTATTTTCCATTTTTAACAAAACCTATTAAATGTTCACCGCAAAAACTTTAAACTTTTCGTAAATTGCATTTTAAATTAAATATAAATCATTGAAATCCTTTGCAAAGCCAAGAAACAACCCACATTCACATGTCAACAACTAAATTTTATAACAATCGTTTTGTATAAAGAAATTAAAATACCATGAGTTATTTTAAAAATTCTTTACATAGATTAAATTGCTTTGAATTTTCGCATGGGATACAAATACGAAAATTGTATATGACCTAAAAAAAACACACCAAATTTGCACTCACATTATGTACACTGAAACAATAAATATGATGCAAATATTTTTTTTTACAGAAAATTAACGTTAGTCAAATTTTACGTTAGTCAAAACTTCTTTAGCCCCGCTTACTAACTTATAATTCACTAGAAAATAAAATAATGTAAAGAGTAACGACCACCCATTACCAAGTAATGTAGGAGGTATTTAGTAGAAATTATTAAAAACATTTTTGGTGGCAAAGTATGTAATATTTAATATACGATTATTTTATATTCAGCCCAATTATAATAGAAAATTCCCCGGAAATTTTCCTTTCATTTTCTTATTTTTAACATTGCAATTGAATAGGAAAAATGGGAAAAGGGAAAAAAATTCCTACTACTTTTGGACATTGATTGAAGCTGGAATGCTGCACATTTTCAATATACTTTTCTGAATATCTAAGTATCTAATTTGTTTTAGTGTATCTATAATGTGAATGGTTAATTTAGTTAAGAAGATTTTTTGAGTACTTCTTTAAAACAAACTATTTTTTATTTTCTTTTGTTGTGATTTTAACTTTAGTTAAAAATTTTGCCAAAGAAAAAAATTAACAGATTTTGAAAATAACTAAAAGTCATCAACAGGGAAAAAATCAACAAGAATAAACAAGAAAATATTTCTAAAGAATCAAGTGTTTAAAGGAATTAAATCCTTGTACTAATATGTATTCCTAAAACGTGAAAGAAATCAAGTGTTTCATTAAGTTTTTCTAAAATCCTACTATTTATCAAGAGTTGGCACATAGTCTAGATAATAATTAAATTCAACTTCAACTTGATCTTAGTTTTGTCTTAATGTTGGATGTTTGAAAATAAAAATGGCTACCATCAGCGAAATAACTTCAAATGTCGTTACCGAAATAATCGAAAATAGCGTTATCTTTAAAATAACGTTAACGATATTTTATAATTTGAAATCTATAATTAAACAAGTAAGAGTGCTATTTTCGGCTATGCCGAATCTTTTATACCCTTCACCTTTGTTATGGATGCATTAATTGTCCACTTTCAGCGTATAGCATCCTAAATATATCAAGAAAACTTTTAAAAATTTTACATTTAATTGCTTACGAACAGATTATATTGTAGATATTGCAAACGAAATGACAATCTTATATATACCCTTCTCACGAAGGTGAAGGGTATAAAAACAACAACGTCAAACGAAACACCAAAAATAAAAAAACATATATCCGTTATTTATGGACGGATTTTGCTGATTTTAAATAGGAAACTTCTCGAAAGCATGTCTGACAGAATTATTGAAGATTTGGATCCCGAAGATGTCTGGGGTCATCAGAAAATTGATTTCAACAGACAGACAGACAGACGGACATGGCTTAATCGATTCCGCTATCTATAAGGATCCAGAATATATATACTTTATAGGATCGGAAAATTATATTGTGGAAATTACAAACGGAATGACAAACTTATATATACCCTGCTCACGAAGGTGAAGGGTATAAAAATAACCCAAAATACCGCTACAGTTAAAATACAATTACCGAAGTATTCAATAGATGGGAAATTAATCAGATTTTTAAGCAAATCCGAGTCCTAACATTCGTTTTGGGTCTATTATAAGAGCAAAATATGTTTCTCCCAAAAACAGTTAGCATTGTGAGAAAACGTTCTAAGTGTATAAATGAAAATGCATTGTTTGCTTAAAAAAGTTTACAATTATTTCGCTTCTTATATCCACCATCATCGTATTTAAAAGTATATATGTATATTCTGGGTCCTCATATGATTCTAAGACGATATAGATTTTCCGTCCGTCCGTCTGTCTGACTGTTGAAAACACGATAGGACCCATACAAAAGTAGCTATCTTGCTCAAATTTTCCACTAATACTCTCTGTTGATAAGGTTTGTTTAATATTGGAATATCGCTCCATGATGTTACCTACACCCCATGCAAATGTCCGCCCGAAATACTGTTTGAGCAGTGCGTCAATCCTCATAAAATTCTGCACAAATTAGTTCTAAGTACTCTGAAAGTATACTGTAAAGCATGGCGTAAACCGGGCAACATTTATCCCTAGTCACCATTCAGGGCCCTCCTCAGAAAATGACTTGAACAATTCATTGAATTTCTATATAATAAAAAGGAATGAAAACAGTCTCATTTGCACAGAGAGTCTAGAGGGATAGGGTTCTCATTCGAATAAATATTATCATTAAATTCTCGAATACATTTCTTTCCAAACTAATATTATTAAAAAATGTTTATATAATGCATAATGGTAAATAAGGGTTGTTTTTTAAAGCCTGGTTTAAAAATTCATGGAATAATTTTTTGAAAAATATGACAAAAAATGCATTTTATTGAGTTTTTTGCAAAGATAAAAATTTTTCAAATTGAAATTAAATTTTTATTTATGAATATTTGTCGATGAAATTTTATACTTATACAGATTTTTCTATTGAAAATGGAAAAAAAAATATTTTTGAAATTTGCCTTCAGGAATCCCACAATTCCCAAAAAAGTGTTGAAAAATCCCCAAAAATGGGATTTTTTAGTTTTTTGACTATTATATCCATACCAATGGCGGGGTTATCGGAACCCTTTAGAAAATAATTAGGAACATATTTGGCCATATGAGATGGAGAGATTTTTTTTTTTTTTTTTTTGGAGAGAATAGAGAATTTTTGAGAATTTTTGCCCTAAAGTTGAATTTTATATAAAAATAGGCGTTTTTTGGATGGACCCGGTCCCCTCGGTATTAATAATTTTCAAATTTATTTTCATTTAAAATATTTAGTATAAAGTTAGTTTTTCAAAAAGTATAAATCTTCTTAGAAATTTTTGGAGATAACTTAAAAAGAAAAAAAGTTCTTTTTTTAAAAAAAATTAGCGGAACGCCCTTTTAAAATTTTTTAAATTCTTTTGACACATACATTTGTTGTTAGTCCCAAAAAGGAAAAATAGAGAAAATCGGGAAATCCAGAAATCAGAAAACTGGAGTAGGGTAAAAATGTTGAAAATTTAATTTTCAAATGCGAATATCTCCTAAACTTTATGAGATAATTGCTAGCTACGACGAGGTTTTTTGTAGTGCCCGACGAGGAAATTCTAATTATGTGGGATCTAAGAAATGGGATCGTTTTAAAAATGAAACATACCCGAGGTGTCCTAATTTGGGGTCCCCTGGCCGCACCCCTGATGTGTCCATGAGGTCCAAATTCAAAACTTAAACTCGATAACACTTCCTCTTTGAGCATGTGAAATTTCATTAAAACCGCATTAACGGTTTAGAAGTAACAGATTCATTTCCCTCTATTTTTTTTTTTCTTTTTTCTATACCACTGTGCAGCGTGTAAAACGCACAAAACGGTGCATTTTTCTGGATATAATGGAGTCTGCGTTTGCTATGGATTAGTCTCACTCTATATGCGGCATTTTTTTGTTTATTAACAAACCCGATTTTCAAAGTAAATTTGAATAATTTTTGGTAGCGTTGTTCAAGCGGCAATCTATTCATGATGATTTGCCAGAGTATACTGATCATAAATGTCAAAAAGTGAGCACAGTATGATAGATCGTTTGACATTTAACCCTTTCGTAAATTCTATCGGTTAATTTCTACATTTCTTTTTCAACATATTTCGTATTAAGATACCTTTGAATCATGATACAGTTTGGCATAATTTATGTCTGTTTCTCAGGATTATATTGTTAAATAATGTTAATAGTTGATATTACTTCTGAAATATGTATCGAGATAAAATTCCACACGAATAAGTTTCATATTAAAAGATATTGATTGACCAAAATCTATCAGAACTATGGGCACTGAATAGATTTTGATTTCTCTTTGTTTTCCACAAACAAATTATTTGAAACATTCTGGTTTTGAATAAATTTGATTAAATTAATATTTTTTTAATCGGAAATTAAAAATGAATTGACTCAAATAATAAAAAATTTATAAACTTTTATTTGATCAAAATTATACTGTAATAAATGAGAATACTAGTCACAGCTACCCAATTTGAGCCATATTTTTCATCTTTCTTGGAGAATGTATCCCAATCGGTATTGCAATCGATATCAAATTCGTGATATAAGCCGTCTCCGACAAAAGTAGAAGTGGTTGTGTTCCAGTTAAAATTGGGTATAGAGATATTGCAATGGTACATCGATGAAAACAAAAAAGATCTTCCAGATCTAGTCAGTCATTAGAGGTTTTAAAAAATAATACATATTATATTTATTCCTCGTATTCCATTTTCAAATTAAATTCTTTTGAAACTCTGTTGTCATCTAACATTTACTAACTAACAAGAAGCGCAACATCAGCAGCAATTTTCATCATTGTTTTTGTAGATTTTTTTCTTCTTTATTTTGTTGTTGTTATTTGTATGTTGATTGTATATGTATGGAAAAGTGTGTGTGTGTGTGTGTGTGTGTGTATCTATGCAGAATGGCAGCATGTTGCGCCTGCGCTTTTGCGTAATTTCTTTATGTCGTTGGTTGTTGTGTTTGTTACTGCTGTTTTATGTTTTTGGCTGATGTTGTTGCTGTTGAGGTTCCTTTTTCGGTTCTTTACTACGTGTTGCACATATGTATCATTGTTGTTGCTCTGTGTTGTCTTACGTTTGTTTCGAGCTTCCCCAAACTACCGCAACAACAGCAACAAAGAAACCAATAAAAAAAAAAAGTTTCCTTCACTTTATGGATTTGTCAGTAGTGAGTTTTTAATGTGTATTTTTGTGGGTTGTGGTGTTCGTTTCCTTTAATTTTTTTTCCCTGTAATTTTTTCCTCTGTCATTGTCATGTTTTTTTTTCTTCGCTCTTATATTTGTATTTGTTGTTGTTGTGCTTCTTGTGTTGTACATAAGTTGGATAGACGGACGGACAGACTTGAATGCAAATAAAAAATTTGCTACAATCTCCAAAACATAAAGAAATGTTACTCGTACTTTTTGTTTATTTGTATTTTTTTACTCCTTCTGCTGTTTGTTTCTGGAGAGCACGTTCTGTGGAAAAAATAAACACAAAAATTTGCCATGTTTTATGTTGTATTTGTTAAATGACAAACATTATAAATTATAACAGTGAAGGGCAAAATAATGGGGGGTTTAAAAAATAACATAAAGCTAACTAATTATTAAGTAACAAAAATAAATGTAATCATTTAAGTTTATTTGATCCTTAAACATAAGAAATTTAAAGTAAGTTTACCACAATTATGTTTTATAGAGAACTCAACTTTTGTGATCCACTGTATTATAATTGCATTTTGTATTTGCTTCATCTTCCTTAGGTTTGTGCATTTTTCTTAAATATTTTTTTTTTGTGATTTTTCTGCATTTTATATCCTATTGTGAACAAAATGTTTTAATTTTTCAAATATTCCTTTAGATAATCACTTAACATCTATAATGTCATTTATGTGTTTATATTTTTATAATTTTTTTCTTCTTTACCACAGACATTATTAAGTCCATAAAAAAGAATAACATTGTGATTAAAAATGTTTGCATGACTAAATCATTATGGCTACTCATATGCAAAATTAATAATTTTAATACATTATGTACTGTAATTAAAAACAATTTATTTAAATTATATTTTTTACTTAGAATATTCAATTCTTATATGAAATTGTAATATAACGATTTCAAAAATTAATAATAACGTTTTTATTAAGCATTTTAATTTGTTGGTAAATAAAGCTAGAATTTTCCTGAATTCGGCACTGCTTCCAGCTTATAGAAAGCAACTGTTACCCCTAAAATTTCATTTTAACTCATTACCGCTAGCGTTACCGGTAAGTTACCGTTACCGAAATAAATGAAACTACAGTTACCGCTAAAATACCTTTATCATTAAATACTACGGTTTTTTGACCTTTTGCCATCTTTCTTGAAACATATGGATTCCGAGCCAACAGAACTGCTCAACTTTTGAATCCAAGAACGAATCAAGCCAATATCGGACATTTGTTCCAATGTGAAGTGTATCCCAGAGAGAGCGTCCTGCATAGATCGAAACAAATATTAATCGGACGGGGAATGGTCTGGACTATGAGGCAAAACTTCCCAACCACTTATTTCTAAATAGTTTTTAACAACTATTGCAACATGTGGCCGATCGTTGTCATGATGGAATATTACGGTTTCATGTCAGACCAATGCTTGCTTCAAACGAATCAGTTGTGTACGGTACAGGTTACCTGTGATGGTCTGGCCAGATTTCAGCCGCTGTATTTTGGTTCCACCAAATACAGAGCATTACCTTAGCGCCATGAATATTTGGCTTTGTTGTCGATTCGGCTGGTTGACCGTGCTTCACATGCGATCTCTTACGCTTCGTAATGATTCGTTGAAAAAAGAATTTTCTTTTATAGCGTCTAATTCAGACATACCAAATTGTCTCTCAGCTTCAATTCGTATTCGTTCCCAATTTCCCTGCTTTTGGATGAATCCTACTGCTTGCAAACGTTTTAAACTTTCTTATTGAGTACATACTAGGGTGATTGATTCTTCGACATTTTTTAGAAACCGGTTTTCGGTTTCTTCGAAAAATTGCAATTTAATATAAACCGGTTTCGGTTTTTTAATAATAACCGGTTAACCGATTTTTTGGCAAAATATTAAAACGCATTGAAATGAGAAGAAAAAAGTTAATATACGCCCATGTTCTAAAAAGCGCATATCGCTTAAAATTTGAGTTTTCGATTAGATAACGCAAACAGGTGTTCTGACCAACGAAAACGCTAGAAATTTGGTGTTTTCAAACCGCTAGTATATACTGAAACGTATAGCAAATCGCGTGGTTTTCAGAACATGGTGAAATGCGTTTTTCAAACCGTAAGCGATTTGAAAACGCTGCGTTTTACAGAACATGGGCGATAGAAAGGCCCTAAATCGAGTTTTTTGTGTAAGCCCAGATTTTCGTTAATTTCGATAAATGGCCCGCTCATATATCATATTTAGCCAAAAAATTTCGTTTTAAAAAAACACGAGTTAGGGCCCTTCTATAATATTGTAACGTTATAAATAGGCCACACGTTTTTTTGTGCTACACTTTTGTCTAGAATTCTTTCAATAAAAGCGGTAAAAAGTGTTTTAAAAGTGGTCGAAAACTACCGGGTAATCCTAGTAGTTATTACAGCAGCAAACGCTTAAATACTTTTTAATTCTAATTTTGATTATTTCTGTTAAAATAATCTCTTAAAAAAAAACACAGTTTATAGATTTTTTCGTTTGTGTTATAAATCTAGACATTGAAAATGATCTTTCACTCAGTGTACTTGTAGGACATATAGTTAACAAAGCATTGAGTAAGTTTTCAAGCTTTCCAGATCGCTTGAGACATTTGTCTAAATATAAAAAAAGTCTTCTAAAATAGTATTGGTTTGGAGTATTTGTTTTAAACATTTTTTTTTTTTTTGGGGTTTTGAATATTTTTTCAAAGTTTTTAATACACAAAAACCCATAAAAACACACTTTTAGAAAAAACCGGCTATTCGAGGAGAAAAATCCGGTTTCTCCGATATTCGAAATGTGAGCTGTTCAAAAAAACCGAAACCGACATAACCAAACAAACCGGTTATTAAAAACCGGGCCGATCACCCAAGTACATACCAATGATTTTACAAGCTCTTCTTGAGTTTATTTAGCTCTTGTTGAATTTGGTATAGAGTAATTCCTCCAATTCTTGGTCTTCAAACTTGTTTGGCTGGCATGGGCAATCTTTGTCTTCCGTGTCAAAATCACCACTTCTGAACCGAACAAACTATCTCTCGCTCGTTGAAACCGAAGGAACACATTCACCATAAGCTTTTATTAAAATTAAAGAAGTAAAGCAAAACTTCCCGCATATGACGCTTTGTTGGTACAATATTCGACATTTTCGAAGCAAAAAAAAGTTTGTTCTTTACACTTCAAGGACTAAGTGAGAATAAATGACATATAATTTATTACAAATAAAAACCGCATTCAAAACATACGCCATCTATTGTACATCCCACATTTTTAAGTAATACACCCAATAGTTTACAGTAGATCGCCTATGAATACCCCTAATGACAAAAATATGCTTAACGCGGTAACGACAAAATGTTGTTATGTTTAACTGTGCAAATGTTTTGATTCGTTCAAAGAAATTACAACGAGTTTTACAATTTTTTGTTTAAATTAAAACAGATTTTCATTTTTATACTTAAGACAAATCAGACATTTTGTAGTTTTACTTCTACCAACTACTGCACCATTTCCACTTGTATTTCAGAAATTTTCAATTCAATTTCAGAATTTTCTAATAGAAATAAAAACGGAATTTTCTGAAACACAAAAAGAAAAATCTGAAATGCAAATGGAAATTTCTTAAATACAATAAAAAAATTTCTAAAATATAATTGAAAATTTCTGAAATCTTCTTATATATAAACAGGCTACGCGTTTTTTGTGGTACACTTTTAAGTATGTTATTGTACACCAATATTGATGAAACATATATGGTTTAAAAGGTTATTTTCTCTAGATATGCACAATGCAAAAAATTATTTCAATAAAAGTGGTAAAAAGAACACCGGTCCTTGTATGATTAGAATCATTTGAAGTAAAATTAGAAACTTCTGAAATTCAATTAGAAATGTCAGAAATACAACTAGAAACTTCTGGATAAAACAATTGGAAATGGTGTAGCTGTGTTTTTGTATATGTTTCTGCTATTTTGGGTTTCTCTCTTCAAAACATTAAAACCTTAAAAACTTTGTCAGTTGTTTAATTTTTACTACCGTGTATGCACTGTGAGCGGCGGTTAAGGAGTACGTACTATTTTGCTACGTTTTCTTTTTACACAAAGTTTATCATTAACGACACATCAGCCTTGCAATATTATGTTCGTTTTGAAATCCACCAGGAACGGGTGGACGAAAGAACGAACGACCGACCAAACGATCTATACACACTGATATTGTGCAAGTTCATTAAACGCATAAATTTCCCACAAAAAGTCACAAGAATGAAACAAACAAAAAAAAAAAAAACAACACACAAAACCCAATTTAACATTTTAATAATGCCGCCATAGGGTTGGACATACATTAAACTACTCGCACTATGTCCAACTGTGAGACAAAATCATCTTCTTCAACTGTTGATAAATTCATACACAATCATAAATTATTAGTATATTGGATTTTACATTCAATAAGATACTCGCTCGTTACGCTGCAATCACAACATAATGTCTCTTCATTATTTCAAATACAGTTCAAATTTCATTTTTTATTTTTTGTTTAAATCTGATTTCTCTACATAATTATGACAAACTTATCTTTTCCATTAAAACAAATAAGAGTGTAAACAAAAACGAAAAAAAAAATGTGTCTTATCGCCATTCGTATTATTTAGGAATGCATGAATCGATGATGAGTCCCTTCTGTTTTCTACATATCATTTTAAATACTCGTATTATTTAAATCAGTGTTTCTCAACGTGGAGAGCGTATATATAAAAACATTTATTTAAGCGAATTTTACCAGCCCAATTTATTCAAAAATTATCAGTTTATATTTTAGAAAAGTTGAACATTTAGAACCTATTCTAAGTATATTTAATAGTTCTACAACTAATATAATCAGTACTACTTTTGTTTCTTTAATCATGTATATCTTTGAATCTACTCGTATATAAGATTTTTGACAAAGAAATAGTTTACAAATTGGTAAGCCGTTTTGAAACAATTTAATGAATAGGCATACACTTTTATTTAAGGACTGAGATCGAAAAATTCTTAACATACATATATTTTAATAAAAATGAAATCATTTTTTTAATTTGAGTGAAATTATTATTACAATTTACCAAAAAAAAAAATGTTTATAGTTCTAATCACTAGTAATGAAATTTTGAACCTTTTTCGGAAACCCTTCCATTAAGGTTTTTATAGTGCTTTCTGCCACTTTGTTCGAAGACTTTTGGCCACCTTTATTGTGCTTTTCAATTCTCTTTTAACAAGAGCCCAATATCTCTCTACTGGCCTTATCTCCAGTCAGTTTGGAGGATTTGCCTCTCTTGGTACAAATACCACATTATTCTTCTTTTACCACTCAAGACCTTACTTACCACAGTGATGGATGCCAAATCAGACCAAAAATAAGTGGACACATTAAGAAGTCTTATGAATGGAAACATCCTCTTTTGTAAATATTGCTTGATGTAAATTTCGGTATTTATAGAGCCCTTTGTAACAATTGTTTGGCTTCTTTTGCCGCAACTGCATATTGCTTGCCATTCCAAGAATTTTTTGGGAACATTTTCTGCTTTTGGGTCCTAAACCTTTCTACAGCATTTCCTCGAGCATCAGCAACATAAAAATATTGACGCGGAAGCTGCGAAAAATTTTCCATACGTACGTTTCGACATCCATTATGCAGCAGGTATATTTTTTGTATAAAATTTGACTTCAATAACCATGCTCTGTTTTTGGCCTCTTAATTTTTAGCAGAATTCCTGCCAGGAGCCTTGTTGAGCCTTGTATGTTTTTAAACCTGCATTGGCTTTAACTTTTTGAACCAAATAGTCCGAGTACTGATCTAACCGGACTGCTTTCCTACCGGATGTGTTTGGAGATCTTTTGAAAATGCTTTCTATTTATGGGCTTTAGAAACATCATATGGACCATTCCTTCTACATGAAACAGGTTTTCTATCAACGGACAAGATCTCCCTATAATGTTTAATGACGTTGGAATCAGTTTGACCGCAGACCTTTGATTGTTTTGCCAACTTTTTGTAGAACCAAGTTGGGTTTTGTTGGAAATATTTAATAATTTTAGTATGTACTTTTTTCTCGTCACCCATTTTAATCAGATTAACAACAAATTAATATAATTGACATTAAACATAATAACTGACATGCTTTACAAAGGTAACTTGATCAAAAAAAAAAAAAATCAAATAATACTTGATTTAGAAGTTTTAATGAAAAACGTGTGTTAAGAATTTTTCGATCTGTCCTTATTTATTATACTAAATTATTATGTTGAAAATAGTCTTACTTTTATTACATAAAATACTTTATGTCGTAGACGACTGACCCACACTTTCGCTGCTTACATTTTATTGTGGTCAAATACCTTTCGATAGGTTGAGACTGGGGCATAGTTTTAAAGTGGGTTGAAGTGTAATGTAGGAAGGCCCGGTCGATGTTGCTATGGAATAAACAAACTTGGTGTGAGGTATTAACGAAGTTATAAATTTTTATGGGCAATAATGCAATATAACATTGTTCGAATATCAGCAGCGACATCGCACTGCGTCACGCATCCGAGAGGTTTTATTTATGCCGTGCCTTATGCTGAAGTAGAGGGATGGCCTGGGTTATGTTGAGTTTGAGGCCATCGGTCGGTTGCGTTGCCTTAGTGAAAGATAACCATGCCCTCAAATCAGAGGGCACTAGGCAAAATGTCCATTGTATCGTTCGCAGGTCGTGCAGGTCTATAACGTTAAATTCGGAACAAAACTAATTGTTTATTCTTGATTATTATAAGGTTGGTTACCATTACCAAATCAACACTCAGTTTCGTAATACAATTTATATAATTTAAACGTGTTGAACAGGTTGATTTGGCATCATTAACTGAATAATAAACACCAGTTTTTGAGATTCTTCTACCCTAAATGCGTTATAGAATTATTTTTCCCCAAAGAATCATACAACATTCTTGATCTTATTTTGATGGACGCTTTTGCTGTTTTTACCTGATTCTTACTAGGTTTCTATAATTGAAACAAAAAATCTACGTTTTTACATTTTTAAAAGTCAAACTTTCTCCTTTTTATAATTTTTTAATAGTTGTCGCATTTTATGGAATTTTTAAAACAAAAAAATTAAAAATAAAACAAGTAATAGAGGTATATTCGGCTGTGCCGAATCTTATATACCCTTCACCAAATTATACTTTAAAATAAAATTTATAAATATTTTTTGGTAAACAAAAAAAAAATTTTTTTTTTAATTTTTTAAAAAAAAATTTTTTGTTTCGAAATAGATTTTTATTTTATCCAAATTTTTTTTTAAGTTTTTAAAAAAAAAAAATTTTAATTATAAAATTTTTTTTTTTAAATTTATTATTTTGACCCATTGTAGGTTCAACTTACTATAGAGATATATACATACATCGTTGCAATGGGCTTTGAAATATCGATTATTAAATATCCATATTGTATATTATATATTAAAATAGGCCAAAAATCGAGGTTGTCCCGGTTTTTTCCTTATATCTCAGTCATTTGTTGGACGATTATCTCTATTATAAATAGCAACAGAGCCGGAAGAATTGCTGATATATTGATGTATGAATCTTGTATGAAGTTATTTGGGGGCTACGGAAAGTTGATTTCAACATACAGACAGACATGGCTATATCGACATCGGTATCTATAACGATCCAAAATATATATACTTTGTGGGGTCGCAAATGAAAAATGTAGAAATTACAAACGGAATGTCAAAATTATACATACCCTTGCCACTCATGGTAAAGGGTATAAAAATATATGTGGTTGCTGGATTTATTGATGATAAAACGCATTTTATAGAATTTTTAAAACAAAAAAATTTAAAATTAAAAAATCGACTATGGACATTTTTTAGTTAGTCGACTATTCGACTTTTTTGGGATAACGTCATTGTTCGACTTTTTTCCGAACATAAAGGCGATTTCAACTTTTTTCACCATAAAGTCGATTGTTCGAACAATTTAAAAATCGACTTATAGAATCCAATTTCTAACGGGTTTCTAAAACATTTCTAATGTTGTACAATAGCACTAATAACTTGTTTTACATTTTCTAAAAATTATCTTCCATTCGATTGAGAATATTTCAAAAAACTTATGCAAAACATTGCTGATGGCAGTTTGTGGCATTTTTAGATCTTTCGAGATGAAATGTATTGGCCGTTTGATATTTTATTTTTACATATTGTTATTGTATGAAGAAGATAAAAAAAAAATTCGATACTGACACATATCTTAAATCTCAATGGTGGCCTTCATAA
The DNA here is from genome assembly GCA_942486065.2 of Calliphora vomitoria. NCBI lineage: Eukaryota > Metazoa > Arthropoda > Insecta > Diptera > Calliphoridae > Calliphora > Calliphora vomitoria. Next base: position 95,774,300 of record OW818033.2, read on the forward strand.
AGTCTTTAGATCTGTGGTCGACATTAAGATAACATGGATTATAATAACTATATTTCTCTTTATTATAATCTGTATGAGCTTCGACATTAAGATAACATGGATTATAATAACTATATTTCTCTTTATTATAATCTGTATGAGCTTCGTTGACATTCGTGTTTTTTAAAATAACCGATCAAGTTTTGCCCCTGTGGCCTTTTAGAGCCGACCACTGTTTAAGATCATTTAAAAAATCTTTTATTTGTAACTTATCCTAGAAGAAATTTTAAAAATATTAAAGGTAAATAGTTCGTTGAAAATGTAAGCCAGATGTGTGTCTAATGTTAAACTAAATTATTTAAAATTTTTTTTAGAGAGGGTCATTATGTACAAAAGTTTGAGAATGACTGATTTAATTGGTCTCATCTATAGCTTGAATTTGATTTTGTTATCAGCTTCAAAGCATCACTTTTTTTTCTTAGAAATTGGAGATGAGATTTTATTCTTTTTTTTAAAAAAGAATATTTATTAAGATTTATGTAAACATTATTTTAATATTTTTAAACTTATCAGTATTTTTGAATTTGTAACAAAACGGTTTTATTATGTTTAGCTTATAATGGAAAAAAAATTGTATTTGTTAGTTTAGTTGCAGTATTATGCAAGTGTTTGTGAATAATAATACTAATGGTAATGCTAACGTATTTAGATTTTATTTTATAATTGAGCCATACAATATATAATTGTAAATAGTGCTGATAATTATGGAAAATGGTCAATTGTAAATTATTTATTAATACACTTTATTAACCCTTTAGCGATCGTAATTATTTATAACGTGCTTTGCTAATTTTATAAATATTAGCTCTAATAGTGTTTTAATAATTAGTTTAATACAGTCGTCTGCACTTATAGCCACCGGGGGACGAACACGATCGAATACTCAACATCTTGAATCAGAAATTTATTATCTCCATTCTTTTCTTAAAATTAATTGGTCGATTCACAAGCTCTCCTATCATGTCATATTGTCATAATGTCCTAATATTTCACGACTCGGCGGCTCGGCTTAACCGACTCTTAGGCGTACGGCGCAGGTCTCTGCTGGTTGGTTACGATAGGACATTTTTTGCTTGAAACGCAATAACAAAATCTAACCATTGTGAAATATTAGAACATTGTGACAATATGATATCATAGGACCCCTTGTTAATCGACCAAATATGTTCCATATTTTAAAACAATCTTTTAAATAATGCATTCAAAATAACAAATCAATTTTCTTTGAAAATGATGACAGTAATTGTTGCTTGTCTCTAACATTAATGTAATCGAAAACCCTTTAATTTAACATGGATGGATGAATTATTTTTAAAATGTTTTAAGAGAAGACAAGATCAAGTTAAAAAACAAAACAATTCATTCATAAAGTAGTTACAAACAATCAACGACCATAATCGTATCTCAATTCAGAAAATTATATTGTTTCGATTACAAGTTTGTGAGTAAAATTTTAAATGAAGACAACACAGACGACAGTATTAAATTATCCAACGATAAGTTCACGTTTTAATAAAAAATTAATCAGACAAATAAAAAATATAAAAAAAAGAATAAAAATATCTGTATGTACTGTGGTGCTCATGTGTAATGTAGCAAAAAAAAAAAAAAAAAAAAAAACGCAAGCATGCGCCAGCTACAACTATCAACTGTCAGTGATCGCAACATGGTCACCAAGCAACCAGCCATCGTATGATCATCCATCCATCTACGTATAAATATATTGAACGATCGATCTATGTGCGTCTGTCTCTACTTTTCATTTTAGTGCTGGTAAAATTAGCAGAAGCTTTATAAATGAATGTTGTACTCATGTCGAAGACGACACACAGCCAGTGACTGGCCAGTTGTAAGGTGCAAGTAATATTTAAGCTTAATTTCCAATATGCTCGCTCGTACGTTCATAATGATGTTGGCCACCAAATACCTTCTTAAGTGGACGTACAACCGTATCCAACTTATGTATGATCCGATCAAATTGATTGATCGTTAGGGATAATATTATGGATGGTAACGCATTACTGCATGTATGATCAGTAATTTTTTATCGTAATGTCGCTGTTATTTTGTTAAGATGCATGATTGAATCGGTATATTAAATTTGTTGGTGGGTTTGGATCACAATAGACTAGCATTGAGATTTGAAAATTTATAAAAACTTATTTTTCTATATCATAAAATGATTTATTAACTAACTAATAATATATACTTGCAAAGGAATGAAATGTGTTAAGTTCGCAGTGTTTCTATGTAAGATCACTACTTTCAACGACGTAACAGCAAATACCGTTACCGAAATAATACAATTTAGCGTTACCGTTACCTTTTAACCGTTTCGAATCGTTAGCCAATTTTGCATTTATGTGTAGGTGTAGGGATTTACAAGTTCAGAATAGCTTCGCTACAGTTTCCTTGTTCATATTTACTTTAGCTTAAACTTGTAGAGCACAGCCAAGACTCTGTGTTGTATGGACACTATGACTGACTGACTGCATCATTATCGTCATCAAGTTAAGAGAGTAAAGCTGATACGTGTGGTTTGGTGGTGCATTTGGCTGGTGTTGCATTTTAAACTGTTATGAAAATAAATTGTAGTTACACGCATACGACATGCAATACAACAAGCACAAATCGTTCAAAAATCAATGATCCATAGAAAAAGATACAAACAAACACACAGACAACGTTGATCATTTTCTCGAAAAATATGTTGAAAAACTACGAGTAGATATACGTGATGTTTAGGTTTTTTTTCAGCAAATCTTAAGAAAATATCATTATCGTTCAAGGCATATTTAGCTGAGGACTTTGGCTTTAGATGCCAAGCTGATATTTGGTTAGTATTGTGGCTGTAAAGGAATCCTTTTGTCTGCCCACCAAAAAAAATATTCCAATACATTGGTTTACAGTTTGTGTTAGAATGTGTGGCACTGTGATGTGGTAGTGTGTTGTCTGTAGGATCATTAATTATATGGGCAATTTTTTGGTGGAGCAAAAAAATACGTTGAATTGTTTGAATGTGTAATATAAATTGAGTTAATTCATTATTGCATCGATCGCGCTCTGACCAGCAAGACAACTGTATAGACAATATAATATTCAATATACATATACGGAAAATCCAAAATTTTGGAAAATCGTTGAAACTGAATTCAGATTTCTTGTATTTCTTTTCGCTATAGAAATGAAATAAATCAGTGACACATATCGGTAGAAAAAATACCTGTGAATCCGAAATCTTAAGTTACTAATCCTTTACCTTATAAAGTTATGGTTACTTATTGGGTGTATGACTTAAAAATGCGGTATTTACAATAGATGGTGTATCTTTTGAACTCGAATTTTGTTTTTAATAACTTATATGTCTTTTTGAAGGCTACATATCTGTCATTTATTCTCAGTTTGTTATTGAACATTATAGTAAACAAAGTTTATTTTTGCTTCGAAAATGTCGAATTTTGTGCCAACAAAGCACCATATGAGGGAAGTTTTACTTCACTTCTTTAATTTGAAAAAAAGTGACGCTGAAGCACACCGATTGCTCACCGAAGCTTATGGTGAATGCGTTTCATCGGTTTCAAGGTGCGAGAGATGGTTTGTGGGGCTCAGAAGTGGTGATTTTGACACGAAAGACAAAGATCGCCCAGACCAGCCAAAAAAGTTAAAGTTACTCTATGAAGATTGTTGTCAAAGCAATTTCAAAATGTTTGCGAGCAGCAGGATTCATCCAAAAGCAGGAGAAAATTGTGTACCATACGAATTGAGAGACCTTGATTTTGTATGTCCGATATGCTGCTTCTGCGCTATAAAAGAAAATCATTTTTGCACAGAACCATTACCTGCGATGAAAAATGGATCAATTACGATAACCCGAAGCGAAAGAGATCATATGTAAAGCCCGGCCAAATATCCATGGCGCTATGATCGGTATTTGGTCTGACCAAAACGGTCCTAGATATTATGAGCTGTTGAAATCTGGCCAGGGAACCTGTACCAAACGCAACTGATTCGTTTGAAGCGAGCATTGGCCGAAAAACGCCCAGAATATGCGCCCAGACATGGAGCATTAATATTTCATCATGACAACACTCGGCCACATGTTGCAATATCTGTTAAAAACTATTTAATATGAAGTGTTTGGGAAGTTTTGCCACATTAGCCTTTCAGTCCAGACCTTGCCCCGTTCGACTACTATTTGTTTTGATCGATGCAGAAAGCTCTCTGGGATACGCTTCGCTTCAGAACAGAATATCCGAAATTGGCTTGATTCGTTCTTAGCCTCAAAAGATGAGCAATTTTTTTTGGAGCGAAATCCATATGTTGCCAGAAAGATGGGAAAAGGTCAATAACGTCCAATAATTTGAATAAATTTCTATTGTACAAATGCTTCAAAATAAAAGCTACAAATTTTAAAAAAATTCTCGCATTTTTAAGTCATACATCCAATATTTGGATACAATTTGTATCACCTCAATGGAGAACAATAAGTAATAAAAGGAGAAAAATGGAAAATATTCTAAATGAATAACCCTATTTTGACAAAATTTTAAACATATTGCTATTGCGGAATTCGTGAAAAAAAAAAAAAATTAATAATAAAAATTTCTTTTTATACCCTTCACCATGAGTGGCAAGGGACTGTGATATACGTTTGTCATTCCGTTTGTAATTTCAACAAGATCGTTACAGATAGCGAAGTCGATATAGACATGTCCGTCTGTATGTTGAAATCAACTTTCCGTAGCCCCCAATAAACTTACAAACATAATTGATACATCAATATATCTTTAATTCTTCCGAGTTAATCGAGAAAATCGGCCTACAAATGGCTGAGATATAGGGAAAAAATGTCCCACCTCGATAGTTGGCCTATTTTTGATCTATATCTGGATTACTAAGTCAATATAGAATATATGGATACCTAATGATAGATATTTCAAAGTCCATTGCAACGATGTATATAAGGCTGTAGTAATTTTGACCTACAATGGATCAAAATCGGGAAAAAATATTTTTTTACCCGAAAAAATTTTAAAAATTAAAACAAAAATTTACCAAAAAAATCTGAAAAAAATTAAAAAAAAGAATTTCGAAAAAAAAATTTTGAAAAATATCAATAAAATAAAAAATTATCAAAAAGAGACAATTGTTCAAATAATTGAAGTATTTGTATATAACCTGTCACCTGCTAAACATATTATTTTGAAATCAAGATAGTTAAGTTAAGTTAAGTTAAAATTTCACATTTTCCACAAAATCTCGTAAATGATTTCACAAACTAAAGTGTTATGGTGGCAATCGTGTAAATGATTACAGAGACTAAAATATTAATAAATTAAGTATCTGTGCGTGTGATGTAACAAATAGACTTGGATTTTTCTATGCGAATTGCTTAAATTTTTTTTATTAATTTTAAAAACTATATTACAAATACTTACATGCATTACAAATTTATTTATACAGTTTTAATTTAATTTCTAAAGCAATTTTGTAATGCTTTTTTTATTAATATTTATATATTTATATTAAATTTACTTGTCCATATTGCAGAGATTTTCCGATTTGTTTGTTTAATTCGTATAATTAATCGCCATATCTACTGCACTCGAAATGTTATAATTATAAACGAATATTAGCATTTCTATTATAAACAGACTAATAGGACTTTAATCTAAAATTAAAAATAAAAAAAAATACTAAAAGCTTATTTGCAAACAAAAAATTATAATATGTCATTATCGCACTTTTTAAGTGTGAGTATTTTTTTTTTTTTTTTTTTTTTTTTTTCAATATTAAAAACACGCTGTTATCATTTCTCAGTCATTTATAATTTATATTTAATAAAAGAAAACAATTAAGTTATGAACAAGTAAAATATATAAACAAAAAAGTTTGTACTCATAATAAACAAATACCCGGCAAGATTCAAACAAAAATACAGTATTGAAAATGAAACAAATCAAATTCCTTGTTAAAATATTATTTTATTTGAATATTTACCTTGGAATCACAGTCAACTACTATAATAAAAGTTGGGCAACTCCATTGTTGCAGCTGACAACTCACCATAGATAACCATTGAAATGTTGCCACTGATTTTAATATCATTTAAAGTGTCAGTTTTTGCAATCGAAATTGGAATCTGAAATTATGACTAGACTCAAAGTATTTTTTAATTAACTAACTAGCGAGTTATTATGTTTATTTATTTTTTTATTTAAATCTTAATGTTTTTTTAGACATTTATAATTTTCATAACGAAATGTAATTGTTAATTAATTACTCATAAAGCACATTCCTAATTTAACTGCTGTTTGCGGTTGTTTTTCATCTTTACAACTTAACATAAACATTCTAGCCAAATGGTCATTAAAAAATATAAATAAAGTTGTATAATTAAAGAAAATATTAGCTTTGAATTATGACCACAAATGTCAATTGAAAATTAATAGATATTTACATGTAAAGATTAAATTTTTACTACTAATTTTGTCATCCATCTACTTCACGATATCTGACGACTTGGCTATAGACGAGAATATATGTATTGGTTAAGGATGACGCTCGAATTTTTAACCACAGAGTTAAGTTCTAGTTCAGGTTCTACCTTAGGTTCTAGTTCAGGTTCTAGTTCAGCTTCTAGTTCAGCTTCTAGTTCAGCTTCTAGTTCAGCTTCTAGTTCAGGTTTTACTTCTAGTTCTTGTTCAGGTTCTAGTTCAGGTTCTAATTCAGGTTCTACTTCAGGTTCTAGTTCAGGTTCTAGTTGAGCTTCTAGTTCAGGTTTTACTTCTAGTTCTTGTTCAGGTTCTAGTTCAGGTTCTACTTCTGGTTCTAGTTGAGCTTCTAGTTCAGGTTCAAGTTCAGGTTCTAGTTCAGCTTCTAGTTCAGGTTCTAGTTCAGGTTATAGTTCAGGTTTTACTTCTAATTCTTGTTCAGGATCTAGTTCAGGTTCTATTTCAGGTTCTAGTTCAGGTTCTAGTTCAGGTTCTAGTTCAGGTTCTACTTCCGGTTCTAGTTGAGCTTCTACTTCAGGTTTTAGTTCAGCTAATAGTTCAGGTTCAAGTTCACTAGAACCAGAAGTAGAACCTGAATTAGAACCTGAACTACAACCTGAACTAGAACCTGAACTAGAACCTGAACTGGAACCTCAACTAGAACCTGAACTAGAACCTGAACTAGAACCTGAACTAGAACCTGAACTAGAACCTGAACTAGAAGCTGAACTAGAACCTGAACTAGAAGCTCAACTAGAACCTGAAGTAGAACCTGAACTAGAACCTGAACTAGAACCTGAACTTGAACCTGAACTAGAAGCTCAACTAGAACCAGAAGTAAAACCTGAATTAGAAGCTGAACTAGAACCTGAACTAGAAGCTGAACTAGAACCTGAACTAGAACCTGAACTAGAACCTGAACAAGAACTAGAAGTAAAACCAGGTTCTAGTTCAGGTTGTAGTTCAGTTGTAGTTCAGGTTCTAGTTCAGGTTCTAGTTCAGGTTCTAGTTCAAGTTCTAGTTCAGGTTCTAGTTCAGGTTCTAGTTTAGGTTCTAGTTCAGGTTCTAGATCAGGTTCCAGTTCTGGTTCTAGTTCAGGTTCCAGTTCAGGTTTCTAGTTCAGGTTCTACTTCTGGTTCTAGTTAAGCTTCTAGTTCAGGTTCAAGTTCAGGTTCTAGTTCAGCTTCTAGTTCAGGTTCTAGTTCAGGTTCTAGTTCAGGTTTTACTTCTAATTCTTGTTCAGGATCTAGTTCAGGTTCTATTTCAGGTTCTAGTTCAGGTTCTAGTTCAGGTTCTAGTTCAGGTTCTACTTCCGGTTCTAGTTGAGCTTCTACTTCAGGTTTTAGTTCAGCTAATAGTTCAGGTTCAAGTTCACTAGAACCAGAAGTAGAACCTGAACTAGAACCTGAATTAGAACCTGAACTACAACCTGAACTAGAACCTGAACTAGAACCTGAACTGGAACCTGAACTAGAACCTGAACTAGAACCTGAACTAGAACCTGAACTAGAACCTGAACTAGAAGCTGAACTAGAACCTGAACTAGAAGCTCAACTAGAACCTGAAGTAGAACCTGAACTAGAACCTGAACTAGAACCTGAACTTGAACCTGAACTAGAAGCTCAACTAGAACCAGAAGTAAAACCTGAATTAGAAGCTGAACTAGAACCTGAACTAGAAGCTGAACTAGAACCTGAACTAGAACCTGAACTAGAACCTGAACTAGAACCTGAACAAGAACTAGAAGTAAAACCAGGTTCTAGTTCAGGTTGTAGTTCAGTTGTAGTTCAGGTTCTAGTTCAGGTTCTAGTTCAGGTTCTAGTTCAAGTTCTAGTTCAGGTTCTAGTTCAGGTTCTAGTTTAGGTTCTAGTTCAGGTTCTAGATCAGGTTCCAGTTCTGGTTCTAGTTCAGGTTCCAGTTCAGGTTCTAGTTCAGGTTCTAGTTCAGGTTCAGGTTCTAATTCAGGTTCTAGTTCAGGTTCTATTTCAGGTTCTAGTTCAGGTTCTAGTTCAGGTTCTAGTTCAGGTTCTAGTTCAGGTTCTAGTTCAGGTTCTAGTTCAGGTTCTAGTTCAGGTTCTAGTTCAGGTTCTAGTTCCGGTTTTAGTTCAGGTTCTAGTTCAGGTTCTAGTTTAGGTTCTAGTTCAGGTTTTAGTTCAGGTTCTAGTTCAGGTTCTAGTTCAGGTTCTAGTTCAGTTTCTAGTTCAGGTTCTAGTTCAGGTTCTAGTTTAGGTTCTAGTTTAGGTTCCAGTTCAGGTTCTAGTTCAGGTTCTAGTTCAGGTTCTAATTCAGGTTCTAGTTCAGCTTCTATTTCAGGTTCTAGATAAGGTTCTAGTTCAGGTTCAAGTTCAGGTTCTAGTTCAGTTCTAGTTCAGGTTCTATTTTAGCTTCTAGTTCAGCTTTTAGTTCAGGTTCTAGTTCAGGTTCTACTTTTGGTTCTAGTTGAGCTTCTAGTTCAGGTTCTAGTTCAGCTTCTAGTTCAGGTTCTAGTTCAGTTCTAGTTCAGGTTCTATTTTAGCTTCTAGTTCAGCTTTTAGTTCAGGTTCTAGTTCAGGTTCTACTTCTGGTTCTAGTTGAGCTTCTAGTTCAGGTTCTAGTCGAGCTTCTAGTTCAGGTTCTAGTTCAGGTTCTAGTTCAGGTTCTAGTTCAGGTTCTAGTTCAGGTTCTAGTTCAGGTTCTAGTTCAGGTTCTAGTTCAGGTTCTAGTTCAGGTTCTAGTTCAGGTTCTACTTCTAGTTCTTGTTCAGGTTCTAGTTCAGGTTCTATTTCAGGTTCTAGTTCAGCTTCTAGTTCAGCTTCTAGTTCAGGTTCTACTTCTGGTTCTAGTTGAGCTTCTAGTTCAGGTTCTAATTCAGGTTCTAGTTCAGCTTCTATTTCAGGTTCTAGATAAGGTTCTAGTTCAGGTTCAAGTTCAGGTTCTAGTTCAGTTCTAGTTCAGGTTCTATTTTAGCTTCTAGTTCAGCTTTTAGTTCAGGTTCTAGTTCAGGTTCTACTTCTACTTCTGGTTCTAGTTGAGCTTCTAGTTCAGGTTCTAGTTCAGGTTCCAGTTCAGGTTCTAGTTCAGGTTCTAGTTCAGGTTCTAGTTCAGGTTCTTGTTCAGGTTCAAGTTCAGGTTCTAGTTCAGGTTCTAGTTCAGGTTCTACTTCAGGTTCTAGTTCAGGTTCTAGTTCAGGCTCAAGTTCAGGTTGTAGTTCAGGTTCTTGTTCAGGTTCAAGTTCAGGTTCTAGTTCAGGTTCTAGTTCAGGTTCTAGTTCAGGTTCTACTTCAGGTTCTAGTTCAGGTTCTAGTTCAGGCTCAAGTTCAGGTTGTAGTTCAGGTTCTAGTTCAGGTTCTACTTCAGGTTCTAGTTCAGGTTCTAGTTCAGGTTCTAGTTCAGGTTCTAGTTCAGGTTCTAGTTCAGGTTCAAGTTCAGGTTCTAGTTCAGGTTCTAGTTCAGGTTCTAGTTCAGGTTCTAGTTCAGGTTCTAGTTCAGGTTCTAGTTCAGGTTCTAGTTCAGGTTCTAGTTCAGGTTCTAGTTCAGGTTCTAGTTCAGGTTCTAGTTCAGGTTCTAGTTCAGGTTCTAGTTCAGGTTCTAGTTCAGGTTCTAGTTCAGGTTCTAGTTCAGGTTCTAGTTCAGGTTCTAGTTCAGGTTCTAGTTCAGGTTCTAGTTCAGGTTCTAGTTCAGGTTCTAGTTCAGGTTCTAGTTCATGTTCTAGTTGAGTTCTAGTTCAGTTCTAGTTCAGTTCTAGTTCAGTTCTAGTTCAGTTCTAGTTCAGTTCTAGTTCAGTTCTAGTTCAGTTCTAGTTCAGTTCTAGTTCAGTTCTAGTTCAGTTCTAGTTCAGTTCTAGTTCAGTTCTAGTTCAGTTCTAGTTCAGTTCTAGTTCAGTTCTAGTTCAGTTCTAGTTCAGTTCTAGTTCAGTTCTAGTTCAGTTCTAGTTCTAGTTCAGTTCTAGTTCAGTTCTAGTTCAGTTCTAGTTCAGTTCTAGTTCAGTTCTACTTCAGTTCTAGTACAGTTCTAGTTCAGGTTCTAGTTCAGGTTCTAGTTCAGGTTCTAGTTCAGGTTATACATCAGGTTCTAGTTCAGGTTCTAGTTCAGGCTCAAGTTCAGGTTGTAGTTCAGGTTCTTGTTCAGGTTCAAGTTCAGGTTCTAGTTCAGGTTCTAGTTAAGGTTCTACTTCAGGTTCTAGTTCAGGTTCTAGTTCAGGCTCAAGTTCAGGTTGTAGTTCAGGTTCTAGTTCAGGTTCTAGTTCAGGTTCTAGTTCAGGTTCTAGTTCAGGTTCTAGTTCAGGTTCTAAATCAGGTTCTAGTTCAGGTTCTAGTTCAGGTTCTAGTTTAGGTTCTAGTTCAGGTTCTAGTTCAGGTTCTAGTTCAGGTTCAAGTTCAGGTTCTAGTTCAGGTTCTAGTTCAGGTTCTAGTTCAGGTTCTAGTTCAGGTTCTAGTTCAGGTTCTAGTTCAGGTTCTAGTTCAGGTTCTAGTTCACGTTCTAGTTCAGGTTCTAGTTCAGGTTCTAGTTCAGTTCTAGTTCAGTTCTAGTTCAGTTCTAGTTCAGTTCTAGTTCAGTTCTAGTTCAGTTCTAGTTCAGTTCTAGTTCAGTTCTAGTTCAGTTCTAGTTCAGTTCTAGTTCAGTTCTAGTTCAGTTCTAGTTCAGTTCTAGTTCAGTTCTAGTTCAGTTCTAGTTCAGTTCTAGTTCAGTTCTAGTTCAGTTCTAGTTCAGTTCTAGTTCAGTTCTAGTTCAGTTCTAGTTCAGTTCTAGTTCAGTTCTAGTTCAGTTCTAGTTCAGTTCTAGTTCAGTTCTAGTTCAGTTCTAGTTCAGTTCTAGTTCAGTTCAGTTCTAGTTCAGTTCTAGTTCAGTTCTAGTTCAGTTCTACTTCAGTTCTAGTTCAGTTCTAGTTCAGGTTCTAGTTCAGGTTCTAATTCAGGTTCTAGTTCAGGTTCTTGTTCAGGTTCTAGTTCAGGTTCTAGTTCAGGTTATACATCAGGTTCTAGTTCAGGTTCTAGTTCAGGCTCAAGTTCAGGTTGTAGTTCAGGTTCTTGTTCAGGTTCAAGTTCAGGTTCTAGTTCAGGTTCTAGTTAAGGTTCTACTTCAGGTTCTAGTTCAGGTTCTAGTTCAGGCTCAAGTTCAGGTTGTAGTTCAGGTTCTAGTTCAGGTTCTAGTTCAGGTTCTAGTTCAGGTTCTAGTTCAGGTTCTAGTTCAGGTTCTAAATCAGGTTCTAGTTCAGGTTCTAGTTCAGGTTCTAGTTTAGGTTCTAGTTCAGGTTCTAGTTCAGGTTCTAGTTCAGGTTCAAGTTCAGGTTCTAGTTCAGGTTCTAGTTCAGGTTCTAGTTCAAGTTCTAGTTCAGGTTCTAGTTCAGGTTCTAGTTCAGGTTCTAGTTCAGGTTCTAGTTCACGTTCTAGTTCAGGTTCTAGTTCAGGTTCTAGTTCAGGTTCTAGTTCAGGTTCAAGTTCAGGTTCAAGTTCAGGTTCTAGTTCAGGTTCTAGTTCAGGTTCTAGTTCAGGTTCTAGTTCATGTTCTAGTTGAGTTCTAGTTCAGTTCTAGTTCAGTTCTAGTTCAGTTCTAGTTCAGTTCTAGTTCAGTTCTAGTTCAGTTCTAGTTCAGGTTCTACTTCAGGTTCTACTTCAGGTTCTACTTCAGGTTCTACTTCAGGTTCTACTTCAGGTTCTACTTCAGGTTCTACTTCAGGTTCTACTTCAGGTTCTACTTCAGGTTCTACTTCAGGTTCTACTTCAGGTTCTACTTCAGGTTCTACTTCAGGTTCTACTTCAGGTTCTACTTCAGGTTCTACTTCAGGTTCTACTTCAGGTTCTACTTCAGGTTCTACTTCAGGTTCTACTTCAGGTTCTACTTCAGGTTCTACTTCAGGTTCTACTTCAGGTTCTACTTCAGGTTCTACTTCAGGTTCTACTTCAGGTTCTACTTCAGGTTCTACTTCAGGTTCTACTTCAGGTTCTACTTCAGGTTCTACTTCAGGTTCTAGTTCAGGTTCTAGTTCAGGTTCTAATTCAGGGACTAGTTCAGGTACTAGTTCAGGTTCAAGTTCTAGTTCAGGTTCTAGTTCAGGTTCTAGTTCAGGTTCTAGTTTAGGTTCTAGTTCAGGTTCTGGTTCAGGTTCGGATTCTAGTTCAGGTTCTAGTTCAGGTTCTAGTTCAGGTTCTAGTTCAGCTTCTAGTTCAGCTTCTAGTTCAGCTTCTAGTTCAGGTTCTAGTTCAGGTTCTACTTCTGGTTCTAGTTGAGCCTGTAGTTCAGGTTCTAGTTCAGGTTCTAGTTCTAGTTCAGCTTCTAGTTCAGCTTCTAGTTCAGCTTCTTGTTCAGGTTCTAGTTCAGGTTCTACTTCTGGTTCTAGTTGAGCTTCTAGTTCAGGTTCTAGTTCAGCTTCTAGTTCAGGTTCTACTTCTAGTTCTTGTTCAGGTTCTAGTTCAGGTTCTAGTTCAGGTTATATTTCAGGTTCTAGTTCAGGTTCTAGTTCAGGTTCTGGTTCAGGTTCTAGTTCAGGTTCTAGTTCAGGTTCAGGTTCTAGTTCAGCTTCTAGTTCAGGTTCTACTTCTGGTTCTAGTTGAGCTTCTAGTTCAGGTTCTAGTTGAGCTTCTAGTTCAGGTTTTACTTCTGGTTCTAGTTGAGCTTCTAGTTCAGGTTCTAGTTTAGCTTCTAGTTCAGGTTCTAGTTCAGCTTCTAGTTCAGTTCTAGATCAGTTCTAGTTCAGGTTGATCCGGTTAAAAGTTTTGGATTAAAATAGATGATAAACTTAGTTTGGACTTGCCATTTCACATATTTTGTTCCCGATAAGATTTAAATGATTGAATCTAGCTATGTGAAATTTTCCACTGATATTTTCTAGGAAAAATATTTGTTTAATATTGATTGTGGTTATGTAATTCTTACTTGTCTCTTGTTTGTGTTTAAAACAATTCGAATGAGTTCAATTTTGGATATCCCTTGTAAACTTCAATGAGGTTTTTTTCTGACATTGAAGTAGTACTTTGATTTTTTTCCATTACGAAATTAATTATATGTTAAGTGGTTTTCGCTGGGTGTATTATCACATTTTAACTTCACCTGTAATATAAAAATTTAAATAATTTTATATTCTATATTAAAATTTACAACATTTTCCATAATAAGTACATTTAACAAAACTTTGAATTATTTTTATCATCTTCACTGACACAACATCACCCTCCCCTTTTGAGTTTAATGTCAAATCTATTGTTCATTATTAGTCATGTAATCTTTTTGAATTAATTAATTAATTTAGAATCCTTTACTTTTAGGTTTTTTGTTTTGTTAAATATTCAGCATTTTTGTCATTTATTTTCATCACAATATTATATGGAAAATTTCTTCATTTTCAAAATAGTTGTCTTACACAAACAGGTAACTAAGTAAGTATTATATTTTAATCGGTGTGTGTGTGTGTGTGTTTATGCATGAAATGTCCAGTCATTTTGGTAAATATATTTATTTCAATACTTGCAACACACTTGTGCGACACGAGTATTTTGCCTGTTGTTGAGAGTCTTGTAATATGCCGGACCGTTCGTCCGTCCGTCTGTCTGTCTATCATACTTCATTTACAATGTCCTTTTACAAACATTTTACATTGGACATTTACATTTAACAAATGGGTGGAGTTTTTATTTGGACATATTGATGTCTAAACATTTATTTGGCTTTTCTTTAATCAAGATATTTTAACTATTTGTACGAATACATATTTTACATGTTTTACAATATCGATACATACGCAATCTACTAGAGAGTGTATGAATCTATGATGGCATAAATTACTATTGTATTTTTTTCCATTTTTTATTTTATGGGATTATAAATAAAGATTGCTTGTATAATAGCTTTATTTTTTGTGTTCTTTTTAAGATTTTTCCTATTCATAGAAAGAGTTTATTTAGAATGGGGTAAAACGGTGGTTGCCTACATAATACGAGTAGTACTTAAACGATAATGGTACTTTATTGCAAAGATCTTTCAATTGTTTTAATATGAATTTTTTATTGCGTTATTATTTTAATATCTTAAAGCTGACGTACTGTTCTGCTGTCATAGAAATGTCATTATGACACCTCTCAGCATATGAAAGACAATTTTAACGGACGTTTTGAACCAAATATATTGTAGATTTAGATGTTTTCTTTAAGGACTTTAAGGACCACGAATTGTCCAGTAGAAATGAAAGAACTTTTTTTAACCAAACAATTGTATAACTACCTGGATCTTGTTTTAATGGTTTCTTTTTTACTAGGAAACGAACATTTCTACTGCCTTTGGAAAACCTAATCTTGAAAGACCTTGAAAGACGAATATTCGGTTTCGGATTAGGAAAAACATGGATTTTGGAATTTTACAAGTTTTGTAAATAACACTATGATGCACCAAATAATATAGTGGTTCTCATATAGCAGCTCTGTTTTATAAGCGATCGAATGTAATTAAAGTTTTTCTCGATCACATCTTTTAATAAATTTTAATTAGCAAATGTAGTGAAATAAACGGTATTTTCAAAGTAACATTTTCAAAACATCATAAGTATTGGTTATATGACTTAATAATTCGGGATTTACAATAGCGGTTTTTGTTTTTAATAACTTATATGTTATTTTGAAGGGGTTATTCTCACTTAGTTATTGAACATTATAGTGTAAACAACAAAGTCTTTTTTTGCTTCGAAAATGTCGAATTTTGTGCGTCATATGAGGGAAGCTTATGCTGAATGTGTTCCATCGGTTTCAACATGCGAAAAATGGTTTGTTCGGATCAGAAGTGGTGATTTTGACACGAAAGACAAAGATCGCCCAGGCCAGATAAAAAAAAGTTAGAAGACCAAGAATTGGAAGCATTCTCCATGGAGATTATTGTCAAACTCAACAAGAGTTTGCAAAATCATTGAGAGCTACTCAAAAAACGTTTGCGAGCAACAGGATTCTTACAAAAACAGAGAAATACCGTATACGAACGAATTGAAGCCGAGAGACCTTGAAAGACGATTTTGCATATCCGAAATTATGTTTAAAAGCTATAAAAGAAAATCATTTTTGCACTGACTCATTACTTGCGATGAAATATGGATTCATTACGACAACCCGAAGCGTAAGAGATCGTATTTGGAGGACGGCCAACTTGCCGAATCGACACCAAAGCCAAATATCCATGGCGCTAAGGTAGTTCTCTGTATTTGGTGGAAGCAAAAGGATCCTCTATATTATGAGCTGCTGAAATCTGATCAGACGATCACAGGGAACCTTTATTGAAAGCAACTGATTCGTTTGAAGCGAGCATTGGGCGAAAAACGTCCAGAATATGCAGCCAGACATGAAACCTTAATATTCCATACTGACAACGCTTGGCCACATGTTGCAATACCTGTTCAAAAGTATTTAGAATGAAGTAGTTGGGAAGTTTTGCCTCAACCGCTTTATAGTCTAGAACGTGCCCGTCCCGACTATTTGTTTCGGTCGATGCAGAACGCTGTATTGGGAATACACACGCTTCACTTTGAACAGAGTATCCGATATTGGCTTGATTCGTTCTTTGCCTCAAAAGATGAGCAGTTCTTTTGGCTCGGAATCCATATGTTGCCACAAAGATGGGAAAAGGTCACAGCTAACAATGGCCAATACTTTTAATAAATTTGTATTTTACAAATGTTTCAAAATAAAAAAAGCTAAAAATTAAAAAAAAAAATTCCCGAATTTAAGTCATACACCCAATATGTTGTTTTGAAATTTATTTTAAAATTAGTTATTTTATTTTTATTTCGAACTGAAGATACTTTTTGAAAATCTGTTGGAACATGGCTGTGTTACGCACTTTTTTCAAAAAATTTTCATTTTCTTCACGCTCTAAGTTGATCGTGAGGCAGTAAAATATATACTTTTTCTAAATTAATGAAAAGTCATGCTAAAGTAGCTTTCCATACAAATACTAGATTGTTCTTTAGTATACCCTTCACCATGAGTAGCAAAGGTATATATAAGTAATAGTAGTTAAATGTATTTTTTTAATTTGTATTGTAATTGTAAATTAGCTTTTCTCTGGAACAATGATATTTAATATTTAATAAATCTACTTACATAATTTATATAATTTATATACTTTATATTATAAATACATACATGCAAGAGAGTGCCTACATTAAATGTTTTACTTTACAATGTTCTCAAATTTACATGGACTCTACGATAATAGTAATTAAAAAATATCTAGTTGCTATAATTAAATTCGCTAGTTAGTAAACAGCCATTAAAACGTTAATAACTAAATTTTGATTGGCTTAAACATAAAGTACATGTCGACCAATGGGAGGAAAACTTCGTAGTTGTTTAAGAAATTATTCATGTGTCTAGATATTTTATATCAGATTATCATTTGACGTACTTGTCAGATTCAATGGAGATGCATAAATAACATTTAAAAGATAGGAGAAGTGATTTTGAAATATTCATAAATATACATGATTCAGAATAACGACTGAAAAACAATATTCAAACACTCAATTTTTATGATTTTCATAAAAAAATTTCAATATTATTTTCCGATCATCATTCGGCCAAACGTATACAGATTAATTAATCATTAATATTTGAGATTATTGGCAATTTTTAATGATTTTACGATAGTTTCTGTTATATTTCAATAGCAGACTAACACGTATTCACGTTTGATATCAAATTTATGAAAATAAAACATTAAACGCTTGGATATGACTTGATACAATTTTTAGAATAATAGCCTTCTCAAGAAAATGAGGAATTTATTAACAATTTAAATGGTTTTTCAAGTTGTTATGAAACCGTATTCTCAAAGCTATTGCAAATGTAGATTTCAATCTGTGAAACACAAAATATAATTTGTTAGGAACATATTTAAAACTCGAATAAATTTATTTTTAAATACAAATGTGTTCTTAAATTACATCTATATCTATATAAATATATAAATGTCTTTGTAAGTTTGTTTGTTTGTTTGTTTGTTTGAGCATCACGCCTAAACGGCTGAACTGATTTTATTGAAATTTGGAACGTAGATAGATCCTTACTTGGAAGCGTCAATAGGCTATAACTTTTTTTTCAATACTTGGACCATAAAGGGATAAACAGGGGGAAAACCGATTTTTTTAAATAAAATCCTTACATATTTTTCTTACTACGACGGGGGTAGCGAAGCGCACCGGGTCAAGCTAGTAAATATATAAATCTCTTTGTAAGTTTGTTTGTTTGTTTGAGCATCACGCCTAAACGGCTGAATCGATTTTATTGAAATTTGGAACGTAGATAGATCCTTACTTGGAAGCGTCAATAGGCTATACCTTTTTTCTATACTTCGACCAGAAAGGGGTAAACAGGGGGAAAACCGGTAAAATTGGTACCTTTAGTTCTTAAACAATACATACCAAACGGCCGAAACGATTTTATTGAAATTTCCAACATAGACTACGACAGGGGTAGCGAAGCTCACCGGGTCAAGCTAGTTAATAATAAATTGAAAAAACACCATTTTTCAAACGTCTTTTTAAGTTTGACAATGATTTCAGAATATTATTGTATTATATATGAAATTGAGAAAATTACATTGTTCAAGAAATTTTGTTTAAAACAACATCAAATTGAAGTCAACATCAAATTTAGGTTTGAGAAATCTTTTAGATTTACGTTTGATGTCAAATTAAAGTAAAGGCTTTTCCAACAAGAGCTGTTATTTTGGTATTCAAAGAAAAATTAAATTTTTTGAGATAAATAGGAAGGTATGCCGATAATAATGAAAGACAACATCAGCCAAATGGCCACCACGACCACGCTTACAGGACCATATCCTTTTCATGAAATTTCCCATAACCTAATCGCAAAGTGGCTGCCCTATGTCCTCGATAGCCTCACGAATTCTATCTCTGAGGTCTTGAATCGACGCTGGGCTGTTGGCGTAGACCTTATCTATCACGTGACCTTAAAGGAATAAGTCGCAAGGTGTTAAATCACAAGATCTCGGTGGCCAATTGTGATCACCTCTTCGAGAGATAACACGGTCCGGATACTTTGCCCGTAAAAGAGCAATGGTTTCGTTGCTTGTGTGGCACGTAGCGCTGTCTTGTTGAAAGTAAACGTTGTCCAGAGCAATATCATCCAACTCCGAACATAAGAAATCATTAATCATCTCTCGATAGTGCAATCCATTCACCAAAATCCAAAGAACTAGGAGGAATGGACAAACCTTGGTTTTCTTCAACACTTTGGGCTACAGCTCGACTTTTTCCACCAATTTCTGTATTGCGGTCCGACAAGGTGCTTCACGACGACCCAAAAATGCTTTAATTTTGCGAACTGTGACTGCAAGATTTTCACCATTTTTGTAGTGAATTTTAATAATTTCAATGCGTTTTTGAAGCGTATATCGTTCCATTTTTAGTAATGGCGTAGTTTCTACTTGTCAAATGTCAAAAATAAAAGCATTATTATCAATTTTCTACTATTTGTGTCCAGGGACACTTTCATGTGCCCATTAAAACTAGATTTTTTAATTAATTTTCCATGTGACAGTGTTTGGCACCCGCAGTTCAAAAATATGAAACATTTGTTTTTTCAAACAATCATTGATGTAAAGTTCAACCTTTGTTGAGCTTGAAGTCAGGAACTTTCTATGACCAGCTAAAAAGAAAAATGTTTAAGCTTTAAGAATATATGTTTAAGCCGAATCTTATATATGTACACCGATTTGTGTGCTTTTTGTATAAAAATATTTATCTTGACTTCGGTGCAGGTTCCCTGTAATGATCTGGTCAGGTTTCAGCAGCTCATAATATACAGGACCCTTTTGCCCCCACCAAACCCAGAGAATTACCTTAGTGCCACGAATATTAGGCTTTGGTGTCAATTCGGCGATTACATACGATCTCCTACGCTTCGGGTTATTGTAATGGATCCATTTATCATTGCAAGCAATGATTCGGTGCAAAAATGATTTTCTTTTGTAGCGTTTAAGCATAAAGTAGGACATGCAAAATCGTCTTTCAAGGTATTTCAGCTTCAATTCGTATGGTACCCAATTTCCTTGCTTTTGGATGAATCCTGCTGCTTGCAAAACGTTTTGAAATTGCTGCTTGAGTAGCTCCCAATGATTTTGAAAGCTCTTATTGAGTTTTACAACAATCTTCATGGAGTAATGACTCCAATTCTTGGTCTTCAAACATTTTTGGTTGGCCTGGTTGAACTTTACCTTTCATGTCAAAATCACCACTTATGAATCCAACAAACCATCACACTTTGAAACCGATGGAACACAAACACCATAAGCTTTTTTTTACATTATTAAAAGTAAAGCAAAACTTTCGTCATAGGAAATCAACTTTCCGGCTCGGTTGCTATTTAAAATCGAGAAAATTGGCCCACAAATGGTTGAGATATAAGGAAAAAACCGGGACAACCTCGATTTTTGGACTATTTTTTATCTATATCTGGATAACTAAGTCATTAATATAGACAATATGGATATCTTATAATAGATATTTAAAAGTCCATTGCAACGATGTATATAAGGGTATAGTAGTTTGGACCTACAATGGGTCAAAATCGGAAATTTTTTCATACATTTTTTCATCAATAAATTTCAAAATATTTTTTTAAAAACTTAAAAAAAATGGGAAAAAAATTTAAAAAAAAAAATTTCTAAAAAAAATTAATTTTTATTTACTTAAAAATATTTTACATTTTTGTTTTAAAGTATAATTTGGTGAAGGGTATATAAGATTCGGCACAGCCGAATATAGCTCTCTTACATATTTTCTACTATGTTTCTACAATATTGTAAATATAAATTTACAGTATTGGATAAACAAGGCAGAGGAAATTTAGAAATTATATTCAAAAACCAACTCCTAAAAGTGCAAACAAATATTTTTGACATATGGGCAAATCCTGCGTGACGAACGTTTCAATCGTAAACGTTTTCATATTTAAATGTAAAAATTGTTTGGGTTTTCAAATAAGATACCTCCAACGTATACTAAACGCTATAGTGAGATTTAAGTGCAATTCCAAATGGCACAAGATATTACCCTTTAATTGCCATTTGTTGCGAAATAATTGATCGCAAAGTTTTGTGACGCACGTTACAAAAAATGGAAGTAACTTTAAAAATTGAAGTGTTTTTTCGTAATTTTAATGAATTTTGAATAATAAAGAACACAAAATATTTTTTCTAAAAGAAAGATGAATAAAAGAGAATTCTAATATAACTTATTGGCATGAAAAAAATGTTGACGTTTTCATAAAAAGCCGAGAACATTTTGTGACGCACGTTACGTGACGCTTATTACAAATTTTCCAGTAGCTTGAAAATTATCACAATTATATTAATCTACTGCACCGTGAGAAGTTATGAAAGATTCCATTCAAAGTGAAACTATTCAAAATGAATTTGTATTTAAATTGAATATTCAAAAATATAGCTGTCGATCGAACTATCTTGTTAACACTTAAATAATGATATGAACATTAAAAAATTCAAATTTGTTTGTATAATATTAAGATATCTGAGCTAGTGTTGGATTTGGTAATCATGTTTGTATGAATGACCATCGAAATACATTTTGTTTATATATAAAATATAATATAGCTACAATTAAAAAATTTCATGTTTGATAAATTTTATTGTTGGTAGACTATTTGTGGGACATATATAAAGATTTTTTTTTAAACATTTTACTTAATGTTATACTCAATAAAAATTTTTTCAGTTTTGTTGTAATTTAATTCCGTATTTGTTTCAACTGATATGTTTATCTCTTTTACTGCCAGAAGTTTATGAAATTTGTTTGTTAGTTAAACAATAAATCTTTTTTTAACACCCTGTATATTATAAAAATACAATACAAAAAGCAAGTCCCATAACATAAATTCAATATCCGGTGATACTTGAAATTTCTTTTTGTTTTGCCAACAAATATATATTTTTTGTTAATTTTAATAGAAAAAATCCAATTTAAATGAGGACAACACCCGGTGACCAGGGTATAAATTGATTAAAAACAATGTTCAATGACTAAAGTTTTTATAAGCTGATTTACTTTTTAATAAGCTTTTCTTTTTTTTATCTTGTCTTTATTTTGCAATTTTAAATATTGGCCATTGTTTAAAACTATATTAGTTGTACTACTATTATTTTTTTTTTTTTTTTTTTTTTTTTTTGCAAATTTTAATCTTTTGTATATTTTTGATCTATTTGCAGCATTAACAAGCAGCAGGTGGTGAATGTTATTAGTGGCTCTTCTTCACACAAAATAAAATCACAAATTTTCGAGGTTTAAACTTGAGATATAGAGAGGAACAACTTTAACGCAGAGGAAGTATGAGTTTTGTATGAATAAACAAAAACTATTGCTGAATATTGAAAAAAAAAAAATCGAAACAAAACAAAGTTTAGCAACACGGCAAAAACGAAATAATAAATAATAATCAGGTAAGTTTATAAATGTTAAGTTGTTAAACTATAGAAACAAATTTATAGCTAAATTTTAGTACTTCTGACTTTCCAACTTATATTTTAGCTATTACATTTAGGCCTATTTTCTCAATCACTGGACTGTTCTCATACAAAAATTATATTAATTGGTAATATATCGTTACGAAAAACGATATACGAAGATTGAGAAAATATATTATTATGGTAATGACAATACAATGGAAACTTAGGTTTAATTTTTCCAAAAATATCTCTGGTCCCTTTAGTAATTCAGTATTTTCATGAATAGCACTTGTTTTTTATTACTGCTTCACAGCGACGATGTATTGAACCAATTAGTGAATCAATCGTTACGTTTGAAATATTTTGGTATTCCCTTATAACTGCATCTGATAATTTTAAGTCCGTATTTCGTAATCTACAATTTCCCATAGGTTTTCTATGAGATTGTGATCGGGCGATTGGGATGGCCACTTCAAAACATTTACCTCAATGAATTGTAGCCACTCGGGTACAACCCTAGAAGTGTGTTTGTGGTAGTTTTCATGCTGGAATCTCCAAGCAATTGGCTTATTTAACTCAGCGTTTGGGTGCATGACTGAATCTGTATCCACCGCCAAATTTGATTGTCTGATTTGCCTAATTAGCGTCGTCTCACAAATGGTCTCGCTTCACTGCCCTCTTAAATTGTATTTGAATCCGAATTTAAATTCAAATGTCGAATTTTGTGCCAACGAATCGGTATGCGGGATGTTTTGATTTACTTCTTTAATTTGAAAAAAGTGCCACTGAAGCACACCGATTGCTCACCGAAGCTTGTGGTGAATGTGTTTCATCGGTTTCAACGTGGGAGCCAAAAAAGTTTGAAGGCCAAGAATTGGAGTCATTACTCCATGAAGATTGTT
This sequence comes from Calliphora vomitoria, assembly GCA_942486065.2. Taxonomy (NCBI): domain Eukaryota; kingdom Metazoa; phylum Arthropoda; class Insecta; order Diptera; family Calliphoridae; genus Calliphora; species Calliphora vomitoria. Next base: position 95,797,173 of record OW818033.2, read on the forward strand.
GTAAAAGTTAACAAGAGCTTGCAAAATTCATTGGGAGCTACTCAAGCAGCAATTTTAAAACGTTTGCGAGCAGCAAGATTCATCCAAAAGCGGGGAAATTGGGTACCATACGAATTAAAGCCCAGAGATCATGCATGTCCGAAATCATGCTTGGACGCTATAAAAGAAAATAATTTTTGCACCGAATAATTACTAGCGATGTAAAATGGATTCATTACGATAACTCGAAGTGAAAGAGATTGTATTTGAAGCCCGGCCAACCAGCCGAATTGACACCAAAGCAAAATATCCATGGCTCTAAGGCAATGCTCTGTATTTTGTGGGAGAAAAGGGTCCTATCTATTATGAGCTGCTGAAATCTGATCAGACCAACACAGGGAACCTGTAACGAACGATTCGTTTGAAGCGAGCATTGGTCAAAATAGGTCCAGAATATGCGGCCAGACATGAATCCGTAATATTCTATCATGACAACGCTTGGCCACATGTTGCAATACCTGTTAAAAAGTATTTAGAATGAAATGGTTGGGAAGTATTACCTCACCCGCTTTATAGTTCAGACCATGCCCCGTCCAACTACTATTTGTTTCGATCGATGCAGAACGCAGTCTCTGGGATACGCTTCACTTTGGAACAGAGTATCCGATATTGGCGTGATTCGTTCTTGACCTCAAAAGATGAGTAGTTCTTTTGGCTCGTAACCCATATGTTGCCAAAAAGATGGGAAAAGGTCATAGCTAACAATGGCCAATACTTTGAATAAATTTATATATTACAAATGTTTCAAAATAAAAGCTAAATATTTAAAAAAAACCCCGCATTTTACCTTTCAAAATTTAACCCTCTAACGGTCAAGGCTGCCAGAGGGTAACTACTCAATTCTTATACGTTGTAGAAAAACAGAAACAAAATTTTTAGTGCCGTTGATCTTTTCTATCAATTTCTAAATAGTTTACTTTTTGAGAATGCACAAAAATGTATTCTATTATTAGCGCTAATTTGTTTTAAATATGAAATCTATTCAAAAATACAAAACCGTAATACCGTTATTTACGATTTCAATATTAATAATTACCGTTAGTACTGCCTTCAACACGACTATCTATTGTCAATGGGAGAATTTTGCACAAAAACAACAACATCAAACCCAAGACAAAATATGTTTAAAAAAAGAAATACGATCATAGAAAAAGGTAACGCGTTTTCAAACAAACACATTTAACTATCCCAAACTTTTTGTGGCATGCAACACAAACATATCGACAACACTTAAATAATTTTTGTTTACAATTCATATTCCACTTACATCTGTATAAATCTATGTTCGACTATAGTTGTAAGTGGCATGAGTAATAATCTCTTAAAATTATTTCATCTTTGCGAAGCAGTGTGGTGCGCAAGCGGACATTCATACATTCGTTCATACATGTGTCTGAACATAATTTTGCTCTAGCCTTGTCGATTTTTGTAGTTGCTGTGTTTTTCTGGGGAGTGGCTTGGCTATTCTTTTTTTGTGTACTTCATTGATATTGTTTGTGTTTGAGTGCTCTCTCCGTCTCCACAAGTTTCCAGATGAAACGAAATATATTTGTTCAACATGTGTTTTAAGGTATCAGATACTTACTACATATACATGCCACAAACAAATCCAAAAAAGCACTGATTCCAAAATTATGATTGAACACAAAGCGTTTGTATTGTGTTGTATGTTTCACATTTTTTTTTTTTTTTTATTTTTTAATCAAAAGAGAATAAAACAGAACAGTGCGTCATAGATTATGTATGGGAACAAATAGGTGTTTCCGGAAATATTTGTAGTTGTTTAATATTCCTTTAAAATCATAAATTCTTATGTAATAGTTTTGATTTTAAAATGAAATTTGCAATTCATATAAAGATTTCAGGGATGAACAATTTGTAACAGTGGTTGCCAATACAATGCAAATATTTAACTAATAGGTCAGAATCCAAAATATATACTTTTATTTACTTATATTAACAAGCAAATAAGAACACAATAAATTAAATTCTGAAAATGGAAAATAAACTAATAAGTATTTATTATTATGGTATTGTCAAAACGGGGTCCCTTCGACTCTACTTGATTGTTCGCATGCAGTGAACTACCACGTAAACCAATGGTGTTGACAAAACAATGGAAACTTTGTATTAATTATACCCTCACCATCGTAAGAAGGTTATATATAAGTTTGTCATTCCGTTTGTAATTTTCACAACATAATTGTTCGATCCTATAAAGTATATATATTCTGGATCCTTATAGATAGCGGAGTCGATTAAGCCATGTCCGTATGTCTGTCTGTCTGTCCGTCTGTCTGTTGAAATCAATTTTCTGAAGACCCAAGATATCTTCGGGATCCAAATCTTCAATAATTCTGTCAGACTGCTTTCGAGAAGTTTCCTATTTAAAATCAGCAAAATCCGTCCATAAATAACGGAGATATGAGCAAAAATCCGAGACAACCTCTGAAAATTTCATCAAAAAAAGACAATTTATTGCATTCTTTATACCCTTCACCTTCGTGAAAAGGGTATATAGAAGATTGTCATTTCGTTTGTAACTTCTACAATATAATCTGTTCGTCAGCTATTAAATGTAAAATTTTTAAAAGTGTTCTTGATATATTTAGGATACTATACGCTGAAAGTGGACAATTAATGCATCCACAACAAAGGTGAAGGGTATATAAGATTCGACATAGCCGAATATAGCACTCTTTCTTGTTTTTACTATAATTATCTGGCACTTTAAGTGAGTCAGTATTTATTGGTTATCGCTTGTTTTTTGTTACTGATTCACAGGGACCATGCATTGAACAAATTAAAGACTAAATCGTTTTCTTTGAAATATTCTACTTTCCCTTATAACTACATCTAATAAAGCTGCCTTTGAATTATAATTTAGAGTCCGTATTTTGCGGATCTGTATACAAATCCGGTCATTAATAAAAATGGTTTATAACTTTGGTTTTTATATTTTTGCTAATCTTGACTCTAAAGATTTTAACTACCTATTTAAAAAACTTATTGTGCGAAAAACTGTTTTAGAAAATTTAAATTACAGAAAGTTTTTAAAACAGTTTCCATTGTATTGTCACTCACTGTATGTATTTAATCATATAATGTTCATGAAGAATTATTATACGTTCAAATATAGTATCTGACGACCTAAAATTAAGGAAAATATTAAAACAGGGATAGTAAATTCAGGATTAACAAGTAACAAAATATTGACGATAATGCCGGACCATAAAAAATCCCTACACAGAGAAAACAGATTCGTGATAGCAACTGAATTTGTTGCCAATCGAATGATTCGGTTGCACACATAGAATTTTTCGGTTCTATTAACGGAAAGTCAGTTAAAAAAGAAGAATTTCGGTCAAAGCAACCAAACTTTTGTTACTCCTTTCTAAATTTTGTAGCCACAACTGTAAAATTCGCTTACTAAGATAGAATCATTCGATTCTACAAATTCGGTTGCTATCACGAATCTTTATAATGTACAAACTCAAATATACACGACAGTTGATGTTAACTCTAACGTCGCCAATGATGAACTCAACTCCCTACTGCAACCTCTGCCACTATTTATACACGCGCCATCTATCGTGAATCTTCTACAATGATCTTAACGGATAAACTAGTATGTTCGAATTCCAGAGCTTTCGATGTTAATGTTAGCAGCTTAAACATTTAGTGTTAGCTTCTACTAATCGACATGTTTATAAACATGATGAATGTTTCAGGTAGTCGTTACAGACTGTTAAATTCAAATCGCTATTGGAAATTCGTAACAATATGTATACTGAGAATATGAGCAAACACAGTTTTCTTTTAAAATTTTAATATTTTTTTTTTCTTGAGGTTGTCGAGCATCTCAGCTCTTTAGAATTTTAGAAAATGGGTTCATTAATTGGACCAACATTTTTATGAGATTTATGCTCGTTAAAATGATTTTCTGATTTCTGAAACTTAATAAATTTGGTATATGACTTAAAATTTTTTCCAATTTATAGCTTTTATTTAGAAACATTTGTTCAATATACATAAATGTATTCAAAGTATTGGCCATTGTTAGCTATGAACTTTTCCCCTCTTTCTAGCAACATATGGATTCCGAGCTAAAAGAACTGCTAATCTTTTGAGGCCAAGAACGAATCAATCCAATTTCGGATACTCTATTCTGAAGTGAAGCGTATCTCAGAGAGAGCGTTCTGTATCGATTGAAGCAAATAGTAGTCGGAAGGGGCAATGTCTATAAGGCGGGTGAAGCAAAACTTCCCAACCACTTCTTTCTAAATTGTTTTTAACAAGTGACATAGCGTTGTCATGATGGAATATTACTGTTTCACTTCTGGCTCGCATCAGACTAATCAGTTGCTTTCGGTACAGGTTCCCTGTGATGGTCTTGCCAGATTTCAGTGACCCTTTTGGTCCTACCAAATATAGAGCATTACCTTTGCTTCATGGATATTTGACTTTGGTGTCAATTCGGCTGGTTGGCCGGTCTTCACATATGATCTTTAAGCTTCGGGTTATTATAATGGATCCATTTTTCATCGCAAGTAATGATTCGGTGCAAAAATGGTTCAAGCAGCATTTCAGATATACATAATTGTCTTTTAAGGTCTCTTAGCTTCAATTAGTATGGTACCCAGTTTCCGTCCATTTGAATGAATCCTGCTGCTTGCAAACGTTTTGAAATTAAACCAGTAATTTCAAGAAGCTCCCATTGATTTTGCAAGTTCTTGTTGCCTCCACACGCAGAAAAAAAATATAGTTGTGCATGTTTACTGTAACCATTTCAAAATTTTTAACAATATTATAGTCTCAGTAACTATTTATATGATTGAGGTAACAATAATATGGTTAATTTACGATTCACATGATTTTATCAACTATATATATGGTTACAGTAAACAAGTATATGTTTGTGACAACCATTTTTATGAACCAGAAAAATGCGTATAGAAACTAGCTCATCCCTCTCCAACAATACATTTCAATGAGATCATTTAAAATAAACTGGGATTCTAGCACGTTATAATTATGTAAAACTTATTCAAAACATATTAATGTGTAATTTTATTTGGATACCAACATTTTTAAATGATTTATGCTCGTTAAAATGATTTTTCGAAGTGGGCCTTATAAGAAGCTATTACTAATTAGAACCTGATCGCCATGAAATTAGATCGCGTGATATATATGATCTGTATATATATATGAAACTCATTCGAGTTGAATATTATTTGGATACCTACATTTTAAAGAGATTTTGGCTTGTTAAAGTGATATTCGAAAGTGGATTTTATATGGAAGTTATGGTCAATTAGTGTGATTTCTTTTTAAATAAAACTTATTTGTGGATTCCTATATAAATCAGACATTTATGACCAATAAAGTCATATTTCGGGAGGCCATTTGTAACCAGTTTCAATAGGCCTCGTTCTTCTGCCAAATTTTATCAAAATATCTTCAAAATTACGAGCTGTATTTTGTGCACAAGGTTTTTATGAACAGCCAGTCGATCGGTAGATTTTAAGGTGGGTCTTAGACTAATATGTTTGGGCATTACAAACATCATCACAAACGTAATATACCCTGCCTATTATGGAGGTATAGGGCGGTATATTGGCAATCTGAAAAGTATTCGATATTCAGTTTCTATATATAACTTATTAATTTGCTTTAAAACCATTAAAAAAGTTTTAATTCATAAATAATTCATTGTGTAATTCTTTTTACGCTGTTTATAATATATATGTTCATTTTTTTAATGTAATTATGCAAAATGTTGTTGTTTAAAGTGAGAATTGGCAAAGTAAATTTTTTTGTGCGTTGTTTTTTAGACGTTTTGAATTTTTACTACACCTTGAGACAGAAAGGAAGCCACACAGGTTCAAAGTCGATGACGAGTAGCCAACGGAAATTTATTTTGAATTGCAAAAGCCGGCCGCATAAAATTTAAAAATTAACTCGAGGAAGTAAACATTAGTATATACAGTGAGTGACAATGCAATGAAAACTTTTTTTGAAAACTATATTTCATAATTAAATATTTAAAAAGATGACCTTTTACCAAAAATAAATATTTCTATTATAAATTAAAAATTAAAAATTTTTCTATAAAAAGTTTAATAAATTTATTTTGCACATAGTCAAGTTCTGAGAAAATTTAAAAACCAAAATGATAAACGATTTTAGATTTTGAATTGAAGCACAAACTGCCTGTGATTAATATTAAATTAATAAATCAGCAGTTTCAAAAATTATAAAAAAATTAGTGAGAAAGGTACCGTAAGAACTCAACATTTGAACTAATTTCCAATTTTTTATTGGAGTCATTTTTGCAAATTCCGAAAAGTCTCTTGCTATTAAACAATCTTGCCTTGGAATAGTTTACCATGAAGTCCTGGTAAATTACTCCAAGGCAAGATTGTTTATTAGCAAGAGACTTTTCGGAATTTGCAATAATGACTCCAATAAAAAATTGGAAATTAGTTCTCGAACTGTTAGTCGCAGAGTAAATGAGGCTGGTCTTGGTTGCTTCCCACCTCATATTGTTAAAAAACCGTACTGTTCGTATACAATTTGCCAAAGAACATTTAAACTGGTCGAGACAGACATGGAATACTGTTTACCTTTCGGATTAGAGTTCCTACGCGGGAATATTTTTTTTGGACATTTTCGGGAAATTTTTCTCAGGAATTTAATTTTTTCACTCAACTATAATTTTTCAATTAGGAACCCTATTTCGGATGAATTCAATTACAATTTAAGAGACAGTTATGGTAGAACATTTGTAAGATGGTCGAAGGGAAAGAGTCTGGACCCCAAGTACACAAATAAGTCTATTTTGTCGTTGGCAATATTATGGAGAGATTCCAGAATCCCCTAGTTGGGTGATTCCAGCACGACAATGACCCCAAACACACCTTTTACGTAGTAACCGAGTGGTTAGAATCCAATAAGGTATGTGTTTTGAAGTGGCATGCCCATCGCCAAATCTCAATCCCAAAGAAAACCTATGGGAAATAAGAAAGCCTCGAAAAGGGACTAGCAAAGTATTAGAAAGTATACGATTAAATCTTAAATTGGTTTAATGTAGAGTTTCCAATTCGGTTTTAACCGAAACCGAAACCGACAATTATTCTTCGGTTTTCACTTTTAATCTATTTTCACTAGAAAAATTCAAAATTTAGAAATGAGGAACAAACTTTTTCATCCAATATCTCTAAACACAGATCGGTAAAAATATCTTAAGATTTGTTTAAATTTTTTAAATTGTAAAAAAGTCTTAGTTATTTTCAAATATCTGATAAAAGTATGGAGTACTATGGTTTACCTGCCAGGAGGGAAAAACTAAATGAGTGCCTTAAGGCACCTTTGTAAATATTTTATTGAAAACAACTTTTCTAATTTTTTTACACTCAAATCAGATAATTTGAAACGTTTGTTCACTCGATAGCCATTTCTTAAAATTGTATGTAAAAAATTCCAAATCAAACCAAAGAAAACCCAACAACATTTTTCTATATGCGGGAAAAACTGAGGCAGCAAAAGTAGTGTGCAATGCCCAAGAGTGCCTGAAGGCACTCATCAATAAATCACATCTCTAAAGTGTAGCTTACTTTTTTTTCATAAATCTTAACTCCAATATATACAACATAAGTATACTTTTTAAGAAAAAATGATTGCAATCGGGCAACTTTAAAACACGGAAGGAATATATAGCCCAGGCCAGCCAAAAAAGTTTGAAGACCAAGAAGATTGTTGTCAAACTCAACCAGATCTTGCTAAACCATTGGGAGCTACTCAATCTGCAATTTAAAAACGTTTGCAAGCAGCAGAATTCATCCAAATGCAGGGAAATCGGTTAACATACGCATTGAAGCTGACAGACCTTTGAAGGCGATTTTGTATGTCTGAAATGCTTCAAGCAGCTATAAAAGAAAGTCATTTTTGCACCGAATTATTACTTGCGATGATAAATGAATCCATTACGATAACCGGAAGTGTAAGAGATCGTATGTGAAGCCCGGTCAACCAGCCGAATCGACACCAAAGCCAAATATCCATGACAATGCTCTGTATTTGGTGGGAGCAGCTGATATCTGACCAGACCATCCTTGAGAACCTATACCGAATGCAACTGATTCATTTGAAGCGAGCATTAGCCGAAAACGCCCAGAATATGTGGCCAGACATGAAACCGTAATATGCAATCATGACAATAGGCCACATGTTGCACAATAACTGTTAAAAACTATTTAGAAATAAGCGGTTGGGAAGTTTCGCCTTACCCGTCTTATGGTCCAGACCTTGCCCCGTTCGACTACTATTTGTTTCGATCGATGCACAACGCCCGCTCTCTGGGATACGCTTCAGAACATTGGCTTGATTCATTCTTGGCCTCAAAAGATGAGCAGTTCTTTTGGCTCGGAATCCACAGGTTTCCAGAAAGATGGGAAATCGTTATAGCTAACAATAGAATAAATTTATATTGTACAAATGTTTCAAAATAAAAGCTACAGATTTAAAAAAGTCCCGCATTTTTAAGTCATACTCCCAATATTTATTGAATATTTGAAAAAGTTTCCATTGTACTGTTTATACAATGGCGTTGTCGACTAAGGGATATTCGATTGTTGATAAAAATATTTGTAGAAGCCATCTGATAACCTTCAAAACAGTATCAATATATCGTATATAGTTATGAGAATTTTGGCTGATGGCACAAATACTAGTTTTCTAAGATTCGGCACAGCCGTCTCGTTTTAAATAGCAATGCCGACGGTGAAAATTCAATTTATGCTTCGTTCTTCGATTGGAATACGCTAAAATTCATAATTACAAATCATTTGAACGACTATCAAAACTGATTTAAGCAAATTTCAAATTCTGCAAACATTTTTAAAAAATATTTTAGAAAAATGTAATCCATATTATGCATATTAATGTCAATTATGTTGATGATGAGGCAAATTCTGATGAAACTAACACGTATGTATGTATAACTAATGATGTGGCACAATTATCTAATAGATTAAGTTTTTTACCCCCAACACAACTGTATTGTGTTGTAAGTTATAAATTTAATCGCAATATTGAATTATTTTGTCTTTTTTTTTTTTCTTTTTTTGTTTGGGCCTTTACAATTTCATTGTTTGTAACTGTTGCTTTTATTATTATTATTGTTGATGTCTAAAGTATTTTTGTAGGCAAAAAAAAAAACAGTTTTTATAGGACGTTTTTTTCTGTCTATTTGTGTATTTTTCAGTCTTGAAATGTAGCAACAAACAATTGCATCACTCTTAGACCGCTGCACTATAATTTATAAGAAAAACAATACCTCTCTGATTCTGCCTACAATATCAACCAAATAAAACTGCAGTTAAGTCAAAGTCTGTTTTTTTTTTTTTTCTTCTTTTGCTTCCACTGACTGAGAGTTTTAGGAAAGAAATCAAAGTATAAGCAGCTACATTTTTATATAGACAAACCGACGGACGGACAGAGTGTACACTTAGAGCGGGGCTTTGCGAACGTAGAAGAAAGAAAGCATCTTGCTGTTATATTATTGTTTAAACGTTGATTTTGTTTTCTTTTCTTTTTTTCTTATATTTCTTATTTATTTTTTGTTGCAAGCTTTTATTGGACGTAATACCAACACGTATAAACATTTTTAGCTAGGAGGCACGCCTCTATCTCTAGTGTGCGATCTAGTTTAACGGCTTGCTAGTTTTTGCAACGTTTTTTTTTATCCCTCTTTTTAAGCCAGCAACTACAGCGAAAACACAGTTTCAAGAGCTGCATAATTGTTGCATTTTTAGAAATTTTATTCAGTTGTTTGAAATAATGAAATCAATTTATTATTAAACCTTAGCTTAAGATTTAAAATTTAGTGAAATAAATTAGGGTTAAAATGAGGCCTATAAAAAAATATATCGAATTTATGAAAATTTAACATTCGGTCTAATTGAATTAAGGAGTTTTCTGGATTATCAAGTTTCTTTTTTTTTTTTGATTTTTTTTATTAAAAACGTGTTTACATATCGTCACGTAAAACGCAAACGAACCAAAAATTCGTTTTGCTTTTATTTTGAAACATTTGTACAATATAAATTTATTTAAAGTATTGGCCATTATTAGCTATCACCTTCTCCAATCTTTCTGGCAACATATGGATTCCAAGTCAAAAGAACTACATCTTTTGAGGCCAAGAACGAATCAAGACAATTTCGGATAGTGTGTTTTGAAGAGTAGAGAGAGCGTTCTGCATCGGTTGAAACAAATAGTAGTCGGCCGGGGCAAGGTCTAGACTATAAGTCGGGTGAGGCAAATCTTCCCAACCACTTCATTCTTAATAGTTTTTAACAGGTATTGTAACATATAGCCGAGTGTTGTCAAGATGGAACATTAAAGTTTCTGACTGTCCGCATATTCTGGACATTTTTCGGCAAATGCTCGCTTCAAACGAATCAGTTGCATTCGGTACAGGTTCCATGTGATGGTCTGGCCAGATTTTAGCAGCTCATAATAGATAGGACCCTTTTCCTCCCACTAAATACAGATCATTATCTTAGCGCCATGAATATTTGGCTTTGCTATCGATTCGGCTGTTTGCCTGGTCTTCACATACGATCTCTTCTTTTCTTTCTTTTATTGGGTTCAGACATCTTTTCGGACATGTAAAATAGTCTTTCAAGGTCTCTCGGCTTTAATTTGTATGGTACCCAATTTCCCTGCTTTTGGATGAATCCTGCTGCTCGCAAACGTTTTTAAATTGCTGCTTGAGTAGCTCCCAGTGATTTTGCAAGCTTTTGTTGAGTTTTATAACAATCTTCATGGAGTAATGCCTCCAATTCGAGGTCTTCAAACCTTTTTGGCTGGCCCTGGTGATCTTTGTCTTCCATGTCAAAATCACCGCACAAACCATCTCTCGCACGTTGAAACCGATTGAACACATTCACCATAAGCTGTATGGAGCAATCGGTGTATTTCAGCGGCACTTTTCTTCAAATTAAAGACGCTTTGTTGGCACAAAATTCGACATTTTTGAAGCAAAAAAAAACCTTTGTTGTTTACACTATATTGTTCAAAAACTAAGTGAGATTAAATGACAGCTATGTACTCTTCAAAATGGCATATAAGTTATTAAAAACAAAAACCATCTATTGTAAATCCCGCATTTGTATGTTACACACCCCATACATACATAGATATTGTGGGCTCTATCAACAGAAAGTCAGTTGATAACTAAGAATTTCCGTTGAAGCAACCAAACTTCTGTTAGGCCTTCTAAAATTCAACTGTAAAATTCGCTCACTAAGGCAATATCTTTCGATTGGCAACAAATTCCGTTGCTTCTACGAATCTATTTACTCTGTCTATGTATTTGTTCATTTAATTCAAACAAAGAGTGCATTATTTGTATTCTCAGATGAAACTTCCATACACTCCATATATTTGCAATGAAAACCAAATCAAAGCGAACGAAAACAGAAAAAAAAAAAACAATATTTTAAATTTATACTTTTTTTTGGGGGAAAAAAATAAAAACCGTATAAAGAAAAACTAGAGATTGATCGGTGCGATGAAGTGTCTATTTGACTGTTGTGTGGAACAGCGGTTTTCCAAGAGAAACTTTGTATTTAGGTTTTCAACGGAATTCATACCTCGTTTCATTCTTCCTCAATATTTGCCAGGCCTGGGCAGGCTAGGCAGGATTTTAAGTTTCTTATTTTCCTTATTGTGTTAATATGATTGTGGTTGTAGTAGTTGATGTTGCTGTTGTTGTTACAATAGCTATTTTCAAAGGCTATCTCTAGAATGCAATGCGAAATAATCGCGTTGAAAGGTGGTAGGCGTTGTAAATTACAATAAAATGAATATAATTGATGTACCATTATAACGAACGATGATGATGGAAACCGACTGACTAACTGACTGACTGAATGCAAAGAAAGAACCACGTCTTTAAAGGGAACTAAACTGATAATCTACAAGGTGTGTTTTTTACCCCTTCCAATCTCTCTTTCTCTCGCTATGCAGTTTATGCAAAAATAATAGAATAACTGAAATAATGACAAACGAAAAATAAGAAAAAAAAAATTGAATTTATTTTACCACCTTTATATTTCTTTAGTATTGAAATAATTTCTCTTTAAATTTAAGCAGGCAGGTGTGTTGTGGAGAAATGACAAAAGATAGCCATAGATTAGCAAAGCCAAGTTGTATGAGTGGTGAATGGGAAACTCAACTTATACCCAGCAAACAGGGAGGTTTGATCTCAAATTGAGATTGATTTGAAATCAAACTACTTCTCAAATGTCAAACGTTTAGTAAAGATTTTGATAATTATTTAAAATGCCTCAAATGTATTTCAAATGTATAAATAAAATTGTTTAATATTTTAAGTAATTCAGTAATATCTATGTTGACTTGACGGTAATTTTAGTGAGATCATTCGAAAATTAATTTAATATGAAAAAAAAATTTACTTATTCTCTCTCTCCCACTCTTCAACAGATAGAACAAATTTCAAACTGAATCATTAATATAAATTTCTCAGAATAATAGAAACCTGCAAAAAAAAAAAAATACAAATTCATAAACCTTTTCATATAAACAAAACATCTCTATTAACGGCGATACATATACATAGTTTTGAAAACTTTTGACTTTACAATTTTCTTTCCTCAAACAAAAAATTTTTAAGATTAAAAGATACACATGCGTCAGACAGTCAGTCACTATTATTGTCTGCTGAAAATGTATTCAAAAGTTTTGAATCATTCGTTAAGAATGACAGCCATTGTTCAAATGTGAACATTTTATTTGAATTTGTGAATTGCTAAGGAAGCTAACAGCGCTCGTCCGTTCTTTGGTGATTTTGTGTCTACATGTTACAAGTGATCTTTTCAATGTCAACGGTTGCTACTGATCATCATTAATCATGTTGCTTCCAGCACAAAGCATCCCACAATTTACTATTATTCTTATTCAAATTAACTATTTTTCCAAATGTATGAATAATAAATAGCGAATTAATAAATAGAATTAAAAGTACAGAAGAAGAGTTGCAATGAATTAAGTTCATTAGAATAATAATACAAAAGCATTTCTATAGATTTATTTTACAATAAATTAAAGAATATTTAAATTTCAATTGGTTTTATTGATCGTATTTTAAAGGGGTTATCACCAAAAAATAGAATTTTTGTATACAATATTGAAAAATTAAGATGATCCCACGATACTTAAAATATAGTGAATTTAAGAAGTATGTATAATTCAATATTGTTATTAAAGAAAGGATGATGTGAATTGTAAAAATCTTTAGAGTTTAAATGAATATTTCTGTTTGGAATCGTAAGTACTGGTTCGCACACGTCAAGTAAACTTGCGTAAGTCTTGAGTTTGTTGATGAGAGAGGAGAGAATATTGGAAAGATGTTCCTCTTTTTCTTCTTCTCTCTTCTCAATAAACTTGACGTGTGTGAACCGAAACATTTAGAAAGAAAAAACATAGATTGATTTGTTAGTTATTGTAAAAGGTCTAAGCAAACCACTAGATATTTTTGACTCCGAGTAAGTATATTCCTAAAGCAATTAAGGTATTGACATTTCTATGCTTGCATTATATTAAAATTGAGCTCACATTACGCAAAACACTTTCTAGTAAAAATTTAAACCTGTCTGAATGAACATTTTAACAAAACATTAAATGATCCTTACAGTTCAAATTCGGGTACTATTTCACCTCTAAACATTTAATTTAATTAAATTATTTTTAATTACTTTCATTTAATTATAAAACGCGACAATACTTTTTTACTCTTCTATAAATGTAACGAGGGCTGTATAATAAGTTTAGGTACAACAAATCACTAATCTAAAATTGAAAATTTATGACTAAACAAATAAAAGAGCTAAATTCGGCTGTGCCAAATCTATACTTTAAAATAAAATTTAAAATTTTTTTTTTTTTTCAAAATTGTATTTTAAAAGTTTTTTCCAATTTTAAAAAAAAAAATTTTTTAATTTATTGGTAAAAAAGCTTTCAAATATTACAATAAATGAAAATGAAAAATGAAATGAAAAGATGTATGACAAAATAATGTTCTTTGTGAAGAAAAAATTTGGGTTAAAAAATATTTTTCCCGATTTGGACCCATTGTAGGTCCAACTTTGTATAGCCTTATATTCATGGTTGCAATGGACTTTGAAATATCTATCATTAGATATCCATATTGTCTATATTTATAACTTAGTAATCGAGATCTAGATAAAAAAAATAGGTGAAGGGTATAAAAATGAGGGATTTACAATAATAGATGGCGTATCTTTTGAAAGCGTTTTTTTGTTTTTATAACTAATATGTCATTTTGAAGGTTACATATCTGTCCCTTATTCTCACTTAGTTATTGAATATTATATAATTTTATATAATAGTTATGTAATTTGAGAAAAGTGCCGCAGAAGCAAACCGATTAATCAACAAAGCTTATGGTGAATGTGTTCCATCGATTTCAACGTGCGAGAGATGTTTTGTCCGGTTCAGAAGTGGTGATTTTGACACGGAAGGCAAAGATGGATCAGGCCAGCCCAAAACGTTTGAAGACCGAGAATTGGTGGCATTACTCCATGAAGATTGTTGTAAAACTCAACAAGATCTCGCAAAATCATTGAGAGCTACCCAAGCGGCAATTTCAAAGCTTTTGCGAGCGGCCGGATTCATCCAATAGCAGGGATTGGATACTATACAAGGCCGAGAGACCTTGAAAGACGATTTTGCGTATCCGAAATCATTAATCATTAATTGTGATGAAAAATGGATCCATTACGGTAACCCGAAGCGTAAGAGATCGTATGTGAAGCCCAGCCAACCAGCCGAATTGATAGCAAGGCCAAATATTCATGGCGCTAAGATAATGATCTGTATTTGGTGGAAGCAAAAGGGTCCTATTATGAGCTGCTGAAATCTGACCAGACCATCACAGGAAACCTGTACCCAACGTAAATGATTTGTTTGAAACGAGCATTGGCCGGAAAACGCCCAGAATATGCGGCCTGGCATGAAATCGTAATAATACATCAGGACAACGCTCGGCTACATGTTGCAATACCATTTAAAATGTATTTAGAATGAAGTGGTTGGGAAGTTTTTCCTCACCCGCTTTATAGTCCCTGCCCGTCCGACTACTATTTGTTTCGATCGATGCAGAACGCTCTCTCTGGAATACGCTTCACTTTGGAACAGATTATCCGATATTGACTTGATTCGTTCTTGTCCTCAATACATGAGCAGTTCTTTTGGCTAGGAATCCACACGCAGAAAAAAATATAGTTGTGCATTGTTACTGTAACCATTTCAACATTTTTAACAATATTATAGTCACAGTAACAATATATATTATTGTGGTAACAATAATATGGTTATTTTATTATTCACATGATTGTATCAACCATATATATGGTTACAGTAAACATGTATATGTTTGTGACAACCATTTATATGATGAAGGACTTACCATATTATGTTGTTCTCGACTTATGGATATTATAATCTGAGAACAACATGTTATGAACAAATTATTCATCATATAAAAGGTTGTCACAAACATATATTTGTTTACTTTAACCATATATATGGTTGATACAATCATGTGAATAATAAAATAACCATATTATTGTTACCACAATAATATATATAACTACTGTGACTATAATATTGTTAAAAATGTTGAAATGGTTACAGTAAACATGCACAATTGTTGAAATGGTTACAGTAACAATGCACAACTATATTTTTTATGCGTGCATATGTTTCCAGAAATATGGGAAAAGGTCATAGCTAACAATGGCCAATACTTTGAATAAATTTATGTTGTACAAATGTTTCAACATTTTTAAGCCATTTCAACATTTTTAAGCCATTTCAACATTTTTAACAATATTATAGTCACAGTAATTATATATATGATTGTAGTAACAATAATATGGTTAATTTATGATTCACATGATTGTAGCAACCACATATATGGTTACAGTAAACATGTATATGTTTTTGACAACCTTTTATATGATGAATAATTTTATCATAACATGTTGTTCTCAGATTATAATATCCATAAGCCGAGAACAACATAATATGGTAAATCCTTCATCATATAAATGGTTGTCACAAACATATACATGTTTACTGTAACCATATATATGGAACCTTTCAAACCTTTGATCTAAATCTTAGAAACAGCGAAGTTTCATATAACCCATTCCATTTTATTTTCATCAATTTTCATCAATTTCTTGACAAATTATCCAATTTTGTCAAGCCTTTCACACAACCCTCGTAACTGTTGTAGAAATTTTCTACATTTTGCTACTTTTTTAAACAAAAAAAATGCAATCTCACGTTTTGCTGTCTAATGAATGAAGATCATTTTTGTATGTCGAAAGCAAAAACTGCAATTAAATTTAACCATGTTTTATGAACAACAACAAGAAAAAACACTTTTTTTTAGAGAATACAACATTGGTGTTGTGTTTTCTTGTATGTTGAATAGATATTGGCGACAGGGCTGCATTTAATTGTTCTATGAAACGAAAAAAAATGTGTGCCAAGACAAAAGTTAAAAGAGCTGACTGAGATTCCTAAAGCTTAATGACAAAACAACGAAGTAAAAAGGGCAAAAATTATATTAAATTAATTGAAGTTTCTAGAGAACTGTTTGCTTAACAACGTGTCCTATAAAATGAACCAACAACTAATGGGAACAATTATTATGATACTAAAGAAATATCAGGAAAATGTTTATTTAATTTAGCACACAGGTTTTCAGGATCTTGTTTTAAAATCTTATCTTAGTAAGTATATTTTTTATCTTTAAAACTATAGATCTAACAACTCCATTAAAGTTTTATATTATGCACATATTTCCAGTATATTAAATATTCTGTATAAATTAATTCAAAGATCTTGACTGACAAGATCATCAAAACAATTTAAAATAATTTAGTGATCTCAAACTATCATTAGAGTATTTTTTCTATGATTTACAAAGTCATATCAATCATTTTTATGGCTTGAATTATATCGTTGTAATTGAAAATCTTTACAGCATATCCCCTGACTTTAAAAATACTGTGGTAGAGGCGTGTCAAAAACGGCTTGAGAGAAAAGAAGTCAGAAACAATTCAATCATTGTGGTGGTTATTGGTACTGCCGTATTAAATTAAATATGTAAGTACATGGATGTGTATAGGAAACTTAGTGGTGTGGTGTATTTAATGTATCCTTTAGCACTTGTTGCTGGCTTTGAGTATTTTTTTCTTGATTGTCATTTATTTTTTTATCGCCTGTTGCACCACCTCAATACCACCACAGTATCAGTGTTTAGTATCTAGTTTTATATGTTGAAAAAAATGAAATATTATCTATAATCATTACCTTAAAACGTTTATGTATGACGACAAGCTTTTGCAGTGATTAATGTTTTAAATATACATACACTATTTATTTTTTCCTATTTTTCGTTGTCCGACTAAGGCAGATCAATGATGGTTTGAAAGGCTTTTCTACGTTTATAGTAAAAGGAATATATATACTTCTCGTATTTTGCCTTGTAGTATGTCCACCACTACATTTTGTCTACACGAATGCAGGGAATATGATCTCATAAATTTTACTATATTGTCATTATTAATAGAAATTATACATAATATCTGACATAAATGGTCAATAAAAGTGTCGACCATAAATAATTTCCTTTGAAAAGTATAGACTTTTTTTTTCATTAATAATTTTTTTATACCTGCATACATATGTTTGCCTGTATATATTAATGCTAGAGTAAATTAAGTTGATGGGTAATTTAGTTTATCAATGTGTTTGTATCATTTTATATAACATTAAAATAACTATTTCCCAGACAGCTATTGTATAATATAATGATTTCTAATACTAGTTTAGGGCCGATTTTTGGTCTATTCCGAAACTGATTATTCGCCTTGCTCTATTATTTTTTAATAGAGTCAAGTGAGCCAATAGAGCCCTCTCCAGTACGCGGTCGAGTATTTCTAAAATAGACTTCGAAGCACCGGTCCATACATGAGAGTTCTATTCCATTTTGTTTCGGATATAATAGTAAGCAGATCAGATGGATTAAAGTATTTCCTACACCGTTTTAGAAAACCAAGGCACTTAAATTATTCTTACAACAATCAATCTATTTATGTGGGTTCCTCCCTCCCCAAAATGATCCACTAAGAAGGGTTTTTTGGAAATTCTAACGGTTAAGGGGTAAAAACGGGTAAATTCGGTAACCTTATATCTTCAAAACTAATGAAGATACAACAAAAACTTAAAATTGCATGTTACTTCATTCAAAAAAAAGCTGACAGGTGTTTGGTACTTTTTTGAAATTTGAACCTTTTAGGGGAGAAAACGAGTAAAAACTGTATTTTGGTACTTTTTTTGCACCCTAAGTATCTTTTAAACCAATAAACATAGAGACAAATTTTAAATCGTATTCTTTACATATCAAAAAATAACAAATATGAATTTGGTACTTTTTGGAAATTCGAACCCTTAAGGGATAAAAATTGTGTTTATTTTTCGTACTTTTTTCATAAAATATGTTTTTCTATAAATTGACATAGACATAAGAATATTTTATTATAAGCTCACTCTTCGATACAGAAAAGTACCAAAAAGGGGGCAAAAACGGGAAAATACAATTTATTTGAAATTATTAAGGCAATTTTTATAATTTTTTTAACATTGGTTTCTGGATTCATACAATAATTAACTAGCAGGTAGCCAAGGTGTATAGTGGGCCAAATCCGGGTAAAGAGTTTAGTACTTTTTTAAAACATTTTTTGTTGAGATTTTAATCGTTTGATATATATCTGTAGCTCAAACATTTTTGGGAAAATGGAGTATTTTTTAAATTTCAAACTTGTTCAAGAAGAAAAATGGAAATTGGTACCTTTCTCCTAATAGAAGTTTTATATATTTTAAATTATCGACTTTAAAGTAAGCTCATATGTATCTGAGTAAAGTTAGAGTTAGGAATATAGGATAATATTTAGGTACCAAAATGTGAGAACTGAACTTTAGGTACTTTTTCGTTCTTCTAATGGTACTTTTTGAATTTTCTTTAATAATGGACCTAGAAATATGAAATTATGCATATATGGTCGGTCCTAAATTAGTGAGAAGTCTAAGGGGAGACTTTATGGTACTTTTTGAGTTTTTTATAACAATGGACCTAGAAACATTAAATTAAGCATTAATTAAGGTCCTAAGTGATTGAAAAGTCTAGGGGGAGACTTTATGGTACTTTTTACATTATTTATAACAATGGACCTAGAAACATGAAATTAAGCATATATGGTCGGTCCTAAGTGAGTGAGAAATCTAGGAGGACACTTTATGGTACTTTTTCTTTATTCTAATGGTACTTTTTAAATTTTGTATAACAATGGACCTAGAAACATGAAATTAAGCATATATGGTCCTAAGTGAGTGAAAATTCTAGGGGGAGACTTTATGGTACATTTTGTAATTTCTTTACCAACGAATATAAACAAACATTAAATAAAGTATATATGGACCTGAGCGATTGGGAATCCACAAGTGGGGGTTTATGGTACTTTTTCTTTATTTTAATGATACTTTTTGAATTTTCTATAATAATGGAAAAATTAAATTAGATAGGAATCAGATCAGTACACAATTTTCAAAATATTTATCTTCCAATTTGATATATAATTTGGTAAGTTAAGATGTTTCAAGCTACACAAATAACACAGTTTTTACTTGTACACTGATATAAGTACTTTTATTTTAATATCAAAATATACACTAACGAAGTAGCGGGTAATGTGCTAGTCTATTATAAATTGCTACCAATTCCTGCAATATCCTTCCTACTTAATATAGGCTTCGATTAAGTCGATTTCAACTAACTTAAATATTTCGTACCTGTTTCGATTTGTAGAAAAATAATTTTGCGTGTTGGTAACATTCATAACATGCAATTTATGCATGCAACGTACAAACATGCAACTGACCAACAGATTCGACCGTAACGTCTTTGTGATTGAAATGATCTATGATTGTAATAGAGATATTAAATAGACTTAATATATTATGAACGTTTTTTTTTTTTTAATTTTAATAACTAATCAAACATTCTTTGTTTCATGGCGAATTTACTCAATTTACTTAGCATTATTTTTTTACTTTTTTTTTTTCAAACAGTAATAGTTTTTGGTGTAAATTACATTTAAGACAAACGTCCGCCAGCTATAACACCTCCTACTTTAGTACGCAGACTTACCAGCCAGTTTCTAAAGTGACTGACTGACTGTCTCTATTGTTGTCTTGGCATTAAAGCCAGGCAAAGGTAACAAAACCAAGAAAATATATTGTAAAGACTCTCAAGCCAAAGTACTCTTACTCGTCATTTGTCAAATGCCATCGGCAATCAATCATAATGTTTGTTACGTTCCTGTAACAACATCAAACAAACAACAGCTATTGTCTGTCTATTTCTAACATGTAAGATAAAGAAACTAAAATACTAAAGCTAAACAACAGCAGAAAATTGTTAAAAAAAAAGCATCATCTTCTGGGTACTTTTCGTATCCGTACTACTCGTTGTTACTTACTAACGATCATTTTCTTGATGTGGTAGAAAATTAAGTGGTATTCACTTTGCAAACAACTATATGTTGTTGATGTTCTTGTTCTTTTTGTTGTTAGCAGTTACAATTGTTGTTGATACAGAAAAAAGTGATCATTATTTTTAAACAACTGTTGCGATTTATTTTAACTACAATGTGAACAAACAGTGGTGTAGGAGAGAGAAAATGTGTGGAAAGAAAACTGAAAAAACATCGTAGGGAATGAGACTAGGCCCCAAGTATACAAATAAGACAGTTTGGAGGTGGCAATTCATATCATAAAGATACTATTGGATACAGCTCAATTTACTCCTAGTTTGAAGATTCCAGCACAACAATGTCCCCAATGAGACCTCTAGGTTTCTAGCGGCGTTGTTACAATCCAATGAGGTACGTGTTTTGAAGTGGACTGTCTAGATCTCAATCCCATAGAAAACCTATAGAAAATAATATATCGTTAATTACGGGCTCAAACTTATACCATGAAGAAAGCTTTATCAAAGCGGTTATAATTGATTGGCAAACTATTTCAAAGGAGATGATTTATCCTTTAATTGTGAACCATTAACAATGCATATTCAAAACAAGTAAGAGAGCTATATTCGGCTGTGCCGAATCTTATATACCCTTCACCAAATTATACTTTAAAATAAAATTAAAAAAAAAATTTTTTTTAATTTTCTAACGTTTTTTCCAATTTATTTAAAATAAAATTTTTTCATTTAAAATTTTTTTTTTTTTAAATTTGACAAAAAAAAGTTTTCTGTGAAAAAAAAATTCGGTTAAAAAATATTTTTCCCGATTTTCACCCATTGCAGGTCCAAATTATTATAGCCTTCGTTGCAATGGACTTCGAAATATCTATCATTAGATATCCATATTGTCTATATTTATGACTTAGTAATCGAAATATACATAAAAAATAGGCCAAAAATATAGGTTGTCACGGATTTTTGCTCATAGCTCCGTTATTTATGGACGGATTTTGCTGATTTTAAATAGGAAACTTCTCGAAACCATGTCTGACAGAATTATTGAAAATTATAAAAATACTGAGTCATTAAAAGGGTCTGGTGTCTTATCTATCGAATAGACTTTTCAGAGTTGAGTACAATGATTATGTGACGAGAGAATACAAGATTAGAGCTGGCGTTCCATAGGGAAGTGTACTAAGACCCACGTTATATTTGATTTACACCTCTGACTTGCCTACGTGCGATAAATTAACAATATAATCTAGTCAACTACAAAATTATCTCGTACGTGTGGAGACATGGTTGGAAAACTGGCGAATAAATGTGAATGAGCTGAAAAGTAAACATGTTATCTTGGCTCTAAGGAGAGGAATTTTCCCACCTGTCACTCTCAACAACGTTAATATACCACAGTCTGATTATGTCACCTACCTTGATATTCATCTAGATAGGCTTACTTGGCGCCGTCACATGGGAACCAAGAGACATGAAGCTAGCTTTTATTAGTTAATCAGTGATCAATTAAAATTAAGTCTTGAATAAAAAGCCATCCTGTATAAGACCGTTTTAAAACCAATTTGGACATATGGAATTCAATTATGGGGAATGGCTAGCAACACCAGTATTGATCTTATACAGAGGGCCCAATCTAAAATTCTTAGGACCATGACGGGAGCAACATGGTATATAAGAAATGAAAACATCCGAAGGGACTTAGAAGTGGCATTGCTTAAGAAAGAGTTCAAGAAAGTCCGTAAGAAATATATTGTAAAGCTGCAAAACCATGCCATTACGCTTGATAGAAAACTTGTGCAAACTTGTTGGACAGCAAATAGTTTTAATTTTATTATAAGATTTAAATACTTATTGTTAGGCCTATAAAAGGCAGATTCAAAAAATAAATCGTTAAAAAAAAACTAAAAGGGTCAGAAATTTGTTGTAAAAATTAAACCTTAGTTACCATTGTTTTGTCAATACCATAATCATGAATGAATGAACACATTATAATTTGTTTTCTCGTTAAAAAGATCATGACAGGCATGCGTTTATCAAGACGTGCCAAGTCCAACTATAGATCTTGATCAAATGATGTTTACTGAAAAACCGACAAGCGTTAAAACAACGAAGAAATATGAATTTGGAATAGATAACCACGAAAATCTTTGAATAAATTGAAACACAAACAAGTAACATTTGTCCCACTGTTTTGCCGGACGAAATCATGTTGGTAGTAATGCTGTATGTATTTATTATCAAAAGTTATTTCGATTAGATGTTTACAATGTTATCTTATATGTTTGCTAACAAAATTAACTAACCAAATACACACAGGGTGTTTTAAAATGAAGTGTGGATCTTTAATATCTCATATTTTATTTCGCATTTTTAAATATAAGGACTGAGATCGAAAAATTCTTAACATACGTTTTTTATTAAAACTTTTAACCCAAGTATAAAAATCATGGTCCCCATGATGTTTATTAAGCCAAAAAAATAGATAGTATTTTCAAAAGAGCTTCCAACACATCTGGTAGGAAAGCAGCCCGGTTAGCTAAGTGCTCAGACTATTTGGTACGAAAAGTTAAAGCCAAACCAGGTTCAAAAACATACAAGGCTCAAAAAGTTCCTGACAGGAACGCTGCTAAAAATTTAGAGGCCAAAAACAGAGCACGGAAATTGAAGTCAAGAATTTTGCGATCTCAGTCCTTATTAATTCATAATATAAGTATGAACAAGTTTTCAAATCTTTTTTTCCACTGTGAACAATGTATCTTCTATCTTATTTTTGATGATTTTCATTGGAAAAAGAAGGATGAACCATCCATATGAGTTTGGAGTGCTCGAAAAACCAATTGCTTTTTTCGCGATCCGAAGATACAGGGGACCATTTGAATGGAATTACTTTGTACGCGAACAGGTTTTGTTAAAATTTGATAGTGTGATAGATAAGTTAATCTTTAATTCTATATTTTAAATCACCGCAATCGATTTTAATCAATACTAAGGAGTGAGATCGAAAAAACCTTAACACACGTTTTTCCTTAAAACTTTTAACCCAAGTATTATTTGATTTTTTTTATCAAGTTACCTTTGAAAAGTATTATGTTTAATGTTAACTATGTTCATTTGTTGTTAATCTGATAAAAATGAGTCACTAGAAAAAAGTGCGTGCTAAAATTTTTAAATATTTTCAACAAAACCTAACTTGGTCCTACAAAAAGTTGGCCAAACACTGTTTTCAATATTATTAAACAGTACCGAGAGAATTTTTCCGTTGATTGTAATCCTGGTTCAGGCAGAAGGAATGGTCCACATGATGTTTCTAAAGCCAATAAATAGAAAGCATTTTCAAAAGAGTTCCCACCCAACACATCCGGTAGGAAAGCATCCTGGTTAGCTCAGTACTCGGACTACTTGGTACGAAACGTTAAAGCCGATGCAGGTTTAAAAACATACAAGGCTCAAAAAGTTCTGCTAAAAATTTAGAGGCCAAAGACAGAACACGGAAATTAAAGTCAGGTATATAAAAAATATACCTGCTGCATAATGGATGACAAAACGTATGTTCAATTTTTCACAGCTTTTGGGTCAATATTTTTATATTGCTGATGCTCAAGGGAATGTTGAAGAAAAGTTTAGGATCCAAAAGCAGACAAAATTTCCCAAAAAGTTCTTAAAAACATTGCAGTTGCGGCAAAGAAAGCCAAACATTTGTTACAAAGGGCTCTATAAATACCGAAATTTACATCAAGAAATGTTTACAAAAGAGCATGCTTCCATTCATAAGACTTCTTAATGTGTCCACTAATTTTTGGCCTGATTTGGCATCCTGTCACTATGGTAAGCAAGGTCTTGAGTGGCACAAGAACAGTAATGTGGTATTTGTAGCAAGAGAGGCAAATCCTCCAATCTACCTGGAGCTAAGGCCAGTGGAGAGATATTGGGTTAAAAGAGAATTGAAGAGCACAAAAAAGGTGTCCAAAAGTGTGGTAGATTTTAAATGGAGATGGACTACCTGTTCGAACAAAGTGACAGAAAGCTTTATAAAAACCTTAATGGAAGGGTTTCCGGAAAAGGTTCAAAATTTCATCATTAGTGATTAGAACTATAAAAATTGTAACAATAATTTCAATCAAATTAAATCAAAAAAGATTCAAAACTGTAAGTTTAGTGGTTTAATTTTTATTAACATATATGTATGTTAAAATTTTTCGATCTCACTCCTTACTCTTAGAATTTCATAAGGACTTAGAATATATATACTTCTTTGGGTCTGCGATGAATATTTCGATGTGTTACAAATGGAATGATAAAATCAATTTAACACCCATCTTTTTTGAGGGTAGGTATAACAAGATTAATGGAATAATTTTTTTTTTTTTTTTTTTTGGAAAATTAATAGTATATTTGAAAAGATTCGGTTTGTTGCGGATTAGGTTGGAAAAGGTTTGCTTGAAGAAATATTAAGTTAGGTTTTGGCCATGATGATCTTGCCATAGTTGATATTTGTTGGCTCAAAAATTAATATAAAATGTGCTGAGTCGCAAGGAAAGGCTTATAAGTCGCACAATTCAGCAACAGACTTAAACTTAATTTAAAGCAAAGGCGTTTAAAACTTGTTTTGTTTCTCCTGTACAATTTATAAAATGAGACTTAGCTCGTTTGTACTAATTGATTTTGGATCAAAAATTACTAATGGTATCAACTCTTTTTGTTGCAATATCTCTAAACATAAGTATTAAACCTCGTAGCTAAGCCAAGCTTAAATATATTTACAAGACATTAACGTTATTTTAATCAGTGTATCATTTCATAAATTGATAATTTTTGGTTTTCTTAGATATTTTATACCCTCAGTACATGTTTTAATATAGTTATTAGCGTACTTGGCTCTCAAGTGAATTAACTTGTTAGTAGCAAATTTTTAATGTTATTAAGAATTGTGGTGAAATTAACAAGTTGACGTGTACATGGCCAATAACATTTAATTATTTAAATTTTTGTAAATAATTCAAATACTCACTCGTTATGACACGATTGAGTGCAACCAAGTAATTGTTTACGACGGGCAATTATACTTGCAGCTGACAGAATTGCGCATAACGTTAGCTTAGTGTGTACACGTATTAAGTTAATTTTTATACAATAAAATTTTCAGAAGAGACAAAAAACATTCATAAATATGTGTGGTAAATTTTTGATAAAGCTGTTAATGACAATTTTTTCCTATTCAAAGTGGCAAATTTCTATCCAAACATTTTCTTGCAACATTGACAAGGAAAAACTAAATAATTACAAAAGTTTTATATGAAATTCCCTACATATTTTAATCGTTTTGTATTCAAATCTCATTTTCCATAAATATTGGACTTAGCATGTTTGCGCTCTAAGCTAACTGTAAGATTCGTATACAAACGTGTTTTATTTTCAAGACGTTGTGGTGCGTCAGTTATTTAATCGCTTTATGATGTCTCTGTTTTGAGTTTTTAATCGACAATATTGCTAATAGATACATACGTTGTATTTAGAATTAAAATTTGATTGCAATTAAAATTTAATACAATTTACACATACATAGTTGCAAGAAACAGGTTTTAAATAAAAGGATGAAATAGATAAAAACAGCAATAAAGCAAATAATTATTTTCTTAGAAATTATAAAACAAATAATTCATTAGAATTTATTTAGCTGCATTTTCATTTAAGATTGCAAGATTTTTATTTTCTTCTTAACTCTTTATAGGATCAATTAATCATTGTCATGAAAATGGCTTAGAATCTTCTAACGAATAGTAGACGTAGGGACAGACACGCTGAAATTGTCTATTAAAATATCTTTGTTAGGTTTCGTGGCGATACGCGAATGGAATGATCAGTTAATATTTCAACGATTTATATGGTGCATGATATTGATGCTATTTTGCTGCTGATGCGCCTGCAACTTGATGAGGACATGAACAACAACGTTGTTGTTGTTGTTGCTGCTGCTGTTGCTGCTTGATGATGACGATCATGATGGTGGCGGCAAGCCACATTACATTTACATTACGTACAATTCATTCCTCCTTTTCACATGGCAATGATAGTTTCCAAAATCGTAAAAATATTTGCAACAATAGTTAGTGAGTGCAACATACATACAACACAACACAATATAATACAATGGAATAGTACTCGTTTACAATATACAATGCAGTACATATATAGATTTCTGATTGCAGTACTGCTTCAGTATCAAATGTATTGCATCTTATTGCAGTTTTGAGGTATTTTGTTTTTTATGTTCATGTATTTTATATTTTAGTGGTTTTTATATTGATTTCGGTTGCTAGTTTGCTGGCAAATAAAATGCACGACTTACCATAAAACTAGTACCTACCAAATTTATTCCAACTACACATACTACTACATAATAAATACAATAATTTTAAATAAAGGATGTACCGGAGAAACCTTAGAAATTAAGTAGGAGTTGGAGAAATTGATGTCCCTCAATTATCATTGAAAAAACTAATGTTGGTTATAGTTATTATTATTACTGTTACCGAAATATTTGAAAATACAGTCGTTATTCTATAAATAATTATAGATTATGAAAATACGGGACTTGATTTTACAAATCCCAGGTTTCAAAAATCGTTGAATTTCCGGAATATATACAAAAATTCGATATTTTTAATTGTTGAATTTTAAAATTTTATCGATTTATTAGACAAATTTTACTGGGTTTCCGCTTAAAAACGTAATACAATACCAATTTTGTCAACTTATTGTAAATTTTATTAATAAATTTATTAAGACCGAAATTACCGTTATCATTTAAATACAGTTACCGAAATAATCCAAATTGTCGTTACCGTTATCAATTCACCGTTTCGAATCGGAACCAACATTTCGATTATATAGCTGTTGTACTCTCCAAAAAGAGAGTGTTAAAGACTAGTATAATAAGTCTAAAAAATCATAAGTTATTGAACAGAAATCAAAAACTTATGATTTTTTGGACTTATTTCCGGCACTTTTTCCATTCCAGAGAAATAATAAATAAATCTGCTCATTCACGGGAATTTTAGAATACTAAATTAAGCCAAAAAAGTAAGAGTGGTATACATGGCTATACTGAATCTTTAATACCCTTCCCAAAGCACAAAATAAATTTCTGGTAAAAAAATGCTATATTCGGATGTGCCAAATCTTATATACCCTCCACGAAATTATACTTTAAAATAAAATTTTTTATTATTTTTAAGAAAAAATTAAAATTTTTTTTTAAATTTATTAGTGAAAAAATTTTAATGGCAAACTTTTTTTTTTTTTAATTTCTGTTTTAATTTTTTTTTAATTTTTAAAAAAAAAATTTATTTTTTTTTTTTTAATTTTTTTTTTGGTAAAAAAAAACTTCAGGTTAAAAAATATTTGTACCGTTTTTGACCTATTGTAGGAATTACGATGGCATTATATACGACGTTGCAAAGGTCTTTGAAATATCTATTATTACATATCCATATTCTCTATATTAATGACTTAGTACTCCAGATATAGATTAAAAAGACAGTTTGGAGGATTTGTCTACCACATTATTGTTCTTGTACCACTCAAGACATTGCTTACCATAGTGACAGGATACCAAATCAGGCCAAAAATAAGTGGACACATTAAGAAATCTTATGAATGGAAGCATACTCTTTTGTAAACATTCCTTGATGTAAATTACGGTATTTATAGAGCCCTTTGTAACAAATGTTTGGCTTCTTTTCCCGCAACTGCGTATTGCTTGCCATGCCAAGAACTTTTTGGGAGAATTTTCTGCTTTTGGGTCCTAGACTTTTCTACAACATTGTATAAAATTTTACTTCAATTTCCGTGATCTGTCTTTGGCCTCAAAATTTTTAGCAGGGTTCCTGTCAGGGACTTTTTGAGCCTTGTATGTTTTTAAGCCTGCATTGGCTTTAACTTTTCGTACCAAATAGTCCGAGTACTGAGCTAACCGGACTGCTTTCCTACCGGATGAGTTAAGAGCTCTTTTGAAAATGCTTTCTATTTATTGGCTTTAGAAACATCATGTGAACCATTCCTTCTACATGAACCTGGTTTTCTATCAACGGACATGTTCTCCCGATACTGTTTAATAACATTGGAATTAGTTTGACGGCAGACCTTTGATTGTTTGGCCAACTTTTTGTAGGACCAGTTGAGTTTTGTTGAAAATATTTAATAATTACAGTACGCACTTTTTTCTCTTCACTTATTTTAATCAGATTAACAGCAAATGAACATATTTGACATTAAACATAATAACTGACATGCTTTAGAAAGGTAACTTGATAAAAAAAAATTAAATAATAGTTGGGTTAAAAGTTTTAATGAAAACCGTGTGTTAAGGTTTTTTCGATCTCAGTCCTTACTCTGTGGGGTCGCAAATGAAAAATGTAGAAATATTTTATTGACACATATTGATGGTGGGTATAAAAGATAACACTTGTTATTTGTTTTTATTTTGGTTCAAAATTTTATTTAAAAGGTAATTCTTCTGTGTCAAGTAATTATCCGTTGCTAGTATCGAAAAAATCTATGAATATAATCAAAACATCGGATTGGCAACAAATCACATCAAATCTGTTTTATCTGTGCAGAAATAATACTGTAACTTTAATACTAAAACTATCCTAAACAATTTTCCCGATTAGGAACTCTAGTTATTAGACGCAAGCAAGCATTTATATATTTTTTCGTAATTAATTTACTAAATCATTGAATGTAAAATTTTAAATTTCACAAAAACGTTTCAAAAGTTCGAAAATTTTTCAAAAAAATCATAAATTTAAAGAAAACAAAATCTAAAATTTAAACTTCAAAATTATATTTATAACCTGATTCTGAAACACGTCCTGAAAACAATTTTAAAATTATTTGAAAACTGAGTGATTTCATAGAACAATTTGAAAATGGTCGTATTTCTGAATCAGGCCTTAAGCTTAAAGTATTTGCTATAAAATTCTTTATATTTTTATTTTAATATTTCGCTTTTGTCATATGAAAAATATTTTGAATTATAAAAAAAAATTCCTAAGGATGCTGGACAATAATGTAGCGAAATATTGAAATAAAAATAATAAAGTAAAATATTAATAATAAAAACAGACCTTAAGCTTAAATAAATATAATTTTTAAGTTTGATAAAAAGGTCAAATTCTATCTAAAAATACTATAAAAAATTTTCAAAAAATCAAAAATTTTTAAAAAATTTACAAATCGATGAATATGAACGAACATATTTATTCTATTATTTATTAGAACTAAAAAAAGATATGATATTGTAAAATATTTAAATAAAAAAGAAATAATGATAACATTAATAACTTAACGACAATTGAAATTGTTTGTCTCTCACCAAAGCATTAAAAAGCCACAAAAACTAATAAAGGTCACACGAAAGCATGTAAACAAAAATCCTTTTATAACTGTTATTTTGAGTGATTTATTGTGCATCACAATATATAAATAAAAATTCCGATATTTTGATTTATTAAAAACCATAGAGAAAATATACATATAGCGGAAACTCTCCTTCTCTCAAAGACCTAACTTAGTTGTCAAAAACCTAATTGGGAGAATGTAAAGTAAAATAAACTGTGTGAGAACAAAAACAACCCTTTTGAGTAATTTTTTTGTTTGAGCTTATTGTATATTTTCTCCATGTTAAAATCTATGTATAGTTTGACATTAGAAATCTTACCAAATAAGGAATTAGAAATCTTAAGAAATTTGAAAAAATATTTAGAAAAAAAAAATTCGTTTCGAAAATTTCCTACAAGTTGCAGAAACGAACCACTAAAGTTCCCTCTTCCCTTAGCAGAAATTTCCTTTAGCTACGCTCTTTTAAATTGACATAGAAAAACTAAACTGCCTGTCTTGTTAATGTTATTTCTTGTTTTTTTCTTTATTTCGTAGTTTCGGGGGTTTCGTTTTTTTTTTTTGGTTATTTTTGAATTTTTTGTCGTCTTTATATCGTTAACTGTCATCATTTTCAAATTATTTCTCGTAGAATATCTAATCGAGATTCATGCATGATCCTGTGGTAAATTGTAACCAAGAAACGTTTTTCTGGCCATTTTTTTTTTTTACTTGTTGAAAAAATTAAACTTAAAAGAATTTATATTTTTATCATAAATGTTTGTTATGTTTAAAATGTATGATGAAGTTTTCCCTCAGCAAGTAAACAGTAACAAGCAAAAGGAAAACATGATTTTGGTTTTTTATTTTGGGTGAAATTGTTGTAAAACATTTGGTTATGAGGTTTTTTTTCTGGTTTTGGACTAGAAAGAAATACGTGTGCCAACAACGATTGCATGCATGAATGCCTTAAGGCTTGATTTTTAAATAGCATAGTTAAATATTTTTTGTAGAAAAAAGAATTGCAAATTTCATAACATGACAATTCAAAAATTGACTTAATTTCTCTATTACTATTATTACTACTATAATTTCACTGCTAGCACAAAAAAAAAATATTAGAATTAATATAAGATCTTAATATTTATGTCTTTGTGGTCATTTTTTAATGTTTTTTTTATTAAATTTACCCATTGACTTGTTGTTGATCTTCTTAATTTTTTTTTCTTTCTCTTAGATTCACATCAGTTGCTCTTGTTTTTCAATTAAGAAAACTAATGCGTTCTCATTTTTATTGTCTACATATTTCTTTTGTTGTTTAGTTTCCAATATTAATTTAGTCTCATTGTTGGTGTCATTAATTTACACGACTTGAAAACTATAATTGTCACTCAGTTTATTAATTTAATTGTCAATGAATGAATAAATGAATGACCATGCCGACCCAAACCGTTGAAAAGTTAATTTAATAAAGAACATTTCTTGTTTATTTATTTATTAACATGAGATTTTTATAGGGGTTCTTTATTTCGAAAGACACTTTCTTTGAAATGTATACTATGTTGTACTTAGTATTTTTTGGGGAATACCCGGGCATATTTTTTAACGAAATTTTTCGTTTCATCCCTATATACATTATAGTTACGAATTTTATCCAGATTTTATTTGGTAGGTTCCGAGATGGAAACATCGTCTAAATGCTGACAGTATAAGCAAAATAGGATAATGTTTAGATGTGCATATAATACATGTAACAGGTGGCGCAAAAGTAATCCTCCTATCAGAAAATGCTATAAATTTTGCGATTGGCCCCTAATGTCAGTTCTGTTTTTACATTTGTGTAGTAAACACATGCGAAATACACGTTAATAAACAATGTTACGCGACACTGCTCCAGAACGCGGAAATTGCTGACTATTTATTTGACCAATAATCGGCAAAATTTATATCATTTTCTGATAGGAGGATTACTTTTGCGCCACCTTGTATAACTGATATAAAGATACAAGATTTGGATCTAATACAAAGTTTTTTTTCAAGCGACACACGGACAGACGGATATAATTATAACAAATTCCAGAATAAATATGTATACTTTATGGGGTCATAATTTACAGTCGTTATTTATACAAACAAATGATAATTAATTAGTACTTAATATTTGTAACCTTTGACCGTGAATATTACTAAGTGTTTATGGGCCACTTAAAAAGTTGTTGCAAATTTTTTTCCACTGTAGAACAAATTAGCATTTTATTGACTTTAAGCACTCGAAACATATTTTTGTTTAGTTGTCCAAAACAGAATGACTTTTATACTCTCACATATTAAAAAGAAATTAAGCTATCTACGTTTTACTACTCATGTAGAAATGTAAGTACTGAAAACGAAAAAAAAACTTAACACACGTTTTTCATTAAAACTTTTATTTCAAGTATTATTTTTTTTTTATCAAGTTACCTTTGTAAAGCATGTCAGTTATTATGTTTAATGTCAGTTATGTTCATTTGTTGTTAATCTGATTAAAACGAGTGAGAGAAAAAAAGTGCATACAAAAATTATTAAATATTTTCAACAAAACCCAACTTGGCCCTACAAAAAGTTGGCCAAACGGCCAAAGGTCTGCCGTCAAACTGATTCCAATGTTATTAAACAGTATCGGGAGAACTTGTCCGTTGATAGAAAACCTAGTTCAGGTAGAAGGAATGGTCTACATAATGTTTCTAAAACCAATAAATAGAAAGCATTTTCAAAAGAGCTCCCAACACATCCGGTAGGAAAGCAATCCAGTTAGCTCAATACTCGGACTATTTGGTACGAAAAGTTAATGCCAGTGCAGGTTTAAAAACATACAAGGCTCAAAAAGTTCCTGACAGGAATTCTGCTGAAAATTTAGAGGCCAAAGACAGAGCACGGAAATTGAAGTCAAATTTTATACAAAAAATATACCTGCTGCATAATGGATGACGAAACGTAGGTATGGAAAATTTTTCGCAGCTTCCAGATCATCATTTTTATGTTGCCGATGTTCGAGGGAATGTTGTAGACAAGTTTAGGACCGAAAAGCAGAAAATATCATCAACAAATTCTTGGCGTGGCAAGCAATATGCAGTTGCGTCAAAAGAAGCCAAACAATTGTTACAAAGTGCTCTATAAATTTAGATCAAGGAATGTTTACAATGTTTCTATTCATAAGACATCTTAATGTGTTAACTTATTTTTGGCCTGATTTGGCATCCTCTCAATATTGTAAGCAAGGTCTTGAGTGGTACAAGAACAATAATGTGGCATTTGTACCAAGAGAGGCAATTCCTCCAAACTGCCTGGAGCTAAGGCTAATGAAGAGATATTGGGCTCTTGTTAAAAGAGAATTGAAGAGCACAAAAAAGGTGTCCAAAAGTGTGGTAGATTTTAAACGGAGATGGACTACGTGTTCGAACAAAGTGTCAGAATGTACTATAAAAACCTTAATGGAAGGGTTTCCGGAAAAGGTTCATAAATTCATCACTATTGATTAGTACTATAAAAATAATATTTTTTGTAAGTTGTAATAATAATTTCAATCAAATAAAAAAAATCAAAACTGTAAGTTTAGTGATTTCATTGTTGGAAAACCAACAAGAGGTGTTATTTTGGTATTCAAAGAACAATGGCATTTTTTGAGATAAATGATCGGATGTTTATTTCATAATAAAGAGGAAGGTATGCCGTTAATAATGAAAAACAACATCAGCCAAATGCCCACCTCGACCACGCTTACAGGACCATATCCTTTTCATTAAATATTCCATAACCAAATCGCAAAGTGACTGCCCTATGTCCTCGATAGCCTCACGAATTCTATCTTTGAGGTCTTGAATCGAAAGGAAGAAGTCGCAATGTTAAATCACAAGATCTAGGTGACCATTTGTGATCACCTCTTCGAGGTGATTTCTCTTTTACGGGAACTTTTCCCGTAAAAGGGCAATGGTTTCGTTGCTTGTGCGGCACCTAGCGCCGTCTTGTTGAAAGTAAACGTTGTCCAGATCAATATCATCCAACTCCGACCATAAGAAATCATTAATCATCTCACGATAGCGCATAGGATGATGAATGTACAAACTTGGTCTTCAACACTTTGGGCTACAGCAGCAATATTCTCAGTTGTTCTTGAGCGACGTGCACGGGTTTTATTCTTCAGATCACTAACTTGTCCCAACAGCTCGAATTTTTCCACCAATTTCTGTATTGCGGTCCGACAAGGTGCTTCACGACGACCCAAAAATGCTTTAGTTTTGCGAACTGTGACTGCAAGATTTTCACCATTTTTGTAGTGAATTTTAATAATTTCAATGCATTGTTAAAGCGTGTATCGTTCCATTTTTAGTAATGGCGTAGTTTCTACTTGTCAAATGTCAAAGAATAAAAGCTTCAAAAGTGACGGCTACCGAAATACCGGGTGATTCAAAATAACACCTCTTGTTGGAAAACCATTTATATGGGATAATAATGCATATTAAATTTCTATCTAATTTCAACTTAGAATACCAAGTCCACTAAATTGTGTTTAATTCCAAGCAATAAAAAAATTTCGTATTAAACATAGATTAATAACCATAATAATATGATTAAGTTCTTCAAAACCTTAATTTATAATAATTTTTATGTAAAATATATTCCATTTTTATCCTCCCCACTGTGCTTAGTTTTAAAATATTTGATAATAATTTTTCAACGACACTTGATTATTGTTTTTATGTGTTTTTTTTTACTCCTCCAACAACCGTCGTCTCTTTTTTCTCTTGTACGCGTCATCATAATTTCTGTGCAAATTGGTAGCAACTGCCACAATGGTACTACAACAAAGCACATGCTATAATTCTCATAAAACATACAACATCTTTGCAACCAACATAAGTGAAAAACATTGAACATATTATGAGTATGGAAGCCAACAACTGTTGTTCCTTTTTTTTCTTTTTGAATTTTATCGTTTACAAAATAAAAGTAAAAAAAAACCAATGACAAGAAATAAAATTATTATAAGTGTATTTTTTAAAGTCATATATGATCACAGTGGTTGACGATACAATGGAAACTTTTTCATATATTCAATTAATACGCCTAAACCCTAAATCTTATGAAATTTTTATTTTTTTTAGTATTTTATCACTTATATTAAGAAAAATAACAATACCATAATAATGAATTAAAAAGTATTCATTATTATGGTATTGTCAAAACAATGGAAACTTACCCCCTGTCTATACTTGACAAATATTTATCGTAACAATTAATGACGTTTGTTGTCAAGATAAAGTTGTCTGACCAAAAGCCCTAACAATTTTGTCATAACGAAGCAATAATACTAATAAATGGAGACTATACCTGATAATTTTTTATTTTGACAACCATTTTGACGTTTATTATGATAAAAATTTATCAGGCTAACCATCTGTAGGTTTCATTTTTACAAACGTTATGTGGCTCTTTTAGTGACTCCCTATTTTGCTGGATATCTCTGTTTTTTATTACTGCTTCACAGAGACGTTACATTGACCCAATTAAAGATTCAATCGTCTCCTTTGAAATATTTTTCCATTCCCTTATAACCGCATCTGATTAAGACTCGATAGCAACTAAGACCAGCCTCATTTGCCATGCGGTTAACAGTTCGAGATCTACTTTCCAATTTTATGTTATTGATAACCTCTCGCAGAGTAATTATGGGGAATTTCTTAAACTCTCTAGCTAACCATGAATCAAATACTTTGTTTCTTCATGCTTGCTAACAAATTATCTTGTATTTGAGTAGTTTTACGAGATCTTCCTTCCAAATGTTAAGTTTTTGATCACGAAATTGTTGTTTATAATTGTTGCAACTGTTGGTTTTTGTTTTTAATAACTATATGGGCAATTCCATGTCATCGTACGTGACATTTGTACGCCTTTAGAGTGGAATAGATTTTCCAAAAATAAGAGTATCTGAAAAATAATTTCGTCTATATGTTTCATTCAGAGGAAGCTATATTTTAAAAAAATAATAAGTTCTTTCGAAACATTGTTATCCAAAATATCGAGCGAAATAAGGGTATATCGTACGTGACATAAAACGGAAGTAATTTTGAGGTACATGTAGAAATATGCGAAAATTTGCGAATCGTGAGAGGCGTTATGTTTTCTTTTAATTTCTTACACTAAACGAAATATTTTTCCTTTACAATCCGTCATATTTAAATAAAAACAATCATTGGATGATTCTATAATAAATAAAATTTAATATCGTACGTGACATACCGTACGTGACAGATTTTTCCCTTATAATAAAACAATATATATTCTGTAAATATATGTATACAAAAACTAAAAAAATTAATAGAAAATATACATTCAGTTTCAATAAATAATTTTATAATAGCAAATAAACAATCAGAGTCAAATTCTTTTCACACTATATGCTAATTGGGAGCTTAGTTTTGACCGCAATTTTAGCCTAAAACACGCCAATTACATTAAAAAATTAAATATAGTCAGTTTAAAGTATTATTTTTATAAAATGTTATAATAAGCTTTAAATACTGACACATAGTAATATTTTAGTGCTTTCTCTTATTCAAACCATCTTGAAAAAAAGTTTCAATGGTTTTTGGGTTTTCAGTCGTGGTAGTCATTCTCGTGGAATTGCTCATATGTCATTTTGTATGGTACATATCTGTCATTTATCCTCCCTTAGTTATTGAATATTATAGTGTAAACATCAAAGTTTTTTTCGCTTCGAAAATGTCGAATTTGTACCAACAAAGCTGTTTGAACGCTATAAAAGAAAATCAGTTTTGCACGGAATCACTACTTGCGATGAAAAATGTATTCATTGCGATAACCCGAAGCGTAATAGATCGTATGTGATGTCCGGCAACCAGCTGAACCGACACCAAAGCCTAATATCCATGGCGCTAAGGTAATGCTTTGTATTTGGTGGGAGCAAAAGGGTCCAATCTATTATGAGCTGCTGAAATCTGGCCAGACCATCAAAGGGAACCTGTACAGTACGCGACTGATTCGTTTGAAGCGAGCATGCAATACCTGGTCAAGTCTAGACCTTGACCCGTCCGACTACTATTTGTTGCGATCGATGCAGAACGCTCTCTCTGGGATACACTTCACAACAGAGTATCCGCAATTGGCTTGATTCGTTCTTAGCCTTAAAAGATGAGTAGTTCTTTTGGCGTGGAATCCATTAAACATTTTAAAAAATCCCGCATTTTTATGTCATTCATTTGGCAAAAGGTCATGTTTTTGAAAACTGAAATGACGGAATGTAGTTATCAAAATAAATATTGTCACTCACTGTATATGTTTTTTTTTTAAATATGAGTTTTAGATGAGAATCCTTTTTTGTATAGATGCTCCCCTATTTTATTGTCATAGGAGTACTGAGTTTGTCAATCTTGTGAAAACACACAAAAAAAATACATTATCACTAACATTTAACTTTAGGTTAAAAAATAACCAGACATTGTGAAAATGGGAGTTAAAAAGCTAAATTTGAGTACTTTTAATCCGAATCAACAATTGCTATTGTAGAAATTGATTATTTAAGAGGAAGCTCGGTACAGAACCAAATTAAAATTAAGAAATGAATTTAATATATTTGAGGTACTAACGAATTCAGCCTAAAAATTAATTCGTTATGAATGCTTTAATGGAATGGTTAAATTTGATTTTGAAAATTACTTACTTTCCATTCCATTAAGCTTTTAATATTTTGAAAGAAATATGTTAACATATTTTTCTTTAACCTCCATTAACACAGAGTCTGTTTATGTGTTAACTAATAGTTATACTGTTGGTTTTTTATGAAAACTGTCCGTTTAACTTTTGGTTAATACATAACTATTCATTGTGATAATTCGGGTAAACCGTACAAAACAATCCGTTCTTGCCACATTACAATACATAAGTACATACATATTTATTTAATTTTATTAGTTATTGGTCATATTATAAATTTATAATGTCTTCATATTAAAAATTTGTCATTTAATGTTTTTTATTGCTTCAACAACGAACACCTACAAATTCAGATTCGCATTAATGTAGATTTTCATATCTGCCAGCACACATCTCAAGATTGTGCAATCGTGACTTAAATTATAGCAGTGTTTTGAATGACATGAATGAAGAAAAATAAAAATAATGGTTATTGTCACTTTTGAAATACATACATATTGTAAAGTAATTCTGTTTGTAGTTTTTATTAAAAACATTTACGGCCTGGGTCCTATAACCATGATCACTTTAGATCAGGGATTTCCAAAGCTAAAACTGTATTTGTGTTGGTGAGCGAAAGAGAGCTCCACTGAAAGAAAATTTTAGTGAAATGAATAAAATATTTTTGAGGCTTTATTTGTTAACAATAATCAAGTCAACAATCTTAATCAAATTGTCTGCGACATATTACCATAGCTCATTAATTGAGAGTTCGATATTAATAATACCGGGTGCATTCGTCGCTGTCTCAGTGACTACTAAACAAAAGAGAATAAGAATATGTGTGTTGTTAGTCAGCGCGAAAGCACAATGAAATGGACACCTTTGCTTTAGAGCCTTGTGGGTTGGAGAGTCGATTAAACAATGTCCGTCCATATACGTACTTATATGGAGCATAAATAAGAGGTCCGTGACTTTTTGAATAAAACACATATTTTTGGCTAAAAAATTATTTTATTTTTCAACTATGTTAAGCTCCAAATCTCTTTCCTCCGAGTCATTTCTTCATGTTTGGAAACAAAAAATAGTCACGGTGCTAAATCCGGAAAATAGGGCGGATGAGGGAGCAATTCGTAGCTTAATTAATAGATGTTTACCATGGAAACTGCACATGTGTGCACGATAGCGTTTGTGGTCGATTGTGAGCAAACGCTGGAACCATCTTGCGGAAAGTTTTCTCATACCCAGCTGATCTTTCAAAATTGAAACCACTGAGATGCCTATGGCTTCCACAATCTATCCCACTCTCAGTCTCCGATCGGCAAACACCGTGAATTTTTTCAATTGTTTCGTATGTAGAGATCCCAACTTCCGTGCTTGTACGGCCACAATGAAATTCAGTAAACCACTCTTTTACCATTGAAATTGATGGTGCAGAGTTCCCAAAGTATTTATCAAGCATAGCGTTAATGAACAGACGAAATTCACTTTATCCATTTTCACCTCAAGTCACGGCGTAGTCTGCTATCAATGGCTGTCACAAACTAA
Source organism: Calliphora vomitoria (assembly GCA_942486065.2). NCBI lineage: Eukaryota > Metazoa > Arthropoda > Insecta > Diptera > Calliphoridae > Calliphora > Calliphora vomitoria. The sequence goes on from OW818033.2 coordinate 95,836,498, forward strand.
ATGACGCAGCTTATACAAATTTTGTCAACTGATAGACTCCTGTCAAAATTTGAATAAGCTGCCTGTTGATAGGAACAATGTTGTCCTTTTAGTTAAGAGACGGAGAAAAAGTCACAGACTTATTGACCCTGTATATCAGATTTGCTTGCGAGATTTTTGCTATTGAAAATCGCCAAAAAAAAAACAGTTTATAAATAGATTTAGAGATAATTTGAGGCCATAGAGAAACAACAAGAACAGAAACTAGAAAAAAACTCAAACAAAAATTTTACTCAAAATAATCACACATACGAGTGTTGTTTTTGTTTTCACATAGTTTTTTTTACTAATACATTCTCAGCACTTAGGTTTTTGACAACCGAGTTAGGTCTTTGACAGGAGAGTTTCCGCTCTATGTATATTTCTCTATGTTTGAGCCTTGTTCATCTGAATCGAATGACAATTAGCCGAGATATAAAAAAAACATTTTTTCAAACAAATTTCTTCTCTCATATACAACAGTATTTTTATCAAAGACTCAATTTAATGTTGATTGGAAAAGGAGCACTATACGAAATAATACTGCTCTTATTTTACCCAAAGTGGTTACATTCTGTGTTAACCTTTATTTCCTTAAAACTAAAATAAATCTGTTAAACATGTTCAAAAACTGAAAGAAAGAAAAAAAACAAGAAAAAGAAGGAGGTAGTGGAAATTATTACAAACCACAGTATATTGTATAGGCAACTCGTATGAATGTTAAATTTATGTTGTGATGGCCAATAACTGATTATTGTTCCCTTTTAACTTAAATTCTATACAAACGAATTGTAAACTGAAAAAAGCCATTTAATAAAATTTCAAAATTGACAAGATGTGTAGTAAAATTTATGTTTTAAATGTCAGCAGCAGTTTTAAATCACATTTAAATTATGTATGTTTTCATTTAAATTTTCGGAATTTAATTGAATATTTTAATTAATAAAAGATTTTCTTATCCTTTTTACTTTTAGACACACCATACTTTCATACATACAACTAACAACTAACCAACTATCTGCACTAAACTTCTTTTAAGATTATATTACACCGGAGTTGAAAAATAGAAGAGATTTAATAAAAATCCATTCAAAATGGTTTTAGTATTGAATGGTGTTCTACAAGATGATTGTCCTATGGACACAACAAGTCTTTTTATGCAGCATCCAGTCTACAGAGATTATGCACAACAATTGTTATCAATACCAACTAAATCAGTTGGTCCAGTGGGTCTTCTTTACGTAGGTCAACGTGAAATGGCAGCAGCAGCTCCACACGATAAAAATATCAATATAATTGGTACAGATGATGCTACCACCTGCATTATTGTTGTGGTCAGACACTCAGGTTAGTATTCAAACATACATACACACACACACTCAACCAACTCTAAAGGACATTTTATCCTTTTATTCAAAATATTCTTAAGTATGAAAGTTGCAGTTTACTTATGTTTTCTTTATATGTACTTTCTATTAAATTGGCTTCATTTTACTATTTTATATCTTAAGAATTTCTTTGTAAGAAAATCCGTAATTTAATTGTACCAACATATTTTTCTATTTCTCACATTTTTGTTCATGATTAAAAAAAAAAAAAAACAAAGGTTCAGGTGCTGTGGCTTTAGCTCATTTTGATGGTACTGGCATCGATGAGGCTGTCTGTAACATGGTTGCTCGTGTACAGGAGCTTGCTTTGGGTTATCCAGAGGGACGTATTGAATTGCAATTGATTGGTGGCTATCGTGATCCCCAAAGCTATGGCGAAGAAGTTTTCTACAATATTATGCGTAAGTTAAGAAAAAAGTTAATAAAATCTCTTCTTTTTTTTTTAATGAACACAGCAGTTTTACTAGCTGTAGGGTGTTGTTATTTGAAGACTGTGAAAGTAGTTCCTTTTAGTTTTAGTTTTTTTAATTTTTATAATAATTAAATTTCGAAATGAGCGGTATGTATTTTATTAAAGGATTTGTTATTCAAATGATGAATGAATTTTCTTGTTGGGGCTGAAAAATTTTAGTTGGTTTGACAAACATTTGTTTATTTAAATCATAATTCAATTGATTTTCTGTTACTAGTATCAAAATGTCAACGAATTATTCGATTGGCAACTAATCAGTACACCTTAAAGGAAGGAGACTGGACCCCAACCAAGTACACAAATAATACAGTCTAGTTTAGCGGTGGCAACATTATGGTGAGGGCTGTTTTTTTTTACGACAATGTATTACAAATTTCTTAAGATTTTTGTTTTGTTTCCATAGTATAGTCAACTAAGGATTGAGATCGTAAAATTCTTAACTCACGTTTTTCATTAAGACTTTTTTTTGTTGTTGATCAAGTTACCTTTGTAAATCATGTCAGTTATTATATTTAATGTAAATTATGTTCATTTCTTGTTAATCTGATTAAAATGAGTGACCAGAAAAAAGTGCGTACTAAAATTATTAAATATTTTCAACAAAACCCAACTTGGTCCTACAAAAAGTTGGCGAAACAATTAAACAGTACCGGGAGAACTTTTCTGTTGATATATATTTCCGCACGAAAATATTGAACGTAATATTTAAAATTTGTTCCTGCTAATGTTTTATTACAGTGTTAGCCAGCAGTTTTTTGCATAAATTATAAAATGGAAAGAAAATTTGCCAATGGGAGCTCACACAACTGAACACAAACGACTTACTTTTTTGGGCACTCACAACATGTAATCGATGTTTCATTCGGCGGGATGTTTAAAATCGCTTCACCATAAGTGTTAATGGTATATGTATACAAGCTTGTCATTCCGTTTGTAATTTCCACATTTTTTCAGGCATGACCGTCTGCCCGTTTGTATTTTGAAATCAACTTTCTGATGACCCCAAATAACTTACACACATGATTGATACATCAATATAACTCTATAGTCCAACTTATGTTTCTATTTAAAATCGACCCACAAATTACTGATATAAGCAAAAAACTGCGACTACCTCGTTTTTATACCATTCACCATGAGTGGCAAACTTGTCATTCCGTTTGAAATTTCTACATTTTTCATTTGCGACCCCATAAAGTATGTACGTTTATTCTGGATTATTATAGATAGCGGAATCAATATATCCGTGTCCGTCTGTATGTTGAAATCAACTTTCCACAGCCCCCAAATAACTTACATATTTGACACATACATCAATATATCCGATATAGTCCCGGTTCGGTTGCTATTTAATAATATTTAATAATCGGCACACAAATGGTTGAGATATAAGTAAAAAGCCACGACTATGTATTTCGATTTTTTACATATTTATAACCTACACCACCATTAGTCTAACACCCACCTTAAAGTATACCGATCGACTTACAATCACTTGTTGAGTAGATTAAACGATGTCCGTCCGTCCGCCTGGCTGGATGACCTTGTACAGGTCGCAATTTTGAAGATATTTCGATAAAATTTAGTACATATAATTTTTTCGGTCCAAGGACCAAGCCTGTTGAAATCGGTACATTATTTCACCTAGCCCCCATACAAATGTCCACCCGAAGTTCGACTTTATCGGTCATAAATGTTTAATTTATATAGATATCTACACAAGTTTTTTACCAAATAAGTTTTATATATACGGAATTCATGTCATCAAATTTTATTATGATCGGTCAATAATTAGTCATAGCTCCCATATAAGACCCGCTTCCGAAAATCACTTTAACGCGCATACAACTCCTAAAAATGTTGGTATACACATAAAATTCAACATGAATAACTTTCATATAGACAAAAATCACACGTCCTAATTTCATGGTGATCGGTCCATAATTTGTCATAGCTCCCATATAAGGCCCATTTCACGAATATAAATTATTGAAATTTTAAAAGAAAAATGTTTTTGCTCATTTACTTAGTGTAGTGTATATCTAATTATAGATATTTCAAAGACCAACGACGTATATAATGGCATAGTAATTCAGACTTACAATGGGTCAGAATCGTGAAAAATATTTTTGAACCCGATTTTTTTTTAGAAATAAAATTGTACATCCTAAAAAAAATATTTTATATTAGAGAGAAAAAAAAAATTATTTCTACATTTAAAAATTTCTTTTTTTAAATATTTTCTACAAAAATTTTTTTTCCATAAAATATTTTCAATCTATATTTTAAAGTATACTTTGGTATAGGGTATATAAAATTCTGCACAGCCGAATATAGCTCTCTTACTCATTTTCACCAACATCTAGTTTACAAACTTTTATTTTTTTTTTCCACCAGATTTTGTTAACCAAAAACAGTTTCCAATATTTATCTTAAACTATACTTGTTTTACTTCATTCAGAGTGGAAAATGTGCTTTGAGAATTGTTTCAAACGAGTGTTAATAATCATTCAGAGTATTTTGACATTTTGGTTTGGTGCAGCGAAAAATGTTATTGATAAAACATATATGGGACATTTCATTTTCAAAACGATCTTTAGATTTTTTGCAGCTCTTTAATTTTTTTCTTATTTTTTGTACTCTACACAAAATTACCTTTTCTTTAACATCAATTTTGTTTATCTAAATTCCAGGATATATTGGTGATATCGCAAAGGTGTTGAAAATTAATGGGTCGATTATGGATGGCAACCGAACTTCAGTTGCGTTGCCAGAGGGCAACTACAAATTTGTGGTTGCCAATTTGGCAACAGAAATGATAGCTGCCAGTTGCCATCTGTAATACCATTTAGGCAACTGACAACGCAACTGAAGTTCGGTTGCCATCCATAATCGACCCATAACTCTTTTCAGTTTCATCCTTATAAGATTGACCTATGGTAAAAGGGTTCAAAATTTTTGCACGATATGAGATGCTGTATTAAATATCCTAATATGTTTTGTTACATTTGTAGAGAATATACAGTGGTGTTCAAAACATTTGCAACTGAAATCACATTTTGACTAATTCTTTATTTTTTTAACAAAGACTTTCAGCATAAGTTTTTTTATTTTCTTTTTATAAAATTCAGTTATTGCATATTATTTTACAAAAACAAAAAAAAAATGTTCATAAATTTACAACAATAAAAAAATAAAGTTTAACAAAATTAGTCTAAATACAAGTGTTCAAAACATTTGCAACTCTTAAAGAAAATATTATACAAATCCAAAAATCGATTTCATTATTCAGTATTTTGTAGCATAGCCGTTATTTATTATTACCTCGGAACATCTTTTAGGCATTGAGGCTATTAGCTTTTTAATATAATCTTCGGGAATTTCATTCCACTGCTTTTCTAACTCTGCAAAAACTTCATCACGATTTCGGAATACTTTATTACCAATATTCCGTTTTGCAATCATCCACATGTTCTCAATCGGGTTGAGATCGGGAGATTGTGGCGTCCACGACATGACACTAATATTATTTTCCTCCAACCATACTTTTACAACACCTGCCGTATGTTTAGGGTCGTTATCGTGCTGGAATGTCCATGAAAGTGTCATTTCCCATTCTCCATATGGAAGCATAACTGAGCTTAGAAGGTCTCTATGTATTGTGGCCGTCATTGTATTAGTAATCCGGAGAACTGGGCCAATCCCATTTCCATAAAAACACCCCCACACCATAATGTTTTCACCTCCGTAATTCACTGTGGCGGTTGTGTATCTGGGATTAAACTTTTCGCCTCCTGGTCGTCGAATGTAGGCTCTTCCATCTGAACCCCGGAGATTGAATTTGGACTCATCGGACCATAGTATGTTTTTCCATTGCAGTTGAGTCCAATTTAAATGGTTGCGGTCAAATTCAAGCCGAGATTTTAAATTTTTTCCGACACAACGGGTTTTTAGTGCATCTAAAACTTTTAAGACTATATTCTCGGGCTCTTTTTTTAATTGTGGAAAGACTGGCATCTATGGAAAGTTCGGTTTTAACTTCTCTAGGAACTGCTTTAGGATATTTCGTGAAAAAATTCTTAATATTTCTGTCTTCTCTTACAGTAGTAATACGGGGTCTTCCTCCTTTGTGAGTTGTATGGATGTTACCACTATTAACAATGCGACAAATTGTTGATTTTGGAACGGAATATTTTAAGGAAATGTCTTTCTGAGAAAGTCCACTTTTAAAGTCATTTAAAAATTCGACCTTGAAATCGGAATTGTATTTGTTTCCTGCCATTTTTCACAAAAGTAATTCTTACGATGTTAATGTTTCCAATATCTTATTAAAACTCTTATAGTAAAATAATTATGATGAGTTTTTTAATAAAATGCAAAGATCGAAATAACGAATTAATAAAACAAATGCGATTACCGTTATTTCCCAGCATTTGTTAGTGTTAATAGCATGTGGTTTGAACAGCTGCATTTTGAATACATCTTTTAAAATTAATTTTTTGTTGTTTTACTTTAACGGAATTTGTTTTTTTTTTATATTTTTAACAAAAACAATGTATGATGACATGAACAAAATAAATGTTGGTATCGAAATGTGATTTGGAGAAAATTGGTCAATGAAAAGTTAAAATGCGATCTCAGTTGCAAATGTTTTGACCACTACTGTATGTTAAAAGCTCAGCGAAAATCAATTGTATTTTGCTTACTTTAGTATTCGAATTCGCAACATATACATACTAATGTTTTTGATGTAATCACTTTGATAGAGGTTTTAAGATATTTTCACCAAAAACGCTGTATTATACCACGTAAATACAAAATTCGGTAATGAAAAAACAGCTAATGAAGTATTTCTATTGCTGTATCACTTTCAAATGTGTATTAAGAAATAAGATTTAATTACATAAAACATTTATTTATAAAAAAAATATTTTTTTTAGGGTGTACAATTTCGGGATATTATCTAAATATTTCATTAGATTTTTAACTAGTTTCTCATTTTAATTAAAAACTATGTTCAATGTACTACCTTGAATGTGCAGTGTTAAATTTTTATTTAGAATTTTCGGAATTCAATATTTTATTACGGATAAAGCTAAAAGAGTCAAATTTCAACATTCTTTAAAGATAAGACAAATACGCCAAAACATCCACCAGAATTATTATACTCAAAAGAAAAATATGTATGTTTACGTAGACCAGTTTCATGCAAAAAAAAATTTCACATTCTAAACCAAAACTTTAGAAGAAAAACACCAATAAATAGAGAGGGAATATAAAAACCTCGATATTTCGAAAATGCGAGTAATGAATTTCGAAATCAACTCGTACAAAACGTAGTTCAAATTTCGTGCACCAAAATGTCGGTTCCGCTGTGTTATTATTGTTAATATTAAAGTATTTTGTCTACTGATTAAACAATAAAAGCCTAAAATTCGAATTTTTTACTAAAAATATATGTATTTTAATTTCTTTTCACAGAATCATTCCATAAACATCATCTAGAAATTGATTTAACACAGGCCTGCGTTGGTGAATTAAACACAATATTGCGTGGTGATATCAATTGTCCCATTATTTATGGTGTTGGTGTGAATATAAAAACTGGAGAAATATTTCCAGCCACATTTCCAGAACGAGGACCCGATCGGGAATTACGTGATGCACGCAACTTTATGGGTTCACAAACGGTATGACAAATTATTTTTATTTTTTAACTATAACTAAGAACAACAAAAAATTAATCAATTTCTATTTATTCGTTTCTGTATAGGTTTTAGATATATACGATGCATCTTTGGGTTTATTGCGTATAGGCCCCTTTAATTATGATCCGCTGCGTGGTGCTGATTTATGGTTGGCACAAACTGATGAATTTCTTTTGCAACACTTATCCACCAGTCCGGATGTCGAACCGCCACATTTTGCTTTAAATGTAAGTTAATAAATAAGTTTATTTAAATTTAAAAGAAGTGAAGTAAAATATTTGTATTCTTTGTGTCTAATTTTAGGTAAGAGCCACTATAAAGTTTATTCAAGAAAATCAATTTCCTGCTATTACGATATTTCGAGATAATCGACCTCGCTATTATAGACGCGATGAATCTACAGGTTGCTGGGCACTGGTTAGATATTAATTTATTATTTTTTTTTTTTTTATATAATTTTCCGTTTTTACTTGTACTTTACTTTTTTTGTCTTGTATTTGAGTTTAAAATTAATCAAAATTAACTATAATTTTAGCAATTTTTTTATATTTAAATGTCGGCTATTCAAATCGAAAATAATGAATGAAGAGCAGCTAACAAATCCTAAAGAAAATTTACAAAATTATCTAATTAAAATAACTGATTTATTGCCATCAATTAATTTGCAATGAAAAGTTGTTTTTGTTTACTTTTTTATATAATTTCATTTTTTAATAAGTAATTATTATTTCTCTTTGTTGATTTAATCTAAATTACATATTTGCTATTTTTGTGTTTTGTACATATTTTTGTTTGTGTTGAAAACCAATTCAAATTCTCTATGCTTATACACATTAAGGATGTGTAATAAAATGTTTATTTTTTCTTTTTGTCTACTTTAAGATTTTAGATTGAAAATCATTTAACAATCATACAATATTTTCTTACAAAAGAGAACTGCTTTTGGAATGCGCCTTAAAATGTGGATTTAAAAATCATTAAAAAAAAAAAACTAAATCTAAATAAAATTGTTTAATTTAAATCTAATTCAAACTATTTAGTTAAAATGTATAAGAATTTATAAACAATACTGTACTCTTAAAAAAATAAACAAAAAAATAAAAATTACAACAAACGTTTATATATAAAAGTGATTTATTATCATATAATTTGATAATTAAATAAATAAAAACATCATATAGCAAAACAAAAAATTTATTACTGTGTTTTACTTTTTTGCGAAAGAGTTTGCGAAATTTTTAAATAAAATTTCAATAATATGCAAATCTGACTAATGCTGAAACAGATCAATTATCAAAGTAATAGTAAATACTACAACATACTGATAAGTTTCAAATTTTATGGATGATTAAGATGATTAATTAGTACTAGTACCAATAAAAGATCGAGCAAAATTAAAAAAAAATAAATCAATAAACCTATATATCTCTTCAACTACTGGAGATAACCTACACATGTAAGCATATTTTTTGTAGATCTTGTCAAGGACTATTTATATTTTAAATTTCAGATCATTCGGATCATAAATAGATTTTTTGGGATTTTTTAAAAAAAATTGAGACCCGAGGTGACCAACTTTGATGGGCCACGCACTGGCCCCCATTAACGCTAGTAAGCTTAACAAATGTAAATCAACTCGAAAACACCTCAACTCCTACCTTGTGAAATTTCATAACAATATCTCCAATAGTTCCTGAGATACTGAATTAATCCCAAAAAGAAACGTTTCTAAACCACTTTGCTGTGCTAAAACTTAAGAAATTATAATATGGTGATTTTCCATGAAGAAAAATATAAAAATTTGAATTAATGTAAAATTTTAACGGTTAAAAATATCATAACAAATTTAGGAACTAATATAGACTCAATTATCCTTAAATCAACGACATTATAATTTTTGACATTTTATATTTTCAAATGCCAAAATTCCTAAAGCGGGGAAAATGTGTTCCATTTTACCGTGTGATAGTAATAAAACTTTGAAGATATTTAAGAAGCAAATATGAACCTTTTTCGGCTCTTTTTACATGTTCCAACTTTGGATGCGTTTAACTGTTAGAAAGTTTTTTTATTTTATTAAGAATTTTACCACCAATATATGTGATATTTTAGAAAAAAAATCCAACCCTCCGTAGGCCCGCCACATCTAAAAAAACCATAAAAAGATCGAGCAAAATTAAAAAAAATATATATATAAATAAATGAACCTAAGCGTATTCGTATGTTTTAAGTGGCAACGCACTGGCCCCCATTAGCACTAGGAAGCTGAACAACTTCAAATCAACTCGAAAACACCTCAGCTCCAACCATGTGAAATTTTGTAACAATATCTCAAATAGTTCCCGAGATACCGATTTATTTATAATGTGCATATCTAGAGAAAACAACCTTTTAAACCATATATGTTTCATCAATATTGGTGGACAATAACAAACTTAAAAGTATACCACAAAAAAAACGTGTGACCTTTTTATATATAAGATTTTTAAATATATGTACAGATTATTACAGATATGCAATAAATTAGTTGTAAAAAAAGTAATATCAAACCTTGAAAAATACAATAGACAACGGATGTTCCAAACTACAACCATTTTGTAATTTTCTTTTGTTTGTTTTCTATTGCAATATTAATAAAAATTTCTTATTCATATCGGTTTGATATTTTTTCATTCGCTTATTATTGTTTTGTAATTTTTTTAACAATGAGATAGATGTGGATTATTTATATTTATATGTCCTCTTTCTGATTCTGACACCTGCTTCTCGATATTTTGTATGGTTTTTGAGATATCAAGCATAATCAAACAAAAAACATGCTCTTTGTCCACTATTTTAATGAATTTTATTTGTGGGCATTATATGGGAGCTATGATCAATTATGGACCGATCGTTATAAAACATGGTAGTATTATTTAGGTATTTATACAAGTTATTTGAGTCGAATTTTATCTCAATATCGATTTTTATAAGAGAATTATTCACGTTAAAGTGATTTTGGGATGTGGGCCTTCTATGATGGCTACAGGCAATTATGGAGCGATTTTCACAAAATTTAGTAGTGTCATTTTTACTAATATTAGCTTTATTTACGTTGAATTTTATATGAACACCGACATATTTAAGACATTAATCACGGCTAAACCCTTATTTCGTCAGGACATTTGTATTGGGGCTATGTGATGGACTGATTTTAGACATCATCATTGCGCTTAAAAAAGGCTTATATACCAACTTTTATCGAGTTATTATGGGGTATATAAGTCGCTGCTTGTATGGATATTAGGGTATTCAATTAATCGGGTTTCTGGTTTAATCGATTAATCAAGCGAATAATTAATCGGGGTATAGATTTAATCGATAGAGCATTTCAAAAAAAAAAATTAATAATAGAAAAAAAAAAATGTTATTTGAGATCCTTTTTATACACACATGTGAGTTTTTTTTACGATTTTAGTGAAATCTTCTGAAATAATCTTTTAAGAAAAGAATATAATTTGAAAGGTTTCCTTTTAAAAGATTTTTCTTTATTTTTAATAGAACTTGACTTGGGAAGAACTCTCTCACTTATTGAAGATGTTGGAGAAATCGAAAGTAAGGCATAAGAAAGACTATCCAATTTCTCAGTTCTTTGTTCAGTATTTTTTAAGCATATAAAATCCTCTATTATACCATTGGAGTCCTTTTTGGATTTTGAATACTTTTAATAGTTTGGTTAAGTTCTGATAAAAGTTTCGTTTCAGTAATGTCTTCAGTTTCGTCTATTATCGTGTCTTCCTCCAACTCATTGGGAGAAAGTTCATCATGGAACATTCTAGAAAAAAAGGTAATTTCCAAATTCCTTAGTTTCAGTTTTTGAGCTATACTTCAAAAAACTATTGCTAGAAGCGAATGTTCATGAGTTAAGAACTCAAATTTGTCTGTTTAAAACCATATTTCTATATAAAGTACATTTCGGTTAATTGACACAAATTAATCGGTTTATTTGTTGTTATTTGAAAATCGGCAATTTTAAATTATTTGAACAGTTAACCGATTAACGGTTAATCGATTGAATACCCTAATGGATATACACCTAAGAAAGTGAAAATTAAAAAAATTAAACAATACTTCCTTTATTCAAAAGCTTAATAACTTTTGATTAATTTTTGTTCAGAATATATCGAGCCCTTGCGACATTTTCGAAAATTTAAAATTTTATAGATCGAATGATGATTTAGAGTTCTCAGAATATCAAAATTGTTAATACCTTTAAAAATATAGGGTGTAAGATTTTATCGTAAGTCAATGTTTACATTTTACAGTAAAGGAATTTTATCGTAAGCGACATACAGTGATATAGAAAAAAAAACAGGGAAATTTATCTGTAACTTCTTAACGGTTAATCCGGTTTGAATGAAATTTCACTTGGACGAAGAGGAAGTTGTCGAGTTTAAAATTTGAGCCTAATGGGCGGGGGTCTCCAAATTAGGACACCTAAGATATGTTAACTTTTTAAAACGATCCTATTTCTTCGTTTATTTGAGATTTGAAAAAAAATACACATATAGCCATCAATTATCCCTCATAGCTTAGGAGATATTCGCACTTTAAAATTAAATTTTAACCACCCTACTCCAGTTTTTGATAACAGCGGATCCAAATGTATGTGTCAAATAAATAAAGAATTGCTTAAAAATACTGGCCGAGCTGAAAGTCATATGCATTTTAATTTAAAAAAGGCGATTTTTTCGATATTTAGATGTTTAGATGTATATATTAATAAAAATTTAAAAAATTTTTTGGTAGGAAAAATTAAGAATTACATTCTTATTTTTTTACCTTGGTTGCAGTTTGTTAAAAATGCAGTATTTGAGGAAATTTTTTTTCTTATTTTTGTTGAAACAAACATTTTTCCAACCATAAAAAGGAAGACCAATTTGGGGACCTTCTGAGTGGATTGGAAATCATATTCTAATAAATTTCTTCCTACTAATATTAAATTAAAATTTAATAGTCTGAGATCTGTCGATTTCGACAAACAGAGATTTAGAGCTCAATTTAAGTATGGATACAGCGAAATTATGCATTTGGCAAAGAAGTCAATTATCGTTGAGAATGGACCAGAACTTCTTTATCCAAATCAACTAAACATTTCAGTGCAAAAATTTAGAGACTTAAGAAATTTGTGTGAAAAGGAAAGAATCCCTCAAAGATATCACCAGGAGTATATCAGTATTAAATGTGATGATAAAGCTAAGGACATCCTGGCAGAAAGCGACGAAGATGCTGATAGATACTAAAATTTCTACTACTTAACTTAACTACTTAATTAAAACACTAATTTAATATGTTTTATATTTTCTGAATTCAATAATAATTAATAAAAAATGTAAATAAACAAATAGAATGCATAAATATGTATTGATTTAAACTTTTTTATTCCTATTGAAATAAACAAGAAAATTATAAATATCGTAAGCGACAAGTTTTGTTTATAAAAGTAGCTTAATATAAAAAATATATCGTAAACGCCATAATTAATGCACAATGTAAACAAACTATAATTTTTTTGCTGCCGGTAACTAGCTTGAACGTAATTATAATATATCGCATCAAAACATTTTTAATTCTATGTATAAATTTCAAAATAATCAAAAAAAAAACCTTCTGTAAAATTTGTGATTTGTCGCTTACGATAATTTGTCGCTAAGGGCTCGATATGCTGAAATCAATGGAATGAGAGTGGGTCAAAAAGTCCGTGCCTTTTTGAATGATAAACAGGCTTTTGGATAAAAAAATATTTTATTTTTCAACATAGTCTCCTTTGAGCTCTATGCACTTTGTCCAACGTTTCTTCCTTCAAAAAATAGGATCATTGGACTAAAATTTTTTTCCTCTGAGACATTTCTTCAGGTTTGGATACAAGAAATAAATCCGAAGAATAGCTGGAGAGGGAGCATTTCGTAGACCAATTCATGGATTTTGTCATGTAAACTGCACATGTGTGTACCCTTTTGAGCACCCGATTGTGAGCAGCCATCTTGCGGAAAGCTTTCTCATACCCAAATGATCATTCAAAATTGAAACCACTGAGACATGTGAGATGCCTATGGCTTCCACAACCTCTCGCACTTTCAATATAAGATCGGTCAACACCATATCATGATTTTTTCGGGTGTAGAGACCTCAACTGGGCGTTCAGAACGTTCGGTATCTTCCGTGCTTGTACGGCCAAAACGAAATTCAGTAAACCACTTTTTTACCATTGAAATTGATGGTGCCGGGTTCCCATATTTAGTTACCTTTATAATACCCTTTAGTACCCTCGTATAAAAAATTAAAAAATAATCACGTACATTTTGAAAAAACTCCTTTGTCGTTTTTCTCAATACCGAATTTTAAGATGTGAGCCAAAACAATATTGGCAAGACGTTCTCATAGGTGACAACATTACGGGGGAGGATATGTTCTTCAAATTAATTGCTTCGATTAATTTTCAATTCGATTTTTTTTAATTTTTTTAAAAATAAATAAGAAGATTTTAGTCATAGAGTAATAACAACACCATTTCCAATTGCAATAAGAAAATTCTGAAATATAATTGTAAATTCCTGAAATTCAATTTGAAATTTCTGAAATATAATTAGAAATGTTGTAGATATTACACAACGTTGTCAAAATCCTAAGTCAGTTGACCAATAAACCGAAGCCTAAGAAGAATTAGTAAGAAAATCCTTAAAAACAAAAATAACACAACTACGTGTTATTGACATATCGCGCAAATAAAAGCCAAATCATACGAATTTAAAATAAAGGCAAATATCGTATTTACAATCGGATTTGAATATAATTTTAAAATATACCTGAACTTATATTTCAAACCAATTTAGATGTCGTCAGATACAGTAGTTGAAAACTTTTCCGAAAATTTTATTTAATTGATGAATCAGCTGGTTCCAGTAAGAAAACAAACAGAAGAAAGTGTCAAAATGGTTGTGGTTTGGAAAGAGGGACAAATATATTTTAATTTTTACAACAAAGTGTCTGTCCCTTTTAGTAACTATAGTATATTGTTGGATATCCCACGTTTTTTATTACAAATTCACAGCGTTGAACCAATTAAAGAATCAATAGTCTCATTTGAAGTATTTAGCAATTATCTAATAACTACATCTGGAATATTTTCTTTCGTGGTATAATTTTGAGTTTGTATTTTGCGATTTGCAAAGTCACTTCAAAACACGTACATCATTACATTGTAACCAATCGATTACAACCCTGTGTCGTAATGGAATCTCCAAAACAGCCCATAATATGCCACCGCCAAACTTGACTGTCTTATTTGTGTATTTGGAGTTCAGACTTTTACTCTTCGACAAATATTCCCCCATCACTCCCTCTTAAATTGTGTTTGAATTCATCCAAAAATACTATTCCTTTTCCGTCTCGACCAGTTTAAATGACCTTTGGCCTGGGAGTTATTTTTGTGAATTTTTTAAACTCTCTTATTTTTAAATTATCATGTCATATGAGGTCTTCCTCCCAAATTTTGAGTTTGTACTGCTTCATGAAATTTCTTTATAATTTTTGAAATTGTTAGTTGAATATATATTTGTCACAGATAAATTTTTGCTTCAATTCAGCATTAAAATAGTTTCTTTTTTTTATTAGTAGTTGTGCAAGAAAATATTTCATAAAGAAATTATCAAAAAAAAAATAATTATTCAAGTAAGAGTAAAATATTATGCTTTTTACGTCGATTTGTTACATTTTATTCTTATTTCTTGTAGAAGTTTAAAAATTTCCATTGTTTTACCTATGCTAAGAAGTATAACCACACTTTATAAATGTAGTTTTTTTTTAAAACCTTAAAGCCTAAAAATGCTGAAATATATATATATTTGGTAAATGGTCATTTTTTGAAAACTGATATACTGAATAAAGTTTCAATGGATATTTGATAGTCTGGTGTACCCTTTGAATTGATTTCAATTAAATCAAATTGTTTAAGATTTTGTTACATTTTCCAAAAAACTAATAACTCATATTTAAATTTACAATTTATATATATTATCAAAATAACATTCCAAAAACCTATTCATATTTATTGAGCTACTATATCATCTTAAAAAGTGCAACTATTCACATTTATTTACTATTCTAAAATCTGGATGCCACCATGGAAGTACTTTGAACTGTTTTATTTTTGTATATTTAACAGTTATAGTTTGATCTCTTGTACCAGAGATAAAATCCAACTCTAAATGTTTTGATCTCATATCTGTTGACAACAACTCCCTGCTGGCGGCAAAACGAAAAGGACTAGTAGCATGACTATAAACAATATCCGATGGGAAAGGAATAAATCGATCACAATATATAACTAAAATAATGGTGCCATCGAGATCATTGATAGTAGAAGTTGAAGTAGAGGCAGTGTTTTTAACATGGGATAAATTATTATTTTCTTCATCAGCCAGACATTCCCAATCGTTAACAACACTATCAGTAGCTGTGTCGTTTTCATTGTGTTCCAATTTCAATTGAAATTTATGTGTTGCAGTGGTTGCGGAATTTATAGGAAAGTTGAGTTTAAATTTATAACACATTATCCAAACACAGTGAGCGTGTTTATGCCAAGACGATACATATGTTCGCCCTACTAATATTTCCAAGGAGTAGGTTTTTTGTAAACGCTCTTTAAATGGTTGGTAACAATAAAATAAAGCTTGTATAACTCTTTGGCGTAATGTATTGCGATCGCAGTCTTTCATATGTTCCATTTGCAAATGTTCTGGTAACTGTAAAATCCATTTCTTACTATTACCAGTCGTTTGCTGACAGTAGCGACGATACATTTGTAACCAAAATCTACAGGAATTTACACTATTAGCACTTTGACTGCATATCAAAGAGTAATGTTGTATGTCTTCCGGGACAATATAATTGGCCAAATGAAACCATATATCATTGCTAATAAACGTGTATGTTTGATGTTGCTCTGATTTATCCATTTGTACATTATATTCAAACAAATCACAATATTCTAAAGCAGCACCGACACATTTACCTTGACGCCGCGTTCTAGGTTTGAGTTCTAAATACTCCAATTTTGGTAAATAAGTTTCTAAAAAAAAATCCATATGAAAAAAGTTTTCTACATGAATTAAACAGCCTTTATTTACTTACGATTTTTCCCTTTAGTTTTCAACTTGGAATAATGATATTCCTCATCTTCCAAGTTCATATTAAGTTTAAATTGTATAAATTAGTTTAAAATAATTCATTTGTTGGGATATTCCTTAAATTTTTTAATTCATTATTGTAGAAATATCTTAAAATATTTAATGAAATTGTTAATGCTTCTTCTAGTTATTGTTTAATTATCATGAAGTGATAACACATCTGCTCGTCAAAATAAGCCAGGGTGCAAAAAACATATTTAAAAAACATTGTGAACCAAAACTTAGTTTAAATTTATACGACAGCCATTCAAAAAATGTATATATAAAGTAAAATTGTTTTTATCAGTGTTCGATACTTGGGTTCTATAGATGAAACCAAAAGTTGACATTTTTAATTTTTGAGATAACATAATCGATTGTTCGAACAATCGACTTATACAACTCTATTCGATACACGGCAATATTAAACGTTATTTTTCGCACCCTGTTCAGTTTGACAAGTAGCTGTGTTACCACTTTATGATAATTAAACAATAACGAAAAGAAGCATTCAATATTAATAATATTTTGTACTTTTGTTTGCGTGGACAGAAAATTTTATAAAAATGAATGTAAGTATGAAATAATGCAAATAAAATTATTTTAAAGCATTAACATGTATTTATATATATAGGAATCAGATATACCCATTGACATCCATACTCTGAAGCTTCAGGATTGGCTTATCAGCAGACGTATTGTACCCAAAAATATACAATCTGCTCAAAAGGATATACGATCCAAAATAACTAATGCCTTGCAGGACATGCCATCAAATGATGACCTTATCAAATTGTTGAAGGGATCAAGTAAAATACAATTTTTATATTATAAACAAACCAAATACTAAATCATTAAAATTTACAGATATAAATTATTTTCACTGCAAGGAAATAGTGGACATTTTGAAACAAACCGAAAAAGATACAAAAAGCATATTTGGAAGCTATGGCAGCCAACGTATGAAAGATTGGCAAGAAATCATACGTCTGTACGAAAAAGATAACGTGTATCTGGCCGAAACAGCTCAGTTATATGTACGCAATGTAAACTATGAGGTGCCAAGTGTGCGTAAACAAATGGCCAAGTTGGAACAACAAAGCGATGAATCGTTAAAACGCAGTCAGGATCTTAATAAGCCAGAGGCTCAACTTTTAGCAGAACATGCCGCTTTATTACAGCAACTTGGTGTCAAAGGCGATAATTTAAGGGAAGAATTCATCCAAGTTTTGTCAGGTTTATCAGAATTGTATGCAAAATCGATTAAAAATATTGGCGCTCTTGAAGAAGCCGTTGATTTGTATTCCATGACCACAGGACAAAATAAACAACAATGTCTTCCAATTACCAGACATTTAATTGAATTCGGTAATACCACTGTATATCAGTATATACACAAAGAAGCACCTTTATCTGTAGAAGAACCAGAGATTAAGCTCAATTTAAGCGAAGAACATTCGAATAAAACTGCAGGAGATAACGAAATTGATTTCGGTGATGACAATGGTGGAGCTTCATCCACTATTTCGGGTGAAATGATTGATTTTTGTGATTTAAATCTGGATAGTGGTGCTGGAGGTATTGATTTTGGCGATGGAGGTGAAGGTGGTGACATTGATTGGGGAATCGAAAGTACACCGGCCGAGGCAGTAGAAGTAAATTTTGGCATACCCATTGAAGAATATGGTATTGTGGTCGAAGATGCTGGTATGGATGGGGGCATTGCGAAAGGCGATCAAGCTTATACCCTACTCGATTCTCCCTACTACCGTGAACGGTTCACTGATGAACTATACGAATTAGAAGCATTTTTACGTATGCGTCTCTATGAACTACGTCAAGTGAATTCCGCCTCAAGCAATATTATGTTCTCACTGATGGAGTCCATTTCCACGCACGATGAGGAATCTATACGTAAAATGATTAACCAAGTCGAAATCATTCTTAGGGAAATAAGCAGTGAGCATACAGGTCACCTATTCCAATTGAAACACTCGCCTAAATATGCCGATTTATTGGCTTCAAAATTGAAGCAAATGCTAAAGGCTGTGGAGAAAATACGAACTACCAAACAAGTGCTTAAAGATCGTGCCGCTGAATTAACAGAACAGCGCTTGGCTTTACTTCCCGTACTAGATGAATTGGTGGCCCAAACAAATAAGTTACAAGAACAAATTGAACAGGATATATCAAAACGTTATAAAAATCGTGTGGTCAATTTGTTGGGAGGTGTTAGTAGTTAATTGTAGATTTGTAATATACATACATATAATGGGAAAATTGTTATTCAACTTACTAGTAGTATATCATCATCAAGAGCCTTTCGTTTATTTGTTGCATTTTTTTGAGGTTTTGTTTTTTTCACTAGCAATAACTAAAATTTTAAAGCTTTTTAAATAAACATTATTTTCAAATACTTCAATTTGTTTTATTTTAGTTTTAAATTCACTTTTTATTAAACACATTTTTAAGCACTTCTTCACTTTTATTACAGACGCATACATATTAATGTTCACCAATTTACTAAAAGTGCCGTTAAATAGAAATGTTCGTGTGAGTGTTTTTGACTCATGATCAAGCACGCTCACGAATAAAAATTGTTGATTCATGCACTTAAAAAAATTAAGTGTTTGTTTATTATTATTTTACATTTACACACAGTAGATATTTGTGAATTTTTAGTTTACGTACATATACAATCATAACTTTTGCGCGCAATGAGAAAAATTATTAACATGGCGTCTCCACGCGATAAAAATGGAAATAATTATGTTCTCAACTATGAAATTCAATTAACAACACAGAAATATTTATTGAGTAGCAAGGTA
The DNA here is from genome assembly GCA_942486065.2 of Calliphora vomitoria. Classification (NCBI taxonomy): domain Eukaryota; kingdom Metazoa; phylum Arthropoda; class Insecta; order Diptera; family Calliphoridae; genus Calliphora; species Calliphora vomitoria. The sequence goes on from OW818033.2 coordinate 95,856,118, forward strand.
AGTCTGAGTTGATTAACAACTCGCGCATCATAGTAATTATTTTTTTGCCTTCGATAACGGTTCCTGTTCTACATCGTGTGTTTTACCCCTTGAACATGAAGTTGCCAATAAAGTTCCGTTATTCTGCCGACGTTATTTTTTATGTTTAGAAATAAAAATTACGCGTGTACACGGGGGTAACTTGAACAGTCTTAGCATGCCTATGTATCGGCGTATATAACTACAAAATGGCGTTCGTGTCATAAACAAATTTAAAAAAAAATATTTTTAATCAATTTCTTCAAGATTTTTGATTTTCCTCATACATAAGTTTGTCATTCCGTTTTTTATTTCCCATTTTTCATATACTTTGTAAAGTATGTATTTATTTTCTGGATTTTTATAGCTAGAGGAGTCGATATAGACATGCCTGTCTGTTGAAGAGCCATTTATATGTCGTATAGTCTGGTTCGGGTGTTATTTAAAATCGAGAAAATCGCATCAAAGCGAATATTCATCAAGAAATTTTCTTTTCATCAACCATTATTTTTTTTTATCAAAAAATTTTCTTTTGATAAAAAACATGATGTAAGAAGCCCCCGTCCCCCTCCTCCTGGAAAAAGAAGATAACATAATGGTAAAGGTCAGGCAGCCGCCAATCCCTGGGAAAAAGGTAGAAATCAAGGTTTCCCACCACTACACCAAATGCACACTGGGCGTTGTAGCTAGGCAACGACAGATGGTAGCCCCATTATCCTAGCACCTGCTGCAGCAGACCAATCAATCATCTACTTAGCTGGAACAACAACCGATTAACGAAACTGATACAAGACAAACATAACAACAGAATGGATCTTATGGCAACATCGTACATGGAGACGCACGATACTCCAAGAACTAGGACAGTGTTATCTTTCATGGGAAGACGCGGAAACAAATGCAACAAATCGTGTAAGATGGAGATGCTTTGTGGAAGTCATATGCTCCCAAGAGGGGTAATGGAGAGAAAAAATACTTTGGTGAAGGGTATATAAGAATCGGCACATCCGAATGTAGTACTCATACTTATTTTACATTGTATTTTCTTATATTTGAAAGTAAATCTTTCAATTTTAGGAATACATTAGGGACATTTTAATAAAAATTTAATTATTATTTAGGCAATTCTCCTTGATAATATAATGTAAATAATATATCAATAATTATAATTATAAAATACACAACAAAACTACTTCCATAAAAAAATCATGTCTTTAGTAGGAGAGTCTAAACGCTAATTTCGAAGCACTAATCTATATAAATATATAAATGTATTTGTAAGTTTGTTTGTTTGTTTGAAATTTGGAACGTAGATAAATCCTTACTTGGAAGCGTCAATAGGCTATACATTTTTTCAATACTTGGGCCAGAAAGGGATAAACAGGGGGAAAACGATTTTTTTATAAAATCCTTACATCTTTTTTTTACTACGACAGGGGTAGCGAAGCGCACCGGGTCAAGCTAATGCATTTATAAATCATGTGTTTATAATGCAATATTTGTAATTAATGTGATAGAAATGTTGATTTTTCTATACTGGTTTTTATGTACAAATCAATACATATAAATATATAAATGTCTTTGTAAGTTTGTTTGTTTGTTTGAGCATCACGCCTAAACGGCTAAATCGATTTTATTGAAATTTGGAACGTATATAGATCCTTACTTGGAAGCGTCAATAGGCTATAACTTTTTTCAATATTTTTACCAGAAAGAGATAAACAGGGGGAAAACTGCTAAAACTGGTACCTTCAGTTCTTAAACAATAATTACTAAACGGCTGAAACGATTTTTACTACGACAGGGATGCGAAGCGCACCGGGTCAAGCTAGTATTTCAATAAAACACCTTCAATTTTATTTTTTTATAATTTTTCTTTTTTATTTAATATACAAACGTTTTTCTTCATATTTTTAATTACAATTTTAGGGCTTAATTTTGTTTCTTGTTTATTAAAATGTTTTATATCCATTATTTTTATATATGTATATTAAGATATAATTTGTTTTTTTTTATAAGTTTAACGTATATGTTTGTGTTTTTTTATATTATAATTCATTATTAATAAATTTAAAATCTGTAAAATGTTTTTTTATAAATAAAAAAAATTCTTAAATAATAAAAACAATCTATAAAAAAAAAAAAAATTCACAAGAAAACATAAAATAATTGTTAATTTTTTCAGTGAATACGAGTATACATCTAGTATGGAGTGGGAAAGAGATAAAGAGATAAAGAATTGTTTACGGTTTTTAACTAAATTATAACAAAAAGATATGGAAGGGGGATTGAAGAAGGCGAAAGTAGGAGAGAATGTTACTTAAGGAAAGATGGGCGGGCTTTAGAAGGAAGTATATATATTAATTAAAAACCTCTTGTACTAAAATAATGTATTTATGTATTTGTTTAAAAATGTATAAGTGTGTGTTTAAAACAAATATTAATGTTTTTACAACTTCTTATTTAAGAGATTTTGTTTTTCTTTTTTTAAATAATAATATTTAAATTTTAATAACTTATTTTAAACCATAATAAAATATACTATATATTTGTTTTTGTTTTTTGTTTTTATACATAAATATAAACCTACTTATTGCTTAGTGTTAAGGATGATTTTATTTATTGTAGTTTATTATTTTTATTTATTAATTATTTTTGTTTTATTAATCATGTTGTGAATGGTATTCTTTATTTATTTATTTATTTTGTTTACTTGAAGTATAATGATGATAAGTTTAATTAAATAAACATTATTAAAATATATATACTACATATATATATCGTATATTTTAAAAAAAAAAAAAAACTGGCTTAATGTGTGTATGGGTATATGTTTTTTTCTTCAAAGAAAATATATATGTATAAAGCACTATAATCTACAATAAAATTTGTTCATTAATATTTATAAATTTTTTAAATTTATGAAAAGAAATAAAACAATTTCAAATAGCATATACTATCGAATCAAAATCTTTTGTTTTGTTTAATATAAATAAAATTATTTGAATTATTCTTTGAACGTAATAAAGAAAACATTATAATAAACAATATTAATTATATTATTATAATAAACAATATATTTTTTTTTGTATAATAACTTTTTACCATTACTGTGTTACACTTAAACTTAAATTATTTTTAATTTTTTTTTTTTTTTTTGTTGTAGTTTTTTCCTTCTATTTTAATTATAATTACTAATATTATTTCACTTAAACATCTAAAGCATTATGCATAATAAAAGTAGTTGTATAGTACGTAGTAGTAGTTGCAGTAGTAGTAATTTTTGTTTAATGAATTTATATTATATTCAAGTTTCTTTTTTGTCTGTATATCATGTGGTTTGAAATTTATTATGTATTTGTAAAGGATATTTTATGTTCATACGTGCGTGCATATTTGGTATAAGAAAAATATAAATGAAACTATTCAAGTGAAATTTTTTGATTTATATTATTCACAATATAAAGAAATTTTAGCTATCTTTTGTTCAAACACAACAACAACTAAACAAAGCGGACTTAATTTATTAAATGTAGATGGTCTTGCAAAACTGAATATGCAAAATTATATACCTATTTGTGTGTATAATAACGGAGTTCAGTATTAAGTGCAAACAGTCTTGTTCTATTGCAAATGCAAAATTAGCAATCAGCAATTCAATATCAAAATGCACACAAAAAGCTATAAAATTTTGCATTTGCATTGTGGTTACACCATTCACAATTTATACGGAACTCCGCTATTGATTTTAGATTTTAATAAAATTTTGCATTTGCAATATTTCGCTACTAATTAGCATCACACCTACATTTGAGATTTGCACTACATATAACATAGAATTCTACAAAAGTTCAAATCTAAGCATTACAAGCACCTGATGTTTTTTGTTAGAGAGTCTGGGAATTATAAATTTGTTTATTTTGTTCATATGTATGTACAAAGTAAATCCTAATTTCGCATATAAAAGTCAGAATGGAAGACTTAATCTAATGTTTCTTTCTGAAAAAAAAAAATGTGTCAAAATCTAAGAAATTTACGAAAATAAGATCTTAAAATCTGAGTCATTTTTCGTATTTTAAATTATGTATTGAGCTAAAGCTTAATTTTTCTTTTGCTGGTAAGGAACTGAAAATATCATATTCGTTTAATCGATCGTATTAAAACAAAATGTCGTCGAAACGCTCTAATATATAAACATTTTTGATTTTTTTCTCTATGTCAACTTTGGCGGACAAGAAATTTAACAATAAACAAACAATTTAACAAGAAATTCTAAAATTAATTGCACCAAAGTTGAGAGCAATAAATTAATTGTCGCCCAAAGTTGTGAACCAAAAAATCAAAAATACAGATACATATGTATTATTTTGCACAGTTACGATGTTCCTAAGGTCTAAAATTGTTCTTCGTCATTCAAAAATCAAATTTTCCAAAAAAAAAAAAAATTTAAACGAAATTTAAAAAAATTATGTTTCGATTATACTAAACGCTAAATGAAAATACAACCGTTAGAATTTTAAATCCTCATTTACAATCGATTTTTTATTTAATTTTTTCAACATTTAATCTTTTTAGTTTGCTACTTTCTAAATACGCGAAAAAGTGCAACTTCTAAACGTTATCCGATTTTGGTCAAATTTTAAACATTTGATTTTTAAATGACGAAGAATCACCAAAAAACAAAAAAACATCACATATTTTTTTGGCTTAAAGTTAGTTTTAAAAATACATCATTATTATTTGTTATATAAGAGTAGTCAGCTAAAAAGAATTTTTGACATTAATAAAGTAATCATCCAGCCATACCCCACCTGCATTAGGTCAGATAAGGATAAACAATTTTGTTTTAATTGGATATAAACGCTTTAAAAAACTTTCAGTTTAATAAACCACTATTTTAGTTCACTAATCCAAGAGTTTTTCTTAAAAACATATTAACTAATCAATTTCATTCAAATAGTTTCATGTAATTAATTTCTCTTATAACAGATATAATAAATAAGTATGTTTGAAACCTTGGAGATATTTTCCTTTTATATATTTACTTGTTTCACCACAGTAACAAAGAAAATATCTTTTTAAGGTTTCTTTTTTTTTGTTTAAAATATTAATATACACATTCAACTTTTTTGTCCTTCTTTGCGTAGTCGTCCTTTTATTCGCTTAAAGCTAAATTAAACTAATTTTTAAATACAGAGAAAAATTAAAAGAAAAAGAAAATAATAATGTAATAAACTTACAATCAATTTAAAATAAAACATCGCCTCTCTTTGTTTTTGTAGTTGTTGTCGTTGCAGATGCTGAAGATGATTGTGATTGTGAAGCGGCTGATGCGGCCGATGTTGATGAAGATGATGATGCTGATGCTGCAGCTGCTTGTGATATAGTCATTGAGGGAGGTACTGGTGCGGATGATGGTGGTGGCCACCAGTGCAATAGCTCAGACTGTGTGTGTGGTGTGTGGCCATGACCATGGTGAGGTGGATGGGGATGTGCTGGATGCGGATGATGTGTATTGGCGGCAGGTGCCGTCTTTCCCCTTTGATACTGCTGTTGCAAGTGGTGTGGGTGATGATATGAAAACTGATGCGCCGCTGTCTGCCCAGCATACTGATGATGAGGATGATGCTGATGATGATGAGAGGTAGGAGGCGGTGGCAGCCCATGATGATAGACTTGACCTCTCGTCGACGACGCACCTTGATTATTTCCAGCCCCACCAGGTGGCATGACCTATTTGAAATGTCAGTCGTTTTTCACAGGGTAGTACAATAAATCGGGCTGTTGGACATGTTGCTGCTGCATGTGATGCATGTAATCGCTTATAGGAGGTAGAACGGCTTTAGCTTCATCAACTCCGCCGCCCAATACAGGATAACCACCTCGATCGTATACATGATGTCCGGCATGTGGTGGAGGTGGGGGTAAAAGATGAGAAGCAGCCGCCAACGGATGATGAGCGGTAGGGGCTAATGGATGGCCACCTAAGGCATGAGCATGTGGCTGTAGGCCCGCATGAGGATGGTAGGGTTGAAAACTGTTCTTTTGTTGTTCACTCATTTCAGCCAAACTGGAAGGATGATGAGCCGGATGATGGTGAGGATCGTATAGAGAAGAAGGAGCTCCATAAACACCGGCATGACGTATTAGGCCACTAGCTCCAGGTGTGGGTTGTAACCCATATGCAGCCGCAGCTGCGGCTGAAGGTTGGTGTTGTTGCTGCTGCTGTTGGTGATGTTGAACACCAAGTGGTGTTTGTTGAGATTGTTGTTGTGTTTGTTGGGCACTAACTGGTGTTGAAGAGCCACTGCCACCAGATCCCTGTTGTTGCTGCTGTTGCATTAATTCGAAGTTATATTCCATTGGATTCGGATTATTATCAATGAGATTCGTTAAAATACTGCCAATATTGTTGTAATTATGAGGATCTGCGGCAGCAACACTTGCCGCAGCGGCTGTAGGTTGTTGCGCAGCACCTTGTTGTTGTGTTTGAGGCTGCTGTTGTTGTTGCTGCTGCTGTTGTTGCTGTTGGGCACCATTTGCATTGTAGGCCATTTGATTATTCGGCTGATTTGTCTGTGGCCACATGTTCTATTTGGGAAAATAAAACAACATAAAAAATTAATTGTCTGTATGAAATGTTAAATAAAAAATCCTTTTAAAGTCTCTTTAGATTATCTAATTTTTAATTTTTGATGTTTTTCTCAAAGTGCTATAAAAAAATAATAAGTATCATATGAAATATATATATTTGAAAGATGCATAAAATAAATTTCGAATATGATTGGGGTATATTCAAAACTTATGCAATTATCGCAAAATTTTTTAACTTTGAAATGTTTTTATGATGAAATCCTTCAAAACTGCTACAAAAGTCCAAATTAATAGAATGTACTATTTTATAAAGGTTTTATATATATTATTTGGTTTAACGTTCAAAAAATATTGCGATTTCTGTTTTGTTGCAATTTTTCCGCATACGTTTCGATTCACCGAATTTTTCAATATAAATGTTCTTATCAATCTAATAATTTTGATGTGTTAATAATAATGTACTTTGTAGCACAGTGTAAAGTTTACAAAAAATTTCATATGCTTTTATAAATTTTATTACCTGAAAACTCATTAGGTCACCGCCAATATTTGGCTCCTGTTGTTGTTGTTGCTGCTGTTGTTGTGGAGGTTTATTAGCAACCATAGGTGTTTGCTGTTGCTGCTGCTGTTGTTGTTGCTGAGCATTAGATAACTGATTGTTGGTTTCTGACACACCTGGTGTATTGCCGCCAGCGACATTCATTGGAAGACCCAGAAACTCCGAAGAATCAACTATATAGAATTTGTTGGGATTATCTTTATCACCTGGCAAATTGGTTGTATTATTTTGTTGCTGTTGTTGTTGCTGCTGTTGATGACTACTGGCATTTGAGGGATGTCCAACAAAATTAATATTACCCCAAGCATCTGTTGTATATTGCTGTTGATGATTTGCAGCAACTGATGGTGGTTGCTGTTGTTGAGGTTGTTGCTGCTGCTGTTGCTGTGGTGTGGATGGTTGTTGTGGTTGCGGTGTATGAGGTTGGGGCGTGTGAGATTGGGGAGCTGGTGATTGCAAACGGACATGTTGTGGCGAATGCATGGGTTGTTGGTGCTGCTGTTGCAATTGTTGCGCTGGTGTCTGATGTGGATGTGGCGAACGTTGTTGATTGTGTTGCCTTTGATGGGGCTGTTGTTGCTGGTGTTGTTGTTGCTGCTGCTGCTGTTGCAATTGCTGTTGATGCATCATTTGCTGATGGTGATGCAGTTGCTGTTGATGCTGAGCAGCACTTTGCATGTGTTGCTGATGCGGTGATGGAAAATGTTGTTGATGCTGCACATGATGATGTGGACTTTGTGGAGTATGACTACGCATATGTTGCTGCTGAGCAGCTTGTTGCAATTGCTGTTGCTGAAGATGTTGCTGCTGATACTGATTGATAATTTGATGTTGTGGATAAGCACCTGGATTTGTTATATTAGAAGTTTGGCCGCCAGCGGCACTTTGCTCAAAATGAAATTGTGTCTCAGGCTGAGAGGGTCCCCCACCACCGAAACTGTTGATACGTGGCAAATTATTATCGGGTGTATGACTATTGGGTGTGTGACGATGATGCGGTTGTGGTTGCTGTTGTGGCGGTGGTGGTTGTTGTTGTTGTTGTGGTGGCTGCTGCTGTTGTTGTGGGGGATGAGAATGGGGAGGTGGTGTTGGTCTTTGCTGCTGTTGCTGCTGCTGTGGAAGCGGGTGTGACTGCGGTTGTGCATTATGTGCAGTTAAAATCTGTTGTTGTTGTGGTTGTTGCTGTTGTTGTGTATGTTGTCCCAACAACTTTTCAGCACTGAAATTTTGACTGTACATGGAATTCGGTTGGGATTCACTTGACTGCAGTGAGTGCTGTGATGTAGAGGCTGTTGAAGACTGTGAACTATTGTTCGATATAATGGCAGCATTGAAGGGATCTTGTTGTGATGATGAAGAAGTTCCAGGCGTTGTTGATAGTGGTGGTGGTGTAGCTATAGCACCCATTTTTTGCTGTTGCTGCTGCTGGATTGGTGGCGTTGGATTCGCTTGCTGTTTTGGTTTACTAGCATTCGATTTTTTAGCAACTTTTGCTGGCGGTGGACCAGGCTCATCAGCTATTGGGACTAATTCTGATAATAAATAAATGAATGGTTGTTTAAGTCAGGATCTTTACAAAAATTATTACATTTTAGTTGAAAAACTTACCATCTCCTTCTTTTGAGAAGCGTTTAACTTTTTTAGGCGACGGTTGATTGCCATGTACCGTTTGTTTGTGACGAACAAGATGCGTTTTCCATTTGAATGTCTAAAAGTAATGCAGTGTTATTAAATATGTTCCTTTTTAAAATGATCAAAGAATTTATAGTAAAAAAATGCAATTACCTGATCACAATAACAACAACAGTGTGGTCTTTCCTCCGAATGCGATGGCAAATGGCGTTGCAGCGATTTTACCGAACCAAAACGTTTGCCACACAACGTGCACTTGCATTCCGAAGCATCTGTATGAGCATTACTGTAATGGTCTTTTAAAGCTGGATATGTAAAATAGGAAGAACCGCATAAATCACAAACATATGTTCGCTTAATTTCTGTGTGCAATTGGACGTGTCGTTCCAAATTCGCCTTTAGCGTAAAGCGATTCTGGCAAATGTGACACTCGAAAAAGTTGTCCTTTTTGTGAACACGTATTATATGCTGATACAAGGCATTCTTGGATGGGAACTCATCACCACAGACTTCACAAATAGCACCATCAGCCTTGTGACCAGTATCATCCAAATGTTGTTGATGTAGTTTCTTGTGGGGGAACTTTTGGCCACACTCAATACAGGAATATGCTAGAGATACAGAAACAATGTCTACATATAAATAAATATACATATCAATTAAGTATAAAATTCATTTAATAATTTAATAATAATCTATATCGTCACTTAAAATGCAAAACAACGTAACCACATAAACACCAAAATCTAATGTTTGATAGATAGAGTTGAATAACTTAAAATTTATAAAACTTAAAGATTTAATAGGCGTAATTAATAATATATCTGAGAAACGTTTCATATTACAATGGTTTTTTTGTTTATCATTTCAAAATTTTTTGAATTTTTTGTTACGTCATTTTGCATTTTAGGTGACGATATGTAAATGTGAAAAACTTGTATAGAATAAACTAAATGCATGGGATGGGATATTATGGATTGGTGAGGTAGTTAGTTATTGTTGTGATTTTGAAATTTACTATTGATTTCATGTTAAACATCGGTAACGATTCTTGACACAAACTCACTTTTGAATTCCTTCTTGTTGTGAGATTCAACATGGGCATGAAATTGTTGGCGCCGTGAATATGATTCACCACACGTTTCGCAAACAAATGGAAATTCCTTAGCATGTACTGTCCGATTGTGATGGATAATTTCCTGTAATTTAATTTGAAAAAAAAAAAATAGTTTTTAAATTTTAAATTCACTAAATTCGTATATAAAACATACCTCCAGTGAGGTACCATTAGGTTTGCCACAATCATGACAATAGCCCGGATGTATTTTATAATGATCCAGTAGTGATTTACGTTTACGATATGACTTGGGACACAGTAGACAATTATAACTGGGCTTCTCCTTTTTCGTTCCAGGCGCACTGGCATTTCCGGCACCGGATGGTGCCTGTAACGAGGTGCTGCTACTACTGCCACCATCTATTAGCTGTTGCTTGGGTTCCATGCCGTCATTTGTATCGTTTTCATGATCTTCATCGTCTTCATCATGGGACAGGCCTTCATCATCATGTTCGAAGGAGGCGTTAGCTGAAGAGTTGCCAGTAGGAGTAGTAGATGCATTTGGCATTAAGCCCATGCTAGATGTTGGCGTAGTTGAGGGTGTAAGATTTGCACCGCCTAAGAGGGTTTGCTGCTGCTGTTGTTGTTGCATTAAAATATGTTGCTGCTGCTGAGGTGGCAAGTTTTGCATATGAGGAGGCAATTGCTGTTGCTGCATATATTGCAAATTTTCCGTGTTAGCGTGAGACGGAGGAGGAGGTGTCAGTTTATTTTGTGTTGTTCCTGCACCACCCAGTATATTATCGATGCTATTAATCATGTTATTGGAAGCATTAAGTTGCATACGTTGTACTTGCATTTGCTGCTGATGTTGTTGGTTGGCTGTTTCCATCATGCCTCCGATCATGGCTAATGGATGATTTTGTGGCTGCATATGGGAATTATAGTGATTTTGCTGTGGTTGCTGCTGCTGTTGCATCATAAAACGTTGTTGCTGTTGAGCCTGATGTTGGAAGTGTGGCTGTTGTTGTTGTATAGGCGGTTGTCCCATATTATTCATTAGACTATTTACATGATGAGGTTGTTGTTTATCACTTAACAAACCCACCTTATGATTATGGGGTTGTTGCAATTGTTGATTCGAAATAATTTGTGGGTGATAGTGTAGCTGATGTTGTGGATGTTGTTGATGCTCCTTGGAAGCCATATTCGGTAGGCTATTACCTTGGGCTGTAGCCTGTAATTGTTGTGGATTTGCATCCTGTTGTTGTTGTTGTTGATTGATGTTATTAGGAATAATATTGTTTGCCATCGATGATGTAAGACCATTCATCATGAGCGCGTTGTTAGGTCTATGAAGAAATAAAAAGATTTTGAGTTTTAAAAAAATAAATAAATTTGCTGAGTTTCGAGGGATTTCTTACTATTTGAGAAATATATTTTTTATACTTATGTACACTATTTTCAATATAATTTCCTAAAATTCCATTTCATTTGAACACAAGATAATAAACCAAAAAATTGGCCTTGAACAAAGGATATATCAAAAAATACATCTTCTATTTACTCAATTATAAAATGTCTTTGGTGATATTCTCAGAAAATTAAAGTCCCTACGATTTATATAAGACTGAGTATATAAATATCCTTTAAGCAAGAATATTTTGAAATACATTATTATTTTTATAAAAGATTACACAGATATAAATCAGCTGATTCCAGTAATATGGTAATAGAAACCAAACAAAATAAAATGTCAAAATGGTTTTGGTTTGGAAAGAGGGACAAATATATATCACCTCGTTGCCTATTGAAACAAACTGTTACACATGATCTGTTTTTGAACTTACCCATGCTGTTGTTGCGCTAAATGATTTTTAAATGTTGGTCCTCCTACTGTCCCGGCAGAACTATTGCCAGCAAATGTTGACGAGCTGTCGTTGGTGGCTAAATCATTGGGCAGGGTATCTAGACCATTGCCACCCGAACTATTACTACTGCCGCTGCCGCCACTCACACTAGCACCACTGCCACCACCGATTACATCATCCATTTCGGGTTCCATAACAAGACCATCAATCAGACGTCCGGGTCCCACACCCTCATCAATAACTTCTTCAAATTTCATAATCTCTTGCGATGCTGAGGACAATTGAGATTCAGTTTCTAATTCGAATTCCATTTCGGAATCATAAGCATTGCCAGACGCTGACATTGTGTTATGCAATGAACCGGCCAGCATACGTCTTCTCTGTTGCATTAACATCATTTGATGATGTTGCTGCTGTTGTTGTTGCAATTGTAATTTTTGCTCCTGCAACAGTTGCTGTTTACGTAACTTTTGCTGCTGCCATTCCTCCAAACGTTCGGCTCTCAGCTTTTCCAAAACATGTTTGGGCGGTGTTGTGCCCAACAGACGTCCGTTAAACACGAATTCCCGTTGAAATTCTTTTAAGAACTCTTTGTCGTGACGTCTCAAAGCCGATTTCAAATGTAAACGAAATTGTTCTTTGTACACACGTATACTCAAATCGTGTGAACTATAATGAAAACGTACCGTAAACTCAGTGTCCGCATGAAATACGTAACCTTCTCCTAAACGAGAAACACGTTGAAGTTTTTCACCCAATAACAAGCGTGATGACTGAAGATTTAATTTGCCAAACGAACTACGACCTGTTGAATTATGACCAAAAGCACGTCTACGTGATCGTTTTAGCGAATTTTCAGGTCCTAGCGCATCTAAGCTATTACTTTCATCAGCCTCAGCATCGGCCGTTGCTATTCTTCCAAGACGTCGGGCGTGTATAACCGATGAGGGTATCAAGTCCAATGGATCGCCAACCGTCTGCTGTACTACAGACGTAGATCCGGCCGCTGTTCTAATTGTGCCCCTCGAAACATTTAACCCTGCATAACGAACTCGTTTACTCAGCGAAGATGAATTTTCATTATCAGCATCATCGGCATAGGCATTATCGTCTTCATCCACGCACATAAACTCCTCTTTACAGAGGATTTTTTCGAAATTTTGATTCAAATCAGTCGAAGAAGCATTTTCATCTTCGTTCTTAATACATTCCTCCTTTTTGGTGGCCAGCAACAATTGCAATTGTTTCTTGTTGTCCGCGAGCGTCGTTTGGGGAAAAATACTAGGTATAACTTGTTCACAGGCCTCGGGATATTTAAATTTGAGATTCCTTAGCAAATAGTGTAAAGCATCGCAACGAGATACTGCATCAAACTTCTCCAGACAAGTTAGAGTTTGATCCACCTGGAAGAAAATAAAAATTTTAAATATATTAGTGATTATTTGAATAAATAATATTAAAAATTCATACATGTATAAGGTCAAACTTTCAATAAATCTCTTAGGCAGATAATATACATATATAGGCTCTACTTATTGTCCTAAAACTCATTTTCTCAACTAGAACATATGCAAAATCTTCCAAACTATGAAACATGAAACACGTTGCGTTTATATTTTCATGGATTTTTCGTGTTGCGTGAAATTTTAGATATAATTTAGAAGGTAAGGTAATGGTCACACATGGCATATATTTGACGAAAAATAAGTAAAGGCCTTTAGGGCCATTATTATAACTTGCCTTTATGTTCGTAGTAGTAAAAGTTAACTTTAAGACTACCTTTTTACATTGCTTAAAGTTTACTTTTACATAAAGGCAAGTTGTAATAATGGCCCTTAGAATCTCAATTCCAACTGTTCCTAAATTTCAATTTTCTTGGTCCCATTCTGTATTTTATGTGTTTTTAATTGTGCAATAGCTCATATTTTGGGAAATCTTTGGAAAATGGAAGATAGCGTTTTTGAGATAACATTTGTTTAAGGACAATTTTCTATGGTATATACTGTTTTGATGAGAAATCCGTTTCTATATGAGATCCAAAATTATAAAATCTGTCTAACAGTTCTAAAGTTACTTTAGGTATTTTCCTCTTGAGGCTTTAAAAAATCAGACTTAAGACAAATTTCGAAATTCTGGAGAAATTTTAATTGTGTATGGTCGTGGAGAAACATGTAAGCCAAATATTATTAATTTTTTTATCGAAATTTTTCTTTTCGTCCCAATATCTAAAACAGTAAATGTGCTTATGGGAGAGTTTCGTGACTTATAGTGTTTATAAAAAAACCGGTTTGTTGGTTAACCGAAAATTAGCCTTTTTAGAAAACCGATTTTTCAGTTAACCGATTTCGAAAAATCCGGTTAAACCGGTTTTTTCCGGCATTGAAACTAATTAATTTTAAGGTTTAAACAATACATTTTTATGTGTATAAAACATAATATATCCAATAAAGTATACATAGCTTTAAAATTTGTAGTTTTTAGTAGTCAGGGATGGATTTAGCCTAAACTTCTAGAATTATACGGAATTTAATTTTTAATAGTATCATTATGTGCAATTGATTCTGAAAAAGTTTTTACGTAGTTCCCTTTGTAAAGCATGTCAGTTATTATGTGTAATGTCAATTATGTTCATTTGTTGTTAATCTGATTAAAATGAATGACCTGAAAAAAGTGCGTACTAAAACTATTAAATATTTTCAACAAAACCCAACTTGGTCCTACAAAAAGTTGGCCAAACAATCAAAGTTCTTCTATCAAACTGTTTCCAATGTTATTAAACAGTACCGGGAGAACTTGTCCGTTGATATAAAACCTGGTTCAGGTAGAAGGAATGGTGCACATTATGTTTCTAAAGCCAAACAAATAGAAAGCATTTTCAAATGCTTTCTTTTTGTTTGACTATTTGGTACGAAAAGTTAAAGCCAATGCAGGTTTAAAAGCATACAAGGCCCAAAAAGTTCCTAACAGGAACTCTGCAAAATATTTAGAGGCCAAAGACAGAGGACAGAAATTAAAGTCACATTGTATAACATTTCCCAAGAAGATCTTGGTATGGTAAGCAATATGCAGTCGCGCCAAAAAGCCAAATATTTGTTACAAAGGGCTCTATAAATACCGAAATATACCTCAAGGAATGTTTACAAAAAAGGATGTTTCCATTCATAATACTTCTTGATGTGTCCACTAGACTGTCCACAAAAAATCGATTTTGGAATCTTGTTGGTCTTAACCCCACAAAACGATTCCCCTTTCCAGATATTGAGATAGCCGAAATTTGAGCTCGATTAAACGACGTTAACCCGTGCCGCTCGTCGCTCAAAGTTTGAAAAAATCAACATTTTTGGCCAAAATGCTAACATAAGAAGCTATAACTCCAGAACGGTAAATAATAGAAACAAGATTAGTATCTCAAAACAAAGCTAATATTGTTCTTCAAAATTTATTTTATATACATTATTCTTGTTATTTTAAGCCAAACAGAGTTACAACAGCTTTTGTCTCCAAAAACGTGACCTAGTCGCGGTAGGAGCATACTTCGTATATTTTGATATTATGTGAAAAATGTTGCTAGTAAGTACATATTTTTCAATTTTATTGTTATTGAATCATAATGTACATAGATTTAGTATTTCAAAAAGATATAAAACACAAAAATTGGTTGAAAAATGTAAAAGTTATTAAAAATTCCCCAGGCCATTAACGTGTCTCGGAGCACTTGATTATGATATGTGGAAAAAAATTTAACTTATTTTGAAAACTATACGAATAAAACTATTTTATTACATAAAATATATCTATGTTTGCTCAAATATAAGTTTTTTTCCTTAAAATATAACGTGAATCTGTTCTCAGCTATGGTCAAAAAAAAATTTTTTTTAGACGACAGTTTCAAAACACCATTTTCAATTTTTTTTAAACTTTGTTAAACAAATTTTTAAATTTTTTAAATATCACCGGGGGGTTTATGGTCAATAGATTAGGGAACAAAACAGTGAAAAAATTAGGTCAATACCTCTTATAGTTCAGGTGTACCTGCGGTTTGAATTCTGCGGATTTCGCGAAAAACTCATTTTTTTGGAATATTTTGGAAAATATGTCATAATTTTTTATTGTTATACATTTTAACCAAAATATTTACAGAATATTATTTCTCAGATATTAAAAAATATGTCCCTGATGTTATATATAAATCGGGAAATCCTAAGGCGTAAACTTTGGAGGTCAAAGGTAAAATTTCGCAATATTTGGAAATTCACATTGAAACATATGGAAATAATCTTTATTCGTCGACCATATTTACTAAAATTACAGGATTTTATGGTATATGGTCCGATATTTAGAATAACATAAAAAAAATCAAATTAACCCTTTAAAGCATTTGGGTCAAATATGACCCCAAAGTTAATAAAATCAATTTTAATAAATTTAAAAATAAAAAAAATAATATAATTTATATTCAGGAAAAAAATAATAATAATTAACCCTTTGGATCATTTAAAATTTCAGTTTTAGTCATATTCTTATTGAAACATATGGGGTCATATTGGACCCAAGTGCTCTAAAGGGTTAATTTGGTTTTTTTTGTTGTTATTTTAAAATACTATAAATTCCTGTAATTTTAGTAAATATGGTCGACAAATAAATAATTTTGCCATATGTTTCAATAAGAATATGACTTAAACTGAAATTTTAAATGATCCAAAGGGGTAATTATTATTTTTTTTTTCCTGAATATAAATTATATTCATTTTTTTATTTTTAAATTTATTAAAATTGATTTTATTAACTTTGGGGTCATATTTGACCCAAATGCTTTAAAGGGATAATTTGATTTTTTTATGTTATTCTAAATATCGGACCATATACCATAAAATCCTGTAATTTTAGTAAATATGGTCGACGAATAAAGATTATTTCCATATGTTTCAATGTGAATTTCCAAATATTGCGAAATTTTACCTTTGACCTCCAAAGTTTACGCCTTAGGATTTCCCGATTTATATATAACATCAGGGACATATTTTTTAATATCTGAGAAATAATATTCTGTAAATATTTTGGTTAAAATGTATAACAATAAAAAATTATGACATATTTTCCAAAATATTCCAAAAAAATGAGTTTTTCGCGAAATCCGCAGAATTCAAACCGCAGGTACACCTGAACTATAAGAGGTATTGACCTAATTTTTTCACTGTTTTGTTCCCTAATCTATTGACCATAAACCCCCCGGTGATATTTAAAAAATTTAAAAATTTGTTTAACAAAGTTTAAAAAAAATTGAAAATGGTGTTTTGAAACTGTCGTCTAAAAAAAATTTTTTTTTGACCATAGCTGAGAACAGATTCACGTTATATTTTAAGGAAAAAAACTTATATTTGAGCAAACATAGATATATTTTATGTAATAAAATAGTTTTATTCGTATAGTTTTCAAAATAAGTTAAATTTTTTTCCACATATCATAATCAAGTGCTCCGAGACACGTTAATGGCCTGGGGAATTTTTAATAACTTTTACATTTTTCAACCAATTTTTGTGTTTTATATCTTTTTGAAATACTAAATCTATGTACATTATGATTCAATAACAATAAAATTGAAAAATATGTACTTACTAGCAACATTTTTCACATAATATCAAAATATACGAAGTATGCTCCTACCGCGACTAGGTCACGTTTTTGGAGACAAAAGCTGTTGTAACTCTGTTTGGCTTAAAATAACAAGAATAATGTATATAAAATAAATTTTGAAGAACAATATTAGCTTTGTTTTGAGATACTAATCGTGTTTCTATTATTTACCGTTCTGGAGTTATAGCTTCTTATGTTAGCATTTTGGCCAAAAATGTTGATTTTTTCAAACTTTGAGCGACGAGCGGCACGGGTTAACGTCGTTTAATCGAGCTCAAATTTCGGCTATCTCAATATCTGGAAAGGGGAATCATTTTGTGGGGTTAAGACCAACAAGATTCCGACATTTTTTTTCCCCCATACAAATAGTGGACAGTCTAGTGTCCACTTATTTTTGGCCAGATTTGGCATCTGTTACTATGGTCTTGTGTGGTACAAGACCAATAATGTGGCATTTGTACCAAGAGAGGTAATTCCTCCAAACTGCCTGGAGCTCAGTCCAGTGGATAGATATTGGACTCTTGTTAAAAGAGAATTGAAGAGCACAAAAAAGGTGTCCAAAAGTGTGGTAGATTTTAAACGGAGATGGACAACCTGTTCGAACAAAGTGGCATAAAGCACTATAAAAACCATAATGGAAGGGTTTTCGAAAAAGGTTCAAAATTTCATCATTAGTGATTAGAACTATAAAAATAAAAAAATATTAAAAACTGTAAGTTTAGTGGTTTCATTTTTATTAACAAATATGTTTGTTAAAAATAGTTCGATCTCAATCCTTAATTCTTCAAAATTTGTATAGAAAGAGGTTTATATTGTATATCAGCAGTTTAGGTTTCAAATCAGACCAAATGTTTGATATAATCTCCCTTATTCTATTTGGCGTCGTCGACACCGTCGTCAATATTGAGTGATAAAATGGTATATGTTTCGCCGATATCGATAAAAATTGGTAACTTTTGACAGCTTTTTGTACTTTAACCCGACTTATAAAAGTATAAAATTCTGTCAATAGTAACCATTTGTTATCGATATCGACGAAACATAGAGCATTTTTAGAGTCAATATTGACGACGATGTCGACGACGCCAAATAGAATAAGGGTAAATGTTTATACAATGAATGTAAAAAATTCACTAAAACATGAGATTTATTCATTTTAGTCCCAAATTTTAAAAACCGATTAACCTAGGATAAAGCGGTTAACCGAAAATTAACATTTTAAATTAACCGGTTCGCAAAAAACCGAAATTTCGAAGTGACTTATCAGAGAGTGTCTAAATAGTTACAATTTTCCCCCTCCTAAGATATCATCATGTTATAGAATACACAGATCCTTTTTATACCATTATCAGTTCTGTGTTGACATCTGGGGTTAATAAATAATAAACATGAATTTTTCGATATTGTTTTAGTGTGCTGTGGCTTTGATGTTGCCATATGGAATTTAGTTTCCTTACGGACGGGATTGATAATAATCGGTTAGATATCATACAGATATCGTCATATCAAAAGCAAAATAACGTAACAAAAAAAATACTAAAATGGAATGTTTTATTGATAATTATGAATAACATAAAAATAATAATTAAAAAGAAAAATCATAATTGGGAAATGTGTTATTACAGTGCACTCGCGATAATACTAATTAAAACCAGGCCAGTTTACTTTTTCAAGATTGTTTATATTTGTGAATGTCATCTAATTCCCATTACAGCTAGGGAAATCCCCAAATTATTAAGCAGTTGAATTATAATTTAGCCACTACCTTGTTGATTTAGATCGATAAAATACGTTAAAAAACAAAAATAAGCTGTTCATATTTTAAAGCTTTTACACTAAGTTCATATTTTAGAGTAGCCAATGGAAATAAAAAGTGTTCATATTGTGGGGTGTTCATATTATCGCGAGTGCGCTGTATGTTTAAATATCAAACAGTAGAAGTCAAGTTTATGTCATAGATACTTATCGTTTTGAAGTGGTTTTTTGCCCATCACTTTAAAAATTGTGATGAAATTATGTTGTTTTAGATTTTAGTATACAAAGTACGAGTACATTAAAGAAAAATCAATAATTGTTTTCAATTTAAAAAATTAAAAATATACTAACTTGTGAATTATTGAATTCTTATTATTTTAAATTCTAAAATTTCCGGTATATAACACAATATTTCTTTGGCAACATTATTCACAGTATATATCGATTATGATATTCGTAACGGAATGCTGGATTTTGAAAGTTTTTTGAAATCTTAAAAATCTTATGGATAAATAGTTTTTATTTACACTACATAACATGCATTAAATTAAACACTATTTCTGTTCTTTAAATTGAAATTTTTCTACAGTCTTAACAAAAATATAATTATTTTTTTTTTTTTAATTTTTATTTTTTTAAATATCTTTACATTTTTAGAAAACCCGACTAAACTAATTCATTCAAAGCATCTTACTTTAGCTTGTATACAAAGAAACTACACAAAAACTATTTTAAAATTAATACAAAAACAAATTATTTTAAGAAAAAGATGGCAGCAGAAGAAAAAAATATAATAAAATAAATATATAGAAAAACAAAAAAATAAGAGATACAAAAACAACAACAACATGAACGAAGCAAGCTGAAATTTAATTTGTGCCACTTTTCCCCCATATATCAATCTATTAAACATTTTAAACGTTAGTAACGTTGAAGTCAAGCTTAGGATAGTTGTGGATATGTTTGTGTGTGTGTGTGTTTGTGTGTGTGTGTGTGTGTGTGTGCAAGTGTAAGTGTGATGTAGTTGCTGCAAAAATTTGTTTAGCTGCGCAGTTTAATGAATGATATAAGTAGAGAAACATAGATACATATAGATGTATGTAGTTATACGAACGTAGTACATGTACAAGTATATTGGGGCTCTGCTTGGGTTTATCTAGTTCCGCTTCAGGCAAACCACACTCCACTACAACACTACAATAATTTCTTACTACTAATACTGCCACTCAAACACTCATACAAGCACACACAGAAAATATAAGCTTTATACTAATACGTGTTGTGTAGCAAGAAAAACAAAATAATAGTTGCGTTGCTGCAAACCATGCACCACCCACCCACTAGATTTATTGAAAAGCCTGTTGTATAGTATTTTGTTATCCATTTCAATATCATGTTTTCATCTTGTTTGTTTTCTCTGAGTGTAATGTAACTACAGTGGTCAAAAAATACTGAAATGTTAAACATTTTAGGAAGGGATTTTAATGCAAAACTAAACACTAACCAATAATTATTGATCGCTGTGGAATTTTTCTGTTTAACTATCTCAGTTAAGAGATTGAAGAATCAAGTTGTCACTGTGGATCGCAGAGTATCAAACATTTATTATAAATTTAAATTTAAAGCTTTTTTTAAATGCCCTTAATGTTCAATAAATTAAGAGTTGAAATTCTTAGTACTATTTGCACATCAAGTTCTTGACAACTTGCAAAAAATATTTTTTTTATAGTTCTTATCAATAGTGATGAATTTATGAACCTTTTCCGGAAATCTACCACACTTTTGGACATCTTTTTTGTGCTCTTAAAGCCCAATATCTCTCTACTGGCCTTAGCTCCAGGCTGTTTGGAGGATTTGCCTCTCTTGGAACAAATACCACATTATTATTCTTGTGCCACTCAAGACTTTGTTTACCATAGTGACAAGATGCCAAATCAGGCCAAAATTAAGTGGACACATTAAGAAGTATTATGAATGGAAGCATCCTGCATTTGTAAACATTCCTTGATTTAAATTTCGATACTTATAGATCCATTTGTAACAAATGTTTAGCTTCTTTTGCCGCAACTGCATATTGCTTGACATACCAAGAACTTTTTGGAAAAATTTTCTGCTTTTGGGTCCTAAACTTTTCTACAACATTCCCACGAGCATCAGCAACATAAAAATATTGAACCGGAAGCTGCGAAAATTTGCCGGAACAGGCGTTTCGTCATCCATTATGCAGCAGGTATATTTTTTGTATAAAATTTGACTTCAATTTCCGTGCTCTGTCTTTGGCCTCTACATTTTTAGCAGCGTTCCTGTGAGGAACTTTTTGAACGTTGTATGTTTTTAAACCTTTATTGGCTTTAACTTTTCGTACCACATAGTTCGAGTACTTTGCTAACCGTACTGCTTGCCTACCGGATGTGTTGGGAGCACTTTTGAAATTGCTTTCTATTTATTGGCTTTAGAAACATCATGTGGGCCATTCCTTTGGAACCAGTTTGACGTCAGACCTTTGATTGTTTGGCCATGAAAATATTTAAAAATATTTTAGTACCTACGCACTTTTTTCTCTTCACTCATTTTAATCAGATTAAGAACAAATGAACATAATTGACATTGTACATAATAACTGACATACTTTTCAAAGGTAACTTGATCAAAAAAATCAAATAATACTTGGGTTAAATGTTTTAAGGAAAAACGTGTGTTAAGGTGTTTTTCGATCTCACTCTTTATAACTAGTCGAAGTAAGTTCTTCGATACACTATTAAGTTAATTATAACTATTGGATTGGACACATTTTCTAATCTCTATAAATAACAAAATTCAAGTTCAAAACGTTCCGAATAAATAAAAAATTACAAACTTTTTAGCACTGCCAAAACTTCAGTACAAAACAATTTTTCCTTTTGTTTATGCAAAAATTGCTTAGCGAGGTACCTTTAAGATGTATTATAGCAGGTCTTCCATAACAGAAAGCTTTATCCTGGAAACAAATATTCCGATTGCTACAGCTATTGCTCGGGTCGTTCCGGAGCGAAGATCCTAAAAACAAATGATGTAAATGATGATAAATAGATCTGGTAGGAATATTGTACTTTTTCCCTCCATTTAAATTTGTATCGTAATAGTCCAATTTTTATAGATTATTTTTTCTATCTTAAATTTTTAAAAATTTTATCTATGTATTTTATTTCACCGTTCAATGTGCTCCGTTGTTTCTTGTAAATTTTGTTATTTTCGTGTTTTTTTTTTATTTTTATTTTTTTTTTTTATTTTGTATTTTTGTTATTTCTCCATTCCAACCTCTTCTTATTCTTCCAATCTCCTATGTATTTTGCCTTATATCTTGCCTCCTCCGATTCTCCTCCCCCTCTTAGGTTTTACACTAACGAGAGTTATTCGTAGCTGGGTAAAATATACAAGTTTTTTTGTAGTTGTTGGTTGTTTCTGTTATTTTTCTTTACTACAAAAATATACACAAGTACACATGTAAAATTGTGTACTTGTTTTTATTATTGTAGCAAGTTGTTGTACTTGTTTTATTGTTGTTGCCATTGCTGCTTTTTCTGTGTTGTTTTTTCTCAGATTCTGTAGTTGTGTTGTCGCTGTTCTTACTGCTTATTGTACAATATGAACATGAAAAAAAAAAAAACAAAACAAAAAAAAAAAACATACACAAGCATGTGCAGCAGAGGAGGAGGTAGGCAGCAGCAAGAAGAATGCATTTTAGCTCAGATATATAAATATATATTCACATACATATACAAATGCATATAAATGAAAATACATATGTACATTTTTATTAATTTATACATACAATCACCGTTCACAACATTACATTCCCTGCAGTACATGGAACTAGTAAAAAAATTCTTTAGTCACTAATAACTACCATTAGTTGCCGCATCTACTATTTATGTACAGTGCACTCGCGGTAACGTGACCACCGTCTAACGTGAACACCGCCTAACGTGAACAAGCTTTTGTTTACATTGACTACTCTGTAACGTGAAGAAACTCAGAAAGCTCTATAACGTGAACAATTTTTTTTGTTCACTGCATTTGTTTTCTAAGAATGTAGACAACAATGAAATACATACATTAAATTCGATTTTTAAAGTTTAGGGAATCCCCTTATAATAAAAGTGCGTTTGTATCCTCTAAATTAATATTTTTTGTATGGCAACGAATGAGTAACTTTATTTCAATGTATATTTTCTCGTGATCTCGTTTTGTTTTATAATGCATTTTAATCAATAAATTTTGTTTTATATTTTAATAATGAAAATGATAATAAAAGAATTTCACGTTCAAGCGTCTAAAGCACAGGTTTATATTATAAAATTTTATATTTTTTCCATGAAATTCGACAATCGCTAACGTGAACAATTTCAATAACATGAACTCTCTTGGTTTTAATTAGTTCACGTTACCGCGAATGCACTGCTGTTATATCAAGAATTTCATCACGCCTCAAAAACAAATTGACATTGGATCTTCAGATTTTTATCATACATATTCGATAAACACATACGTTTTAGAGTAATCTTTGGACATTTCCATTTAAAATTTTTTTAATTTCCTTGACCTTGTACAAGTTACGAGCTCTACAAAGCTTTGAAAACCAAAGGTGGTCAACTTTGCCATGTATTCTAATAGGGTGGTCATACATTTTATTTTCTGAAAGCTGCATCATTTTGTAATCGGGCTAGTAGATTAGAATAGACAGATTAAATAATCACTTTTCTTCCGATCGACCCCATTGTGTGGAATTTAAACGGAATTGTCAGAGTTTTCGGGAATGTCGTGAGGGAGACAAAATGAAAATACAAAATATTTATATAAACAGAAATAACACTTTAACAAGTAAGAGAGCTATATTCGGCTCTGCCGAATCTTATATACCCTTCACCAAATAATACTTTAAAATAAAATTTAAAAAAAATATATATAATTTTTTTTTCGAAATTGTTTTTATAAATTTCTTTAATAAACATTTTTTTTTAAATTTATAGTGAAAACAATTTAAGAAAAAAATTTTTTTTGTGAAAAAAAAATCTGGTTAAAAAATACTTTTCCCGATTTTGACCCATTGTAGGTCCAACTTACTATAGCCTTATATACATCATTGTAATGTACTTTGAAATATCTATCATTAGCTATCCATATTGAGTATATTTATGATTTAGTAATCAAGATATAGATCAAAAATAGGCCAAAAATAGAGGTTGTCTCGAATTTTTGCTCATATCTCCGTTATTTATGGACGGAGTTTGCTGATTTTAAATAGCAAACTTCTCGAAAGCATGTCTGACAGAATTATTGAAGATTTGGATCCCGAAGATATCTGGGGTCTTCAGAAATTTGATTTCAACAGACAGACGGACATGGCTTAATCGACTCCGCTATATATAAGGATCCAGAATATATATACTTTATAGGGTCGGAAAATTATATTGTGGAAATTACAAACGGAATGACAAACTTATATACACACTTCTCACGAAGGATAAGGGTATAAAAAAATTTAAATAAAAAATTAATTTATTAGCGATACAATTTTAGGGCAAATAATTTTTTTCAACATTTTATTTTTAATTTAAAAAATATATATTTTTAAAATTTATGAAAAAAATTTTATAACAAAAAACTTTTTTTGTGTTAAAAAATATTTTTCCCGATTTTGAACAGTCCGAGTTAGTTTAACGTTATCTATTATTGGATATCAATATTGTCTATATTAATGACTTAGATCAAAAGTATGTAAAAAATCGAGGTTGCCCTGGTTTTTTCCATACATCTCAGCCATTTGTGTCGATTTTAAATAGCAACCGATTCGGAAGATTTCCCGATATATTTATGTATGTATCATGTATGTAAGCTAGTTGGAAGCTCCGAAAAGTTGATTTCAACATACACATGGACAGAAGGACATGGCTATATAGACTTCGCTATCTATAACGATCCAGAATATATATACCTTGTAGGGTCGCAAATGAAAAATGTAGAAATTACAAACGGAATGACAAAGTTGCCACTCGTGGTGAAGGGTACACAATTTGTCAAAGAATATTTGGTCGAGACAGATGAATCCAAATACAATTTAAGAGGTCAAGTTTGTCGGTTGCAATATTATGGTGTGGAAATAATCTTGACACCTCGAGTATTTGCACACCATAATATCGCACGACCTTGACAGGTCGATTTCTCGAAATCGAGTTATCGCCAAATTTTGATTTCACGTAGCGCCATCCTGTTGAATCCACATCTCGGTCGGATCCATGTCATCCAAATTTTCAAACAAAAAATTATTTATAATGGTGCGCCAACGATCTCCATTGAACGTAATAATTCTACCAGCGTGTCTGTAGATTCTGTACTAGATTGGTCCCATTCCATATGCAGCAATTTTGTTAACTTAAGTCAAAAATGGGCCTCATCGCTGAACACAATTTTACGATAAAACAGTCGTCTATAAGTTGCGCGAATTGATGACTGATTTTCAAAGTAAATTTGGATAATTTGGTAGCGTTGTTCAAGCGTCAATCTATTCATGATTATTTGTCAGAGTATACTAATCATAAATGTTGAAAAATGAGCGTAGTATGACAGTTAACCCTTTCGTAAGTTTTATCAGGCTTTAAAACACCCTTTATATGGGAGTTAAAAGTGCGGTAAGTTATATATATATATACAGAAGCAGAACAATGGATCACCACCTGCATTGCTCGTTATTGAACAACCTAATGCAACTTTAAAAGTTGGCAATTGCTGCTGTTATAAAACTGCAGGGTACCAACATATCTGTGTGTAAGTGGTATGTATTAAACTATAATAAACATTTACACACAGTCACACAAACAATTATATACTTGCATAGAAATACACGTTTGCATGGTTGTGTCGTAAGTTTAATATCATCGTCATTGTTGTTGTAGAACAACACAAGAAAACAACAACATAAACAACAACAACAAAATGTAAAAGAACAAAAAAAGTAATGTTGCCAGATTTCCATAGTTTCTTTAATAAATTGAATTGAATTAAATTTTATTGAAATTAAATACATTTTATATTAGATATTTTGGACTAAAGCCCATTTTCATGATGTAATTTTAGCAAACCTATAAATTTTAAGGTGGTGTTTTTTATTTTTCAAATACAAAATAGTGCGATAATGCAAAGAAATATAGAATAATGCACAAAGCAAATCGCACAATACACCAATACCCCGGTTTGCAGCGCTAATTGGAACCGGAGAAACGCGAATTGATTTTCATTTAATTCATAATGCATTTTTGAACTGAAAAAAAAAATAATTTTTCAATATTTAGATTAAACTTCACTTCAGCAAAAATAATTTGAAACTACATACTAACGACCTTCAACCTGCAATCTTCACATACATCCCCTTTTTCTTTTTTCATATTAACGACGCAAATCGAAGCACTATCGACGCAATTTTGAAGCAATGCGAAGCAAACTGACAAAAACGACGCAACTTCGAAATCAAAGAAATTTTAAAAATACGCAACTTCGAAACGACGCAAACCGGGGTTTTGGTGTATTAATCGGTTTAGAGTAGAGCATTGAATAACCAAACCCGGTTAACCGGGTTTTTCTGCTTCCCAAACAGTCCGGTTCTCGACATGCCTGTTTTTTGTTTGTGTTAACCGGTTTTTATCATTATGAACTTTTCTCTAATTTTTGGAAAAAGAATTTAGTATTTTATTCCGATTCCAACTGATAATGACATAAATTATTTTCTATTTTCGAATAGTTTCATTAAGAATATTTAAATGAACTTTGTGGTCTGCTAAGGTGTTATTTGGCCTTGAAGGCTTTTTTATAAATAATATTTTATTGTTTGACAAATTTTCCTGATCTGGAGTAGACCTAACGTTCATTGGCAAACAGTTTAAACTGTTAATTAAAAAATTGTTTCAATTTTTATTTGTAAAATCAGTGTAAGAGAATTATATAGTATAATTTCAATTAAATTATAACAAATTTAACATACAGTGTACTCTCTCATAAGCGGACACCTAAGGGAAAATTTGTCCGCTTATAAGAGGTGTCCGCTTATGAGAGTATTAAATAATCCCAAAGAATGTTTTTGGGACTTAAAAAAAGTGTCCGTTTATGGGACGTGTCCGCTTTAGAGAGATGTCCGCAAAGAGAGAGTACACTGTATTTTTAAATGTTATATTAATTTAACATAAATACGAAATTATTTAGATAAAAATTAACAACAAAAAACCCAACATTATTAAAGAATATCCGCGCTTGGTTCAGTTTTTTCTCTACTCTATGTTTGTTTAAGTGAATGTATGTATGTAATTCCATTCAAAAAAGGTTTTTTTTTTTGTTTATTTAATTATAAGCTGTATATTATAAATAAATATAATTAATTTCTTATTTATATTTTCATTAAACATTTATTTTATGTCTGATGTCAAATATGCATACACAAATACATAAACAAAAATATACGTATACACCCAGTAAACATTATTTGCCGGCGTGGTATCTGATGTCAGCATTTTCTAAACTAGTTTTGAAATTTTATCAACAAATAAGCCGACTTCTTTAAATTTCCTTCCGACAGAATTGTCTGCAATTTTTGTTTCAGACCGAAATCGGATACGAAATCGGCAACTTGTGCAGACTGTCGGTAGGAATTATGACCGAATTTGGTTAAAAATGTTTAGTGGTCACGTACATATGCAATCATATACACATACATACATATATATATTATATATTTATAGTCACCCTATAAACAATTTAAGAGTATACTCTTATACAGAAGTAATTTAACATTTTTGTTAAGAAAACTTCATCATTATTTTAAAAACTAGCTTGGCTGGGAATCAAACCCTAAATTTAGCATTTGGATTTTTAATATCTGACCAGACAGAAAATATTGAAATGATAACAATGCCGTAAATATAAATTTAAAGCATATTGTTATTCCTGTATTGTTTGAAAAAGTATTATTTTATTAACACAATATTTGCAATTTTGTATTTATAGCACTGGTCGGCACTGATAGCCTCCCTAAGGCCAAACTTAATCGGTTGATATATATATGTACCTGTAAACTAAACAAATGTCAACGAAGTTCATAAAAATTATCATATTTTTGGTATATTAAATCATTGTTTTTTCCAAAATGTTGGATCTACTTTTATCATATCGGGGGACTATATTCAATACCTTCTATCTTAG
Source organism: Calliphora vomitoria (assembly GCA_942486065.2). Classification (NCBI taxonomy): domain Eukaryota; kingdom Metazoa; phylum Arthropoda; class Insecta; order Diptera; family Calliphoridae; genus Calliphora; species Calliphora vomitoria. Next base: position 95,884,463 of record OW818033.2, read on the forward strand.
ATTTTCATGGCAATATGCACATGATGACAAAATGTTTAGCAAACTTGCGAACATCTGTGGTATAAATTGAAAAGGAAAACTAATTATTTGTTTGGAATTTTATTGATTTTTTTTGTAATTTCTCTATCTTAAAAATATTATATTCATGAATGCAAATCCCTCTACTTTTTAGATTAAACTTCACTTTTGTATTTTATAAGTAATAGTTCAAGCTCTAATTTACAGTGTTGGAAAAAATGATAGAAACGAAAGCATTTTTTTCCAATTTTGTGAGTATATTAGTCAAGTTTAGTTTTGTTAAAAAAATTTATTTGCAGTGTTGTTTATCAGACATACAACATAAGAAAAAACATAATCATTCCCCTTTTCATTAATATTTTAATACACTATATGACTAACAATGTAAAGTCAATATTTTTTCGGATCACTGTCCAGCTGAAACTCCCATCTCAAGGACATCTCTTCCTCAGCAAATGGAAGGATTATGCTTTGCAATATATTTACGTAGTTCCGGGGAGCATATTTTGTTCTTTATCCAAAATATTAAACAGACACCAGAAGAAGAGAAACACCCCCATATCATGATGGATCCACCGCTGTGTTTGACGGTCTACCTTTTCAATACGTGTAACCATCGTTTCTTTTCAATCATTTGGGAAAATTCCCGATTTTAAGGATATATTTAGTATTTTTAGTAATTTATTATAATTATAATTAATTCAATTTGAGCTTAATTCACATAAATATAAATACGGAATTAAAAATTGTTAGACATTCATTCCATAAATCCACTCCTAATATATAATTTTTAGCTACATTCAAATGCTTTTATTTAACTAGAATTAATTGATCGCTGAGTTAATTCGGAATTGAGTTAATTCAAAATGGACTTAATAGAATTCATTCAATTTATAAATTATTATTTTTTTTTTTTAATTTAAATCTATGAATTGCATTAAGCTATTTTGTAATACATGTCAGTTCAAGAAACTTGAATGATTCAATAAGAAATTAATTCCATAAATAATGAATTCTTAAAGGAATGAAATCAATACGTATGAAGTTAAAATAAATTATGGAATTAATTCGTGCTGAATGTTTTTTTAGTTGAGAAAATTTGATTTTGAAAATTTAATTATTTGGAATCTTTGCTCGTATCTAAACGTGATAAATATCTATCATAAATACATAGGGGAAATCGTAAATATATTTTTATTATGATAAATCATAGTTTCTTTTCGTTACTTAAGGTAAGTTGTCAAACTAATTTGTATGTTTAGAAAAACAATTAGAAATGACTTTTGATAGCAAGATAAAGATATCTAACTGAGCATGAATTCTGATAGTTATATCGTAACTCTGCATTAATAGTTATAAATGAAGTCTATAACTTATACATTTCTCTCTTTCTTCACTGCACGTAACCTGCAGCTATAAACAATGAAGTCATCGACAACACTCTTCACCACCTGGATGAAGGAGATAAAACTCAAATTGGGCATCAGGATCTACGGCGTTCAAATTCCGATAGTGAACCACACTAAAAAATTGAGAAATAGGAACAAGGTCCTCCAAGGCACTAGCCTGCAGCACTTGGGGTATGGACAAAGAAACCTTGCTAGCAACCTACATGACGATTGGCCGGTCAGTACTTAACTATGCTGCTCCAGTGTGGTCACCTTCGTTAAGTGATACTCAGTGGAGAATTATTCAAGCCTTAAAGACCGTCACAGGCTGCCTCCAAATAACATCCCAACACCACCTTTACGACGAAACTAAGGTTCTATCGGTCAAGGAACATAACGTCATGTTGATGTGACAATTTCTTCAGGGATGTCACCGGAGGAGTCATTCAAACTTCAAAATCACACAGTTGGAGTCTCCCTCGAGGTATTTCAGACAGGACCTAAGAAAATACAAGGAGAGCATACAGAGGTATGTACAGAATCCATTTGATCACAGCTCACTGTATAAGTGTCGTACTTGGAGGTCGACCACCACAGATAGCAGACGCCGAGAAGATTCTGCCCCGTAAAACAAGAGTCGTTTTGGCACAACAAAGATCAGGATGGAGCAACAAGCTTAATGCCTTCTGGTCCCGCATAGACCGTGCCGTCCTCAACTTATGCCCAGCATGTGATCCAGCCAACTCTACTTCACTACATCCAGTGGATTTATATGTACCCCTATTTCTCTTCCGAAACAAATTTTTCTAGATTTTACTTAGTCGGACACTTGAATATTTTAATAAAGGTATGTATATTATAGAATTTAGTTTTTGGCCTAATTTATTATTAAAAAATTTCGGGGAATGAATAGATTTTGTGACCAAGCACGTATCTTAAATACGGTCCAGAAGTTCTAGTGAGGTTGCTGAACACTAGCCGCCGGAGATTTTTCAAGACTTCGGACCTTTTCCGATAGAAAAGTCTTATAAAATATCGTACTGATACCCTCCATTAATTAAGTTGTTTAAAATTAGTACATACACATCTGCTCAAAATAATAGATACACCTAATTGGAAAAAATTTAAATGGCGGTAACATTGAAAATTTCCTCAAAAGCGATAGGAATACATCATATTATTAAAAGTTCTATCTGGCAATGTCATGTCAGTCAAAAATCTGGCAACTATTTGCTTTCATGTTGATTTTTAAAAACGAATTTATTTGAATTACAAAAAATTGTTTGCTCATAAAAATAGATACACATCAGTAATTTGTAATTTGTTCATATAAATTTTTTTTTTGTGCAATCTTTTGTTTCCATTTACGTGAAACAGTAAGTATAATTTAAATTTTAGCAACAATTTTATAAAAATAGGACTCTTTTGAAGAAAATGGGACGAAATCATCATTGTACCGAAGATGAGAAAAAAATTGTTCAAACGATGAGAAATCAAGGAAAATCATTACGAGAAATAGCAAAGAGCATAGGAAGATCTTTACATTTTGTCCAAAATGCTTTATCTAAAAAACAAAAAAGAGAAATTCGCGGTAGACCAAAGAAAACCAGTCCAGAAACAGATAGGCGGATCGTCCTTATGGTTAAAAAAGACCCTTTCATATCATCAAAAGCTATTTCTGCGGAGCTATGTAACGAAATCAGTCCACAAACAGTTCGCCGTCGTCTTTTACAAGCTAAATTGCCCGGAAGAATTGCCAGAAAAGTGCCACTAATGCGCCAAAAAAATATCAAGACAAGATTGGAATTTGCCAAAGAGCACTTACAATGGTCCGGGTGTGAAGGCGAAAAAAAATGGAGAAATATTTTATGGAGCGACGAAACAGAAATAAATTTGTTTGGAAACGACTGCCAAAGAAATGTACGACGACCAAAAGGAAAAGAATTCCACGTTAAATTTACAAAAAAGACGGTAAAACATGGCGGGGAAAACATAATGGTTTGGGGTTGCTTTTCATGGAATGGTGTTGGTCCTATATTCCGAATAGAAGATACTATGAATGCTAGTGGGTATAGAGACATATTGGAAAACTTAATGCTTCCATATGCATCGGAAAATATGCCATTAATATGGACATTCCAGCAGGATAACGACCCAAAACATAGTTCAAGATTAGTTAAAAACTGGTTCTTGGAGAATAACGTACGTGTTTTAAGCTGGCCCAGCCAATCCCCTGATTTAAACCCAATAGAAAACATGTGGAGTGAATTAAAGATAAGGCTTTCGAAGGAAGTTTTCAAAAATAAAGATGATTTATGGGAGAAAACGCAAAAAATATGGTACGAGATTCCATTGGAGAAGTGTCAGAACTTGATATCCAGTATGCCCAGAAGAGTGGAGAAAGTTTTACAAAACAAAGGTGGATATACTGGATACTAGCTTTACTTTAATAATAAACTAATTTTTTTAAGATAAAATTTACTAGCTTTTGTTTAATACGAATTTTTAAAAATGTATCTATTATTATGAGCACCAAAGTTTTCGAAATTTAAGAAATTTAATTTACTTTATAATATTTATTATTAATTATGAAATATTTTGTTTTTGTTTTTACTCTCCTCTTAACTATAAATAAAAATCGACTGAATTTTTTTTATAATTTTACAATATACTTTTATTATTTTTCGTTTTAAAAAAATAAATTTAGGTGTATCTATTATTTTGAGCAGATGTGTATACATATAAATTGAATGTTTTATGAAATCTCTATTATTATAGTGCCTTCAGTAGTCGTTGTTGTCTAAACTGCCATGCTAAAAATACGATAATATTTTATTTCATTTTTTTATTCTTATTTTTTATTTAGTTTTTGTTTTTTTATATTTATATTAAAGCAAATTAAATTTATTGCTGCGGGCTTATGTGTGCTCAGAGTTGTAACGCTGAAGAAGAAAAATAATAGAAGGGGGAAGTATGAAAAAAGGGACGCAAGGTGGGGGTAAACTAGTGGGGAGATAAAAGAAGCTTAAGAATAAAGAGGAAACGCAGAAACACAGCAGCTGTACGTACATATTAAATAAATGGTGGGATTGGTGGATGGATTGTACTGAAATGGTGAGAGATAGAAAAAGCAAGAGAGAGTCCAACGATGGTTGAAAAGTTTGAGAAGGGGGCGGGGGGAATAGCAGCAGGAACAACAAAATAAGAAAACAAAATAAAGTAAAGTAACTGTGTGTGTGTGTGTGTGTGCAATGGTAAATGTTGTTACAGAGAAACTGCAAAAAGCTGAAACACAAGCAGAATTAACTGTGTAACGGAGGCAGAGTTTTTAGCTGAGAGCAGAGTTAGAGGCAGAGGTAAAAGCTGAATTAAAAATAGAGGAAGAAAACTTGCTTATCAAGAAGAGAAAGCACTCAAATAGAAAATGTATTATTATTTTGTTGTTTTTGCTGTTGCTGTTGTTCTTGTTCATTTTATTTATTTTGTTTCTCGTTATTTATTATTATTTTTCATCGATGTAGTTCTTGTTGTAATTGTGTAGATTTTTTTTTTATGTTTAATACTAGAAGAATATCTTGTTGTTAGTAGTATTGTAATGACGACTCTGAGTGGGAAGTGGGACAAATGCATTTTTAGAAGCTGTCATACTACTATTTGGCAAAAACAAACAGAAAAAAAAAAAATAGAAAAATTATAAAAAAAAACACACACAAAATCTAGTGCAAATACATATTTTAGCAATTTAATAGTTGTTGTAGAAGGTATATAGACATCCATATATACTTACATACATAATCTTATATGAACATGTTTATGTATGTGTATTTGTTTAAATTGAAATGCATTTGATGTTACAAATACAAGAGTAGGTACCGTCTCATAAATTTATAAACAGCAAAAAAAAGTACAGCAAAAGTTAATAAGAAAAAACATTTCTTTTTTTAAAAAATAAATTAATCAAATAAAGTTGTTATTACAAAGATAAATATTGGCCCCATCAAAGAATATTCGAATTTTATACCTACTTAGGTATTTGGTTTTACCAAATGAATGATCAAATTTAGTTTGTCGGAGAGAATTTTTAAGATAAATGCCTCAAACCTAACTTGTATGTAATTGCAAATTTAAAAAAAGATTTAAGAAATAACAACTGCATTCGTATTAAAAAATGCATTCCAACAAAACAAATGCACGTGGCAAATGCGGCAAAGGGGAAATTACGCATCATTTACCTATTACCGACTTTTTTGTTTTAAATTCATAAAATTTTCAAGAAAAATTTGGTTATTTATTCTAAATCGAGAAGTATGTAATTGAAATAAAAAGTTTTACAATATTAAATTTACACAATTTATTTTAATCAAATTCAACCAACCTTGTTAGGTATTTTGAATAATAAAAAACCTAACCAATATTCAATTTCTAGGAATGAAATTAAGAGATTTCCTTAACCTTAAATCTAAATGATTAGCCAACCTTTCAACCACCACACATGTGATTACCTACCTTCCTTTTATTGGCATAATAAAAATGGAATTAAAAACAACAACTACACAACATCAGAAAAAAAACTACTTTTCATCATAAACTCAATTAAAAGTGATAAAAATTTAAATTGCCCAACATTAAATTACACAAAAAAAATACTGACGGGGAATTAATTAAGACGAAATAACAATAAAATAACAAGAACAAAAAAAAACTAAATGTAAAAGCAATACAAATGCGTTGTCGTCGGTCAAGTTTATCCACAATGAGAACTGAATAGATATAAGCTTATCCATCTCTGTGCTGAACATTAAACAGGGGTGATGCGATAAAATGTGTTATTTTTTATTTATTACACTTAATTTCCATATAAGAATTTGTAAATTTTTTTATCCACTTTCGAAAATAAACCATATTTTTTATGGCGTTTCCCAAAATATTTTTGTTCTATCGATAACCGTTCGTGAGCTAAGCTGTAAAATCTACAATTTTTACCCTTCAGTACTGTGAAAAATGATTGAATTTTGTCAAATTAAAATTTGTTTGATACTCATAGGTATTGATCATATTTGAAGCATGATGTTCACCAGATTGTCTCTCCGATAACACTGGTCAACCGCAGAAAAAGTATTGAATAACCTCTATATAGATTTAATGCATCCTGGTTAACTAAGTACAAATATTTTCCAAATTTCTCCACATAATTAGTGATAACACAAAAACGGTTACTCCGATATTATTAAAATAAACTTAGATAAATTCAAATTTAAATGAGCTTGAATCCGTTTCTTCTGGTGTCGGTCCAATATATTGGATAAAAAAAAAAATATGCGTCCCGGACTACGTAAATATATTGCAAAGCATAATGCTTCCATTTGCTAAGGAAGAGATGCCCTTGAGATGGGATTTTCAGCAGGACAATGATCCTGCTGTCAACAAAGTACCTCTTATGGAATAGCCTTCGCAGTCACCGGACCTTAATCCAATAGAACACCTTAGGGGAGTGCTTTAGAGGAAGCTGAAGGGTTTCAGTCCGAAAAATTGTTCCATTGACAAGGACGTTTGCCATAAAATTTGTTGGATTCCATGAGTAGCAGATGCAATGAAGTTGTGAAAAACAAAGGTAGATCAACAAAATATTAAAATAAAATAATTTTTTAACAAAAAATAAAAAGATGTGCCTCTAAAAACTGAATCCTTTTACTCGTTTCTATTATTATTTCCTGTAAAAACATTGACTCTTTACATTGTTAGTCATATAATGTATTAAAATATAAATGAAAAGAGGAAAGATTACGCTTTTTCTTAAGCTGTAAGTCTGATAAACAAAACTGCATTTAAATTTTTTTTACAAAACTAAACTTAACTAATATACTTACAAAATTTGAAAAAAAAGTTTCTACAATTTTTTCCAACACTGTATATGTGAAAATTTGTACATTGCATGGGGAAAATGTTTTTAGAATTCAATCAATCGTAAGAAGAACACTAACTACTCAATTTTATGTATATCAAACAAAAAACTAAAATTTTGTGAAAATAAGAGAATTCACTTAATTGTGAAAAAGTAATCATCCGATTTGTATAATCGATATCTCATTTTGTTGCTATTATTTGTGGCTTTGCGATAAAGCAATAAATCTGAACAATTCCGTTTTTCATTTTCGATTTTTCATGAGTTTTTAAAACAAAAACATTTGCTATTTTCACGTAAAAATATATTTTTTGCTTCAATTTGTTTTTATAACTCCGAAACTACTAAGCCAATTTGAACGCAATATATAAAGGATTAAAGGTTACATAATTTTCAATTCTTCTAAGTTTATTTTAATAATATCAGACAAACCGTTCTTGAGTTATCATTATGTGGAGAAACATCTAAAAAATTCACAAATTTACTTAAAAATTAAAAAAAAAAAAAATTATTCAGCGGTGCCAAAACTTATATACACTTCATCAATATATAAATTTAAAATATTTTTAGGTAAACGAAATTAATTTTTTTTTTTTTTTCAAAATTGTTTTTCAAAATTTTAAATTTTTTTTTTTAAATTTAATATATAATTTTTCTTCAAAATTGTTTTCAAAATTTATTTTTTTCGAAATAGTTTTTTTTAATTTTTGTAGTTCCAAACTACTATAGCCTTATATAGATCGTTGCAATGGACTTTGAAATATTTATCATTAGATATCCATATTGTCTATATTAAAGACTTAGTAATCCTGATATAGATCAAATATACGCCAAAAATCGAGATTGGCCCGGTTTTTTCCTTATATCTCAGCCATTTGTGGGCCGATTTTTAAATAGCAATCGAACCGGAAAATTGATTTCAACAGACAGACAGACGGACATGGCTTAATCGACTCCGCTATCTATAAGGATCCAGAATATATACACTTTATAGGGTCGGAAAATTATATTGTGGAAATTACAAACGGAATGAAAAACTTATATATACCCCTCGAAGGTGAAGGGTATAAAAAACTCTCCATAGAATATGAAATTTGGACCATATTTGTACTACTGGAACCACAATACTGGAACTACTGGAATTATAACACATTAAAATTGAGTAGTGGTTTAAAAATCCTCTAAAATTTTTCGTTTTTGTTGCCCTTATATCCAAATTCAAGTAAATTTTTAAATATTCGAATTTAGTTTAAATTGATACACATCTAAACAATTTCCTAAACTTTGATATATAATATGTATATCTTATATTTTCAACTAGTCTCATGAATGACTTCAAAATACATTACTCGCAGTGATTAGCTTCTTCTTGTAGTTTTCTCGCATGTTTGTACAACTTCTAATATACACAAACCATTATCGAATTTTATCGATTTACAAAACTTTATGAAGGTAAATATATCCACTTTTGTTCAGTATAATGTTTTTTGTGACACTTGCATTCTTTATTTTTATAAATATAACATTGAGAAAAATCAAACAAATATTATATAGACAAGTGTTGGTGTTAAATATAAAACAAAATATTAAAAACTTTCCGCCACATAAAAATTTTAATTTGGTTGTTTTTTACGATTATTTGAAAAACAAAATAAAATTTCACGTGGAAATCATTTCCTAAGGTGTATCTAATAATTGCATTTGCATCATGAATGCAATTTTTATAACCAATATATATTTTTTTTAATTATATAGTCTAAAAATTATATAACTAAGTACCTTTTATGTGTCCTAAATCAATAAAATTAGACATCAGCTTCAGAAGGTAAAAATATATCACAATACCTCAATTTTTTTGTTCATTTTTTTAATTTAAATCGCGAATAAAATAGAGAGTTTTCAAAATTAGAAATAATTAAAATGGAAATGTCCAAATGACTAAGGTATGTTTCATATTTATAGGAACATTTATAAATTACACATTATTGATGCAATCTTGAAGGCATCCATTTACTCTTCATCGCTATGGCGAGTCGATTTAAAAATCGCCCAAGTGACAAGGAACTTTGCCCAAGGAACCATAACTCTAAAATGAATTCTGAAGTTCCTTATTTTTACCCAAAAGTCTAATTTTGAAAAATCCCACTTTCACCCATTTAAAGTGCTCCAATCGAGTCTAAATGTATGACCGGCCACCACTAACTTTGGTTGGCCGATCCACCATTTTCCGCACGTTTTGTTTATAGAGCGTATTATAAATATAAATGTGATATATTAATCATGCGTCCATGATAATCATGCGTCCATGATAATCAGCATAGCTTTATTTTTAATATTTTGTTTAAACTTAAAACCAATATAACTTTTGCTCGCAATGAGCGAAATGATTAACAGAAATAGTTTTAGCGTGCTTAAGTAGCGGAGTATTCAACAAGCACAAAATGGCGTTCATGGCATAATAAACAAATTTGGAAAAATAAGCTTAGTCAAATTCTCCAAATATGACCTTTGGGTTAAAACAAGGAACATCAGAATTCATTTTAGAGGTATGGTTACTTGGGCAAAGTTTCTTATTTTTATCCCTAGAATACGATTTTCCTTGTCACTTGAGCGATTTTTTTGCGTCCCTACAAATCAACCTATTATACATATTTTTAATTTGCGAACCCATAAAGTATATTTATTGTGGATCATTATAGATAGCGCAGTCGATGTAGCCATGTATGTCGGTGCGTCTGTATGTTGAAATCAATTTTCCGAAGCCCCCAAATAACTTAAATGCATGATTTATTCATTAATATATCTGCAGTAGCTTAGGTTGCTAAATTGCGGTAAATCAGCCCCCAAATTGCTGAGATATTAGTAAAAACACCACGACAACCCCGATTTTTTTGCCTATATTTGTTTTCACGAAAAAATTTTTTTAAAATAAATCTTAAAGTATACTTTATTGACCTTTCCAATGACTTATGTAACGCCATACTAATTTGGACCGACAATGGGTAAAAATCGAGAAAAATATCTTTTTAACCGAAAAATTTGTTAAACCAAAAAATTTGTTTTTATCATATAATTTGTTCACCCATATTTTTCACTAATATATACATATATATATATATTTGTTCACACAAAATATTTTTATACCCTTCACCTTCGTGAGAAGTGTATATATAAGTGTGTCATTCCGTTTGTAATTTCCACAATAAAATTTTTCGACCCTTTAAGTATACATATTCTGGATCCTTATAGATAGCGGAGTCGATGTATATAAGGCTATAGTAAGTTGGACCTACAATGGGTCAAAATCGGGAAAAATATTTTTTAACCCATATTATTTTTTTAATAAAAAAATTTTTTGTCTACAATTTTTTTCACTAGTTAATTAAAAAAAAAAAAGTTTTTGTTTAAAAAAATTGGAAAAAACTTTTAGAAACAATTTCGAAAAAAAAAAATTTTTTTTGAGAAACGGCACAGCCGAATATAGCTCTATTACTTATTTCTCCGAAAACCATCACAGGGAACCTGAGTAAAACGCAACTTATTCGTTTGAAGCGAGCAATTTTGCTTCATCCACATATTGCCAGAAATATGGAAAGAGATCATCGCTAACAATGGCCAATACTTTGAATAATATTGTACAAACATTTCAAAATAAAAGCTAAAATTTTGAGAAAAAAAACCGATATTTTAAGATTACACCGAATAGTTTCTCCTTTAAAATACCCATGTTTTTCCTTTATAAAAGTTTTGGTATTCGGCCAAATTTTGTGGAATATTAATATTTTTGGTCTAATCGGAAACTGAAATTTCATCCCAAATAATTTGTTTTATCAAACAAATTATCGGTACAGCCTATTATATAGGATTCGACACAGACCATTAAGGCTCTCTTACTTGTTTTCTTTTTAGTGTATTTTTTTTAATAATCAAAGTTATGATAAATATTTCGATCTGATAGCATTTAAATATTTCTACTGATTGGTTTTGTTATTTCAAATTAACTTAATAATTTATTCACACTGTATCTGTTGCGTATGATTCAAAAAAGGCCGAGAAAAAATATTCCTCAAAACTGTGAAAATTTTTGATTTTCCTCCTATACGAATATTTGTTTATTATTTTATGAGATTTCTACTACTGCAGTATTAATGGCTTAAATTATATAAAAGAGTCATTTATAAAACAATTTTGTTTTATAAACCTTTTATAAATGTATAAATTGTTTATGAATATGGTGATAAAACTTTTATAATTTTATTAAACTTTTTTTTATTATTTTAAACCCACTGTACCTTAAAGTTGCCATCGTTTTCTATGCTTGTTTTAGACTAATAAATTAATATTATATGTACGAAAAAAAAACATTAAATATACATACAAACTGCACATAAATATGTATACAAATAATGAAAAATAATAAAAAAAACAAACAAAAAAATTATAAATAAAAAAATAACAAGTAAAATTACAACAATAACGACAAAAATAAAAACAACAACTGCACTCTATTTGCCATCGTAGTTGTCTGCGAGTATAAAAATGAGAATGAGAAATAGAAAAAATGCTCGAATAGACTAAACGTCTCACCCACTGGCCCTAAAAACGACTAAACAACCGATGACACTACGACCAAACGTCATACGACTCTCTGACTAACTTAACTCGCTGAAAAAATTCCAAATAGAAAATTTTATAGAATGAGTAAGTAGTGAGCGAGCGAATGAGTTTTAGAAAAATTTTAGGGTAAATAAGAGAAGACGACTGATGGGAAATTTAATGTTTATGCAAAAAACAAAAAAAAATACAAATAAATGAAAATGAAATAAAAACAAAAAAAGAAAAGTAATAATAAAACCTTAGGTTGGGGCTAGCAACCCATCCAACCATCCATTCAACCATTCATTCATTTAACGGAAGTAAAGTAAGGTGTGTGAGTGAGTGTGTGTGTCAATGAATGAGTGTTAGATGGCTGGCTGTTTATATTGAGATGTCACAGGGATAGCAAATTCAGAAATCGTTCTTTGTACTTTTTCTCAGATCCAAAAATACCGCTGTAATTCTTTGTTAATTTTATATTCTTCTATTAAAACCAATCAATCAGTTTGAAATACATCAAACTTTCTTATCAAATATTAATCTAATTGTTCTACTTACCTTAATGAAATATTTAAAAGTTATTTTTGGCAGAGAAAATGGAATGTAAATAAGCTTCCAAATTAATAATATAAAAAGGTAGCATTTCGTTACCTATTCAGCTTTAACATTTAGCTTTAATTTTTTATTAAATAAGTTTCCAAAATAGTCTTTATTACTGTTATTGATTTTGCCATTTTATTTTAACAAAATACTTCAAATATTTTGTTTCTAAAAAAGTACTATTTTGACTAAGAATCTGTTACTTAATGGAGTCTCATCACTGCCTATATATATTTGTGGAGTTTTATTGTACTAAGGAGGGGAGTGTGGTGAGCGGGTACGGCAAATGTGCATTTCATAAGCTTAGTGTGTAAAAGAGCTAAGCCCATTTTTAATGAAATGATAGAATACGTAAAAATAAGCTGATTAAATAAAAGCCATGTTCTATTTCTTGCTTTTTAAAGTGCTAAATTATTGTTTTTTAAACACTGCAATTCCAGTTAAAAATTTAAAATTACAACTGTTTAGTTTTTATTTTAAAAAATTTTGTACAATATAAATTTATTCAAAGTATTGACTATTTTTAGCTATGACCATTTTCGATTCATCTTTTAAGGCCAAGAACGAATCAAGCCAATATCGGATACTCTGTTTCAAAGTGAAGCATATCCAGGGAGAGTGTTCTCTGGGATAAGCTTCATTATAAAGTGGGTGAGGCAAAACTTCCCAATCACTTCATTCTAATTTCTTTAAAACAGGTATTGCCTTGTCATGATAGAATATTACAGTTTTATGTCTGTTCTGGCATACTTTGGGCGTTTTTCGGCCTAATGCTCGCTTCAAACTAATCAATTGTGATCGGTAGAGGTTCCATGTGATAATTTCACCAGATTTCAGCAGCTCATAATAGATAGGATCCTATTGCTCGCACCAAATACAGAGAATTACCTTAGCGCCATGGATTTTTGGCTTTGTTGTTGATTCGGCTGATTGGACAAGATTCACGTACGATCTCTTACGCTTCGAGTTTTCATAATGGATCCATTTTTAATAGCAATTAATGATTAATGATTTTCTTTGCTTGCATTCATGTACCATGAAATGTCCATAATTTTCCTGCTTTTGGATGAAACCTGCTGCTGGCTAATATTTTGAAATTGTTCTTGTTGAGTTTTACAGCAGTTTTCATGGATTAATGCCTCCAATTCTTGTTCTTCAAACTTTTTTGGGTGTCCTGGGAGAACTTTATCTTTCTTGTCAAAATCACCACTTCTGAACCAAACAAACCATCTCTCGCACGTTGAAATCTAAAGCAAAACATTCCGCCTTGTTAACACAAAATTCGACATTTTAGAAGCAAAAAAAAACTTAGTTGTTGACAATATTATGTTCAATAACTTAGGACTGAGATCGAAAAAAACCTTAACACTTTGAACCGTACGGATGGAAAATTTCTCACAGCTTCCTGGTCAATATGTTTACGTTGCTGATGCTCGTGGAAAAGTGTAGGGCCCAGAAACAAAAAAATTTCCCAAAAAGTCAAGGAAGTCAAATATTTGTTACAAAAAGCTCTATAAATACCGAAATTTACATCAAGGAATGTTTACAAAAAAAGGATGCTTCCATTCAAAGACTTATAATGTGTCCATTTATGTTTGGCCTGATTTGGCATCCTGTCACTATGGTAAGCATGGTCTTGAGTGGTACAAGAACAATAATGTGTTATTTGTACCAAGAGAGGCAAATCCTCCAAACTGTCTGAAGCTTAGGCCAGTGGAGAGATATTGGGCTCATGTTAAAAAAGAATTGAAGAGCTCAAAAAAGGTGTGCAAAAGCGTGGTAGATTTAAAACGGAGATGGACTACGTGTTCGAATACAGGGACTGAAAGCTCTATAAAAACCTTAATGGAAGGGTTTCAAGAAAAGATTCATAAATTTATCACTATTGATTAGAGCTATAAAAATAATATTTTTTGTAAATTGTAATTATAATGTTAGTTTAGTGGTTTCATTTTTATTAACATATATGTATGTTAAGGTTTTTTCGATCTCAGTCCTTAAGTGAGAATAAATGACAGATATGTATATACGCTTCAAAATGATGTATAAGTTATTAAAAACAAAAACCGTGTTCAAAAGATACGGCATCTATTGTAAATCCCGCATTTTAAAGTCATCAACCAATAGATCACAAAATATTGGCTCAAAATTATAGCACAAACGTTTAACTTTTTAGTTTGTACAATACATCGGTCGTTGTGAAGCAAAAATAAAAAACAAGGTGTATCCAACAAATTCTAAATAACTAAAGTGGCCAGATATTTTTTGTAAAAACTAAAACTGAGTTTCCATTGTTTTTGTCAATATCTTACTAATAAATACTTTTTAATTTGTTTTATTTATATTTTCAGAATTTTGTTTGTTTATATAAGTAATTAAAAGTATATATGATTGAAAAACTAAAAAAAAAAACTATTATATTATATATTAATTGAATATTTGTTAAAGTTTCTATTGTATTGTCCAACCACTGTATGTATGTTCAAAATACAATTTATTTTAGAACGTTGTTATTTTTTTCCCGTTAAATTTGCAAAAGGGGACTTAGTACGTTTGTATTCTAAGCTAATGTTGTTACATTTTATAACAAAAACAGAGAGAAAGAGAAAACTAAGTATGGGGTTGGGGGGGGGGCAAAAAAAATAAAGGGGTTGCTTGTATATAATGTAGTCTACAAGCTTGCCAGACTTAGGGATTTGTATTAAATTTTTGGTATTTTACGAGGATCTTAAATAAATTTTTTTAAATCAGGATTCAAATTTAATCCATTCTAAATATAATGATTTTGAGCAGTATTTGTTAATACGTGTTGGTGTTTTTTCTACATTACAATTTCTTAAGTCTACAAAGACTCGTCTTTCGAAAAATTAATAAGTCAAAAATAGTACGAATCATATTCGATTTAATACAAATTCACTCAGGTCTAATATGCGCCAGGACAATTGAAAATTAAAATTTAATTTAAAAAAAAAAAATTACTTGTTATGTATTATTTATTAGTTTTTTGCTTTGCAAATGCTCTGATATTAATTTTTGTTTAACTATGGAATGCACTATTCCCACATGGGGATAAAAAATATTTTTTACAGCATTTTCAAACTCCATTTTAAATAATTTAGTAATATGGCAACCTAGATTGTATTTGTATGTGTGTGTATCTTTATGTTATTGGAATACAAATCATAGAAAGGTTTTAGGCGCGAGGCAGGAACGGCAAGTGAAAGAAGAAAAATTGGATTTTAAAAGGCTTTAATTTTGTTTTCTTTTTTTTTTTTTTTCGTTTTTAGCTCTGTTTTAAGGAAAAGCTTTATATAAAAAAATGAGAAGGAAGTTCATTTAAAATTAAAAAAAAATATTAAAAAAGTACTAAGCAGTAAAACAAAAATTCGTCTGTTGTATTAAAAATAAAAAAAATATAAAAATATTGAGGAATTATGATGGAATGGTGGTTTTATTTTTTAAAGTATGCATTTATTTAAGCAGAAAATTAAAATATTAATAAAGTTAGAATAAAAAGTATAAAATCAAAAATTTCATATTTAATAACTCTAGTATGTGGGGTTTCAAACACTTAATAGAGTCTAAACAAACGCATTTTCCCGGAACAAATGTCTTCATTGAACAATTTTGTAAATTTCTATCAAATCCAAAACCGACTCCAAACCTTTTATCATTGAAATGTTTTTGGTGATTTATTTTATTGGGTGTATGACTTAAAAATGCGTGTGGTACAATAGATGGCGTATCTTTTGAACGCGGTTTTTGTTTTAAATAACTTATATGTAATTTTGAAGTGTACGCATCTGTCATTGATTCTCACTTATTATTGAACATTATTTTCTTCGAAAATGTAAAATTTTGTACCAACATATCGTCATATGCGGAAATTTGGCATTGCCTCTTTAATTTTAAAAAAAGTGACGCTAAGGACAAGCGGATTGCTTATGGTGAATGTGTTGCATAGGATTCAACATGCGAGAGATGGTGTGTGCGGTTCAGTAATGGTGATTTTGACACGGAAAACAAAGATGGCCTGTCCAGCGAACAAATTTTGAAGACCAACAATTGAAGGCATTACTAAATTAAGATTATTGTAAAACTTAACAAGTGCCTGCAAATCACTAGGAGATCCTTAAGCAGCATTTTCAAAAAGTTTACGAGCCATACGACTTTAAGCCGAGAGACCTTGAATTACGATTTTGCATGTCCGAAATAACGCTTGAACTCTATAAAAGAAAATCATTTTTACACCGAATCTCTGTTTGCTATGAAAAATGGATCCATTACGATAATCCCATGGCGCAAAGGTAATGCTCTGTATTTGGTGCAAGCAAAAGGGTCCTAAAATTTGAGCAGACCATTACAGAGAACATGTCCCGAATGCAACTGATTTATTTGAGCAGTGGCAGAAAATCGTGCAGATTATGCGGCCAGATATGAAACAGTAATATTCCATGATGACAGTGCTCGTTCAATGTTGCAATACCTGTTAAAATGCATTTAAAATTAAGTGGTTAGGAAGTTTTGCCTCAGCCGCTTTATAGTCCACACCTTCACTTCAGAACAGAGTAGGTATACGAAATTGACTTGATTCGTTCTTGGCCTCAAAAGATGAACATTTTTTTGGCTCAGAATCCATATGTTGTCAGAAAGATGGTTAATAGGTCGTATCTAACAATGGCCAATACTCTGAATACAAAAAAAATTACGCATTTTTATGTCATACAACCAATAAAAAAATAAAAATATAAACTAAATTAAATTCTGCAAATAGAAAACAATCTAAAAAGAATCCATTATTATGGAATTGACAAAATAATTACAAACATTTTCTGGCCTTTTTTAGTGACGCAATTTTTTTTTTATTCAAAAACAACATTTATTTATTTTTCGAGTGATTGACTATTGACATTTATTTATTTTTCGAGTGATTGACTATAGTTATTGCGGTGACTAATTGCCATTCAAATTTAGATTTTTAAATTTGTAAAAAATGCTCCTTTTGTAGAAGAAATAATCAATTGAAATTATAAAATTATAAAATTATTACTTTTTATATTTACAAAAATGTATATATATTTGCATTGAATTATAATGCCAACTTGCCTCAACAATGTCTTCAAGACGCAGAGGCACTAAACTTTATGAAAAATAAATAAATATGAATTAAAAAAAAAAAAAAAAAAAAAAAATCCATTTTTAATTCTTCGTTTAGTTTCAATAAGTAAAGTTTGGTCAATTATTCTAAAAATGTGTTGAACCTTTTTGGAGGTACATATTGATTTTTTGGGAAATACTTAAAGCGTCTTCTCCGTTTTAGCGATTAGTTTCCACAAGCCCATTAAAGTATATATAAAACTAACTTTTGGAAAAACACAAACATGAAAAAGTAATTTTTTAAATATTTTTTAGATAATTTATAAAAAACAATGGAAACTTTAAAGCGAGAAAGAAGATCGAATGCAAAATCATTTTTTCTTACAGTTATTTCAATATCCACCTACCTATTTATTTTATTTTGATAATTTATGTGGCAGAATACGGTTTTTAAATAGGTAGTATGCCCCTAGTTTAGAGATTGCAGCACGAAACATACCTTTTTGAATAGAACATGAAAAATTTGATATGTACTGTGCAAATTCGATACTCCGGACATGGGCCAGTCCGGTCACTCCAATAATTCGGACGCTTTTACATTTGGGACAATTTAAAATTTTTACCCCTACAATCCGGATCAATTTTTTTTTATGCAAGAACAAAAATTAAATGCCGTTGTTTTACCGTTTTTTCCCCGAATGTTTTGTTGTTGACACTTTGATTCACATTTTGCACTGCCAAATGCCATATTTTTAAATAATAAATTAAACATAAAACACTAACTTTAAAGGAAAAGTGATATAGGTATTTTACAAAGTCGAATAATTCTATGTTTCCTGTTCTACCTATACATATATGTATTTCCGGATTATCTAAGTTGCACAGTATTTGCAAAAAAATAATCAAAAAGTCACTACCCTAATGTACATATTATAATTATATTAAGGTGAGTGTGATGGCACAGACAAAAAAGCAAGTAAAATGAACTTTAATAAAGTTAACAATAAGACTTTACTTTAACTAGTTTTTGGAATTAATAACAAATATCCTTAATTCTACAAATTTACCAAAACAATTGAATTATGGTAGACAACATTTATTTATATGCTTCATGGTTGTGTATTATTTAAATCTTTATAAAAACTATAGTAATAAAACTCAATTTTTTATACCTAATTAAATAAATAATTTTAAAAATATAAAATACCTATAAGATACGATATGAATGTAGGTCTTGTTATCCACTAAAATTAATAAGACAGATCTTGTGTTTCTCCCTCCCTTTCCCCTTTCAATCTACTACATATTTCTGCTTGCCTGCTGCTTAAAACAAAGAATTTATTTTAATTAAATTTTCCAATTTACCTTAACTGTACTCTAAGCAAACACACAAACACAATCTTTCTCACTCACACTCTTTCAGAATATACATGTACTCTCATTATCATATGTACATACATATATAAAAAAAAAAAATAACAAAAACAAAAAAAGAGAGCAAAAAATCATACTAAAAACAAGAAAAACTACAAAACAGAAAGCAAACAAAATGGTAACTCTCTCACATTAATTTTTGTAATAATTACTTACTTAATTATGTTTAATTAAGTTGTCAATTATATAAACAAAAAAAAAAAACAATTCTTAATTAATAATTATTTTCTTATAATTAACATGTGTGTTCGTGTTGTAATTAGTACCTATGTATATAAAAATAAATGTGTTACTGTATGAGTTTGTAATTACCAGTATTTTAAAATCCAATTGTGTAGTTTTTGTATCCATTTTGTTGCTCTGTTGATTTCTTTTTCTTATTCTGCATTTGGCTTAATTTCGTTTATTTGATTTTTTTAATTTCTTTCTACCTTCTTTACTTTATTTTCTTCGGCTTTTCTCTTTTCTATTTTATTGATGTTAATGTTGTTGTTGCTGCTGCTGTTTTATTTGTTATTTATTATTAGTTGCCGTTTGGTTTGTTGTTGTACATATATTTTTTTGTATTATGTTTATATTTCTTTATTTTTAATACACATATTTACACATGCAGAGCTATATAAACAAACACATACACACAATAACATTTTTTTTCATTACACGAACACTCGCTGCTGCTTTGCCAGTCAGCCAGCCAGCTAGCTTGTTTTTTTTTTTTTTGTTTTAATTTCCACTATTTGCCTTTATATTCTTCTTTAATTTATTTTATTTTACTTCAATTTTTGTTTCATTATTTTTTGAGTATATTTTTTGTTATTTCGCTTTCAATTATTTAACCAGAGAAAGAATGAACAAATGTTAACGACAACGTCGACGTTGACGTCATTAAACGTTAACAGCGTAAATAATGTACAATTAAGCGCGCTCTTTTACACAGTCCTATAGTAGTGTTATAGTATAGTAAACGTAGTGGTGGTATTGTATTGAGGTTATGTGATGACAGCTCTGCTTGAATGAGAACGCTTACGTTATTCTCTGTTACTTTTTCAATATATATTTTTGCTTTTTTTCTTGTTGTTGCTTTAGCTCTTCTTTTTCACATATATTTTAATATATATTTTCTTATTATTGACTTTTCTTATGAATTATGTGTTTTCTTATACATTTATCTTGAATTTTCTCTTTTAGCTAGCATTTTCTTACGTTTCTTTTCATTTAAACTTATAAATTCATTTCTTTTTTAAATATATTTTTAGCTTCAGTTAAATTCTTTACGAAATAATTTAATATTTCTTGAGCTATTCACTAAAAGGAGGATTTTTGTTGTATACACACTATTAACCAAAAAAAAAAAGAAAAAACCGAAAAAAGAACCCAACAATCAATGATTTTCAATTTTCGTTAACATTTTTTTCTTTTTCGTTTTATCCGCAATTTTCAAACACATTTACACAATAGCATTCTATTTTCAACCGATATCAATTTTTAAAATACATACTATTTTTCGACTTTCCTGAATTTCAATTTATGCAATTTTCTCGATTTCTTTACCTTCTTCCCCGTTTTTTTTTTTACATATAAATACTTTTAAATTTTATTTAACTTTTTTCTTTCTTTCACACACAATTCTCTTGCCACCTCCTGTGGCAACTACTTATTTAAAAAGACCAGCAGCTATCCGAAAACGACAACGTACATTCGATTGAGTTTTTTCTGTCCACTTTTTTTTGTCGTGTTTTTCAGCCGACGACCAGTTTTGTAAATTCAATTTCGTTTTTTTCCTATACATTCAACTGATTTCTAATTAAATTCATATTAGTTAGTAAGACTATTAGTTAATTGTCAATTTAAAAGTTTTTATTTAATTAAAAAATCACTAATAATCGTAGATTTTTGATATTTTAACGCGCTTTAATGGCGCTGCACGACGGAATTTAGAGATTTCTCTCATTTACTTTGTTCTCACATTCGTTGTTCAAATATGATGGCGATTATTTTCTTACGCTAATCTATTACAAATTTAGCAAACAAATTTAGGTTGCCAGACTATATGAAAATAAAAACAGTAGATTTTTTGGATATAATAAATTTCGAGTTGTTTTTATAATGAATTGTTCAAATTGTAGGTTGAACTATAAAAATAAATAATAAATAAATAGCAGTTTTGTTTTATAAGAGCTCATAAAAATGTGTATAGAAGAGAACAAGTCTTTCATTTTAACGTCATATAAAGCCCAGCCAGAAACGAACTTTTATGTTAATGTTTGTTGAAGTCGACTTTTGAGACAAAAATTTAATTTCCTTAAGACAATGTATTATCTTAATTTCCAATAATTTGTTTCTAGCACCGAGCACATTAATATGTGTAATAAAAAATATTTGAAATATTAAAAAAGCGTTTAAAAAGTTTTCCAACACATACAAAATTGAATGATTTCAAAACGATCGATCGATTTCAAAAATATTTTTGAGCCAAACGCTTATTTTTTTCTTGTCAAATACAGATCAGGTAATAAATTACTAATTATATAAAATAATTTAAGAAAGACAAGTGCAAAAAATTAATTAAAATGTAACAACATCAAAGTTCAAATAATGGACAAAACATTACATACTTTTTGTTTTTCTGAATTCTAATTGAAATTGGTCTAATTAATTTTATGCCAATAAGTGGAGTACTGACCCAACGTGCTAAAGATCAACCGCAAAGAACTGGGGTTCTACAGATGAATCAAAAAGTCGACCTTTTTAAATATCGACTTTTTTTAAATTTTTGATTAGTCGGCTTTTGGTAATTTATGAAAAACCTAATCTATTTTTCGAACAACCGACTTATAGAATGAACTGTTTTATATTCGGATATACTCCCTTTAAATTCTAGTTTGCCTCAGAGGTCGGTGTTGGGACCTTTGCTGTTTATACTCCATGTGAATTATATTTCTGTACATATTGATACTCATGTATGTAGGCCGTTTTTATTTACCATGATATTTTGCTTCTATTTAGTAATGATGATATATTGGAATCGATCGTAAATTATATTCTTAATATCGTAACGCAATGGTCAACGGAGAATTCACCAGGTTGTGCATGTTCATAACCAGCTGAACTTTGACCATTTACGTGGTAGTGTTCTGAGAAGATGGTTGGTATTCTGTGAAAATTGAACTACCATTTTTATGACTGAAGCTTTACTCTTTTACCTTGTCCTATAATATCATAAAATTAAATCGTATTGTGAACATGATTGTTCGTTTTGGTCTAAAGGGACCAAAATAACTTATATTATATTTTAATTAATAAATATACCTATTCGTTTAAAAACGAATTCGTCTTAATATGACAAGATTAACATTCATTAAATAAATACAAATTGGATTTTACTTTTCAGAAATTTTATTTCTTTAAAAAAAATCTAAATATAATTTTTTTTTTCGCATTGTTAAACTACAAAGAAACAAATTTTCCCATCTAACTTAAGGCTTTTGAGCAGCTTGTTTTTCCTTTTTGGCAGCCTCTGCCTCAGCTTCCAATTTCGTATACTTTTCTATTAATTGTTCAACATCGGTTTTGTTCAGAATCTTAATGACAGTTTTATCGTTTACCCGCTGTAATGTTGCCATTTCCACCTTCTCCGATGTCAATTTGGTGGTGTCCAAAGTTTTGCTTAAAACCTTAACAGCCAAATCTTTAGCTTGGGCCAAAGTAATTTTTTCATTTTCATTAAGTTCCTGCTTTAACATGGAAATGGCTGCTCCAAAGTTATTGCCGATACAGGTGGCCTTCCAGCCACCATAATTACCACTGGGATCTGATTGATACAATTGATAGCCGTAGTGTTTGTCCCAACCCATGTACAAAATGGAAACACCAAAGGGACGTTTACCACCATACTGGGTGTAAGCCTGTTTGATGTCACACAAGTATGAGACCAATTGTTCGCAGGGCATAGACTCGCCGTAGCTGAATTGATAACGTTGTGCTATAACACGTAGTTCATTGGTCAAAACATTAGCATCAGCTGTAATACCGGCTACTGAGCACACCATATTGTCGTTTAATTTGTAGATTTTTTCCGAAAATATACTACTGTCCAACAATTTATTGGTATTGCGGCATTCTGCAGCCAATAAGATGCCGTCTTCAGCTAAAATGCCCAAACATGTGCCAGCATGAGAAATAGCTTCCATGGCATATTCCACCTGGTAAAGGCGTCCTTCAGGGGAAAAGATTGTGGTACGAGAATCATAACGGCGTGCCTGGAAAGCAAAACATTAATATTCATACGTAGATAAAAAAAGCGTTAAGAACTTTTATATGGGGTTTTAGCCCTTGAGCTCTTAATTTTATTATTTTATCCTCTTGACTTACCATTTTTAGTTATTTTTCTTTAAATTTTCTGTTTTTATAAAATATTTCTTCAATTATTTGCAAATTTTATGCCGTATCAAAATGCAAACTCACTTGTCATTGTTTGTCAGTGTTTCAACTTGTTTCATAAAAAATGTATATTAAAAATCGCTGGACTAGAAAATAGCTAGAAGTGTGAAAAAGCACAAACTAGCGATTTTTTTTTATTAAATATTTAAAATATTTTACGAAAGATTCAATTTTTTTTACAAAAGTATAAAAGACGAAAAGAACAATTTTATTCATCTGAATTCGATAATATTTGGAATATGTTTTCCATTACCATACAAAATGTCTCCAGCATTTTTAAATACACTTTAGTTTTATTAATCCCTGAAGGTTTTCCATTCTTATGTATTACTCAAAAAAACATTTTTATCAGAAAAAGCATAATAAAGGTCATTTGAATAAAGATTTCTCAAAATTTATGTCTTTAATTTTTGTACTTTTTTCTTCATAAAAATTACATTGTTGGGAAAAACACTTTTTAATAAATTTTTACTTAATACAATAATTTTTATCAAAATAAATATTCGAATTTATATACAATGTTGTTGGGAATTTTGTTATAAACAGGATATACACTTATAGACTTTTATTCAATATATTTTTTAAAAGTTGTATTGGTTTCTATGCTATTTATGTAATGTCAATGCCAGTTATTTAAAAGAAGTCAATCATTAACATCACAAAATTTTAGTTTTCTCAAAAAAAAAAGAAGTTAATTAACTTTTTTCAGCTATATTTTTCATTTTATTTCTAAAAACTCTAATTCTAAAAACTAATTTGACGTTTAAATTGTCTTCACAAACAAATAAATAAAAATATTGTTGTGAATTAAGCAATTGACACGTGTTCCTTTTGAAACGAATATAAATTGACTAGCGAGTATATCCCATTCAGTGTATCCTTTTTGTATGACAATATAGAAACTTGAAAAAATCGCTTAATTACCATCATTATTTACATACAGTGTTGTATTTTATATTATTAAAAGCTTTGTTCAGAAATACAACTATGGTTGTATATAATCATTAACTAAAAGTACGGCAACTCTTTGTCCAGTTATTGTTGTTGTTTTACGATATGTCAAATGTTATTGTTTTTGAATTCCAACTTTATAAACCGCCTGAATTTGTAAAAATATTTTTGTGAGACTGTGAAAGAAAACAAATTATTTTGCAAAATATGGGCGACATAATAAATGTAAGTCCCATAACAGAAATAATAAAATTTTAACTAATAATTATTTGTAACATTTATTCCAAAAGAATATGGAAATCTTTAAAAAACTAAACTTTGACACTTCCAACCAATGGATTTTCTATGATGAACGTTTTCATAAATTCTTTGATTTTTTCGCCAACAACATTACCGATTCCAATATTTTAGAGGAAACAGAAGTTCTAGAACGTGAAGAGTACCTAAAACGTCAAGAATATTTACAGCCAATTGAAAGACAAATACGTATTGAGGAATTGACCAAGGAATATCCCGGTTTAATGAAAGATACACAGGAGGATGCAGATGAGTTGACAGAACAACTAGAGGTATTGGAGCAATATTGCAATGAATATAGCGATTTGGTAGAGCAAATGCAGTAAGTTATTTTTTAAATAAATACATAAGTAAAATATTTTATTATTTAGTTAATTATTTATTCTTTGTTGTGTTGCAGAGAAACTAAAAATTTTCTAAATTGTAAATTAAAAAATCAGGAGAAACGTTGCAATGTTTTGTCGAATACTGAAATGGAGCTTACGAAGTTATGTAGGAAAAGGGCGAAACAATTAGAAGATTTAGAGGAAGAAAATCATAAGAAATGCACTGAGGTTGTTAAAACTTTTACGGCAATGGTAAGTGATATAGTCTTCAAATTGTCATGAATTCACCTAAAGTCCTAAAAATTAATAAAAAGTAATCAAACATCTAATTCAAACAATTCAATAATAGACTAAAGAGAGTTATATTTAGTTTGATTTGATTATATTTATATGTTGTTTTTTCAGCACTCTCCCCCTTTATTTATGCATCAATTATCTTTGGATCAGTATTTTTTAAAATGTGACTCCTTTACCCAATACCTTTCGCTGTATTTAAAGGACAATTTTAAAATACAAGATTATACCACCGAATTAGATAGCAGTCTCACCGAAAACCATGAAACAGCCGAAAAATTGGAAAAACTAAAAAAATCGTAAGTACTTGCAAGTTTTGATAAAAATTTTAATTAAATATATATTTCTTTATAATACATGTAGCATGCAAGATTATACTTTGTCCTACATCAAGGAAAAGGCCAAATGTCGTGCCACCCAAAGTGTCATAGACTCCTTAAATCTATCACAAATTCATGTCATTAGTTTATCCGATATGGACCGTGAAACCCATGAGCTGTCTATAGTAAACTCTCATCAAAATATTGCCCATCAGACTCTCTTAGTCGATCTCAATATACAAATACAACTGCAGGCCACAAAGACCATAGAATTGATACTTTATGAAAATACTAAACAAAAACTGGAAAGAGCATTAAAACGACATGAAAACGTAGTTAGTTTAACGAAAATTATCTCGGATGCGATTTCCAATGCCGAACTTATATGGATAAGCATACAAATGGATTTGGAAAAGAATCGTAATCGTTTTGATAACACCGAACAATTGACAACGGCCACACAGCAATGTTTGCAGCGTATGCAATTAATGAACCAGGCTACAAACCAACACTCGATAGCATCACCTAGCCTAGAGTTTATTACCCAATTGTCACAGCAGTTGGGCAAACATATGCGACAACAGCTACGTTGTGATGTCAAGGGCTGTCTGTATGAATACGAGAAGTTTAAACGTTTATTGAACTTTGCTCTACAGGGTTTTCTTAATCGTAAACCTTATAATGCAGCATTAGAGAAAATGAAGGAAATGTAAGTGGTGTCTGTTTTAAAGTTCTGTTTAATATTCTGTATTTACTATTTTATATTTTAATTTAGCAAACGTTTGGAGGCGATTTTACATCCATTTGTTTATGACAGTCCTGTAAATGTGCCCATGTTCGAGAGTGTTCATTATCTAAGACCGATTTTCAATGTTCAAACTCATCAACAACGTATTGAAAAGCATTTAAGACGTTTGCGTACACAATTTAGAGAAAATGTATCGGAAAGATTGGTAAGTTTTAAAATATGCTAAATACCAAATGTAGTAATAAGTAACTCGCAAAATATAGATGTTATACAAAAACTTGTTTCACATAAGTTAGACAGACAAGACAAATTTATTTTCATATTTATACAAATACTTACCCTTTTCCGCCTTTTCTTCGACTAGTTAAAATTCCAATTAAATTCCAATAGTTTTGAAAATAAGCTAAATCAGGCTGAGAAATGGGCAAAAAATCTTGCCTAGATATTTTTCGATAATTTCTCTATGGTTTTTACTTTTTTCAAATATTTTGTTTACTTTATGTATTAAAAATTTCCAAAGCTAGTACAAATAGTAAAAACAAACAAAGAATGATATACTCGGATGTGCCGAAACTTAATACCCTTCACCAAAGCATACTTGTTATATATTGTTAACTTTTTTTGCTACACTACTTGAAAATCGAAATAGTCCAAGTGTATTTTTTTTTTATTTTTTTTAAAACTAAATGAAACTATTTCAAAATGGTATTAGACTATAGAGCTAATAAACAATTTATATTAAAGTTGCAAAAATATTTTTATTAATTTTTTGAAAATTACCCTAAAAATAGGGTATTTTGGTTATATATGTTGAGTTTTAAAGGATTATTGGCTGGGATTGGGTAAATATTTTTATAAGGGGATAAAATATAAGATTTAAACTTTTGCATTCCAAAAAATTATTTGCCAATTTTTCAAAAATAATGCAAATTGGTTAGATGTTTCAATCAGACATCAAATTCGTACAAAAGTGAAAACCAAAACGTATTTAGCTTCTATAGGAAAAGAAACTTTCCACTTTCAAATAAAAAAGTGGGAGTAAAAAATTAAAAAGGTGTAAACAAAAGAAATATTTTAAAATATTTCATGTAGAAGGAGTGACAAAAAATACTTCTTTCAAAGAAAGAGATTGGAAGTTGCGCCTTAAGGCATGTGAAGTTTTTGTAAATGAATTTTTTACGAAAGCTGAATAAGCAAAAACAAAACGTTACGAATTGGAATCAGAGATCGAAAATAACTTTCCATATTCCAAAAAACCTAAATTTTGATTTATATTTTGTGATTAAAATAAATCACTCAAAATAACAGTTATAAAATTATTTGTATTTACATGGTTTGTTATGACCTTTATTTGTTTTGGTTGTTTTTTAATGGTTTGATGTGAGACAAACAATTGTTCTTGATCTTAATTACTGTTACTTTTTCTTTTATTTACTATATACAATAACTTATTTTTAGTAATTTTTAACAAATTATTAAAAAAATACGAAGTAATGTAGTCTGAGTAATAGAATTGAAAAATTTTTAATTTTTTGAATTTTTAAAATTGCTGATTTTTTTTTTTTTCAATTCCATTTTTTTGTAAAATTGTTAAATGTTGAGTTTTTTTATAAATTGGTTAATTTTTGGAAAATTTTTCGATTTTTTAATGTTTTGCAAAACATGATTTTTTTTTATAAAATTCTTGATTTTTTGTGAAATTGAAAATTTTATATTCAATGATTTATAAATTTAATATATGGGACATTTCATGTCAAGTGAACCTACTTTTGAAATCGATGTCTTCTGATTGGGATGAAAGACCAAAAAGCTCTTAAAGGGTCCCATTTTGGAAAAAAATTTAGATTTTGCAAAAAAAAAAAAAAAAAAAAGTAAAAAATTGTATGTCTTCAGTTACAAAACATTTATTTTGATAGATATCCCACTCGCATCCCACTAAGCGACCAAAAACCTCTTGAAGGAATGGACCAAAGCTTTCTTTTAAGCAAAAATTAAAAAAGCGCCCATTTTGAAAAATAAAGTCAACAAGGTTTTTGATTTTGCAAAAAAGTGGAAAATTGTATGTTTTTAGTTACAAAACATTTATTTTGATAGATATCCCACTCGCATCCCACTAAGCGACCAAGTAGGTCTTCAAGGAAAATATCTAAGCTTTTTTTGAGAAAAAAATAACCCATTTTGAAAAAAAAAGTAAAAAAAGTTTTTGATTTTGGAAATAAATTTAAAAATTTTTTTATTTTTAATTTTTTTTCCAAAAGATTGAAGAAATAGCTATCTAAACTATTTGGGACACATTTTGCTAAGAACAATAGGTAATAAGTTATATGGATGAGAAAAAACACATGCTTGGTCAAAATGTAAAATTTTGAACCTCTCTAAATCAGAAAGTTCTCGACCGATCTTCTTGAAAAATTGTGTCTGAATTACTATCCAAATTTCATCCCATTCACTTGACATGAAATGCCCCATATGTATTTAAGCGTTGATTTGCATCAAATAAATTTTTTAGATTTATTTTTCATGTTCGCAAATAAAAATTAAAAATTACAACCTGACTAGATTATTTGTGTTTGCTTCTTTTCTGTTTCTCTCAACCCCTAACCTAAAATGTTCCCTAATAAATCACTAATAAATCACTCTCAGTGATATAACACAAACAATTATTTGTAAATAGCTGCGAATGAAAATTTACCATTAAAATGAAAGTGAACCAGTTATTTTCGCTCTCTGATTGGAACAGATGTTTGATTATTTTCACTTTCGTAAAATATTTGTGACAAACCTGAATATCGGATGCTTAAGCATTTAACGTCTATAGGTATTAAAACAATCAGAGGAAGGTTTATAAACAATCACAAGCTCAAAATAAAGATATTAAATTCAATATAACAGGGATCTCTGTGATCGAAAATGAATTCGAGAAATGTTCAATTAAGACATATTTACATTATTTAACCTTTAAATGTCGAAGTGAAATTTTGGTGGTGGTAAATTTTACCCCTCTTAATTTTACTAAAAAAAATTTTGTAAAAAATATTTGTTTATAATTATTTGCTTTTGAAAAATAAGCTACTACATTTTTAATTACAAAAAATAAAGAAAACAACAAATATTTTTATTTGTTTAAACAAAACTGGTACTTTACTTCACAAACCTTTTTTAGTATAACAAAAACTATTTATCAAAAACATTTAAAAAAATATCAATTTAAAGAAAATCACAAACAAAGGACATTTTTTCAAAGACAAATGTATAAATTTAAAGATATAAAAGAGATCATAAAAAACAATAATCAGGTGTAGAAACCACAGGTCATCCATTTTGGAGGTTTTTTACTCATCAAAATCTGTGATCGCACAGTGGCTTTCTACATTGCAGGCAAAAGTGTGTAGTTTTTCGCTTTAGCTTAGTCGGGCATATGTAGCATAACTTACGAGCTACAGGGATCGACTCTATCGGAGACGGAGGTACTGAGTCAGGATCCAAAATGTTACCAATTGTCTCGTAATAAGTAATCAAGGGAGCTATTGGTTGTGTTGATGTTTTTAAAATGTGATAAAATCAGTTGTCTTGCAAGCTTTTTTAAAAAGTTTGAAAAATAATGTAAGAGTTAATTATTATGTGGGGTAAATTTGTTTCCACTAAATACTTACGCTAACGATGACTTGGTGGTAAAATATTTTCAAAGATAAAATTACGTAAATGCTGACGAGTGGTAATTTATACACCAGCATGTGCGTAGCTCCGCTCCTGATATCTCTAGCTCTGCCAAAAAACAAATGAGTAACAACGATCAAGATATGAGAAGACACTAAGAATTTTAAAAAAATGTAAAGAGAGGGTAAAATTTACCACCACCTCAACAGTTAAAGGTAATAGCATGTTCACCAGTGATGCCGTTTGGTTACATTTGTTACATTTTTCGTAACTTTTCAACCCTCTACGTAACATGTATAATTTTCTCGTTTTGGACCTTATTTTCGTAACTTTTCATCCCTTCATCTAAATGAATTACAATATGAAAAAGTAGTACACATTTTTAGTACTTTAAATTCATTCATGCCACGGATGTTTATATTAAACATTATTAAGACTTATTTGTAATTTATCACCACTTAGGTCTATATCATTTTGAGACAGACTCTGGAAATTCGAATGATCTTGCTAATGTACTCTTGAGCTGGCTAATGTTATATATACAACAAATGTTATAGCTGGATCACATATGTATCCCTGTTTTTAGACATTTAAAGAATTCTATGGAAAATATCGTATGTAATTAATGTAGCTATCATTTCATACACCTAGTGGCCTTAAAATCATGCTAGATGTTAGAAAAATTCAATTGAGGACATGATGAGAAATATCGCGGTATATTTTTGTTAAAACTCCAAAATATTATATAAATTTCAAAATACAAACATTTTTAATTAGACAGCCATTCAATTTTAAGTCAAGCAGTAACAAGATAGCTTTCATTTAAATCAAGGAACTCTAGAACAACACATAGCTTTAAAGGAATATCTTCGTTTAGACATTTTTAAACCCCTACTAATGTCTCAATTTAGAAAAAAATCAATCAGAATTGTTTAGTGATTTATTAAATCAATTTCCTAATTTCAATAGTGTTTACATAAATAACGTCGTGAGCATTCACTCCTCTACCACGAGTCCCTGATTTAAGTGCTGACGAATACCGGGATTAAGTATACAATCTAAAGAATGTTGTGTAGAGGAAATTTAGCCAACTAAAACTTATAAAAAACCGACTGAATCATATATCAAAATTATAATAAAATTTACATAATCTCGAATAAGAAAATGAACTCGATATCGAATGCGGTAACTCGGACTCTAATTATAGTAACCGGTTGAATGCGGACAAAATTATTATTGTTAGTTATATGTCATTAATCATAATTATACATATATAGTATTTATTTGGGAAAAATTCGTAAATGTAACTTTTTATGATAAAATGTAACTTTTAATGAGAAAAGTTGTAACTTTTTCAAAGCTACCCCTGGCAACACTGATGTTCACATTTGCAGAGTTAATCATCTTAATCGTTATTAAGCTCTAATCACATCAGAATCGAGATGATTATCCATACATTTAAATGATTTATTAATTACTTCAAATTGAAATGATTAAAACTTAAATCATTTCATTAATCATGTAGATTCTGAACATATCTGGAACTGATGACAATGAACGTACTACCAATAAATAATTTTTTTTTTATAAACAACCTTAAAAATACACCAATATTTACAATTCCATAAGTTTAAAATAATCTGCTGATAACTTTCTTAAAGTATTTATTTGCATTTTTAATACTTTAAAGAAATTTAAATTTGTTTGTTGTTTTTTGTTTGTCAACTTAATCATTTTACTATCAACTTAATCATTTCAAATGTAATGTGAATGGCTTTGAGCGGTAACTTAATCAACATTTTGCTTAAACGCGTTTAAAAACTCAAGTGTGAACATAGCATAAGACATGTTTATTCTAATATTAATACTTGTTTGCATTTGTTTATTTAAAATATCCTAATATCAATTAGTATACTCTAATTTACAATTTGATTTATTAATTTATGGCTTTTAGTCCAAAGTTACAGCTAAATTTGTGAAATAATTTTCTGCCGAAAAAAAAAGTTCGTCGTAGCACGCTAAAACATTTTTGTTGTTGTTTTTTTTATCCGAAATTATAGATTTTTGTATTCATTTAATATTCATTAATAAAATTAAGTAAAAACACCGAATTAATCCTCATTTTGGCTATTGTGGCCATAAAAATTAGGACCGGCAAGGTCCTAATTTAGTCAAAATTTGCAAAAATATTTTTTTAAACGGTTTTTTTTTTAAATAATTTTTAAATAAAATTTTTCACCAAAATAACAAACTATTTAATAAATCAATTAACTATAATTAAAATTGATAAAAAAAAGGTCGAAAACTAGACAATAGTCTTTATCTTAAACTATACTTTGGTAAATGGTATATAAGATTCGGCACAGCCGACTATTTTTCATCAAAATATTGGCTGACTTCATAAACGCAGTTTGCAAAGCAACACTGCAAAGAAATTCGTTTACAATGCATAGCAATACTTTATGACAATACTGCTTTGTCAAAATATGCAATGACATTTTAGAACATTTATGAACGCATAAATGTTTTTTTTTTTGTAAATTAACATAAAATTACATATTTTACAAACAAAAATTCAACT
The DNA here is from genome assembly GCA_942486065.2 of Calliphora vomitoria. Lineage (NCBI taxonomy): Eukaryota > Metazoa > Arthropoda > Insecta > Diptera > Calliphoridae > Calliphora > Calliphora vomitoria. Next base: position 95,917,112 of record OW818033.2, read on the forward strand.
TATCATAAATCCGCCATTTCTACCAACACATAAATGTTTGCTTCCTAAATAATTGTATAAAGAAATAAAACAAATTATTAAAGAATCATAAATAAAAATAATGCTCAAATTTGACAAATGTTGCGCATTGAAAAGCATTGTCATGCAATAATGAACTTGCGGCATTGCCTTAATAAAATCGATTGAGTTTATGAACACTATGCATTGCAGTTTTGCTTTGCATACTGCGTTTATGGAGTCAGCCAATATTAAGTAAAGGGTGTATGTATATAAGATTCGTTACTGCCTTACTTGTTATACCCTTCACCATGAGTGGCATAAGTTAAGTTTGTCATTCCGTTTGTAATTTCTACATTTTTCATTTTGCGACACCACAAAGTATATATATTCTGGATCGTTATAGATAGCGGAGTCCGTCCGTCTGTATGTTGAAATCAACTTTCCCAATTAACTTACATGATTCAATACAACAATATAACCACTATAAAATCGAGAAAATCGGCCCACAAACATAGACAATATGGATATCTAAGAACTTTGCAACGACGTATATAACGACATAGTAAGTCAGGCTACAATGGGTCAAAATCGGGAAAAATATATTTTAACACGAATTTTTTTCACAAAAAAAAAAAAAAAAAATTTTAGAAAAAAAATTTTTTTTTTTAAATTTTAAAATGAAAATTAAAAAAAAAATTTTACAAACGTTTTTTTTAAAAAATGTTAAATATTTTTGTTTTCCTAAAAATATTTAACAATTTTATTTTAAAGTGTAATTTGGTGAAGGGTATATATAAGATTCGGTACAGCTGAATATAGCTCTCTTACTTGTTTTAATAAATTTCATTTATCAATTCTAGGAAAAAGATAAACTTTGGCGTTATAGTCAATTATTATGGATATGGTTTTTAACTGAGCCACGTCGTGTTCTACATGCCATCGAAGAAGCAAAAAAAGCTGCCTCTAAAGTACCACAATTTACTGGCATCAAAGCATTGGGCGGCATTAAACGTAAATAGTTAAAGTGTCTCTTGCATTTTTATCACACAAATCTTTTGTTTTTTTGACATATTCGTTAAAATAATAATATATTATTCGTACTTTTGTTATTGAGTGTAATATTGAAAATAAGTTAAAAATTACAAAAAAAAAAAAAAAAAAAAAAAAAATAAATTATTAGGGAATTCAGTTTCAAATTGTTTTTTTTTGTATGTCTTCTTCGCCAACAACAGCTTCCATCTCTAAGGTATTTATAAAAAAAGGAAAATACTATTAACGAAAATAAGCTGAAAAAACATCAAAGGGATGTTAAAATATAAACAAACATGTACATATATTTGTCTATGTTTTATTTTGCTAGTGATGGTCATGCAAAAATAAAGTGTTGGTGTACATTTTTACGAATAACCACAACACAATAATACAGTCGTTGAAAATACAATGGAAACTTTTCAAAAAGGTCAAAATCTAAAAAAATGATTATGAAATTTGTATTTTTTTTTAGTATTTTTATACCCTTCACCATATGTGGCAAGGGTATACAGTATCGGTCATAACTAAAAAACCCCCTCCATGAATTTTTTCATATCATAATTTTTTTTGATAAAAAAAGTTTCTTGGGATGTATTTTGTATATATTTTATTAACTTATATTGTTAATATTCGTATAATGTTCGTTTAGTACAGGATAATTTTAGGAACAGTTGATTTAAAATGATAAAACATAGAAAAATACAAAACGGGACGGTCAAAACAAAAGCATGTTTAAACATTTTCCTATTTTTCTGCATATTCGCAATGTCGGTTAATGGGATTTACAACGGATGCATTTAAAAATTCCAGAAGATAAAAATAAAGGAAGGCGTAGTCTGTATAATTTAAGTTTTATACAGTTTATTGTGAAAAAACTATGGACAAGTACACCAGTGAATTAAAAATTAAAGTTATTGAAGACTAAAGGCGGGCTTATCATGGCATGAATTGAGTAAAAAATATTCAATTAAAAGATCAGTTATTTCCCGGCTGATTCCAAAGTTTTTGCAGAATGGTCGTATTTCACCGGGACATTCTGGAGGCCGCCCGCGTAACACCACACGATATAATGATTCCTTGATCAAATGAGCTATACAAAAAGATCCTACAGCATCAGCTAGTCAAGTAAGAAGAAGTTTAAGATTATGCGTTAGCAAAAGAACAATCCGTAGAAGAAAAAAAAACCGTTTAAATCAGCTAAGAACAAGAAAGCTAGACTGGAGTTTGCCAAAGCCCACCTTAACTGAAGTGTCCAAAAATGGAAGACAGTACTGTTCTCTGACGAATCCAAATACAAATTAAAAAGTTCCGATGGAATAACGCGTGTACGCAGACGAAAAGTAGAAAGACTGAATCCAAAGTATTTCAAAGGAACAATTAAACATGGAGGGGGCAATATAATGGTCTGCTTTTCTGGTCAAGAAATTGAGCCAAATCATAAAGTTAATGGGATTATGGATCGGTTCATGTACCGTGGTATGTTGAAAGGTGTAATAGTGTCTTATCCCAGTGAAGAAATGCCACTTATAGGGAGGTTCCAACAGGATAACGATCCTAAGCACACCTCCAAAGTTTGTAAAACTTGGCTGCAGAGCAATAAGATTCAAGTTCTTCATTGGCCTGCTCAATCTCCCGATTTCAATTCTATTGCGAACTTGTGGGAGATTGTTAATATGAAAATAAATCGTTAAAATTGCCGAAATAAGGATCAGCAGTTTTCACGATTTATTTCAAGCCGTTATTATAGCCTGGGAAGGAATATCGCAAGACACCATAAAAAACTTAATATATTCTATGCCTAAGAGATGTGCTTGTGTCATCCAAAACAAAGGATTTGCAACAAAATATAAATTAAAAAAAGTTTTATATTATATCCATGAAGGGGTGCTTTAGTTTTGACCGGTTTATTTTCTAGCTTTAAATATTTTTTGATTTAAAGTTACCTCTTATAGAAAGATTAACTTTAAAAGTATTTGTTTATCAATAGTAAATATATTAACAATTTAAAATAATACATAATAGAAATTTAAAACTTTATTTTTATAAAAAAAATATAGTATGAAAAAAATTCACTGAGGGGGTGCTTCAGTTATGGCTGATACTGTATATAAGTTTGTCTTTGCGTTTGTAATTTCCATATTATTAATACCGGAGTCGATATTGACATATCCGTCTGAAAATGACAAAGCTCGAAAACGTGTACCAAATACATTGTAATTTTTAATATTTTTAAACCTGCTTATTTCATAATTTAATATTTATCCAAGATAGTTGTTTGCTTCAATCCGGCATTAAAATCGCTTATTTTTTTAAATTTTTGCAAATCTACATAAAATAAATATTAAAATAACGTTAAAAGTAGATTTGAATTTATCATGTTTTTGAAAACATTATAAATTTCATATTATATTAAGCCCTGTGGTTTTTAAACTGAATGTTATAGTTTAAAATTTATCCATTATATTGTCACTCACTGTATATTCTTGATCCTTATGAAATTCTAAGCCGATTTAGTTATGTCCGTGTCTCAAGTCCAATATCAACGTATTAGTATTTACGGCTTAATCCAAAAAACTATATTACGTATACGCAATCATGTACTGAGAAATGAATTCATAAATGAAAAGTATAACTAATAGGGTATTCAATTAATCGGGTTTCTGGTTTAATCGGTTAATCGAGCAAATAATTAATCGGGGTTTAGATTTAATCGGTTAATAATCGGTTAATTTTAAATTATTCGATTAACCGAATAATTTCTATTTTATTTTTAAATTGAAAATAAAACGACGAATGTGTTGTACTTTTTTGAGAATTTCAACAAAAAAAAAATAATAGCAAAAAAAAATGAGTTTTTTAGGATTTTTTAAGAAAATAATATATTTTCAATGGTTTTCTTTTAAATGATTTTTCTTTCGTTTTAATAAAACTTAACTAGGAAAAAACTCTCTCATCGAAATTAATGCATGAGAAAGTCTTTCTCAGTTCTTTGTTCAGTTTTTTTAAGCATATGAAATCCTTTTGGGATTTTTTAGATTTGGAATGCTTTTAATAGTTTCGTTAAATTCTGATAAAAGACTCGTTTCAGTTTAGTATATTATAATGTCTTCTTCCAACTCATTAGTACAAAGTTCATCATGGAACATTCTAGACAAACGACATTTCCAAATTCCTTAGTTTCAGTTTTTTAGCTATACTTCAAAAAACTATTGCTAGATGGGAATGTTCATGAGTTAAGAAATAAAATGTCTGTGTTTAAAACTAAATTTCTATATAAAGTACAAAAAAACCGAAATTTAGGTTAATCGACACAAATTAATCGGTTATTTGAAAATCAAAAATTAATCGGTTAACCGATTAACGGTTAATCGATTGAATACCCTAATAACTAATGATTGTTATATCCTACACCACCATCATAGTGGGAAGGGTATATTGGGTTTGTGCAGATGTTTCCAAAAAGAAATCACATCGGCCAATAATATGTCATAGCTACCATATAAGGTACACTTCCGACAATCACTTTAACAAGCATAAATGTCTTCAAAATATTGGTATACAAATAGAATTCAACACAAATAAGTGTCATATACACACAGTAGAAGATCGAGTTTATTTAAATAAAAATCTGAACATTGTGAGAATGTGCGAAATGTGTGAATTTGACGATGACAGTGAAACTATCATCGTGTTTTAATTGTTTTTAAACGTTGCTCGGACATATTCTTTTACAGTTTTTTTTTTTTTGGTTGGGTCGATCTTTTCCCATTTTCTATTTTCATCAGAGAATATTTGGGAATAATTTTCATATTTTTGGACTTACACAAGGACGGGCATAGCTATATCGTCTTAGAAGTTTCTATACTTTTGTGATTTAACTGCCAATATTTCGATGTAATACAAACGGAATCTAAAAATCAATATACTCCTCATATTGGTGGTTGTGGGTACAAAAACAGAATACCCAAAAGGTCAATAAATTATTTTTTTTGTATACATTTTCCATGGAATATACATACTGCATATGTACATACATATACATATGTACAATATAAATATGAAAACAAAAACATCGAAAAGCTAATTTTTGATTAAGACACCATTAAATCAATTCAAAATATAGCATAATCGTAAAGTAAAGAAACCAGAAAGAAATTCGATTGCCATAGTAAGTGTTGGAATGAACATTAGCAACAAAACCCCATCAATGGTGGTGATGGAAATGATAACAACCCGTTGTGAACAAACAACGCGGCAAAAATTGATACAACAGATAGAACTAGACGACAGCTACAATTGCAAAAACAATCAACAGTTGGAAATAAAATACATGTGTGTGTGTGTGTACCAGTGTTGCCAATTTAGCACTTTTCTGGCTAAATTTAGCCCTTTTCAATCTTGTTTAGCCTCAAAAAAATCAATTTAGCCTTTAGCCACTTTTTTAGCCTTTTTTATTATCATTTAGCCATTTTTATGGCTAAATTAAAACTTTTATATTTTCTCTAATAATATAAAATGTTTTGCTGTTGAAAATTAGTAAAATCAGTTCAAAAAAATTGGCAGGAATATTATGACTAAAATTAACTGAAAATGTTGAGCCAGTAAACAATTTAAGCACATACAAATTATTGGAACCTTCCATATATTCTTCAAACTTGCTCTAGTTCTCAAATTAGATCATTCAATTTTTGCTCGATTATTTTATTATTTGCATCAAGGACGCATTCAAAATACATGTTGTTTTCTTGCTGGGACGCACAGTTGCTCAGAATTGTTTTTCATCGGCCAAAACTCTGTAACTTTTGAAACGATTGAGATATTTTAGTATTTTTTAATGTGCAGATAACATCTTGAACTCCCATAGTTAAAGCTTCGCGTATATTAGACTCATAAATATAAGCAGTTAAAATGAAAACGACTACAAAGATTCAAATAAAAATTTAAATTAAAATGCCATAAATAATATAGAGAATATGAGCGTTATTTGAAGGAAAAGTGTTAATGGCGTTTATAAAAGTATATACAGGATTCAAGAGAACACTTTCAACTTTATCTGGCCGATGTATTTTTTGATCCATAAAAGTTACTTTCCTCTAAAATTAAATTTTGACGTAAATATAGTACTTTAAAAAATATTTTATAACTCCTTACATAGGCCATGTATACCATGTATTTTAAAGACTACAATCCAACCAATTTAGAAAAAAATTTCAGTCCATTATCGATAATAGTTTAGCTATGATCATTTATATCTGATCAAATAATAAAAATTAACTTTTTTCTAAAATTAAATTAAATATTTATGATTACCATCATGCCAAACCCGTAATTTCCAATATTTTGACCAAATATTTTGGCTACCTTAGTTTTGATATGTTTACTAACTAATGTCAAAATTTATGTTTTGACCAATGAAAATCAATTCTGTCCGACGACGTGTATAATTTTTAAAATATTTTTTTTCTGCATTACTTGAGAAGCATATATTCACTTATCAAAATATTCACCATCGATTTTAAATTTATCACAAAGCATTACTTTTAAATTTAGGTTTCATATAAAAAATTTAAGCTTTTGCAGGCCAGGTGATAAATACGAGATTTTGAAAACATCGGCATATGATATAAGTGTGGCCAAGAATAAGAATAAATATTCTTATTTTCTTCCATTTGAACGTTTGTTATATTCATACATTTTTGTTTGTCTATTCGGCATAACCTAATGTAACATTCTAAGGGCCATTATTACAACTTGCGTTTATGTTCGTAATAGTAAAAGGTAACTTTAAGTAATAGAAGAAGGTAGCTTTAAAGTTTCCTTTTAGTATTACGATCATAAAGGCAAGTTGTAATAATGGCCCTAAGTTGGTTTCTGTGTAAAATGCATGTGTTCTTTAATTTAAAAATTTTAGCCCTTTTTTAGCCACTTTTTAGCCTTTTTTAGCCTCTTTTTTCAAAGTCTTTAGCCCTTTTTGTTCACCAATAATTGGCAACACTGGTGTGTACGTATGTAGCAGACACTCGGAATTGTACGAGTACCATTGAAGCGAAGTTAAATCAACGAATAAACGAATGGTACTCGTTTCGTTTTATTTCTTGTTCAAGTAGTACTTATTGTATGACTTTAATTGTATGAGTGTAAGTGTGTAGAGTTTAAAAGTATGTAAATGTTTTAATTTTTTACTCGGATTAAAATACCGAAGATTTGTTTGTTTCTGTTGCTGCACAGTGTGGTTGAGAGTAAAATAAATGGTAACAGACAACATTTTTATAAATATATATTGTAGAAAAATTGGAAGACAAAGTCATTTTTAAGTTTGAGCTTCATTCAATACAGTGGAAACTTTTCCAAATATTCAACAAGTAAGAAATTATAGTCAGACAAGCCCCACCATTTAATACCCTAAACTGAGAATATGAGCAAAGTTTTCTTTTAACTTTTAATTTATTTGTTTGTCGTAAGTGATTTTCGGAAGTAGATCTTAAATGGGAGCAAAAACAAAACTTATTTTTGCTGAATTTTATTTGGATACAAACATTTTTAAATGATGTATGCTTGTTAAAGTGGGCCATATAAGGGAGCTATCGTCATGTGTTTTAAGCAAGAACACCCATTGATGTAGAAAAACTGAGAGACAAAGACTTTTTATGCTACATTCAGAAGGTCATCGCAAGCTTTGAATTATTATGATTCTCGATAATATCATTATAATTGAAAGATTACAGTTTCTGATAAATTGAATTGAATTGTCATAAAATTCTTCAAATAACTTTTATTATTTTTGGACTATTTTTTTTCGTTTGTTGCTAATTATGTCTGTAACTACTGTTCCACTGTGTTTTGCTATTGTAATTGTTTTAAAAAGAAGACAAATATATGAAGATTCTTGGTGTTGTTCTTTTATTTTTGATTTTTGAAGTGAGTGCCGTATGTATTGCGACTTTATACACCCGGCGGTAAAAATATGCAGTAAAGAGGCCTTCCCTAAGGCCTTATTTTTCAGACATAATGACAACCAGACGCATTGGAAAATCGTTTCAATTTTGCACGCTGTGGCTTATCAATGGGAGTCAAGGTCTTGTATACTCGCTTCTGTTAGAGACATGATATAAGAACTACTTAAGAACTATTCTGTTGAAAATTATTGCTGGGTCCTCATTAGAATATAAGATGATCTAGCTATGTCCGTCTATCTGTTGAAAACACGATAGCCCAAACAAAGATAGCTAGCTGGCTGAATTTTTCCACAAATACTCTCTGTTGATAAAATTTGTTTGGTATTGAAAATGGACAATATCGGTCCATGATTTTACCTAGCCCACATACAAATATCCCCCGGAATACGGAATAATGCCTCATAGAATATCTTAATAGGAAGTAATAAAATATTCTGTATGAATTCTCATACAAAAAATTTATTAATTGGAAGTAGAGTTTCCAAAAAACCGAAGAATTTCAAAACCGCGGTTTCGGTTTTAAGAAATTGAAAACCGATCGGTTTCGGTTCGGTTTTATGATAATTTATTAGCTATTAAATCAGTTGATAATATAGGAACTGCTAAACAAATATAAAGTTCAAATTTGACGAGTGTTTACGAGGATAAAGGAAAATTGGTACTTTTTTTTAATGGTACCTTTTTATACCCTTCACCTTCGTGAGAAGGGTATATATAAATTTGTCATTCCGTTTGTAATTTCCACAATATAATTTTCCGACCCTATAAAGTATATATATTCTGGATCCTTATAGATAGCGGAGTCGATTTAGACATGTCCGTCTGTCTGTCTGTCTGTCTGTCTGTCTGTCCGTCTGTCTGTCTGTCTGTCTGTCTGTCTGTCTGTCTGTCTGTCTGTTGAAATCCAAAATCTTGAATAATTCTGTCAGACATGCTTTCGAGAAGTTTGCTATTTAAAATCAGCAAAATCGGTCCACAAATGGCTGAGATATAAGGAAAAAACCAGGACAACCTCGATTTTTTACCAATTTTTTTACCTATATCTGGATTACTAAGTCATTAATATAGACAATATGGATATCTAATGATAGATATTTCAAAGACGTTTGCAACGACGTATATAACACCATAGTAAATTGGACCTACAATGGGTCAAAATCGGGAAAAAATTTTGAACCCGAATTTTTTTTTACCAAAAGTTTTTTTGGCTAAATATTAAAAAAAAAATTTTAAAATTTAAAAAAATAGTTTTTTAAATTTAAAAAAAATTAAAAAAATTAAAAAAAAAAAAATCGAAAGAATTTTTTTTTCAAAAAATTAAAAAAAAAACAACTGGAAAAAAAATTAATTTTGTTTACCTAAAAATATTTAAAATTTTTATTTTGAAGTATAGTTTGGTGAAGGGTATATAAGATTCGGCCCAGCCGAATATATCTCTCTTACTTGTTAATATATTAAATTAGTTAAAGTTGGCTAATATGCTTTTCAGTAAATAAATAATCAAGAATAGGGTGCTCAATTGTATTATGATACTAAACCAAACTAAGGAGTACTTTTTCGTTCTTCAACATGAATTTTCTATAATATTGAACCTAGAATCAGGAAATTACTTTAAAATTTCAAACTTGACAGTGGTTTAAGTGTGGAAAATTTTTACTTTTTCTTTTTTTATTATATTAAATTATTTTACTTATATGTATACATAATAGTTGGCTGATATGCTTCTGAGTAAAGAAGAATCAAGGATAAAGGAAATTGCAGGTACTTTTTCGAACTAGTAGTACGCGAATTCTAAACGGATAATTAATATTACTATTTATTTATTGTAAAGGTACTTTTTTAATATTTTATAATAATAAACCTTAAAATTAGGCACAACTGATTCTGAATGAGTTAGAATTCACGGAAGGTTATTATAGTCTTACCTTTCTATTGTATTTTCTGTAATAATGGACACAGAAATATGAAATTAAACATTAAAGATGCTGAGTAGGAATATTAAATGTGGGTCTTTATGGTACTGTTTTTATTCTAATAATACGTTTAGAATGAGCTAGAATCCACATTACAATGAATCAATAAACATGAAACTAGATACATGTTTTCCTGAATTAGTATTAATTTACAAAGGGAGACTTAATAGTACTATTTCTTTCTACGAATTGGAGTGGCGAAGCGCATCGAGCCAGCTAGTACTCCATACTTTTATCGGATATTTGAAAATAACTAAAACTTTGTTACAAAAATTTTGCATTATTTAGCCTGCGAAAGGTAGCCTGCTACATCATCTGAAGCAATTATTGTAATACAATTTAAAAAGTTTAAACAAATCTTAAGATATTTTTGCCGATCTGTGTTTAGAGAAATTGGTTGAAAAAGTTTGTTTCTCATTTCTAAATTTTTAATTTTTCTAGTGAAAATAGCTTAAAAGTGAAAACCGAAGAATAATTGTCGGTTTCGGTTTCGGTTTTAGGCCTTGAAAAACCGCGGTTTCGGTTTCGTTTAAAACCGAATTGAAAACTCTAATTGGAAGTATATCGTTACGAAAATCGACAACCAGAGATTGAGAAAATGGGGGTAAATGTTTTAGAAGATTTTCTATCTACTTATGTAATGATTTATAATAAAGAGAGCAAACTAAATTCGATTATAGAGAGACAACATATAGAATAATTGTAAAATCAATCATGTTTGTAAGACCTGATTTTGCAATGGGATTCTGAATGTGTAAGAAGGAGTAGCAAAGTTCGTCTAGAACATTTTCTGCAATAAGGCAGAGTATAATGAGATTCGTAAACTGGTTTTTTTGGAAGGCCTACAAAATGAAGACCTTGCTTTTTTTCTAGCTGGGTTATTTTGCATAATTGTTATTGCCAACATGCTTAAACAAACACACAAACACATTTTGATTATCTTCACACATACACTTGTTTAAACACTTACATTTTCACACACACACAGACACATACGCTCATTCAAACTCAAGATCCTGTATGAAGGACATTTTGGTATAAAAGCCGTAGCAGGATATGCAACAATTTCATTCGTTTACCAACAATGGTACGGTTTCCCTCGATTTGGCTCGGTGTTGTTGGCGCTTTACAATTTGGATTAAAATTATAAAAGAAAACAGTGTTAAAAAGAACAACTACTAAACGGTTTAATATCTTTGTGAATTTAAATAAATAAAAAAAAAAATAAATAAAAAATATTAGAAAGTGTTTGAAAAGAGGATACATATACATAATCTTTGGACATTTGTTTTTTGTTGCTTAATTTGGAATTTATGAATGAGTATGTGAGCTGGAGTGTTGCTTGTTTGTTAGTTGATGTCTGCCATTAACCTTCCTTCATCACATTGAAATGTTGACAATTTATTTATGAATGAATTTTAAGATTCATATTCAAACTCGCAAGTGTTTTCATATTAAATGTAGTGTAAATTTATTAATAAAACATGACTGTAGTTTTCATTAAAATAACGGAATAATTAAGAAAACATTTTTTTTTGCAATATCAAATAATATTTTATAACCAGTGAAATGAATTATTATTAAATTTTAAAACAGAGAAAGAAAATCTTTAATAGAATTTTGTTTCAAGATAAATATAAGTGTAAACATTTTTAAATTTTACACATTTATAAAAATATTAAAATTTGTTATAACTAATAAATAAAGAAAATAAACATTATAAAAAAACGTAATATTAACTACAATAATGATTAAATATTAATGAAAAAGTAACAAGTTTAAAAAAAAAAAAATTGAAAATGACAATTTACAATATTTTGAAATAATTTTCAAATAATGTTTTTTGTTAATATGTTACTGCTATAATAGTGTTATCGCTAAAATACAAATTTAACTCAACTACCTATTGTTACCAAAATAATCGAATTATAAATACACAATTTTGAATTATAATGATGAAAGTTGTTACCGAAATAATCCAAAATAGTTGGAATTTGGTAGCCAAACTTGACTACTTTCAAAACAAACATATTTCTTTATCAAATTATTAATTTTTCTTTGAAATATAAACATAAGCTTAGCTATTAGCTATTAATAATTAGTATTTGTTTTAAAACGTAGGACGGGCATTTTGTTCTAAAGTCATTTTTCTTTTGGTGTGTTACAAACGGAACACATCATTCAAACTTTGAATGTTATAATTTTTGTTAATTCAAATCTACTACAAATTTTTTTTAAAATATATTTTTCATTAAATTTTAAATTTCGGAAAAATTTAACTTTTGTATCAAAAACACCTTGTCTATAAATTTCCATCCTCCCAAGAAATCTAAATTTGGAATTTCGGAAAATTGGTTTAAAAAGACGCTGATGAGGACCCCTGATTATCATAGCAGCAAACCTACAAATTCCAGTAAAACCTATAAATTCCAGTAAAAATAAAAATTATAAAAATGTGTATGACATTTATGATTTGACTTAAGCCATAGATAAAATATACATAGAGCGGAAACTCTCCTGTCAAAGACCTAACTCAGTTGTCAAAAACCTAAGTGGTGAGAATGTATTAGTAAGAAAACTACATATGGGATATTCCACGAGAATGACTACCACGACTGAAAAAACAAAAACCCTTGAAACTTTTTTTTCAAGATGATTTGAATAGAAGAGTGCACAATGTTACTATGTGAAAGTATTTAGAGCTTATTACATCATTTTAAGTGCAAAAATAATAGTTTAAACTGACTATATTTAATTTTTTAATTTAATTGGTATGTTTTAGGGTAAGATTGCGGTGAAAACTAAGCTCCCAATTAGCATGTAATATAAAATAAATTTGACTCTGATTGTTTTTTTGCTATTATGAAATTGTTTTTTAGAACCGAATATATATTTTCTATTTATTTTTTTAGTTTATGTATACATATATTTACAGAATATACATTGTTTTACTATAAGAGAAAAATCTGTCACATACGGTATGTCACGTACGATATTAAATTGTATTTATCATCCAAAGATTATTTTTATTTAAATATGACGGATTGTAAAGTAAAAATATTTGGTTTAGTGTAAGAAATTAAAAGAAAACTTTACGCCACTCACGATTCGCAAATTTTTGCATATTTTTACATGTACCTCAAAATTACTTCCGTTATTTGTCACGTACGATATGCCTTTATTTCGCTCTATATTTTGGAAACCATGTTTCAAAAGAACTTACTATTTTTTTTAAATATAGTACCCTCTGATTGGACCACAAAGACCAAATTAATTTTTCAGATACTCTTATTTTTGCAAAATCTATTTCACTCTATAGGCGTACGAATGTCACGTACGATGACATGGAATTACCCATATGTGAAAACAAAAACAACACTCGTATGTGTAACTTTTTTGAGTATTTTTTTTGTTTGAGTTTTTTTCTAGTTTCCGCTCTATGTATATTTTCTCTATGACATAACGCCTGATTCAGAAACATGACCACAAGACAATTTAAAAATGTTTGTATGAAAAACACTTAAAAATTATTTTGAATACTGAGTGATTTTCATACAAAAAAATTGTTCTCCGTTCGAGTTTCTGAATCAAGGGCTTAGTTTTTGGAAAAAGCAGGAGATTATCTGCCGCATCCATCATTAGTGGTCCATTTCGTCCAACCGAGTGGTTATTATACCATTTTGAATACACTTACCATGATTTACAATAACGGTATTCACAATGTAGAGTACTTGCTAATGTAGTAAAAGAGCACAATATCAAAAAAACTAAAAACAAAATACATTAGAAATTGAAATGTTTGTCAATAAATAGCTTTTCTGCTTTTTTACTAGGCCATGTACTCTACATTGTGAATACCGCTAATGTTTTACAGTGGTACATCATAACATATATCAAGGGACTATATTCAATATCCTCAATCTTAAGTTTCCATAAAAATTAGTTTTTAATGACAAAATATTCAGCAAACAAACCTTAATATGTGGCATAGGTTTTAAAGAAAAAAAATTTTTTTTTTGCAATTTTATTGACATTTTTGTTATTTTCTCATTCTTAAAAATAAATTATATTTCTGAATGCAGAACTCTCTATCTTTTTGAATAATTACTTATGACTGATAACAGACCTTGTAAATTGACCAATTTTGTTTATTTGTTGATGATTTTTCGGCGAACCAACTCTGGAGCAAGCAACAGACAACTGGCCGTCCGATAAACAAGCATTTTCTAAGTTCAAACCAGCTGCACTTGGTCTTGAGCCAAACTATTTAACACTTTCGTCTTATTTTCATCATTAACCAGTCAGTTTTTACTAAATTGGAAATATACTGTTGTAACCGAAAACTGAAACTTATATGTCGAATATCGAATTCAACAGTTTAAAAAAAAATAAATACATTTTCGAATTAGCAAGAAAAATTAGTCCAGGAATCATTATGTTTTAAAAAGTACCGCACTATGCGTAATTGACCCGTTTTGGTGAATTGTTTGTCCCTCTGTAGACAAAAAACATATTTCTCTATTAATTCCTTTTTAATGGTTTAATTGTTTACCATAAAAAAAAAATTACCAAAAAGAAAGATCAATTTGACCTACAATTTTCAAAAAGTGCCAACATTTATTTGAAATTTTTTTAGGACTGCATTTCCATTTAAATTTAATTTCTGGGATATAAAGGTCGGTTTAGACCTTTTTATCTCCTTAAAAGTATAAAAATCAAAAAGTACCACATTTTTTGCATAAATTCAAATAAAGTATTTTGTCTAGCTTTATTAGTTCCGGTGATGTAGATATACCAATTTACCCTCTTTTTGCTCTCTTAGTATTCGAATTTCAAAAAATCCCTTATTAGTGGATCTACACATCGGGAGAGGTGCCTACATACAAAATTTCAAGACATACAAATTTTCAAAAATTCAAAATTGGGAAAAATTGGCTTCACGAATGAACCGAATCAACCCAATTCAGTGTTTCAAGTGTTTATCTTCACAAAATTGCCTTTCTAATGAAACTAATTTCTATCTCAACGGTTAAGTGGTTTCGGAGTCTATAACGGACATAGTTAGAATCATATTTATGTTATATATATATATAGATTTGACCCGGAATAGATAATTTATAAACCTGCGAATTAAATTAAAATTATCATTATAAAATATCTTCCAGGTGGTAGTATATTTTGATAGTTTATGTTTGAATTAAGCCATATACAAGATGTCTTGAACGGAAGTCCTTACATTCTGGTACATTTCCAATACCTTCAAATGAATAAAAGTTACAAGCGTGAAGGAAGAAAAGCTTAACCAAATTAAAAACTATTATTTTACCATATTAATTGTGTTATTTATAATAAATACGTGTGTACCAATTGATTTGTTAAACCCATTTAATAATGTGGAAAAACATGAGGGAATTGACCGAAATCCCAAAATAAATTAAATCTAATAAATTATATGGGGAGCCACAGAATAAAAGGTACGTTTTTGCTCATTTAAATTTTTTGGAAAATTGTGCTTTATTTCGACCCCTTAAAATACAGCTAGAACCTGGAAATGGTAACATGTTTCTTACTTATCAATCGAGGCATCTAACTCCAATAAGTCACCACATTAAATGTTAAGGATGTTTGATAAAACCACTCTTATATCGGAAAAAGTACCTTTTATTAAACAAATTTAAAAAAGTACGTTTTCTATGAGTTTTTTATACGTTATTTTGGTTTCAGAAAATAACAATTCAAAATAACGTAAGACACATAGAATACTTAAAAAAAAAATGTTTTTTTCTTAATATTTTTCTTATTTCAATGTAATTCGGGTTTGAAAATTTTGCTTCAATACCTCAAGTAGTTTCCTTTTTATATCGTTTTTTGATTTGTAATAGATTTGAGTTCAAGAAATAATTTTGTGAATTTGTTTTTTAAAGTTATAGTCTTATTTTCGCAGTTTAAACAGATACGTTGTAATTTGTTGCCAATCAAATGATTAGCAACAGCAAATCAGTTGAGACAAAAGAATTATAAATTAAATAACCTACGTTTTTTCAATGTACTAAATACATATGAGTGAAGAAACTTCTTACGCTCGTCTCATGAAAACCAAACGACCAATTAAAAAACTGTTTTATTATTATTATTTTTACAAATTCCAAAAAAGCACCAGCTTTAGGTTAATAAGATAATCCATAGAGAACTACACATAGAGCAGAAACTAACAAATTATTCAAAATAATCATGCACACGAAAGTTGTTTTTGTTTTCACATATTTTATTTACTAATATTTTACATTCTTACCACTTAGATTTTTGACAAATGAGTTAGGTTTTTGACAGGAGAGTTTCCGATCTACATAAATATATGTATTTATCTATGAGATAAACAACCATTTGTTGAAATATTACATTAAGAGTTTGAACTCAAAATATTTGCTTAAATTCCTTCGAAAATATTAAACTAAATAAACAGCTTTGTTGATATGTATGTTTGTGAAATTTTCAGAGACATGGATTTGCATATTTTATTTCAATACAGCTGTAGAAAAAAATGTACATATTATTAAATCTATTCATGTAGAGTTTGTTACTGTTTAGCCTCTTTTATCATTCCTTTATTATGTTTCTATAAGAAATAATTGTATAGATGAACTGATTTATACTGCTTCCAATCATCGATTTTTTTTACAGCGCTTAGTTGTAAATGATAGTATGACTATCATTAGTATGCCTTGAAAATCAGTTATTTCCTGGACTGCAAATGAGATCATTATGTGGTTCATAAATATACTTTAAGGACTTATTCATAATAAATTTTTGAATTTGTCAAAGGCTTATGAAACGAATTTATTATGGAAATTATGGTTTATTATGTTTATTATGAAAGCATGACAAAGAAGTTTGATTATTGCTTGGATAAATAATATATATATTTTTTTAATTTTTAACCATAAGAAATTCTATAAACCTTTGATAAATTCAAAATTTTTTTATTAATAAGACCTTAAAGTATATTTATAAACCACTTAATGATCTTATTTGCAGTCCAGGAAATAACTGATTTTCAAGGCATACTATCATTCTTCATTAATCAGGGGTTCAAGTGATGATGAAGTGTTTCTATTTATGTAAAACTTGGATGATTTTGATTGAATGCATAAAACCAATGCATGTTCGAAGAATCGACAGCGTTTTTTCACTGTTAAAACACATCAAATGCACCCACGAAATTGTCAAATTTGCAATCCTTTGCGCAATGATTGCTCTACTGATTGCTTGAGCAATTATTATTAAGCAATAATCTGTCAGTTCAGTTGTCATTAATGTCAAGTTGATGAAAAATCCTTCAAATACACCTCTGTTTTTCATACAACTTCTCGAGTACAAAATGATGTGTTTTTGGCGAAGCAATTATACGTTTTCCCCACCTAAAGCAATCAGCAATCGCTGTGCTATTGTTCTGCCGATGCTTTTGCCTTTGCTTGTGCTTAGCAATAAAAATTGCTACGTGGAGACATAGGGTTATGTTTATGCATTTATTTCTCTGTACATAATTGCGTATACGTAATATATTTTTTGTTTGAATCCGTTAATACGTATACGTTCCAGTGTCTTAACATAGAGACAGAAAATAAAAATAAAATTTAGGATCCTAAAATAGCGATCGGAAAGTTGTAAGATAACATGGGCAAAATATTTACAATTTAGTTTTGCACTGAAGCCATTTTCACAAAACTATATTAAATATTAAAAAAAGCATATAAAAAACTTTTTTTGTTCGACCATAAAAATGGCAGTTCTTAAAATTTTAATCAAAAGAAAATTGTTTCTATTCAATTATTTTAGCTAAATTGAAAATAAAACAATAGTAATATACAATAATACAAATAAAACGTGTACCTAATATAAATTTTTATGATAATATGCTAAATTTACCCATACTTGTTGCAATTACCCTAAAATTTTACAATTACACTAAAACTCAACAAGTAAATATCACAAGTACATAAAACAATAAAGACAACAAAACATTCAACGGCCAGACAACATCAACAACATAATGCGGCGTTACAGTTTAGTTTTCATATGCGGCTGTTGTTTTCTAGTCGTAATCACTTCACTGACCATTGTCTATAAAACAAAAAGGATTATTTTACGAAGAAATCATTTTTGGCAAGACAACGAAATAGCCGCCATTGCTGACATAAATAATGGGAACAACGACATCGTCAGTAATACCAACAACGATAATAACGATAGCGACAACGACAATGACGACGATGACAATAACAATTACAATGTACGAAATTTAGCATATGACCTGCAATCTTTAGCAACCGGTTTATTTCTTACAACAACAACAACCAGCAATGAAACATTAGAAAAACAACACAGCTGGCACGAATCGCTGTACAATGTGAAGCGACGCAGAAAACGTGAAGTAATCGAAATTGATAAAATGGGCAATCGTGTTTACAATGTCGGCGTACTGATGGCATCTCATTTGGGTAAGTACATACATACATAAATAAATACATTCTTGCATACTTACATTCGTACATAAGTACATACACTTGGGTAGCTAGTTGTTCTTGTTGTTATGATGAGTAAACCTATTGAAGTATGTATTGTAATATGATACGAAATTAATAAACAGTTAACTGAATGATAATAAGCAGAAGAGCGAGAGTGAGAGAAGTGTGCAAATAGGTAAACAGTGCTCGTTTCTTATGTTTTGTTTTCTTTTGAAATATTCTTGTTCTTAAATGTCCTGTTCTTTGTATGTGGTTGTTTTAATTTTTTACTATTATTATTATTGTTAGATTCACCTTTTGACTTGGAACGTTGCGGTCCGGCAGTGGATTTAGCTTTGGATGTCATTAATAAAGAATTTCTACATCCACATAATATTACCTTACGGAAAGTTCAAGCCAGGTAAGTGCAGAAAAGAAGTGTGCTAACTGACACCAACCCGCCCCGTACTTATTCATACACACCTTAACACCCATTTAAATAAATTGCTGCTTTACCATGCAGGAATAAAGTAATATAAAGGTCGGTCTCATTCCATTAATCCATTTAATTGATATGTGCAAAAAACACTAGCTGCATAATGTAATTTATAGGAAATTGTTAAAAAAAATAGAATTATTTATCTTAATTTATAAACCGTTTTTGTTAAATTTAAAGCAAACTGTTAATATTACATTTTTTCGGCGTATTTCAAAAATTGTAATCCAAAATACAAATATTTTATGGCATATTTCTTTACAGATAATTTGAATACATTTTTAATCCTGAATTCACGTACACAGAAAAAAGAAATTCATAATTGGAATGAATTTTGTAATAGATATTATTAATCGAACATGACTTTTTTTTCCCAAACTTTTTTCATTCAAAATAAGAACATGTTCATAAATATTATAAAAGTGTACATGATGGAATTTTTTGCTTTTTTTGTATAAGTTTCTAGATATTTTATAATAAATTGCACTACAATTGCATTACCTAATGGATTAGTTCAAATATTTTTGTAAAATAGCTCTATATTACCAATTATTCAAGATGAATCAAAAAAGTCTGAAAAGTAAAAAAATATCATTAAACATCATTTTGCTTCCATTAATATTAAAGCATTTCATCTGCTTCAAAAAATGCAGTCAATTTCACGTATATTTGCTCATTTTAAAGCTGAAAATCATAAAAAACTTAAAAATTTTCCAAGGAAAATTTCAAACATTTTCAAACAACATAAAAATATAAATGAAAATTGAAACATTTTTTTTCAAGCCTCCTAGATTTTATTTAAAAACAAAAAATATGAACAAAATCATACTATTTAAGAAATTATTTATAAATGTTATGAATTGAAATCAATGAAATCAAATCATACTATTTATGTTGAAACTTTTTTCTGTGTACTTAACAAATCCTAAAGCATTAATTTTTAAATCAATTTAAAATTTTTCACAAGATAGGTATGAACAGAAAATTCTTTTGACTTATAATTATTGGTGTATGTGTTAAAAATGCAGGATTTTTAGCTCTTATTTTGAAACATTTGTACAAAGTATTTGCCGTTCTTAGCTATGACCTTTTCCCATCTTTCTTGCAACATATGGATTCCGAGCCAAAAGCACTGCTCACCTTTTGAGGTCAAGAACGAATCAAGCCAATTTCGAGTACCCTGTTCTGAAGAGAAACGTATCGCAGAGAGAGCATTCTGCATCGATCGAAAAAAATAGTAGTTGGACGGGGTAAGGTCTAGACTATAAGTCGGGTGAATCAAAACTTCCCAACCGGTTGTTTCTAAAAGTTTTTAGCAGGTATTTCAATATTTGGCTCAGCGTTGTCATAGTTAATGAAATATTACGGTTTCATATCTGGCTGCATATTCTGGGCGTTTTTAGGCCAATGATCGCTTTAAACGAAAAGTTGCGTTCGGTACAGGTTCCCTGTGATGGTCTGGCCAGATTTCAGCAGCTCATAATAGATATGACCCTTTTCTCCCACTAAATACAGAGCGTTACATTAGCGCCATGGATAGTTGGCTTTAGTGTCGATTCGGCTGGTTGCCCGGGCTTCATATACGATCTCTTACGTTTCGGATCCATTTTTCATCACCAGTAATGATTCGGTGTAAAAATTATTTTCTTTTATAGCGTTAAAACAGCATTTCAGCCATACAAGGTCTTTCAGCTTCAATTCAATTTCAAGGTCTCTCAGCTTCAATTCTTATGGATTCCATGCTTTTGGATGATTCCTGCTGTTTGCAAACGTTTTGAAATTTCTGATTAAGTAGCTCCCAATGATTCTTCAAACTTTTTTGGCTGACCTGGGCGATATTTGTCTTCCGTGGCAAAATCACCACTTCTGAACCGCACAAACCATCTCTCGCATGTTGATACCGATGCAACACATTCACCATAAGCTATGGTGAGCAATCGTTGTGCTTCAGCTGCACTTTTCATACCCTTCACCTTCGTGAGAAGGTTTGTAATTTCCACAATATAATTATCCGACCCTATAAAGTATATATATTCTGGATCCTTATAGATAGCGGAGTCGATTTAGCCATGTCCGTCTGTCTGGCTGGCTGACTGGCTGTCTGTTGAAATCAATTTTATGAAGACAGCAGATATCTTCGGGATCTTCAATAATTCTGTCAGACATGCTTTGGAGAAGTTTCCTATTTAAAATCAGCAAAATCCGTCCATAAATAACGGAGCTATGAGCCGAGACAACCTCTATTTTTGATCTATATCTCGATTACTAAGTTATAAATATAAACAATGTGGATGTCTAATGATAGATATTTCAAAGTCCATTGCAATGATGTATATAAGGCTAAAATACGTTGGACCTACAATGGGTCAAAATCGAGAATATATTTTTTTACCCGAATTTTTTTTCACAAAAAACATTTTTTTGTCATACATTTTTTTCACTAATAAATTAAAAAAAAAAATGTTTAAATTAAAAGGATTTTTTTTAAAAAAATTGGAAAAAATTTAAAAAAAGCAATTTCGAAAAAAAAAAAATTTATTTTTTTTTAATTTTATTTTAAAGTATAATTTGGTGAAGGGTATATAAGATTCGACAACGCCGAATGTAGCTCTCTTACTTATTTTTTTTTTTTAAATTAAAGAAGTGAACCAAAACTTTGTTGAACTAAATTTCTATCGAAAACTGGTTTAAGAAGAAAAACGTGTTTATGGCAAAGATTAGATATTAAACAGTTTTCTGTTCTGATTAGCTATTTTCTTATTTGAAAAACCAAAATAGTAGAAATATTACTTTTTTGAAAATAGTATTTTTGATATTTTTGTTAAATTAAGACTTTGATTATTACAAAAAAATGCTTTAAAATAATTTTTTGTGAAAAGTACTATTTTTCTGCTGTGTTTTTAAAGAAAACCTAAGTTTTTTTTTATAATTTGAATATAAATTATTTAATTTTATTTAAAAAATAAAAATTTCAGGGTTGTCTGTTAAATTTGAAAAATAGAAGTAGAAATACTACTTTTTGATATTTTTGTTAAATTAAGTCTTTGATTATTACAATAAATGCTTTAAAATACATTTTTTGTAAAAAGTACTATTTTTCTGATACAAATTGTTTGTGTTTTTAAAGAAAACTTAAGTTTTTTACAATTTTAATATAAATTAATTTATTTTATTCAAATAATACAAATTTCAGGGTTTTCTGTTCAATTTGAAAAATTGTAGTAGAAATACTACTTTTTTAAAAATAGCTCTTTTTGATATTTTTGTTAAATTACGGCTTTGATTATTACAAAAATGCTTCAAAATAAATTTTTTGTAAAAAGTACTATTTTTTCTGTAACTATTTGCTTGAGCTTTTAAAGAAAACCTAAGCTTTTTTACAATTTTAATAGAAATTAATTAATTTTATTTAAAAAAATAAAAATTTAAGAGATTTTTGTCAATTTTTAAAAATAGTAGTAGAAATACTACTTTTTTAAAAAAAGTAGTTTAACTTGGTTTTTCAGTATTACAAACAAATTTTTGTCTAAAATTATAATTTGTTAAGTTGGTTTTTTGAAACCGATTATTTATGGTTTAAAAAAGATTTACACTTGTTTAAGAGGTATTTATATATATTGTTGTTGAGTTACTCTAATAAATTTACTTCTTGTATAAAAATCTATAAACTTTTTATGTTCCATAAAGGTTTCACTTTTTTTTATATATACATACTACTGTTTAATATCATTGAAATTAATTGATATATTCTGAGAAATAAACTAAGTTTATTTTATTTTACATTCGTATCATTTTTGTAACAGTTTTATAACAGTCGTCTTTATTCATTTATTTAACTGTCAGTAATTTAATGTCATTAATTTGTTAATTTTTTTTTTGTAAAAAAAAGGGCAAAGTGATTACTTTTAAAGACTTATTTTCTAGAAAATATTTAGAAAGGCAAGTAAAAGTAGCATACATGATGAAGGAATTAATGTCACGCGAGCACATTTTTTAAAAAGCTAGGAAAAATGTGGGCGAAGTGCTTCTTAGATGCCGTAGTGTAAGGGAATTATCAATTCTAAGCGAGAAAACAAAAATAATGCTCTTCTGCAGAGCTTACCCACTCCCTTACAGAAGACAGATTTTTGAAACAGGTTTTGTTTATTCCCTTACACTTGTACTTCGAAGAAGCGCTTTTCACTAAACAACCATATAATAATTTAACTAACTCACTACTAATTTATGCCACACAACTGTAGCTATTTGTAACTGAAAGCATAATCAAATAAATATAGAGTTATTGACATTGTGCCACATCGTGCAGTAATACATAGTACTCGTATATATAATGAAATGGAACTTGTTGCTTTCACTTTAAATGTTATGCCCAGTACTATTTATAATTTCTTTTCATTCCCTCACTGTGAATTTCTTGACATTAAAGTTTAACAAAATTAATCGTTTGTGTTTAATTGTCGTACTCTTAATACATAAACATAGTGAGTGACTTTGGTATCTTGAAGATACAACCAACACTGCTTCATCCACCGCAATCCCACCCTTATGGAAACATTAATGAAATCAAAGTTGTTGTTTTGAAAAGCAACAATATATACACAAACAAATAATACGAGTAATTATTCGAAATTAATGAGATTTTAGTATTGTTGTTCTTGCTATTGTAAGATATATTTTCAACTGTTTTAATTACGCTGCCACGTTTCTTTCCCATTGTTACATATTTTTAGTTATCCTTCCTGTTCGGGTGCCAAAGCTCCTGGCCTGGCAGCTGATATGCATTTTAAAGAGGACGTTATTGCTTTTATAGGACCAGCATGTGCGTTTGCTTTGGAACCTGTTGCTCGTCTGGCTGCCTATTGGAATTCACCCATTATAACGGGTATGGGAGATCAGGTATGTTTTTTTTTACTATTTGTACGTTGTTTGACACTAGGTGTATTAAGTCAATTTGAATTTGAAATTAATTGTCTGTACGGGGGTAATTATGTTTCAATTACTTGCATGCCTTGGCGTGATTAAATGTTTATTTACAACAATTGTAGAACGTGCATAGAATACCAGTATTAAGTATTATTTAGAAGTATTAACAGTGAGAAACTTGAACAAGGACTTGTATTAAATTTAATCAGTAAATGAAATTACTTAAACAAATTTAAATATAAATATATTAGTCACAGCACAACAACTAGATAATACATATTCAGGTATGAGATGATAATCGATCATATTCAAAACGATTGATTTGAAGATGTGTAAGGAATTCGATCGATTTCAAGAATTATTTTTGAACCAATTTCTTTTTCTTTTCCAGCAATTAAAAGCTCAGATAACAAATAATTTAAAAGAATTTATTCCAGAAATGAAATACAAATTAACTCAAAATTAAAGTTTAAACCATAGAGAAAATATACATAGAGCGGAAACTAGAAAAAATCTCAAACAAAAAAATTACTCAAAAATGTTACACATACGAGTGTTGTTTTTATTTTCACATAGTTTTTTTTACTAATACATTCTCACCACTTAGATTTTTGACAACTGAGTTAGGTCTTTGACAGGAGAGTTTCCGATCTATGTGTATTTATCTATGGTTTAAATAATTTACAAAACGTAAACAATAAATGCATTACTTTTTTTTTCGTTTTCAAATCGTTTTCATTTCTATCACATACCTGATTGTATATTTTTAATATTTAATTATTTTAACCATAGAGAAATATACATAGAGCGGAAACTCTCCTGTCAAAGACCTAACTCAGTTGTCAAATACCTAAGTGCTGAGAATGTATTAGTAAAAAAACTATATGAAAACAAAAACAACACTCGTATGTGTGATTATTTTGAGAAAAATTTTTGTTTGAGTTTTTTTCTAGTTTCCGCTCTTGTTGTTTCTCTAAGATTTTAACTAGTAATACAAATGAAATTTTCATTAAAGCCTTATAATATTTTTTATAATATTTAACATAATATTTCACATACATAATCACTCAAACTGAAGTATTTATTTGTTTTCCTTTATTTCAATTATTAAGCCCCCCTCCGAAGGAGAATTGACTGTAACATCTGGTATTTTGGGCAGAATACACAAGTGGAAAAATGAAAGTACGGTAAGTATTAATGATTAAACCGTGACCAATATCTACAAAACAGGGATGGATAATGAAAAATTTTTTCAGTATTAAAATAATATTCAAATAGTACTTTTTTCAACCTCAGAGTACTCAAATTTAAAATTTTAATAATTTACATATTAGCTTGGTGGTACAAATAAAATAATGTTATATACAACATTTGCTAATAATAATGTTATATACAAGATTTTCTTTAGAAAATACTCCAGATTTTTTATAGGAAATTATGTTATACTAATACTATCTAAAATACTGTTATACACAAGATCTTCTTTAGAAAATACTGTTATATACAAGATTTTCAATAGAAAATAATTTTATACACAAGATTTTCCAAAAGAAATACAGCTATACACAAGATTTTACATAGAAAACATTGCTGTACACAAAATTTTCTACCGGAAATACTGCTGTACCCAATATTTTCTATAGAAATACTGCTGTACACAAGATTTTCTATAGAAAATACTGCTGTACACAATATTTTTTATATACTATTATGCACATGATTTTCAATAGAACATACTGTTATACACAAGATTTTCTATACTTTATAAAATACTGTTATACTGAAGATTTTCTTTATAGAATACTGTTAAACAGATGATTTTTTATAGAAAATATTGTTATACCCATGATTTTCTATTTCTAGATTTGTAAATTAATCTTTATACATAAAATACTACAATTTTTTTTAAATTATTGAACAATACAATAATTTCTATAGCATAACACACATGTTTTTCCAAAATAAATACAACTATACACAAGAAAATTTTATTATACACAAGATTGTTATACACAAGATATTCTATTTCTATATTTGGGATTTTTTTTAAATTTTTAGCATTTAGAGTAGAGTTTCCAAAAAACCGAAGAATTTCAAAACCGCGGTTTCGGTTTTAAAAAATTGAAAACCGATCGGTTTCGGTTCGGTTTTGTGATAATTTATTAACTATGAAATCAGTTGATAATATAGGAACTGCTAAACAAATTTAAAGTTAAAATTTGACGAGTGTTTACGAGGATAAAGGAAAATTGGTACTTTTTCTTTTAATAGTACCTTTTAAATATATTAAATTAGTTAAAGTTGGCTAATATGCTTCTCAGTAAAGAAATAATCAAGAATAGGGTGCTCAATTGTATTATGATACCAAAAATAAAGATATAGAACTAAGGAGTACTTTTTCGTTCTTCAAAATGAATTGTCTATAATATTGAACCTAGAATCAGGAAATTACTTTGAAATTTAAAACTTGACAGCGGTTTAAGTGTGGAAAATTTTTACTTTTTCTTCTAATGGTACTTTTTATTATAATAAATTATTTTACTTATAGTATATACATAATAGTTGGCAGATATGCTTCTGAGTAAAGAAAAAATCAAGGATAGAGGGCATAATGATATTGAGGTAACAGAAACTATTATTGAAATTTCTATAATAATGAACCTATAAGCAGGATATTAAACACACATGATCCTGACTGAGTTAGAATATAAAAAACGGAATTGCAGGTACTTTTTCGAACTAGTAGTACTTTTTGAATATTTTATAACGATGAACCTAGAAACGCGAATTCAAAACGGATAATTAATGTTACTATTTATTTATTGTAAAGGTACTTTTTGAATATTTTATAATAATAAACCTTAAAATTAGGCACAACTGATTCTGAATGAGTTAGAATTCACGAAAGGTGATTATAGTCTTACCTTTCTATTGTATTTTCTATAATAATGGACACAGAAATATGAAATTAAACATAAATGATGCTGAGTAGGAATACAAAATGTGGGTCTTTATGGTACTGTTTTTATTCTAATAATACGTCTAGAATGAGCTACAATACACATTACAATGAATCAATAAACATGAAACTAGAGACATGTTTTCTTGAGTTAGTATTAATTTACAAAGGGAGACTTAATAGTACTATTTTTATATTCCAATTGAGGTGGCGAAGCGCACCGGTCAGATATTTGAAAATAACTAAGACTTTGTTACAAAAATTTTGCATTATTTAGCCTGCGAAAGGTATCCTGCTACATCATCTGAAGCAATTATTGTAATACAATTTAAAAAATTTAAAAAATTTAAAAAATTTAAACAAATCTTAAGATATTTTTACCGATCTGTGTTTAGAGATATTGAATAAAAAAGTTTGTTTCTCATTTCTAAATTTTTAATTTTTCTAGTGAAAATAGTTTAAAAGTGAAAACCGAAGAATAATTGTCGGTTTCGGTTTCGGTTTTAGGCCTTGAAAAACCGCGGTTTCGGTTTCGGTTAAAACCGAATTGGAAACTCTAATCTAAAATACTGTTATACACAAGATCTTCTTTAGAAAATACTGTTATATACAAGATTTTCTATAGAAAATAATTTTATACACAAGATTTACCAAAAGAAATACAGCTATACACAAGATTTTCCATAGAAAACATAGCTGTACAAAAGATTTTCTACCGGAAATACTGCTGTACCCAATATTTTCTATAGAAAGTACTGTTATGCACAAGATTTTCAATAGAAAATATTGTTATATACAAGATTTTCTATACTGTATAAAATATTGTTATACTGAAGATTTTACTGAAGATTTTTTATAGAAAATATTGTTATACCCATGATTTTCTATTTCTAGATCTGTAAATTAATCTTTATCGAACAATACAATGTTTTCTATAGAAAATACTTTTATACACAAGATTTTCTATAGAAAATTTTATTGTTATGCACAAGATTTTCTATTTCTGGATTTGTATTAATCTTTTTAAATTATCGAAGGAGTACCATGGTATATTATGAAATATTAGCTGTATGACTTCAAAATTCGGGATTTTTTTTTTAAATTTTTAGCATTTAGAGTATCCGAACGAATCAAGCCAATTTCGGATACTCTGTTCTAAGGTAAAGCGTTTCCCAGAGAGAGCGTTTTGTATCGATCGAAACGAATAGTAGTCGGAAGGGGCAAGGTCTGTACTATAATGCGAGTGAGGCAAAACTTCCCAACCACTTCATTCTAACTACTTTTTAACAGATACTGCAACATGTGTCCTAGCGTTGTCATGATGGAATATTACGGTTTCATGTCTGGTCGCATATCCTGGGCGTTTTTCGGCCAATGCACGCTTCAAAGGAATTAGTTGCGTGTGGTACAGGTTGTGATGGTCTTGTCAGATTTCAGCAGCTAATAATATATAGGACCCACCAAATACAGAAATTACCTTAGCGCCATGGATATTTGGCTTTGGTTTCAATTCGGCTAGTTGGATGGTCTTCACATGTGATATCTTACACTTCGGGTTATCGTAATGGATCCATTTTTCATCGCAAGTAATGGTTCGGTGCAAAAATGATTACCTTTTATAGCGTTAAAACATCATTTCGGACATGCAAAATCGTCTTTCAAGGTCTCTCAGCATCAATTCGTATGGTATCCAATTTCTCTGCTTTTGGATGAATCCTGTTGCTCGCAAACTTTTTAAAATTGCAGCATTAGTAGCAATTTTCTTCTGAATCGCACGTTGAAACCAATGCAACACATTCTCCATAAGCTAATATAAGCAATCCGTGTGCTTCAGCAGCATACCGATTTATATTAAAGAATTAAAGCAGAACTTCCCGCATATGACGATTCTTTGGTACAAAATTCGACATTTTCGAAGCAAAAAAAACTTTGTTATTTACACTATAAATTTAATTAACTAGGTTAGAATAAATGAGAGATATGTACCCTTCAAAATGACATATAAGTTAGAGTTTCCAATTCGGTTTTAACCGAAACCGAAACCGCGGTTTTTTAAGGCCTAAAACCGAAACCGACAATTTTTCTTCGGTTTTAACTTCTAATCTATTTTCACTAGAAAAATTCAAAATTTAGAAATGGGAAACAAACTTTTTCATCCAATTATTCATCCAATATCTCTAAACACAGATCGGTAAAAATATCTTAAGATTTGTTTAAATTTTTTAAATTGTATTACAATAATTGCTTCAGATGATGTAGCAGGCTACCTTTCGCTGGCTAAACTCTTAGTTATATCAAATTTTCGATAAAAGTATGGAGTACTAGCTGACCGGTGCGCTTCGCCACCTCAATTGGAATAAAGAAACAGTACTATTAAGTCTCCCTTTGTAAAATAATACTAATTCAGGAAAACATGTCTCTAGTTTCATGTTTATTGATTTATTGTAATGTGGATTGTAGCTCATTCTAGACGTATTATTAGAATAAAAACAGTACCATAAAGACCCACATTTTGTATTTCTACTCAGCATCATGAATGTTTAATTTCATATTTCTGTGTCCATTATTATAGAAAATACAAAAGAAAGGTAAGACAATAATCACCTTTTGTGAATTCGAACTTATTCAGAAGCATTTGTGCCTAATTTTAAGCTTTATTATTATAAAATATTCAGTTCCTATAGTATCAACTGATTTAATAGTTAATAAATTATCACAAAACCGAACCGAAACCGATCGGTTTTCAATTTTTTAAAACCGAAACAGCGGTTTTGAAATTCTTCGGTTTTTTGGAAACTCTAATATAAGTTATTAAAAACAAAATCCGCGTTTAAAAGATACGCCATCTATTATAAATCCCGCATTAGTTAATTAAGTTATTAGGGCGGGTCGATTTTTAGGGACGCAAAAAAAATCGGCCAAGTGACAAGGAAAATCGTATTCTAGGGATCAAAATAAGAAACGTTGCCCCAGGAACCATACCTCTAAATTGAATTCTGATGTTCCTTATTTTGACCCAAATGTCAAATTTGGAGAATATTTTTCTAAATTTGTTTATTATAACTCGAACGCCATTTTGTGCTTGTTGAATACTCAGCTACTTAATCACGCTAAAACTATTCGTGTTAATCATTTCGCTCATTGCGAGCAAAAGTTATGTTGGTTTACAGTTTATGCTGATTCTCATAGACGTATGATTAATATAATTTATTACCTACATCACATTTATATTTATCATACGCTCTATAAACAAAATTTATACACCATGCATACATACATACATCATGTAAAGTGGCAAATATGGTGATTTTTTGAAATTTTTGCATTGGGACGCTCTCAGAGGTCGGTCATATATTTAGACTCGATTGGGTCACTTTAAATGGTTCCAAGTGGGATTTTTCAAAATTTGACCTATTGGTCAAAATATGGAACATCAGAATTCATTTTATAGGTATGGCTCATTGGGCAAAGTTTCTTATTTTGATCCCTAGATTACGATTTTCCTTGTCACTTTGGCGATTTTTAAATCGACCCGCCATAATATATATTATACTAAAACTACAGCCATAGAAAATTATACATAGAGAGGAGACACTCCGTATTATCAAATAAAAATACAACAAATCATATGTCAGATACAACAACAAAATACATTTGGTCAATTTACAAGGTCTCTTATCAGTCATATTGTCAAAATGTCTTAATATATCACGACTCGGCGGCTCGGCTTAACCGACTCTTAGGCATTCGGCGTTAGTCTCTGCTGGTTCGTTACGATAACACAATAAACATAGCATAGAAAGTAGTATTATTTTAGGAAATTTTTTGCTTGCAAAGCAATAAAAACCATTGTGAAATATTAGGACATTATGACACGATATGACACCTGTGAATTGACTAATTGACAAATATGTATTTTGTTGCTGCAAGAGATAGGTTTTAGAAAACAGACTTAAGTTTTTGACAATTAAGTCTAGTCTCTATGTTACCCTATGTCTACAGCAATCCATTGACGTTTAATTGAAAATTTCTAAGAAGTATTTGTATCTGTATACATAAAGTATCAACTCAGTCTCGAGTGTACCATGGTACTTTTCATTATGAAATAGTAACAAAAAACGTACGATCGTATCAACTTTTCCATTCCTGCTACAAAATATACACACAAACACTGAACCAAATTTCATAGATAATATAAACTAAAAAACTTAGTAGATCTTTAACTAAAAAATTATTAGATTAAAAGAACTTGTATATAAATATTCACAAGGTTTTTTAAATCAACAAAAAAAATTTTCAAAACTGCATTTGTTTTACATTAAAATTTAACAATGAAAACAATTTATTTTATAAATATAATTAATTAAATAAAAATATAACAAAACAAAAACTAATTTATTGAATTAAAATACTATGTTTGTAGTATATCAATATTTATCCCCGAATTCTGAACTTTCTGACAGTGTCAGAATTATAATACAGTCGAAAACACGTATTTATTTGTTAAAATTTATTAAAATTGTAACAAATTTAAGAAATTTCTTTAATATAGGAAAGCACACCATAAAACAAAACATTTAAGGCCTTACTCATAAATAATTTTAAAATGTAAACAACGTTTTAAAATTAAATTTTGTATGGAAATTTTGCTTTAAAACATTGTGGGTTAATATACCCGTATAAATAAAAAATTTCTACTGGGTTTTAGGAACTTAATAAAAATTAACAAAAATTTTTTTTAATTAAATTAAACAAGTGGTATTGATCAAATTGATAATTTTTCTTCAGTTTAATCAATTTACTAAAACTTTAAAATTCTTACTACATAAATTGTTTTCCTCAATTCTACACCCCATTTTATTGTATTAACTTAAAATTTTTTGCTCAGTGTATGTATTTATATAAGTAAACAAAACAGAAAATTTAAATATGTACATATGCCAAGCATTTTGACTAATTCATCATTATATCGATACACCTCATGTTTGTAGTCTATCGTCTATTTTTCAAATGTGTCATTATGTGATTAGGTCAATCGGCTGTTAAGCGAATAATGAGCGTTATTTGTTTATTTATTTAAGGCTGGCTGATGGCAATTTGTAAATAAAAATAACATTGAAAATTTTAAAAAAAATTATGGTAGTTTAAATCTTCAAAAAACCTAGTTAAATTACAATTGTTTGATGGCATAAATCAAATTTGTGTTCCTTAAAAATCATAATTTTTACCAATAAGAGTCTGTGAATTATATAAATAATGATAAATATTTTCTTTGATTCTAAGAAACTACTTACATATCGTCACCTAAAATGCAAGATGACGTAACATCATTTCAAAAATTTTTAAAGTGATGAGCAAAATTTCAACGTTTAGAATTGCAATAAAATCAGTATCACTTGTGTATAGAACTCGTAGCATTCTGACTGAATTCAAATTACAGATAACTAACATCAGAACACAAAGAAAATAGGTTTCCAAAAATTCAAGTAAAATTTGAATCAGATTGAATTTTGAAAAACAAAATAATCCATTTCGGTGAAATTATATGAGGTTTATTACATATTACGAGTTATTAGAGTCCGACCAAACGTTCGGGTACAGGTTCGGTGTACGGTAAAAAGTGACGTTCGGCCAAAGTTCGGCGTTCGGTCAAAATTTTGGCGAACACCGAACTTTTTATTTAATTTATTTTAAATCACCAAAAAATAGAACTATGATTCATAGAGAATTATACATAGAGACGAGACACTCCGTATTGTCAAACAAAAATACAACAAATCATATGTCTGATACAACAAAAAAATACATTGACTAACATGTATTTTGTTGTTGCAAGAGATAGGTTTTTGACAACAGACTTAAGTTTTTGACAATTCCGTCTCGTCTCTATGTTACCCTATGCTATGATTAATGTGATTACAAATACGAAAAAATACTAACTATGTGTACTGTCATTAACAATACTAAAAATACAACCATGTCAAAAAATATATATGAATATTGGAACTCCTGTTCATTTGCAAACCTTCAGGTTGCAGCCAGGAAATATCTATCAGCACCGCCAAGGAGCGTTTCTAGTGAGCAACTATTTAGTGCTGCTGGCCAACTTTATTCAGATAGACGAAGTAACCTTAAAGGCATTAATGCAAAAAAGTTACTATTTTGTCATTATAATATAAAAACAATGAATTTTGAGCACTAGAGTACAAACTACATATACTTTATCTGTGTTTTATAGTTATTTCTAAGTGAACTATAAAACCCGATCTTTATATTTTTCTCAAAAAAAGAAGCACAAAGCATTTCTTTTCTAAATAACTAAAAAGTACAAATTTTTTCTTTATTTTTTAATACTACTTTTTAAAAGTACATATATTTTTCTTAAATGTTATGAATTCGTTATTTTTTGTTTTTATCAATAAACTCCAAAAATGTATTTCTGATTTAATATTTTATAACAAAAAGTTCGGGTTCGCCGAACTTTGAAACCCGAACTAAGTACGAGTTCGGCCGAACTTTAAAATTGGCCGAATTTCGGGTTCGGTGTTTGGTACCGAACGAAATTTTGAGTTCGGTCGGACTCTACTAATTATTGTACATAATTATATGTTAAAATTTAAAAAAACTTAAAATGTTTGCAAAAAGTTACGAATATTCAAATATTTTTGAAAATCTAGAAAAATATCTAATGCTAGGTATACAGTGTATACTAAACACGTTACGATAAATCGTACAAGTATGAAATTAGTAACGAGTATCATGTTGTCATTCAAACGAACTATAAAAATAAAAAATTTTTGATTTTTTGAGGTTCGATTAAGTAGTACGATAATTAGTATCGTTACTCATGCTGTCGTACTACGAAATTTATTTCTTCAACGACTTATTCAAATGAAATAATACGATTTGTAGTAATGTCTATCATAAAACCGAACTTCAACTCATACTACGTTTAAAACTAAAATTAGTATCGTGTCCACCCAGCATAATACATCATTTAAATAATTGTATGCAAAAAAAATGACAAAAGTTCGAATATTTTTGGACTTACACACTATAGTTTAAATGCAGCATTGGAAGTTTCATTCAAATATCGTTCAAATGATACCAGTATAGCATATGTTTCCTTTGCGACAAATATGAAAAAAACCTTAAAAAGTACCTCTTTATTCTTTGGTCCAGATCAACAAATACTAAACAAAGGACAAACATTTTGAGAAATGGTATCTTAAGGTATGGTCACACATGGCAATTATTTACTCAAAAAAGCGTAACCACTTTTTTTAGCACAAATTAGTTTGACGTCGTTTTCTTTTACAAGTGATTTGTAAGATCAAACAGCATTAAATAAAATAAAACTAAACATTTGTTTTGAATTGTCTCAAGCAAGATAAGTTTTTGAAATAAATAAAAAGAATTAAAATATATTTTATTTAGTGGTTACGTCTTTTTCGACAAATATTTGAATTAAACTTTTATTTTAGTTGAGAATATCCACAACATTTTTTTTTGGGGGCCACCCTATTGAACACATGTACGTGAGTAAACTGATTTGAAACGACATGGCATTGACATTGAATTACTTTAACACAAACCACATTGATAGAAGAAGACAAACAATAAGGATTACAACAACCACAACATCAATAACATAATTTAATTTATTTGTAACGTTGCTGTCCGTCAGCAATTCCCGGGATCCGGAAAAATCTCAAGATTTTTATTATATCCTTCACCTTCGTGAGGAGGGTATATATAAGTTTGTCATTCCGTTTGTAATTTCCACAATATAATTTTCCGACCCTATAAAGTATATATATTCTGGATCATTATAGATAGCGGAGTCGATTAAGCCATGTCCGTCTGTCTGTCTGTTGAAATCAATTTTCTGAAGACCCCAAATAACTTACAAACTTGATTCATACATTAATATATCGGGAATACTTCCGGCTCGATTGCAATTTAAAATCGAGAAAATCGGCCCACAAATGGCTGAGATATAAGGATAAAACCGGATCAACCTCGACAACATATGGTTTACGAGCCAAAGGAACTGCTAATCATTTGAGGCTAAGAACGAATCAAGCCTGATACTCTATAGAAACAAATAGTAGTCGGACAGGGCACGGTCTGGACTATAACGCGGGTGAGGCAAAACTTCCCAATCACTTCATTCTAAATACTTTTTAACAGGTATTTGAACATGTGGTCGAGAGTTGTCATAATGGACGCATATTCTGGCCGTTTTTCGGCTAATGCTCGCTTCAAACGAATCAGTTGCGTTTGATACAGGTTCCCTGTGATGGTCTGGTCAGATTTCAGCAGCTCCCACCAAATACAGAGCATTTCCTAAGCGCCATCGATATTTGGCTTTGGTATCGATCCGGCTGGTTGGCCGTGCTCCTCATATTATCTCTTACGCTTCGGGTTATCGGAAGTAATGATTCGATGCAAAACTGATTTTCTTTTATAGTGTTCAATCATCATTTCAGACTTGCACAATCGTAAGCTTCGGTGAGCAATCGGTGTGCTTCAGCGGCACTTTTTTTCAAATTAAAGAAGTAAAGCAAAGCTTGCTGCATATGACGCTTCGTTGGTACAAAAATCGATATTTTCTTGTTTACACTATAATGTCATCTATTGTAAATCCCGCATTTTTAAGTCATACACCCAATATATAAAAGTACAGTTTTAATTTGAAGAGCGATAAGTATTATAAGTATGCCAGATTTAGTTTTTGAGAGTTTCAGAAAGCTTCCAAAATATATAACACTTCCCGAATTATCCGGGATTGATATTTTCGGGAGTGGTATCCCTGTCATACAAACATATTCACACATATGAGAAAATTAATATAAATACCATAGGGTAGCATAGAGACGAGACGTAATTGTCAAAATCCTAAGTCTGCTGTCAAAAACCTATCACTGGCAAAAACAAAATACATGTGAGTCAATGTATTTTGTTGTTGTATCAGACATATGATTTGTATTATTTTAGTTTGACAAAACGGAGTGTCTCGTCTCTATGTATAATTCTCTATGATAAATACTATATTAAATAGTATTATTTTGGAAGTTCATATTTTTAATTGCAATAAACTTATAAAATTTATGGCGAAAACGCGATTTCTTCAAACTTTATGTTAAGATATCTCGAAAACCTGATGTGATGTAGGTCTTATACAGATTCAGCGCAACTCAAACCATTCGTCAGTCTGTTTAATTTATTTTTTGGATGTTTCCTTGAATTCATTCCTCCATAATTTTACTACTTTAATGTATCCATGCATTAAAACATCAAACGTAATGTGACACATGATGAATTGATACCAAAATAAATGAACACATACGCAATAACATACATACATATAATGCACATAAAACTAATATAAATTCATAAAATTTGAATCTCTGGAGATCTACTTACACATACAAAACAAACAAACAAATAATAATATTTTAACAACAATCTAATAAATATAGTTTTAATCATCACTAACAAACACCACCATCAACCACAAGCAAGAGTGACAGCATTCTATCTCATTTTCGTAGATTTATTTTTAAATATCCCACAAAATACAAATAACAAATATCTAAATAATCCTATAAATTTCATTACTGTTTTCACTTTGTATATTTTTTTGCAGGGCATGTTTAAGGATAAAACCAAATATCCAACCTTAACACGCATGTCCTATTGCCAGTGTCGTTTAAAATTAGTGTTTGCCAGTGTATTTCGTCAGTTTAATTGGAAACATGTTGCGCTGATAGTAGATCGTTCTGATTTATTCTCCCTAACAGTGGGTAAGAATTTGGAGTACGGTTTGCGGCAGGAGGGATTATTAAGTTTTGTACGTGAATTGAATGGCAATGAACAGGAACCATATGAGCTGTATTTAAGAGATGCCAGCATGTATGCAAGAGGTAAGTTAGTGAATTGTTGAATGTGAATTGTTGTACAAAAATGCAAATAATTTAATTGAAATTTTAATTCTTTGTTTGATATAAGCAGCATTATTAATGTGGTGACAAAGATAATGAATATTTTGAAAATATAAAGAAAAGGGTTTAAACGTTTTTATAGTATAAAATTTTAATCCCTGTAAAAATGTGCGTACTACTTACATGAATATTGATTTAAAATATTCATTGTATATTGTGGAACCTCATAGATGGGGTAACTAATTTAACGATGTTCTTCTGTCTGTTTAAATAAATTTTCCAAAGCCCTTTAATAGCTTCGGGTTTTAAAGGGTCGATCACTGGTATATACTCCATACCAGTGATCGACACATTCTTCTGTAACACATGCTTCTGTTATACTGTTTTCAATAGCTTTGTTATTTTATTAATTCTCTTTCATTTCTCTTTTTGGAATTTTCAGTTGTAATTTTGTCGGTGCGTGGAACTTTAGTAAGGAAATTTATGTTGGCAGCTTATTCCTTGGGCATGACTAATGGCGATTGGGTGTTTTTGGATGTGGAAATTTTTCAGGTAAAACAAAAAGCTTAATATTAACAAGCTATATTCGGCTGTGCCGAATCTTATATACCCTTCACCAAATTATACTTTAAAATAAAAATTTTAAATATTTTTAGGTAAACAAAATATTTTCTTTTCCAAAATTTCAAAAATTTTTTTTTTTCAAAATTAAAAAAAATAAAATTTTTTTTCAAAATTGTTTTCATATTTTTTTTTTTTGAAATATTTTTTTAAATTTTTAAAATTTACTAGTGAAAAAAATGTATGAATTTTTTTGGTAAAAAAAAATTCGGGTTTAAAATATGTTTCCCGATTTTGACCCATTGTAGGTCCAAATTACTATAGCCTTATATAGATCGTTGCAATTGACTTTCTATATTAACGACTTAGTAATTCAGATATAGATCAAATATAGGCCAAAAATCGAGGTTGGCCCGGTTTTTTCCTTATATCTCAGACATTTGTGGGCCAATTTCCGAGCCGGAAGAATTCCCGATATATTGATGTATGAATCAAGTTTGTAAGTTATATGGGGTCTTCAGAATATTGATTTCAATGGGCAGACGGACATAGAGACAGATAGACGGACATGGCTGAATCGACTCCGCTAAGGATCCAGAATATATATACTGTATAGGGTCGGAAAATTATATTGTGGAAATTACAAACGGAATGACAAACTTATATATACCCTTCTCACGAAGGTGAAGGGTATAAAATGAGATCAGAATATAAAATTCATTCATTCTTTTAATAGAGTTCATACTGGGGAGATCATGACTGGGAAATGGGTGATTTAGATGATGGACGAGCTCGTAAAGCTTACGAAGCTTTATTGCGTGTTTCCCTATTGCAACCGTCCAGTCCTCAATATCAAGGATTTTCAGAAAATGTTAGAGAAATGGCAATGACGAATTACAATTACACATTTAGTGATGGCGAAGAGGTAAGGGAACTTAATAAATATAGTTTTATTAAGATTGTTTTAATATTAATTACTATTAATTGAAAGGTTAATTTCTTTATTGGGGCCTTCTATGATGGTGTTTATCTGCTGGGCATGGCCCTTAATGAGACGTTGAGCGAGGGCGAGGATATACGTGATGGCATGGCCATAACACGACGCATGTGGAATCGAGATTTTCTTGGCATAACGGGTCATGTTCGCATCGATGATAATGGTGATCGTGATGCTGATTATTCGATATTGGACTTAGATCCTATAAATGGCAAATTTGCGGTAGTTGCTCATTACTATGGTCTACACAGGTATGGAGAATTAAAAGATTTCAGATACACAAAAATCGATAAACTTTGGTGCATTAATTAAAAATGTATATATATATATACACACTTAGAAATTATTCTGCTGTCAATGGCAAAAAGATACACTGGCCTGGTGGTCGTGAAGGACCCCCGCCCGATATACCGAAATGCGGCTTTTTGGGTAATTCTCCTGAATGTCATGGGAACGGTAGGACAAGTCACAGTTAAATATTCTATATAACTATTATTTATGAAAATATTACAAAATTTTTTATTTTAGAATTAATAATTATGTACGCCATGTTTGCTTTTGCGATATTTTTGGGTTTCACTTTTCTGGTCGTTTATTTAATGTGCAAGTAAGTTTCATGAACGGCCCCAAACAAATGGCTTCAATGATTTTGTTTAAATTTATGATTTTTAATTTTTTGTTTTGTTTCTAATTTCATTGCTCCAAGAAAATCTTTGCAACTCTATAATTTTCATCTTATTTAGGCAAATGAAATTGAACAATGAGCTGAATAACATGTCGTGGAGAGTGCGACCAGATGATGTTTTACTAGAAGTAGGTCGCTTGTATGGCAGTAAAATTGGTTTACAGAAATTAAACGCAGAGGTAAGAAAATTTAATTGAGAGAAAACTAGTACACATAGATCGTAAACTCTCCTTTCAAAAACCTAACTCAGTTGTCAAAAACCTAAGTGGTGAGAATGTAAGCATTAGTAAAAAAACTATGTGAAAACAAAAACAACACACGTATATTTGATTTTTTGAGGTTTTTGACAACTGAGTTAGGTCTATGATAAAGTTCTTTTAGTTACACAAAATATAACTAACAGGGTACTATTTGAAACTCGAGAGCAAAATGGCTAAATTCAGGTAAAACATTTGGCTTATTGTTAAACATAATTTTTCTTGAGCAGATTACCAGGTAAAAAATGGGAAATTGGTAATTTATCAAATCGAAAAGTATGGAGACTCAAGGTAGTTTTATTTGAATAGAAAATGTTAAATTTTCTAAATTGGTGAATCAAGAAACAATAAAGATGAGACATACAATCCGGAATAAGTGAGATTTCAAAAAAGTGTGACTCTTTGTTTATTCAATTAACAAACCTAGAAACATTGTGAAATATACATAGAGCTCTCCTGTTAAAGACCTAACTCAGTTGTCAGAAACCTAAGTGGTGAGAATGTATTAGTATAAAAAATCATAGAGAAAATATACATAGAGCGGAAACTCTCCTGTTAAAGACCTAACTCAGTTGTCAAAAACCTAAGTGCTGAGAATATATTAATAAAAACAAAAACAATTCTCGTATGTGCATTTTTCTTAGAGTTTCCAAAAAACCGAAGAATTTCAAAACCGCGGTTTCGGTTTTAAAAAATTTAAAACCGATCGGTTTCGGTTCGGTTTTATGATAATTTATTAACTATTAAATCAGTTGATAATATAGGAACTGCTAAACAAATTTAAAGTTCAAATTTGACTTTAAATTTGTTGACGAGGATAAAGGAAAATTGGTACTTTTTCTTTTAATGTATTAAATTAGTTAAAGTTGGCTAATATGCTTCTCAGTAAATAAATAATCAAGAATAGGGTGCTCAATTGTATTATGATAACAAAAATTAAACTAGAGACATGTTTTTCTGAATTAGAATTAATTTACAAAGGGAGACTTAATAGTACTATTTCTTTATTCCAATTGAGGTGACGAAGCGCACCGGTCAGCTAGTACTCCATACTTTTATCGGATATTTGAAAATAACTAAGACTTTGTTACAAACATTTTGCATTATTTAGCGTGCGAAATGTAGCCTGCTACATCATCTGAAGCAATTATTGTAATAAAATTTAAAAAATTTTAACAAATCTTAAGATATTTTTACCGATGTATGTTTGGAGATATTGGATGAAAAAGTTTGTTTCTCATTTCTAAATAATGAACTTTTCTAGTGGAAATAGATCAAAAGTGAAAACCGAAGAATAATTGTCGGTTTCGGTTTCCGTTTCGGTTTTAGGCCTTGAAAAACCGCGGTTTCGGTTTCGGTTAAAACCGAATTGGAAACTCTAATTTTTCTAGATTCCGCTCTATGTGTATGTGCATAGAAACACAATACTGGACACATATGAACTTAATTAAAGAGAAAATAATACTTTTTGGTATCTTTTAATATTAAAACTTGTTAATTGTTTATATTAATGGACCTTGATACATAAAGTAGAGTGGACACTCATCAAAAGCAACTTAATAGAACTTCTTGAAAATCGTGCTTCAGCATAAAGATTTTAAGTATTGACAGTTAAATTAAATAGTTAAATTATGTTTTCTTTTTTTACATTTCAGAACTTTTCCCTGCAACAATATGGTATTCACTCGGGAAGAGCCTCCATAGCCAGCTGCACATCTCTACCCTTAACGCAAGTCTTCACAACAATTGGAATATTTAAAGGAGAACGTGTAGCCATTAAAAAAATCCACAAGAAAAAGGTGGATATCACATCGACCCTGCTGTGGGAAATCAAACAGGCTCGTGATGTTAGTCATGAGAACACGGTTAGATTTGTGGGATCCTGCATTGATTTGCCCCGTCCCACCGTGCTCATTTTAACTGAATACTGCCCAAAGGGTAGTTTAAAGGATGTGCTGGAAAATGACGCCATACAATTGGATTGGAATTTTCGTATGTCCCTGATACATGACATCGTCAAGGGTATGGCGTATTTGCACAACAGTGATGTACAGGTCCATGGCAAACTGCGTTCGTGCAATTGTTTAATAGATGGCCGTTTTGTTTTGAAGATATCGGACTTTGGTTTGAGAACCTTGACCACTCCTTCAGAGTTTGTAAAGGATTTAAATTATTTTAATAGTGAGTATTAGAATATTAATGTAAATTAAATTGCATAAATATTAATATCAATGATTGTGTTTTCATTAAAGAATTTCTATGGATTGCTCCGGAGTTATTGCCTTTAACTGTTTTTCCCGGCAATCCTGCAACACAAAAGGGGGATGTCTATTCGTTTGCTATTATTTTGGAGGAAATCGTTGTACGTGGCGGTCCCTATGAAACCGCACGTCAATTTATGGATGTTCAAACCATATTGAATCGTGTAGAGTCTCACGAATGTCCACCATTTCGTCCATTTGTGGGCCAACGAGATTGTCCTCCGGATGTTTTGGATTTAATGGACAAATGTTGGGCCGATAATCCAGATGATAGACCAGCATTTGCTGCCATACGTTCCACAGTAAGGCTTATAATGAAGTAAGTAGTAACAAGTAAGATATGTAGCTATATTTGGTTATGCCGAATCTTAAGAACCCTTTGAAATACATGTAAACCAATGTATTTTGTTGTTGTGTTAGCCATAAAATGTGGGAGAGAGTAGTTATTTTTACTCTCAGTTGCGCCTCTAGTTCTACCCTATGAGCATTACTATGATTCCAATAATGTAAAAATTTTATAAGTGGTGAAAAAGTTATACACAGGAAATAATCAAAAGGTGTTATATCGCACGACCATGGCGGCCAGTTGACAGGCCCATTTTTATTCGAAAGATCAATACATGAAATTAACGTTTGAATACGATTTCGACCATATGGCCACCGCGCCTTTTCTTAGCGAAGCGCATTCTGGACGTTCAATTTCGCATTGTTGGCTTTATGTCACGAATAACACGAACAATGTTGGCCTCCAAGGCGTCTATTGTTGCTGGTTTAGCAGCATAAACCTGTGAATTCACATGGCCCTACAGGAAATAATTGAGAGGGGTCAAATCGAACGACTTTGGAGGCCAATTGATATGTCCATTTCTCGAAATCAAGTCATCGCCAAATTTTGATTTCAATAAATCGATGGATGCGGTCGCCGTATGTCACGTAGCGCCATGACGTTGAATCATTTTTGAAGAAATAAAGTCCGATGAATCCACAAGCGTCTAAACTGCAGTAAAGGGTGCGGTCTATTGTGGATTGATCTCACTCTATATGCGGCAATTTTGTTTATTAACAAATCCGTTAAGCCAAAAATGAGCATCATCGCTGAACACAATGACTGATTTTCAAAGTAAATTTTGGATAATTTGGTAGCGTTGTTCAAGCGTCAATCTATTCATAATGATTTGCCAGAGTGTACTGATCATAAATGTCATAAAGTGAGCGCACTATGAGAGTTAACTCTTTCGTAAGTTCTATCAAAAACATTCTTTATAAAATTTGAACTTTGAAAATACCATAAAGAACCTGTGTACCAATTTTTAGCAAATTTGAAACGGGTAAGATTGCAATTTCGAAAAATTTTATTTTCTCCCTATAATAACTTATAAGGATTCAGACTATATATTATATGTTTATACATGGTGAAGGGCATCAAAAAGAGTCACTAGATTTTCATTTGATATGGTCTAAATATTTATTTGAATTTATTTCCAGAGGCTTCTGTGAAAATCTTATGGATGACTTGCTGCGACGCATGGAACAGTATGCCAACAATTTGGAAAGTCTTGTCGAAGAGAAAACCGAACAGCTGAGCATTGAAAAGAAGCGCACTGAAGAGTTGCTGTATCAAGTGTTGCCACGACCCGTAGCCACGCAATTGCTGGCCGGTGAAATGGTTCAACCGGAGCAATTCGAATGTGTAACCATTTATTTCAGTGACATTGTAGGCTTTACGGCACTCTGTGCCCAAAGTGGTCCCATGGAAGTGGTGGATTTTCTCAATGATCTCTACAGTACATTTGATCGCATCATTGGCTTCTATGATGTCTATAAAGTGGAAACTATAGGCGATGCCTATATGGTGGTATCTGGTTTACCTGAGCGCAATGCCGATAATCATGCCCGAGAAATTGGCCTAATGGCCTTGGCCATTTTGGATGCTGTCAAAAGTTTCAGTATTAAACACAAGCCAGAGTATCAATTGAAAATAAGAATAGGCATACACTCGGGACCGGTGTGTGCCGGAGTGGTGGGACAAAAAATGCCACACTATTGTTTATTTGGCGATACGGTTAATACAGCATCGCGCATGGAATCAACTGGAATGCGTGAGTTTGAAAGTGCAAAGACTAAATTAAATTGAGCATGTTAATTATTTTCATTATTTTTTAGCCTTGAGGATCCATGTATCATCCGCAACCAAAGTGATTTTCGATAAATTTGGCACTTTTGAAATGGAGTTGCGTGGTGAGGTGGAATTGAAGGGTAAAGGTACTGTGACTACCTATTGGTTGGTGGGTTGTACAGAAGTAGATCCTCGACCACCTACGCCGCATAAGACCAACAATGATGATGTTCCCTTTCCCATATTATTTCCAGCCATTGGCAAGTAAATGTATACAATAAATTTTAGTTTAGTCCTACATAATTTCACCCCTTTTTTTCATGAGTGTAAGTTTGTTTGTTAAGGATGAATGTGTAATGTTTAAATCAATCAAACTCCTTATAGAAGAAAACCCCAACTGTAGTTCAATTAATTTATTTAAACTAAAATAGAATTTTAAATGATTATTAAAATTTGATTAAAAAATGTCTTATTAAATTGAAAATTGTTTTAGCTACCAAGAAATTTATAAAGGTGATAAAATTTTAAAGTTTTTAAAATG
The DNA here is from genome assembly GCA_942486065.2 of Calliphora vomitoria. NCBI lineage: Eukaryota > Metazoa > Arthropoda > Insecta > Diptera > Calliphoridae > Calliphora > Calliphora vomitoria. The sequence continues at coordinate 95,961,320 of OW818033.2, forward strand.
TAAGAAAATTTTTAAGAAATTTTTAGCAACAAATGATTGCTTTATTTAATAATGTAGATTTAAGATTTGTATGTGTATTACAATAAATAAATAAGTAAATATATGTATGTATTTTGAAAGGGATATTCTTAATTGTATATCTAAAAAATGTAGGTTATAATTATGATTTTAAGAAGTAATTGCACAGTGGTTTTAGAAATGCAAAAAATTCTTATATTTTCAATATTTAAACAATGGGAAACTTGTTTTCACTCACCCCATAGAGAATAAAGTAAGAGAATTATGTTTTCAAGGATCACATTTTAGACAATTTTAATCGGTTTTCATGAAACTTTTTATTATTATGATTTTTGGTGATCTTTATGATAGACTTTCAATTTGTATACTCGTCAGGTTTTTAAAAATGTTGGCATACATTTGTTGAAATTAAAACGTTTTAAATTTCATATAAATTTCCGTTTTTCGAAATTCAATCTAAGGAGAAAATTCTTAAAACACGTTTTTCATTAAAACTTTCAACCCAAGTATTATTTGATTTTTTTACCTTTGTAAAGCATGTCAGTTATTATGTTTAATGACAATTATGTTCATTTGTTCTTAATCTGATTAAAATGGGTGACGAGAAAAAAGTGCGTACTAAAATTATTAAATATTTTCAATAAAACCCAACTTGGTCCTACAAAAAGATGCCCAAGCATTAAAAGGTCTGCTGTCAAACTGTTTTCAATGTTATTCAGCAGTACCGGGAGAACTTGTCCGTTGATAGAAAACCTGGTTCAGGTAGAAGGAATGGTCCATATGATGTTTCTAAAGCCAAAAAAATAGAAACCATTTTCAAAAGAGCTCCCAACACATCCGGTAGGAAACCAGCCCGGTTAGCTCAGTGCTCGGATTATTTGGTACAAAAAGTTAAAGCTAATACAGGTTTAAAAACATACAAGGCTCAAAAAGTTTCTGACTGGAACGCTGCTAAAAATTTAGAGGCCAAAAACAGAGCATGGAAATTGAAGTTAAGAATTTTTCAATCTCACTCCTTAGTTCGAATTTTATTTTCAGATTTCGAAACCTATATTTTCTCCGATCTGATGTTAGCTATTTGTTCAAGACACACAATTTTTACCTAGAATATCTCTAATGTCGTAAAACAATAAACATTCTTTTAGTTATGCATAAGCATGGTTTTCATTTTTGGCATAAAATAAACGAAAACATTCAAACTGTTAATCACAATGAAATCATGGCAAATAAATAAAACTTGTTTTTGAAATGTTGTATTTAAGTTTACCTAAAATATTTGATTTGTAACCCAATGGAATTATAAATGGAAATCATATGAAACAATGCTTATTTTGATATCCTTATTGTGATTGTCTTGAACATATAGCTAACACCAGATTGAGGAGAAAATAGGTTTCGAAAAATTCAAATAAAATTCAAACTACTAGATTTAATTTTAACAAGTAAGAGAGCTATATTCGGCTGTGGCGAATCGTATATACCTTTCACCAAATTATACTTTAAAATGAAATTAAAAAAAAAAAAAAAAATTATATTTTTTTTCCAAAATTTAAAAAAAAAAAAAAAATTTTCGATTTTTTTTTTAATTTTTTTAAAGTTTATTCCAATTTTTTTTTTTTTAATTTTCCTTAATTTTAAACAATTTTTTAGTTTAATTAGTGAAAAATTCGGGTTAAAAAATATTTTTCCCGATTTTGCCCCCTTGTAGGTCCAACTTAATATTGCCTTATATACATCGTTGCAATGGACTTTGAAATATCTATCATTAGATATCCATATTGTCTATATTTATGACTTAGTAATCGAGATATAGATAAAAAATTAGGCCAAAAATCGAGATTGTCCCTGTTTTTTCCTTATATCTCAGCTTATAAGAAAAGTATTTAAAATCAGCAAAATCGGTTCATGAATGACCAATAAATATAAAAATTAGCCAATACCATGCAACAAATGACGAATTTTATTATAGATGGAAGATCTCAGTAAAATTTAGTGGCAAAACCTTTTGTCCGACTAATTCAGAATTAAGTTTTTGCCAAAGATTTTATCGCAAAAATATTAATTTTATGACTTTAAATCCCAATAATTTGAAAGTAAACCAAAGAATTAACTAAAAATGTAGTTTAAATTTGCAGTTTTAAAATCACTGTGTACAGGAATGTATGTATTAATGAATGCGATTTTAATTTATTTATTTAAGTGGTAATCTTATTGTTTTAAAATAAATCTACATGTTCCATGTCAAACAATAAAGTTTTGAAGTTTTATTTAAGGTATTTTGTTTCGGTATTTAAAGTTCATTCATAGATAAATAGACATAGATCGGAAACTCTACTTTCAAAGACCTAACTCAGTTGTCAAAAACCTAAGTGGTGAGAATGTATTAGTAAAAAAAACTATGTGAAAGCAAAAACAACACTCGTAGGTGTAACATTTTTGAGTAATTTTTTTGTTTGAGTTTTTTCTAGTTTCCGCTCTATGTTTCTCTATGGGTTGGAAACTCTCCTGTCAAAGACCTAACTCAGTTCTCAGAAACCTAAGTAGTGAGAATGTATAAATATAAAAAACTATGTGAAAACAAAACAACATTCGTATGTGTGTCTTTTTTTTTTGGGTAATTTTTTTTTGTTTGAGTTTTTTTCAAGTTTCCGCTCTATGTTTCTCTATGAGTTCATTGACAGAGTATAAAGACTCACAAATTGCAGGTTATCCCACGCCGATTCAAGTAAGTTCTTATCGACCGATATGTTCATATAGGAAGGTGGAACGCTTAAACCTTGTTATAAAAACCAAGAGTGATAATGGTACCCCACCAGTGCTTACGTCGAGTTATAAATGGTACTCCACCAGTTTCAATGAGTTATTATGGTCTGCACCAGGGTGTATCCAAATCTTAACCCCCTGTCTATACATGACATATATCTATCATAACAATTAATGACTTCTGTTGTCAAGACAAAGTTGTCTGAGCAAAAGCACTAATAATGTTGTCATAACGAAGCAATAATACTGTTACCTTTTTTAAAAGGGGTTTATTTCCTTTAAATAAACCGTATACTTTTGATTGCAAATAAAAGCAGTTTTAGTAGTGTAAAATTGTAACAACTCTTTATTTATTTAAAATCTACAACAACAACAGTTCAAATATGCACTCAGTGTCTTTATACAAGTTTATCAATTCGGAGAAATGCACACACACTTTATAATGTACAAACTTAAATGTACTCGACAGTTGATGTTAACTCTAACAGCGCCAATGATGAACTCAACTCACGACTGCCACCTCTGCCACTATTTATACACACGCCATCTATCGTGAATTTTCTACGATGATCTCAACGGACAAACTAGTACATTCGAATTCTAGAGCACAATAGCAAACCCAGCAGTTCTGGTGACTGTCCTGAACTAGTCACTTAGGGTCACCACTAGTTACTAGGGTATTCAATCGATTAACCGTTAATCGGTTAACCGATTAATTTTGGTCGGTTAACTGTTCGAATAATTTAAAATTGCCGATTTTCAAATAACAAATAAACCGATTAATTTGTGTCGATTAACCGATTAACCGAAATTTCTTTTTTTTTGACTTTATATTACTTATCTTATGAACATTCCCTTCTAGCAATAGTTTTTTAAATATATATCAAAAACTGAAATAAAGGAATTTGGAAATGTCATTTTCCTAGAATGTTCCATGATGAAATCAGTAAGAGAATTTTGTCCAAGTTAAGTTTTATTAAAACCAAAGAAAAATCGATTAAAAGGAAACCTTTCCTATTCTTTTTTTAAAAGATTATTTCAGAATATCTCACTAATCCTAAAAAAACTCACATTTATAAATAAAAAGGATCTAAAATACCATATTTAGTTCCTATTATTTATTTTTTTGTTGAAATGCTTAAATAAGTACTCAAAATTCGTGGTTTTATCTTCAATTTAAAATTAAAATAGAAATTATTCGGTTAATCGAATAATTTAAAATTAACCGATTATTAACCGATTAAATCTAAACCCCGATTAATTATTTGCTTGATTAACCGATTAAACCAGAAACCCGATTAATTGAATACCCTACTAGTTACATAATGAGTAACGTTATTCGTTATTTTAACAAGTTCGTGTACTATTGACCCTACATAGCACAAAGTAGTCAACAAATGGGATTTACAAACCTATTACACATAGTCAGTTATCTCACTAGCTACTTAACGAGTTACTTGATTAGCTACATATGAAGTTATTTCAAAATAATGTATATTGTCGTAAATGAAAGTTAATTAACACCAAATTGTCAGTCAAAAAGTCATCTCCAAAAACCGATTGCTTGTAAAAAAACCTTCCTACGACTATTTTATACTTACTACAATGGGACCAATCTTTCATATACCAGCTACAATATGACAGTCAAATAACCTGTATTGAATACTAGTCTACGAATAAAAGTTAATAATTTTCTGTCGTTTTCAAAACCGATTTCGACAATGATTGGATTATATGACAACCCTGATTATTATACGAGATAATAAGAATTATTATTTTAAAAGTTATTATTATTCTAATTATTACTGTGTCATGTTATTGACCGACTCTATATAACTTGGGGTAAGTAAAATAACTAGTCTCTAAATTATAATAAAAAAAATATTTTCAAAGTAACTTTTAAGGGATTGTAATACATATGTGGTGGGTAAAGAAGCCAGTCCTTAAATAGAAATATAATTAAACTTTTGAAATACCTACAGATTGATATAATAAGGGACAGTAAAATGATAATACAGCCAGAATTATATACGTTAGAGTGAGTGAAATTGCTTATCAGTAAAGTGGAATGAAAGTAAAAAAACTAATAAACATACTACACTTCAGATTACAAAGGGAGACTGTGACAACTGATTCTCCAATAGATTACTTCTGGGGGTTAAAATAACTACTTTTGTACAGTACAAACTAAATGTTTGAAGTGACTACACTCTAGATTACTTAGAGACACTGAAGTGATAATTGACTTTAAACTAGATAACTTGGCATGTATAACGTAACCAAATGACATGTCTCTGCACTACAAAGAAAACATACATGTCAAATGACCCACAATTTATAAATTAGAGTCAGCCAAATGATTAAACATGAGTGAACATTATTTTCTATAAGGTAAACTTTTAATATTTGTAAAACTGCTGGGAAAATATAAAATTTGTTTAACTATGTACTTAATATTTGACGATTAGCCTTCGTGTCTATCTTACTCTATGAATAAAACATCCCTTATAGCTTTTAAATAACATCCCCCAAAAAGCTTTAATAAAAAAAGCTCATTTCACTATTTAAAATTTAACCACAACTGACAGCTGTATGTAAAACTTTCCTAGTTATCCTTAAAGCTTTCATTTTTCTAAATTTGACAACTATAGAAAATGTCCTACATACATACAAAACAATAGAGAACAGCAGTTTTATATCCTAGGGATGAGTTTAGCTGTCAAAATGTGAAAAAGAAAGAAAGAAGTGTTTTTGGTAAAATAAAAATTAATAGGACAAGAACATTTGCCCAATGTTAAAGAAATACATAAAAAAAATAACAATAAATCTAAATACAAAATAAATTGTAGTGTAGTTTATAAATTCCTTTAGGTTTAGTGAATTGATTAGCAAGTAAAACATGTTCCAGTAGAAAATAAATTAATTAAATGCACAAAGAATTATATAGAAATTTTGGTGTGGCCTAAAAAATTATTCTCTTACAAGCAAGTAGTAATAAAGCCTAACAAATATGGCTTAAACTGTTAAACTAATACATTAAAGGACGCTGTTAAACTATTTGGTGAAAATAATGTTCATTGAACAGCAAACCTCTTAAGTAAGCCGGAAGTTATTAGTAGCCACCACCAGCAACACCACCACAACACCAGCACCACCAATATCTTTGGAATACAATTGCCATGAAAATAATGCGCTTAAGACATGCTAAACTAATTGTTCTTCTAATTGTAATAGCCAACCTAATATTATTCTATTACTCTTGGAAATCGACGCTATGGAAGAATATTGCTGCTTCACTAACGCTGCCCAGCATGGAGTCATACGATTTGCTCAAAAATCCCTCACAACAACATCAGCAACATGTCGAAAAATCTCCCAAAGAAAAAGCTCGCAATGCCTTCAAACACATACGCAAATCCATGACAATAGTTTTTCGTAATTTTTATACATTTGAAAATGACATTAAGGACTCGATCGATAGTATATTGGATGTTATACCCAATATGCCCATCATTGTATTCCAAGAGGGTATATCCTATCCCCCTTTAATGTATCAGCGCAATGCAACCTCGCTTAAGGGCGAAGAGGGTAATAGTGTGCGTTTTGTTAACTTAGGATTTGATATATTGAAACCGATACAGGAATTGAATCCTCTATCCACCATACATACAAAATATGCTCTCTTTATGCCAGACAGTGTGCGTTTGAGTAGTAAAAATCTGTTGCAAAAGATATTGCGTGAAATTAATACGAATAGTTGGGATAAGGACAAGGATGGCACACAACCAGTGGCGCGAAGAGCGAAATTATCGCCTCCTCTAGAAGAAACCATAAGACGTATGATTATTGTGCCGTTTTCGGGTAATTTAAAATCATTTGTGGGTTGTTTGCAAATCGTTTTGGATTTGCCCAATTGGACGATACAGTATGTGGCTGTGAATAGCACAAGTGATAAATGTGATTTGGTAAGTATTTATAAATATTTACTTGCTAAATACTTTGAATATGCATTAAATTTCATATAGTTTTTGCAAAAACATGCCGTTTTGGTAGATGTGGCAGTTTTAAAGGAAATGCCTGAACCCTTGGCTGCTCCATTCCCGGAAATGTTTTATATACAGGCGAAATTAAATAATATATCGGTAAGTGTTTGATTTAAAATTGGTCATACATGATACATTACATTCATTATGAGTATTGTATCTTGGATATGATTTGGAGCAAGTTGATATAAAATTTATTTGTGCGAAATTTCATTTCTATAATAACGGTACCGTGAAATAACTCCCAACAAAAATTAACTAATTCCCAAACTTTAAAAAGTGAAATAACTCCCAAAAGTGAAATACTAACGATATAATATTCTCACTTTCAGAAATTCGTCTATCCTCAATCATTTCAAGATGGCAGACGACTCTTTGCCGCCTACCACACTAAACAAAGACGCACCGATATGAAGCGGCGCCAATTCCGGGATATGTATAAAAAACTACAAATCAAACGTATTGTACGACGATCACATAAAGTTTCAATCAAGTCGGATACCAAGGACACAGCTTCATACAGTTCACAGCATAACTTAGTTTTAGATACACAATTTTCATCGTCAAATTTCTCCTTGCCCCTGGTAACCGACATTGATCTAATCGGCTGCGAAAGAATAACAAAATCGTGTGTGGGCACGGTTTATAATCAGCGGCCATTTTATGTGTACTTGGGCAAACATACGCCACCCTGTTGCTTGGACAAACTAAAGACCGCCTTTAATCATGTACTGGAGGAGTTTGAAAATGTGGGCATACGCTATTGGCTGGACAATCAGGCTTTGAGGACGGCCATTGATACAAATCAATTGTCACCGGATGCCTATGATATTGATATCAGTTTTAATGTGGACGATTTGGAACGTTCAAACTCCCTGAAGAAATCCCAGACAAAACCCTATGTGGATAATGAGGGCTTTTATTGGATTAAAGCCACGGATGGTCACTATTTTAAGGTGCAGTTTTCGAAAATCAATCAGATTGGTGTGAATCTTTTGCCCTTCGAAATAACGGGCAATGAGGTGAAACCGAATGGTTTCTTTGGTTGGAAGGCCAAATCATTTTCAGCCGATTTTCTACATCCCATGTCGACGGTGCTATTTTTGGGTAAAAATATTATGTGTCCCAATAATGTGAGAGACTATTTAGAATTTAAGAGTATACAATAGATTGCAATTGAAAACTGTGTTAATATGAGTGTCATTTATAATTCTTGAATTTTGTTAAATTTTTTAAATTTATTTAGTTTAGAATTTATGTTTTTTTTTTTAGTTTAATACTGTTATTAAATCATTTTTGTTGTATTATCATAGCCTTATACATAGAGATAAATAATATGTATTACCCCGAATATATTCCTGCTACATATGTATATTAATAATCTATAATCCAAAGATTGTGTGTACAATATTTTTGTTTAAACAAGGAATTGCTTTTAGTTAATTTAATTAGTTCAACAAAATAATAATCACAATTACAATTACATACAAAGTGAAAGTGGTTTACTCTTTTTTTTAGGGATTTAACATTATCACTGACGAGTTTTATTATTATTAATGAAAGTTTTCAATTGACGGTAAGTACAAAACCATCTGACATAATCCACATCTTGGACGGGTTTAATTTTCTTCATTAAAATTGAGCCAATCGGACAAAAGGAATCCGATTAACCATTCTCAAATTTATGTATGAAAATCACTCTGTTTTCAAATAATTTTTTAGTGTTTTTCATTAAAAATTTTTAAACGGTTTTCTGGTCATGTTTCTGAACCAGGCCCTACTAAAACCATCGATAAATACGCATAAAGCGGAAACTCTCCTTTTAAAAACCTAACTACTTAGATTTTTGACAACTGAGTTAGGTCTTTGACATTTTGCAGGTTGATAATAATTTTCTTTCTATTCATTGAAATGCACAGCCATTTAAATGAAACAATTGCTCAGTAAGGAGGACCTACCACATATTAAATGCAATTGAGTTTAATAATGGGATACCTTGCCTTAAAACGGTTAACTGTACAGAGACTTTTTGGTGATACTTTTCGTACAATTAATGAATTTAAATTTTTATGTTTTTAATGAAAATTATTGTTTTTTATGTTTCTATTTTATACGATTTTTTATAAAATGAATTAAAACATGTAAGAGAGCTATATTCGTCTGTGCCGAACGTTATAAACCATTCACCAAATTATACTTTAAAATAAAAATTTTAAATATTTTTAGGTAAACAAAATTAATTTTTTTTTTCAAAATAGTTTTTAAATTTTTAAAAAAAAATTTAATAAATAATAATTTTTTTCAAAATTGTTTTGAAAAATTTTTTTTTTCGAAATAGTTTTTTAATTTAAATTTTTTTTTTTAAATTTACTATTGAAAGAATATTTATGACAAAATTTTTTTTTTGTAAAAAAAAAAAAAAATTCGGGTTAAAAAATATTTTTTTTCCGATTTTGACCCATTGTAGGTCCAAATTACTATAGCCTTATATAGATCATAGCAATAGACTTTGAAATATCTATCATTAGATATCCTATTGTTTATATTAATGATTTAGTAATCCACATATAGATCAAAAATAGGCCAAAAATCGAGGTTGGTAAACATTTTTTTTTTTCAAAATTTAAAAAAAAAAAATTCAGAATTGTTTTTCAAAATTTAAAAAAATTTAGTTTTCAAAATTTAAAAAATAATAATTTTTTTTTCAAAATTGTTTTCAAAAAATTTTTTTTTCGAAATAGTTTTTTTTAATTTTTAAATTTTTATTTTTAGATTAACTAGTAAAAGAATATTTATGCCAAAAAAATTTTTTTGTAAAAAAAAAAAAATTCGGGTTAAAAAATATTTTTCCCGATTTTGACCCATTGTAGGTTCAAATTACTATAGCCTTATATAGATCGTTGCAATAGACTTTGAAATATATATCATTAGATATCCATATTGTCTATATTAATGACTTAGTAATCCAAATATAGATCACAAATAGGCAAGGAAGGTGAAGGGTATAAAAATGTTTAAATATGTATTGAAAAGTCATCCCCTCTGAATTCGGGCCTGACTTAGGCTAAACTATTTTTTTATATTTTTATTCCCACAGATATCCTCAATAAATGCTAGAGAGATGTTCTGAAAATTCTAAAATTTGTTTAACAAAATTGAAAACGAAATTTTGAAACTGCCGTTAAAAAAAGCGAAGCTTATTTGGCCATACTTGCGAATAGGTTAACCCTATGCTACGAATACAAAAACTGATACACGAGTTAATACGGATTTATTTAAAGTAAAACTATGCTTTTTTTTGGAATATTTGTTAAAATATGGCCTGAGACACATTAATGGTCTGGGGAATTTTAAATAACTTTAAAATTGTTTAGCCAATTTAAAAAAAAAAAAAAATTTAAATAATTTTTTCCTCTTAAAATTAATCTCCAAACTTCAGAGCAGTTGCGCCACCAGTTAACGTCATCCAATCATCCTAATATTTTCCAGAACGTGTTTCTACAACACATAGAACAGTTCTAGTGAGGCGACGCTCAAAAAGATTCTAAATAAGTTATTCGGGGTGTCATAGAATCCAATCAATGTCGGAAAACGACAGAAAAAGTACATTGATCTCGTGAAATCGATAGTTATCGGTTTTATATTCGATCTAGAATTAAATTCTTTATCGATTAAACAACAAATTTCATTGGATTTTATAAGACAAATGTACCTTTTTGTCGTTTTGGATTCTACGACAACCCTGATTATTAGTTTACTTCTAAGTAATGACCTTGGTATGTGGTAGACAAATATATAGTCGTTACCGAGTTTTTGCTGGGAATTGTTCTAATTTATTATAACGAAAATAAAAATTTTACAATATTTATTCAATAATATATAAGTATGTACAAAAAAAAGCAGCTTAACTTAATTAAAAAAAAGCTCTCTAAATAATTTCCAATAACTATTTTGTTGCACCTTTAACTTTGCACAGTTGTTGTGGTATCCTTGACAATAGCACCTTCGGGTAATTCACGTACTAAAGATAATAACTTTTCCAGTTTTTGAATTTGTAAAGTCGATTGATCCAAATACATTTGCTTTTTGGGTGGTTTAACCATTAAACGTAAATTGGGAGACAGTTTCAAAGAAGTAACAGTGCCCCTAAAAGAAAATATAACCAAACAAAGTAAACTGATAAATCTTATTTCTAAATACAATATAATCAATGATCGTACTTATCATCGCCCACTATTATAAATGGCAACTTCTCGTTAAAAGCCAAACGAGTTAATTTATTTTTACGTTTTGGTACCACTGCTTGAATGCAAATGGCTTTGTATTTGTTCACATTCAAATCGAACACATAAACCTTTCCCTCATTGGTAACGGCTGCAAATACAGTACTAGAATAGGGGGCCCATTTAACATCGCCCACTGCTGAACCTAAATCGAATATAAATAATGGTTCTGGTCTCATATCCTCCCAGATTTTAACCCGCCAATCTCCACTACATGTTATGAATATATTGGAATTATAACGATTAAAGTCTATTCTGTAAACGGATAGATTGTGGGCCCGATAGGTCATCAAGTATTTGGAACTGTAGGCTATGCTACATTTATATATGCAGCCTTCTTCGGTGCCCACGAGAAAAATTTCCTTATCTTGTGGATGAAATTTCATGCAAGAACCACAACTTTTTAAACGTAATTCTGTACCATCTGGTCCTGCCACCAGACCATTCTCCAGAAACAATGTAATTATCGTTGTCACCATTAGTTTATTTTGCATGAGCACCCAATTTAAGGCTCGTCCGCCAGAAGAAACCGAATAGAAGTTTATTTCACCATCAGCCATGTCGGGACCCCATTTTATCTGAAAAATAGAATTTTATTGATGATGTTATGTAATTAATACAGTTTATAAATATAAAAAGATCTTTATAAAGATCTTATTAAAAGATTACGTCAGGTTTAAGATAAGATTTATACCAAATATGTAACTCTAATCACTCAATCACTTACCTCCCACACACATTCAATATGCTTGGCATTGACTCCATCGGAAAAGTACAAAGGTTCTTTATAATTATCTTTTAGATTATAGACCGCCACATTGCCATCATAAAGACCAATCGCAATTAGAAACGGATACTTTGGATGAATATCACAACACATAACACCACTTTCGGTCATGACTATAGAGCGTAAATAAATTCCAATTTAAAATTTGCAAAACTTACTTAACTCATCAAATACTTACTAATATAATCAGGATATGAGGGATTTTTACAAGTGAATAAACAAATTGCACCCTCACTAGGTTGTTTCATAAAATCATCTATAATGGCAAATTTCTCATAATTTTTGATTTATTATCGTTTAAAGATTAAACACTTACGTGATCCTAAGCACACCGCAAATAAATCATAATAATGCGGATTAAACATAACATCGGTTACGCTCATCTTTTTGGTACGTTCATAGTTGAATTTCCACAAGGGCAACAAAGTACCCTCGGCCTCACGATATTCATCAGCTGGATCTTCCCAGTAGCGATAATCATGCGCTATATCTCTATAAATATTTTGATTGATCATTCTTTCCAATATTTGCCAAGATTTCAAATATTTCTTATTAATTTCCTCGGCCATTTGCGTGCGCACATCTTGTTTGGCCCCCTTGCCCTCATCCTTGCGATGGGCTTTCTTGTCTTCTTTTTTGTCTTTTTCCTTTTGTTGCTTCTCAAAGTCCTCCATATAGCTGTCATAGATGACCCACTGGAGCACATTGGCTCCATATTGCGAGCGTGGTGGTGGTATAGTTTGGGTTTCAACATTCTAAATATTACAAATAATTTTTATGAGATTTATATTTGAAAAACTAATGGTTTAATACCCTTTTTGGATTACTAAATGTTAGAGCAGCTCTTTCGCAAAAATTAAACTGATTTATGAGTTTACGTTTTTTACCAGACGTTTGAGCAGCTACTGCTGCTTCCGTTACTTCTTCACCTTCTTTTTCAGCTAAATCACCCTCCTCTGCATCTTCTCGCCCTTCTTCCTCTTCTTCTCCCACCTCCTCTTCGCCCTCAGCATTATCAGCTCCTTCCTCGCCTTCGCCCCCCTCACCTTCAGTACTACCCACGGATTTTCGAGGAGCTTCTATCTCTACCACTGAATAACGAGGTGCTGGCAAAGGATAACCTGTAAATATTACAAATTATAAAATATCTGGGGTCTTGAAAACTCAACACATTGACATTGTTAAATCCACCCCCATTGATAGGATCTTAAGCATTCAATTTTAGCATAATTCGCTATAAACTTAATTTGAATTAAAAAATGTCAGCAATCTATTCTCAAAGAACTAATTCTTTAGATTCATTGAGAGACTTTTATTTGAATTGAATTTATTCATCGTTGAACTAATTCATAACAGAATTTATTCAATCTTTGAATCATTCAATTTTAGTTAATTCAAATCAGATCCAACTCAAATTATACAGATATGAATCAGCTGGTTTCAGAAATTTGGCAAGAGAAAACAAACAAAAGAAAATGTCAAAATTGTTGTGGTTCGGAAAGAGAGACAAATATATTTCACACTCGATGCCTATTGAAAATATTATTATTTATCTAGCACTGCAAACCACAAGCATTAAAAATTGTGCCTTTAACACACAGGTTAGATTGTCTAAGAATTGTATAAGGACCCAGACATTAGGGCGGGTCGATTTGAAGGGATGCAAAAAAATCTCCCAAGTGACAAGGAAAACTGTATTCTGGGAATCAAAATGAGAAACTTTGCCCAAGGAATCATACCTCTAAAATAAATTCTGATGTTTCTTATTTTGACCCAAAGGTCAAATTTTAAAAAATCCCACTTTGACCCATTTATAGGGCCCCAATCAAGTCTAAATGTATGACCGAGCTCCACTAACTTTAGAGGGTTATACGACCAATACATCGATGTGTTACGAACAGAATGACAAAATCAATTTATATTTAAAACATACCTATTTCCCCACTTTCATCCATTTGAATTTGTGCCTCTTCAGAGTCTATATGCAAAGAGGTTCCCTCATATTTAAGCAATGTAACCGTATTGCCGGCGGGAGGTATCTGTAATTTAAATAATTGGTTTTAATAAAAATCAAGGCCATCTTATAGAAAAAACTTACCGGTACAAAGGCTTCATCTTTGAAACTAAACACCACCAAATTGTGTACCACATTGGTGTTGGTGGTTGTTAAAACTTTTGTAATCTCCTCACCTAATTCGGCCTCAGTTAAATCTAGTTGATCTTCAGGTTTTAAAAGTTGACGCGACTTAACCCAAGCATCGAAATCATCAGCATCACCACCACCAGCTTCGGCGCCCGATGATTTTGCTTGTTTGCTAGAAGCACGATTTAGCTATATACCAAACAAAAAAGGTTGAAAAAGAACAGAAAATGTTAAAGAATTTTTCATATAAAATAAATTTAACTAGAAATAAACACTATTGCAAAACAAGTGCTCTTTAAACTCACCATTTGTTAGAAGAAAAAAATCTATACTAAATATCAATAAATTTACTACAATATTTAAAAAAAAAATACCCTTAAATATTACTCTAGATACTATTAAAAATGTGTTAATTAATATATTAATAAATAGGTACAAAAAATATGGAAATGTGTAAATTCAAGTCGAAAAAAATCATGCTTTTTTTACCATGCAATTTTCAGAGTAAAATTGTCAATTAAAAGTTGACAGTGTTACCTCATCATGATCATGATCATCATCATTAATGTCTTCAAATCCTGAACCTGAATTTGAACAAACACTTATGGCCTCTACGGCCTCGATATCGTTAGCACAGGCCATTTATAACTAATTAATTACAGTTATAACCTTATGAAAACATAAATGTATAAACATGAAGAAAAAAAACTAATTAATTAACGGCCATTTTCACCAAAATGTGTTTTACCATGTTTAACTGAAAAGTAAACTAACGGGCACCTTATAACTGCTAGTTTATATTTTCATTTTCATCAGCATTCAGTTATATAGATAACATCAAAATAAAATATTTTTAAAAATAAAATGTTAAATAGTTTTTTTTTTAATAATAATTGAAATAATAGTTTTAAAGTAAATTTTAATATAGTTCAGGTTCGTTGTAATAAATAAAATAATAACCCCCATTTCTTCAATCTCTGGTTAGTTTTTATCGTGACGATATACTGACAGTTCTAATACAAAAATTATCTTAATTGGAAGTAAGTAAGTGTTTTTTGGCCGTAATTAAAAAAAAAAATGAAAAACCTTGATTCTTCTTGTGGATTATTTTTATTCGGTCTTTTAATTTTTTTTACATCAGGTCGAGAATATGATGTCATGTAAATGGCCGCCGCCACAGTTGATTGTAATTTGAGCCCTTTTTATGGCATTTTCCATCACTTTGGCCAAAACTTCCGGCGATAGGTCCTCACATTCTTGACGGATATTGTCTTTAAGAGCTGCAAGAGTCTGAGGCTTGTTGACATAAACCCGCGACTTCAAAAAGCCCCACAAAAAGAAGTCTGGAGCGGTCAAATCAGGCGATCTTGCTGGCCAGTGCAAATCGCTAAAACGGGAGATTAGGCGCCCGGGAAATGCACCGTCCTGTTGGAACCACATGTTTTCCAATCCCAATTCATCAAGTTGCGGCAAAAAGAACTCGTTGATCATTGCTCTGTAGCGCTCACCATTCACAGTAACCGTTTGGCCCGCGACGTCTTCGAAGAAAAAAGGTCCGATGACTCCTCCAGCGAAAACAGCACACCATACAGTGACTTTGTGCGGGTGTAATGGCTCTTCGATGCACCGTCTGGACTTTGTACGGAAACATCTTCAAATCTTGTACCAAAATTCGCTGTAAAGACCGTCGACTGATACCCATTTGCGTGGCACGTCGTCTGGTCGATGTCGACGGCGCTTCCATGACATCCTCGGCTACAGCAGCAATATTCTCTGCAGAACGGCTACTCCGGGGTCTGCCACGCCTGGCAGCATCTCGTGTTGTGCCAGTCTCTTCGAGGCGAGCGGCTAAACGTCGCAGTGTTTCACCAGTAGGCGTTGGACGGCCATGAAATCTGCGACGAAATTCACGTTGTGCCAAAGTCACCGACCGATTATTTGTCAAATAAATAGTCAGCAATATTCCGCGTTCTGAAGCAGTGTAGCGTAATATTGTTTATTAACGTGTATTTCGCATGTGTTTACTACACAAATGTCAAAACAGAACTGACATTAGGGGCCAATCGCAAAATTTATAGCATTTTCTAATAGGAGGATTACTTTTGCGCCACCTTGTATATCGCAACGAAAAACGATAACAAAATATTGAGAAAATGTGGGTTATTCTTTGATTTATTACAAAGTTATTATTTTTCTAAATAATTAAGACAATTTTTAAATTGGAATGCATTTTCTACAATGGCGGATTTACAATAAATGGCTTTCAAGAGCATTGGTAGCTACTCAAGCAGCAATTTCAAAACGTTTGCGATCATCAGCATTCATCCAACAGCAGGGAAATATGGTACCATAAGAATTGAAGTCGAGAGACCTTGAAATGTGATTTTGAATGTCCGAAATGATGTTTGAACGCTATAAAAGAAAATCATTTTTGCACCGAATCATTACTTGCGATGAAAAATTTATTTTTTTTAAATAAAAACAAACACAAACTGCGAATCGTTTTGTTTGTTTGCAGATACACCCAGTGTCTCTGGCGGGAATCGAACCCACAACCCTCAGATTAATAGTCCAGCACACTATCGACTAGTCTATCGGTGCACCCAATTAGGATTAGGATAACCTGAAGCGTAAGAGATCATAATGAAGCCCGGTCAACAAGGCATATCGACACTAAAGCTAAATATCCTTTGCGCTAAGGCAATGCTCTGTATTTGGTGAGAGTAAAAAGGTCCTATCTGTTATGAGTTGCTAAAATCTGGCCAGAACATCGCATGGAACCTGTACCGAAAGCAACTGATTCGTTTGAAGTGAGCATTGGCCAAAAATCGCCCAGAATATGCGGCCAGACATGAAACTGTAATATTCCATAATGACAACACTCGGTCACATGTTGCAATACCTGTTAAAAAGTATTTAGAATGAAGTGGTTGGGAAGTTTTGCCTCACCCGCTTTATAAACCAGATCTTCACTTCAGAACAGAGTATCCGAAATCGGCTCGATTCATTCTTGGCCTCAAAAGATGAGCAGTTCTTTTTTCGTGGAATTTATATGTTGCCAGAAAGATGGGAAAAAGTCATATCTAACAATGGTCAATACTTTGAATAAATTTATATTGTACAAATGTTTCAAGAAAAGTTGAAAATTTGAAAAAATAAGTCATACCACCAATATTTAACTTGCCATTATTGGACATAGAATATGAGAAGTAAAATTCATATGTATTTATTTAATGCAAACAAAAAATACTTTAAAAGACCTTCATTTACCTTCCTTAACGGTAGAAGGTAAGTTCTTAATAATCGGTCACATCAGAAAATCGTCAAGAGTGACACTGCAAGGAATACAGAGGCATACATAAGCATATGGCATGTCCATATTAAAAGTCGAGCAATTATGATGATGTTGAACTTAATAGCTAAGCCGAAGTCTTCCTAGGCTGTCTAATGCGGATTTATTACACCTTCTTGACAAAAGAGTTTAGGCATAGTTTAAAAAAATTCATATCATAATGTCTCATAAACATGTTTCACTGCGCTCTTGCTTTAACAGCACCGAGAGAAGTTTCTCTTATAATACCGAATCAATCCTTCTCTTGATTTTGTTGGTCTGACATTATGTAGGGGAAAGGCTCTCAGGGCGGCTGAATTCTCTACCTGTACCCATTAACAAACATATACCGCATACACAGTCAAAATATATATGTCTCACATTAACACTTTCACTAGAGAATCCAAATTATTCGCTTTTTATTTACTTTTTATAATCGAAAAACTTTTACGAATATTTATTCGAACAATCTATCCCATAGGTCAGAGGATTTCTACAAAAAATATCAGAAATATTCGGTTGTCCATAATATCGATAGGGCCCAAACAAAAGGAGCTAGCAGCCTGAAATTTTCTCTGTTGATACGGTTTGTTTTGTATTAAAAATGGTCAATATCGGTCCACGATTTCCCACTGGACTACTGTTTGAGCAGTCATAAATATGTTGATTATGCGGTAATCCTGATATAATTTTGCACAAATTAGTTCTTAGTACTTTGAAATTATATTGTAAAGTATGGCGAAAATCGGGCAACATTTTTCCCCAGTCTCCCTATACAAGGGCCCAAATTCTGCACAGTTGGGACCATAACTGATTCAAGTCCCCATAGAAGACCAAAAATACATACTGATGGTGGGTATGGATATAACACTCTTACTTGTTTCCCTTTAAATTTAATTCCAACTTTTATTCAAATTTAACTGGATATGGTGAAAAAGAAAATATGCTGATGGTTAAAGTATTAGTTAAATTGTAACTGAAATTGGTGAAAATGGCTGTAAATATATTTATTTAAACAATTTAACATATTTACACCAGCCAATAAGTTTCTAATAAACAAAGATTTTGAACATTTTTATATATATATTTACAAAATACATTTTGAAAAAAAAAAATAGAAATCATATTTAAATAAAAAATTCCAACTATTATTTAATTAATTAACTACTAAAGTGGTTTTTTTATTTAAATTTTGTTTATCAATAATAATTTAGTATTATTTATTTTTTTTTTTAAATAATAAATAAAATATTGTATTTAATTTGACTAAATACCACAACGGCTTTATTTGCTATTTTCCACATTAGTAAGTAATAATTTTAGTTTTTAGTATACTATTTTCTTGTTGATGTTTGCAGATGTTGCTATTTAATTTTATTGCTACTCGTACTTTTTGGGACTTGTATGTATAAGTCTCTGGTTAAAAATGAACTAAAATTTGATTTGTTAATGTTCAACATAAATATACAAAGTGGTAGAAGTAGTAGTAGTTGTTGTTCTTGTTCTTGTTGTTCTAAAGTTCCTTTATTCCTTACATTATTATTGTTGTTATTTTATTCAAATTCAAGGAAACTATAAAGTTTCATTCATTAAAGTCAATATTTCATCAACATTCGGTGCTGTTTGCTAGACAAGAAATTCAAAATAATAGTTAAAAAACCGTCAATAAACCCAACGGAAAGAACAGTGGGTCAAAGTGATGTTTGAAAGAGTTAGTTTTCGTTAATATTTTCATATAAAATTTTCATATTAACGAAAACTCACTCTTTCAAACATCAGTTTTTTGGGTTTGAATGTGATTTCGAGCGGCCAACCTACTTACTGGCCTACTGACCCACGAAAAATACCGGATGTTTGTGATTTTAGCATGATGAAAAATACCCCTGGAGAAATGATTCGAGTTGAATCCTCGCTGAAACTATCTTCAGATCACTCACCCACTATTGTTACTTTATTGAGCCCCCGAGAAATTGTATCGCCGACTGGTAATTTAGCGATGACAGGCTCAATAATTAATTGGCTCAAATACCGCTAAGAACACCAGAAAACATCGATCACTCTCTTATCAATTTCGATAAAAATCTTAAACTGGCTGCTCAACATGCTACCCAAACCCCCCGACAAATCAGATATAATAGAATTTATTCGAAGAGAGTGGCAATTGCGAAGTTCAAGTGGCGGTTGGGCAAGAAATGATACTGAAAAAAGGAATCTGTTTGTTAATCATTTCAAAGAAGTATTAACCCCGAACACATCAAATGAAACTATTAAGTTGCCACCTGTTGTACCCCATTTTGGAGCAGCCGTACACCTACGTTTTGAGATTCGAGAGATCGAAAAGGCTATTGTTGATTTAAACTACAAGAAAGCACCTGGTATTGACAAAATCAGTAAGAAGATGATTATGGAGCTACCCCAGATAACAATAATTCTTTTTATTTTTAATGCTATATTACGCCTTGAATATTATCCTCCAGAATGGAAGGTTTCACTGGTTACCATGATACCTAAGCCGGGAAAAGATCACACAAAAGTAGAATCATATAAACCAATCAGCCTATTGTCTAATATATCAAAGCTATTTGAGAAGATACTCATGAACAAGTTGTACCCGATGTTAATTGAAAACAATTGTATTCCGAATCATCAATTTGGATTTAGAAGAAAACACAGTACTATCGAACAAACCCATAGACTTGTAAATATTGTAAGAAAAGCGTTTGAGGAAAAGAAATATTGTTCCGCTCTCTTTATTGACATTTCTCAAGCGTTTGATAAAGTATGGCATGATGGTTTAATATACAAACTGAGTCAAAATTTACCCGCAAACACACATAAGCTATTGGAAAGCTATTTAACTGGTGGAACGTTTAAGGTTAAAGAAGGAGACTTTTTAAGTAGTCTCCAACCCATTGAAGCTGGAGATCCCCAAGGCAGTAACCTGGGACCCTTTTTATATTGGATATATTCGTCTGATATGCCAACTAACAATCGCACTCATACATCAACATTTGCTGTTGATACTGCTATTCTAAGCATTCATGAAAACCCTCAAGAAGCGTTTCATTACTTACAAAATCACATATTTGAATTAGAAACATGGTTAAAACAATGGAAAATTAAAGTCAACGTTAAAAAATGTACACATATCAATTCATATTAATAACCAAACAATAATCCAACAATCGGAAGTTAAATACCTCGGAGTACATCTCGATCGTCGTCTTACATGGAAAATTCATATAGATCCAAAGTTGACTCAAATGAAATTGAAATCAATTCTCTACGCTGCTCATTGGCAGAAACTCTACGCTTAGTTTAGATTGTAAACTTCTACTTTATAACATGACCATAAATCCGATATGGTGTTATTGCATACAGCTATGGGGCACGGCCTCAGCGTCAAATGTAGAAAAGATCCAAAGACGCCAAAACAAGTTTTTAAGAATGATCACAGTTACGAAATATGTGGAAAAATATTTAAAAAAACTTGAAATTCACCCAAACCCACTGGCCCGCAACATATTAGATAACCGTGGCCACACTCGATTAATTAAGAAGGAGGGACACAGCAGAACTAATCCAAAGACTAAAAGGAATAATGCCTATTTAATCAAAGCAACAATGAATAAACAATTTTTCGTTCGGCACTGGCTGGATTAATCCATATAAATATATAAATGTCTTTGTAAGTTTGTTTGTTTGAGCATCACGCCTAAACGGCTGAATCGATTTTATTGAAATTCGGAACGTAGATAGACCCTTACCTGGAAGCGTCAATAGGCTTTTTTTCAATACTTGGACCAGAAAGGGATAAACCGCGGGAAAACCGGTAAAATTGGTACCTTTAGTTCTTAAACAATAAATACTAAACGGCTGAACCGATTTTATTGAGAAGCATCGATTTTATTTAGAAGCATCAAGGGGCAAAAAGGGGAAAAAGTGGAAAAATAGGTTTTTAAACATTGAAAATTTGTTTAAAAGGAAAACGTGTTTAATTTAGCTCACTATAGTCACAAAAACACGTATTTAGAAAGTACCTTTTTAAAGGTCAAAAGGGGGGTAAAACGGGTAAAATTAGGAATTTTCTGTTTATTCGTATTTGTTTATACCTTATAGGAGGCTAAACCTTAAACATTAGTCCTATCCTGTTGAAATTTACCGTATATTCCTGTATGTTTGAAACGATCAATAGAATATTTTTTATTTTGAAATTTTAAGTGGGCGTTTACTACGACAGGGGTAGCGAAGCGCACCGGGCCAAGCTAGTTAAATTATAATTATTAGATATAAGATTTGAAATAAAAAATAAAATTGAAAAAATAAATAAAATTTTTTCACCAAATCATTAATTTTTAACTATTGTTTCGGTCAAAATGGTCGCCTAAAAAAAGTAAGTGTTAAAATATTTAAAACTTCAATTCAAAAAATGCAATATTGACTGTTACAAAAGTCTTTAAACAGTATAAGGAAGACTTGAACATTGAATGGAAATCTGGATCAGGAAAAAGAGGTCTAATCTGATAACAACATATTATGATAAAATAATTCATCATATAAATGGTTGTCACACACATATACTTGTTTACTGTAACCATATATATGGTTGATATAATCATGTGAATCGTAAATTAACCATATTATTGTTACCACAATCATATAAATAGTCACAGTAACTATAATATTGTTAAAAATGTTGAAATGGTTATAGTAAACATCCACAACTATATTTTTTTTCTGCGTGTAGAGTCGGAGAAATTTGGTTAAAATCGGGAAAAATATTTTTTAACTTTATCCTAAAGCATACTGTGGTGAAGGGAATATACGAATATAGCACTCTTACTAGTATTTCTTCATGTTCCACTGTACACTCTTTTCAAACAATACCCAAATGTCGAAAGTCATCAAAGAATGGCGTGCATTGCAATTTCTTTTCATTCTTCATTCAATTTTTTTTTTTTGTTTGTTTTTATTCAATTTTTTTTTTTGGTATTGTCTGTAAATAGCTAAATAAATAAACATACCGCTTCATCACCTTTATCATGAGCTTTAATTATATCAAAAACTTTTGTTTCCTTCATTATATTTTATATTTCTTGTAAAATAAATATTCTTATATACATACATATGTATGTATGTACTTATTAATAAACCCATGCTATAAATGTATAAAAATATTTATGTAGAAAAAATATATATTTATAAAAATACCTTATAAACACACAAATCTGGTAAATAAGTTGTAAAGGATATGACGTTTTCGTGCCAAACTTGTAAACAAAATGTTCAAATAATTTCCATGGCGTTTCCGGTTTGTGTGTGTATGTGAGTTATATATATATTTAATATATAATACAAGTTTTTTTTTATTTATTTAGTACTTATGTATATTAAAGCAGACATATAACATTAACATAAAACTTATGTAGATTACAACTCAAACCACTAGTTGCAATATCAAAATCAAATTGACTATAAAATTATATACTGCTATAGTTTAATAAGCTATACATAGAGTAGTATAAATATTGGACCATTTACCCTAATTTTTTGAAATGTAAACAAACGTACAACTAAAGCAATTAAAATAAACTTTAGAAATTATTTAGCAATAAAAAAACTAAACTAATTACCCAACTCAATACAAGATTTTGCTACAATGGTGTAAGTTATTATTTTGAACTGATGTGCCAAACGGCTGGTTGTAGGACCAACATTTTAAGAAATGCTATCTTAAAATGAAGTAAACTTTTTCACTTTATAACTAAATAACCTCAGCTTAGAAATTCTGTAACCGAAACAGAACCATTCGATTGAAAATAAACTCGATTTCTGAAAATTTATTAAATAAACTTAAATTTTTTGTCAGTGTAAATATAATACCATGCCATCTAAATGCTGCATATCAACTTAAGTGAAAAGTATTGTAGATTATTATTATTTTTATGATGCCGTGACAAAATATAAAATACAAAATTATAAAGAAAATATAAAGCTATAAAAAACTTGGGTATCATATCATGTATTACAAAAATGGTATTTTGTAACATGGTTTCATTAAAAAGTAATAAACTTTTTCAAAACTTCGCCAGTTTAATTTAAGACAACAACGATGGTATATTAAGGCCAATAAATATAATATAATTGATATATACTGATAATCGACTATGTGATAATGAAATAACAAAATTAGAAAATTTGTTTAAAATATCTTTTTTGGTGAATTTTGAGTGAAATTATCTATTAAAACTAACTGAATGGTGCCATTAGCAACTAAGAATAGATTCTAATTAAAAATAATAAGTATAAATATTAAAAAACTATATTTGGTGAAAAACAAATTTTTGGTAAAAAAAAAAAATTTTGTTGTAAAAAATGTGATAAAAATTTTTGTAAAAAAAAATTTTTGTGAAAAAAATTTGGTAAAAAATCAAAGATAGTCGCTATTTTCTTATATGGCCGAAACATTTTTGGACCGATTTTCTCGATTTTAAATAGCAATCTAAGTTGGACCATAGCGGATATATTGATGTATCAATAATGTCTGAAAGTTATTTGGGGGCTTCGGAAAGTTGATTTCAACAGACAGACGGACATAGCCATACCGACTGCACTATCTACGATCGAGAATATATACATATACAGGGATTTTCAACAAGAGGTGTTATTTTGGTATTCAAAGAAAAATTCAATTTTTTAGGATAAATGATCGGATGTTTATTTCATGCCGGTATGCCGTTAATAATGAAAAACAACGTCAGCCAAATGGCCACCACGACCACGCTTACAGGACCATATCCTTTTCATGAAGTTTTTAATAACTAAATAACAAAGTGGCTGCCCTATGTCCTTGATAGCCTCACGAATTCTATCTTTGAGGTCTTGAATCGACGCTGGGCTGTTGGGGTAGACTTTATCTCTCATGTGGCCCCAAAGGAAGGAAGTCGCAAGGTGTTAAATCACAAGATCTCGGTGGCCAATTGTGTTCAACTCTTCGAGAGATAACACGGTCCGGAAAATTTTCCCTTAAAACATCAATAGTTTCGTTGCTTGTGTGGCACGTAGCGCCGTCTTGTTGAAACTAAACGTTGTCCCAATGACGTTTGTGGAATGGCCAATTCCAAAGAACGACGGGGAATGGACAAACCTGGTTTTTCTTCAACACTTTGGGCTACAGCAGCAATATTCTCAGTTGTTCTTGAGCGATGTGCACGGGTTTTATTCTTCACATCACTAACTTGTCCCAACAGCTCGAATTTTTCCACAAATTTCTGTATTGCGGTCCGATAAGGTGCTTCACTACTTTCCAAAAATGCTTTACTTTTGCGAACTGTGACTGCAAGATTTTCACCATTTTTGTAGTGAATTTTAATAATTTCAATGCGTTGTTGAAGTGTTGTTAAAGAATAAAGGCTTCAAAAGTGACAGGTACCGAAATACCGGGTGATTCAAAATAACACCACCTGTTGGAAAACCCTTTATAAAAGTTATTTGGAGAATTCGAAAAGTTGATTACAACATACAGACGGACATGGCTATATCGACAACGCTATCTATTGTATAACGATCGAGAATATATTTTCTTTATGGGGTCGCAAATAAAGAATGTAGAAATTACAAACGGAATGAAAATAGTATAGTATATACATTAGAGTTCGTTTGGTCACTTCATTTGCTTTTCGTTTATCATAATTTTTTTGAAGGTTTTAAAAATAATGTCGGTTTTGTTTTGGTACAATTATCACTCCTAAAGACGCAGATTATGAGCTCATTTTACTGTAGAGCAAAAAAGGTTAAATTTAAGGAGAGAAAATTTTCCCAAAAAAAGGACGCAAAAACCTTCAAAAAATTATCAAACTTTTAAAATTTACTCTAATATATATAGAATAAATACATAGAACACAAGGAGTAAGAAATGTCAATGAAAAAAATTAAACAAAATTACTCTCTTTTTTCACACACTTAAATACCCTTCACCATAGATGACAACTAGATATGTATGTAACTGAGAGAGAAAAACCTAACTATGTTGTCATGAAAATGCATTGCTATAAATTTTGTTATTGTATCATGCATAATAAAATTTATTGAAATGCTAATTATGATATTTCAATTTAAAATGTCTGGGACATTGTTAACCCTTTTATATCTGGGGTAAAAATTGTCCAAGACATCAAAGTTAAAAAGGCATCTGCACTAAAAAATTTCAAATAGACGAAATTTATTTGATATGATAAAAATCAAATAAAAAACTATTGGACTATATTTATTAAGAAATGGTATATAGCAAGAAAAATACCCTCACCCTAACCCTTAATAGTTACAACCACGTGTATTGTTTAGTTTTCACATAGTTTTTATACCCTTCACCATGAGTGGCAAGGGTATATATAAGTTTGTCCTTCCGTTTGTAATTTCTACATTTTTCATTTGCGACCCCACAAAGTATATATAACGATCCAGATATAGATAGCGAAGTCGATATAGCCATGTCCGTCTGTATGTTGAAATCAACTTTCCGTAGCCCCCAAATAACATACAAACATAATTTATACATCAATATATCGGAAATTCTTCCGGCTCGGTCGCTATTTAAAATATAAGGAAAAAACCGGGACAACCTCGATTTTTGGCCTATTTTTGATTTATATCTGGATTACTAAGTCATTAATATAGACAATATGGATATCTAATGATAGATATTTCAAAGTCCATTGCAACGATTTATATAAGGCTATAGTAATTTGGAACTACAATGGGTCAAAATCGGGAAAATTATTTTTTAACCCGAATCTTTTTTTTACTACAAAGAATTTTTTTGTAATTTTTTTTTTCAGTAATAAATTAAAAAAAAAAAAAAATTTAAATTTGGAAAGAAAAGTTAAAAAAAAAAAATTGGAAAAAAAATTAAAAAACAATTTTGAAAAAAAAAAATTTTTTTAAATTTTGAAAAAAAATGTTGAAAAAAAAACTTTATTTTATTTTAAGTATAATTTGGTGTAGGGTATATAAGATTCGGC
Organism: Calliphora vomitoria; assembly: GCA_942486065.2. NCBI lineage: Eukaryota > Metazoa > Arthropoda > Insecta > Diptera > Calliphoridae > Calliphora > Calliphora vomitoria. Next base: position 95,987,708 of record OW818033.2, read on the forward strand.
ACAGCCGAATATAGCTCTCTTACTTGTTTTTACTAATATATTATCAACACTTAGGATTTTGACAATTGAGTTAGGTTTCCGATCTATATGTATTTATCTATACTTAGTTATAACCGTGAAAATTTTAGTGAAATTTCGTTAAAAACATTTTTGAAAATGTTGATTTTGGGATTTGAACTAAATTTTTTGAATATTTTTTATATCAAATTATAAAGTTTTATAGATATCAGAAAATTTTTATATTTAAAAATATGTATGGATAAATGAAATCAATGTCCATCTGTATGCTCAAATCAAATATCTGGAGCCCCCAAATGACTTACAAACATAATTGAAACGTCAATATATCGGTTATAGTCCTGGTTCTGTTGCTATTTAAAATCGATTTATAAATGGCTGAGATACAACAATATGGATATCAAAAAATGAAAGGCATTTCAAAGGCAAACGAAGTATATAAGGTCTTAGGAATTTGGAATTTGGACCGATAATGATTCAATTACGGGATAAATATTTCAACAGGCAGGCGGAAATGGCTGTATCGGTAAAGGGAATAGAATAATACTTACATAGAACGGAAGGAGAGAGAAAATTAAACAAAACAAGTAAGAAATTATAGTAAGTCAAGCCCAACCATATGATATCCTAAACCAAGTATATGATTATAAACAGTTTTATTTTAAAATGTATATGGGAGCTATGACTAATTATGGACCGATCATCATAAAATAGGTGACATGTCTTCTGTGTATATGAAACTTCTTCGTGTTGAATTTTTTTTTTGGATAAAAACATTTTTAAGAAATGTATACTCGATAAAAAGATTTTCGGAAGTGGTCCTTAAATGAGAGCAATGACTTATTATGGTCCTTATATGAGAGCTACAGGAAATTGTAAACCGATCGGTACTAAATTTGGTAGTACGACTTCCGCTTACTTTACACCTTTGTGTAAATAACGACTTACACTAATCATCATAAAGTAGATTGGATTATCTGATTACTATGCGATGAAAATTTGTTGACTAATCAATCGATAAGATATGAGGTTGATACGAAAACAACTTCAACGACAACAACCTCATCGATTGGTTGATGTATTGAAGGTTATAGCGAAAAATTAAATCTTAAATGATTTAATGTACCATATATAAGAAAACTGAATTCGTGGTCTCCAGTTTAAACACAGATCGAGTTGAAGAGCACCAAAATATACCACCGTGTATCAAAAAGCTTTAACCCTTTCCCTGTGCATCACATATGATTCACAGCAAGTTACTTTCACACGTCCGTGCATCAGATATGATTCACAACTTATATTATTTTTTAACTAACAAAAAAAACTTTGGATGTACGGCATAAACTTTTTTTTTTGTATGGGGACAGGCAAAGTGTTAATACAGTGACTTTCAGTTTAAAATGCGTGCCGCCGGGCTTAGAGAAACAAAAATAAATAAATATACGAATTTGTACAAACCGCTTTTCCTCGAAGTCTAGAGATTTTATCACCTGCCGCTCCGGATGCACTTCGCGAATTACCAACATCAACTTTCTTCTTTGCAGCAGAATGCATTATTTCTAATTTGTATTAAAATTTTGCACTATTGTTAAAAATATCAAAAATTAAAACACAAAACCACTTAAAATTATATGTAAATATAATATTTAGTCTTTTCACAATTTATTTAACAAATATATGTAGTAAAATTAGCGAAATATATATAGTTTTATAATAATTTAGGAACAATACAAATATTTTGATAACAAAATATATTGACAATTTGTAATTTTTTATTTCTTTTTAAATAAATTTCCTTTTTTTATCACAAAATATAAACAAAAGAAAGTTTTACAATAAAAATTGTTATAAAATAACAAACATAGGACAACCCATCAACAAAAACAAGTTACTATAGAAATTTCATTTACTATCGATTATACGAATTTAATAACCAATATTCGAATTATTTCATTATCTAAATCAAATCATAGAAATATTTTTTACACTATCCTTTATGGCATAGTTTTGCTTACGCATTTTAAAATAATAATAACGCTCTTGTGGTCCAGGCTGGGAAACATGTTGCAAAAATTGTTGCTCATCAAAGTCATTGGAGGGATAAATAAATGGTTTTGGTTTATTTGAGGCTACTACTTCTATGTCTGTACTGGAATATTCTTTTAGATGTGTTTCATACATTTGATTTATTATATCTTGTGATGGATGTTGACTGCCCGCTTCTGAATTTAAAACTGATGAGGGTATTAATTCTATTGAACGATTTTTCAAACATTTTTGATGATTTTCTCTTTCAGCTAAAACATTTAACAAGATGGGATTTCTAAAATGAGGTAAGATAAAAGAAATGGAAAATTTAAAAAAAAAAAAATATTTAATACTAGTTCGCTCGGAAGCTAAAATGAGAAGTGAAAAGGAGACAATATATAAAAAATTTTAATTTCCGATTTTTTTTTTACTGTTTTCTTTACAAACCATCTCCTAAAAATTTCGAATCGAATAAAAAAAATCAGCCAAATCGCTCCAGCCGTACTTTCGTGATGCCATTACATACATGGACCATTTCATTTATATATATAGATCCTTGAAGTGTTTATGCATAATATTGCAGATATCTAATAGGCAACAATTGATCTACAGTGTTTGACAATACAATGGAAACTTTTCCAAATATTCTATTAATAGGTGACATTTCTATTTGTTGTAGCCTGTTTCACAATATTGAATGATTTCGTTCCAATTTTGGTTTCTGTAACTTCATATTTATGTTAACGAATCAGTTTTCTTTTGCTTAGAATGCAAACGAAATCGTTAATTATCCTAAAATATATGAATTGTACACATAGAGCTCCGCAACATAATATTGGCACCACCAAACTTGACTGACTGTCATATTTGTGCACTTGGGGACGAGTCTACTTCCCCTCAACCGTCTAACAAACGTTCTACCATCACTGCCTCTTAAATTGTATTTAGATTAATCCGTATTTTTTAGAAATAAGGAGTGAGATCGTAAAATTTTTAACACACGTTTTTCATTAAATTATTTGATTTTTTTTTATCAAGTTACCTTTGTAAAGCATGTCAGTTATTATGTTTAATGTCAATTATATTCATTTGTTGTTAATCTGATTAAAATGAGTGACCAAAAAAAGTGCGTACTAAAATTATTAAATATTTTCAACAAAATTCAACTTGGTGCTACAAAAAGTTGGCCAAACAATCAAAGGTTTCCTATCAAACTGTTTCCAATGTTATTAAAAAGTACCGGGAGAACTTGTCCGTTGATAAAAAAAAACCTGGTTCAGCTATGTAGAAGGAATGGTCCACATGATGTTTTTAAAGCCAAAAAGATATATAGCATTTTCAAAAAAGCTACCAACACATCCGGTAGGAAAACAGCCCGGTTAGATCAGTGCTCGAACTATTTGGTACGAAAAGTTAAAGCTAATAAAGGTTTTAAAAAATACAAGGCTCAAAAAGTTCCTAACAGGAACGCTTCTAAAAATTTAGATGCCAAAAACAGAGCACGGAAATTGTAGTCAACTTTTATAAAAAAATATTCTTGCTGCATAATGGATGACGAAACGTATGTTCTGGCAGATTTTTTGCAACTTCCTGGTCAAACATTTTATGTTGATGATGCTTGAGGGAATGTTGAAGAAAAGCTTAGGACCCAAAGGCAGACAAAATTTCCCAAAAAGCTCTTGGTATGGCAAGCAATATGCAGTTGCTGCAAAAGAATCCAATCATTTGTTACAACGGACTCTATAAATACCGAAATTTACATAAAGGAATATTTACAAAAAAGGCTGCTTCCATTCATAAGACTTCATAACATAGGGTACAACTAGATGCGCAACTTAGAGTAAGCTGAGAGTAATAATAATTACTCTCTTCACACGTACTTGTGATCAGCGTTGCCAATTTAGCGCTTTCCGCGCTAGATTTAGCGCTTTTTAACAACCCAAAAGTCGCATTTTTTCCTCTTAGCGCTTTTTTTGAAAAAGGCTAAACCAGCGCGTTTTTTTCTTTATTTTGTTTTTGATTTGAAAAAATGAAAAATCATCATAAAAATTTAAAATTATGCCAGTGAAACAATAAAGAAAGACGGAATCATTTTGGATAGAAGAATTTTGCATAAAATTTCATTAAATAAAATTCCTTTTGTTAAACTTTCAACATTTGTTATGCTTTCCACATTTTAATGTAAAAGGCGATAATGTGATGAGTTATTTCAAGACAAAATTTAGTTATATATACATAATTAGTTTATATAAAATATGAACTTAAAATAAAAGATTCATGTTGTGAATACTATGTAATGTCACTTCCAAAATTAATTCAAATCATCAATCTAATATTTTAATGTTGGACAGTATTTCTGTGATTTCACAAAATGTTGCCTTTTTGCAAAGGACCTATCCTTGACCTATTTCTGTTCGTCCTCAAGGATTGTATTACATGGCTTTTGAAATTTTCGGAATGACGTGTTCAATTCCGAATTTATTTTGTGAAATTTTGGGAAAATCTCTTGAACTAATTACTCAGAACATGATTTTCAATCGTTGGCGGAATCAGTCATGTGTATAAACATTATATTTGTATTAATTTGAATTATCGACATTTTTTTGAAAGTACTCGTATTATTTTCAAAAACTGTTTCATAAAAAAATAAATTAAAAATGGTATTTTTACTAAATTTCAACATAATTTAGCTATGGAAAAAAGTAGAGATATCTTAACAAGTATTTTATTCAATCAATTTCTTCTAGCAACACTAAACTTAATTCAAAATATCAAATATGTAACTGAAATATTTAACTTAAAAAAATATTTTAATGTAAAATCTACTATTTGTTCCAGTATTAAAACACCAAATAGTTGAATTTAATATTATTTTTAGTGATTTTGTATTTCAAGGTAATTTTTAGCGCTTTCTAGCGAGTTTTGACAGTATGGACGGCGCGTTTTGGTTAAAAATAGTTGACAACGCTGCTTGTGATATGTGAATTCAACATACTTGTGAGAGAATTAAACACATCAAAATAATTGAAATTTTAACTTCGATTTTCCGACTAAATATAGACCGAACCGCTTTATTACACTTGTACACAATTTTTGTAAATTTTTTTTAATACTTGCAGAACACTTTAATTTCCGAAACACTTTTATTTTTCTCAAATGAAAAAATTTATTTTTTATTAATTTTTGACACTTAAATTTATCTGTGGTAGAATTTTATTTATAGAACAGAGTTTAAATTTTTGGTATTGAACAAAGTATATTTATACAAGTACATGCAAGTGATCAGCTGTTCATTTTTTTCTCCTTTGAAAATACTTGTAGATTGTCAAAATTTTTTACTTTTTTGTTTTTCTTTCCGTTTGTTTACATTTTTTGTATGTGAAAATATTAATAAAAAAAAATTAATTTTGAAAACTTTTCACAATAAAAGTAAAAATAACATTTGGAAAACTGTGTTTCGGTTCATTGTGCAAAAAAAATTTACCAGTGGCAGTGGTGACTTATTCTATGTGCGAAAAGACCCGATTAAAAGGGCAATTTAAGTGAAATTTGTGGCAAAAATTTTCAATTATTTGACAATCTCACAATGTTTTACACAAACAAAATTAATGTTGTTTTTTTTATTGTTGATTTGTTGTAGAGTTGCATGTACTTGTATAAATATACTTTGGTATTGAAAATAGAAGAAAATTTAAATAAATTTAAATTTAAACATTTTTATAGAACTCCGTGTGTGTGGTGAAAATTAAAAAGGCATCAATACAACCTCAAAACTATGTACTAATACATTCTCACGACTTAGGTTTTTGACAACAGACTTAGGATTTTTCCCTCTCAGTAACGCTTCTATGGATATATTATTCTATGCTTCATAATGTGTTCACTTATTTTTGGCCTGACTTGGCATCCTGTCACTATGGTATTTGTACCAAGAGAGGCAAAACCTTAAAACTGCCCGGAGCTAAGGCCAGTGGAGAGATATTGCGCTCTTGTTAAAAGAGAAAGAGGTGTCGAAAAGTGTGGTAGATTTTAAACGGAGATGGACTACCTGTTCGAGCAAAGTGACAGAAAGCACTATAAAAACGTTAATGGAAGGGTTTCCGAAAAAGTTCAAAATTTCATCACTAGTGATTAAAACTATAAAAATATATATTTTTTGTAAATTGTAATAATAATAATTAAATTAAAAAAAAAAAATAAAATCAAAATTATTATTGTACAATATAATTTTCCGACCTTATAAAGTATATATATTCTGGATCCTTATAGATAGCGGAGTCGATTAAACCATGTCCGTCTGTCTGTTGAAATCAACATTCTTGGATATCTTCGGGATCCAAATCTTCAATAATTCTGTCAGACATGCTTTCGAGAAGTTTCCTTCTTCCATAAATAACGGAGATATGAGCAAAAATCCGAGATAACCTCTATTTTTGGCTTATTTTTGATCTATATCTCGATTACTAAATCATAAATATACACAATATAGATATTTCAAAGTCCATTGCAATGATGTATATAAGGCTATAGTAAGTTGGACCTACAACTACTTTTTTCATAAAAAACTTTTTTTTGTCATACATTTTTTTCATTAATAAATTAAAAAAAAAAATTTTAATTAAAATAATTTAAAAAAAAAAAATAGGAAAAAAACTTTTTAAAAACAATTTCGAAAAAAAATTAAAAATTTTTTTTTAATTTTATTTTAAAGTATAATTTGGTGAAGGGTATATAAGAATATAGCTCTGTAATTGTTATTTCTATTCTTGGAAATGTGTATTATAATTTTTGACTGTACTCACCTTGTTCTATTCAACCACTGTTCAATTTCCTCATTGGTTATTGTTGAATCACCCAAATAGTAATTTTCCGCAATATATTTATTACGTTGCAGTAAAACGTTTAAATCTATTTCCGATTCCTCATCCAACTCACAGCCACAGCAGTAAAACTCTAAAATTTTCTTATTTTCAGCCAGGGACTTGATGATTTCAGTTGATGCCCTTGGCGAAATTTTAATAGCACACATGTCTAGTTTAATTAAAGTTAGATGTTGCCTCAGTAACTCATTGGCTACACAGCAACATAAACCCAACTCGGTTATAAATTTCCCGCCTCTGATATTTAGCTGAGCTATATGATTTGTGCCTATAATTTCTGATATAACGGCATGTAAAGCTTTATCAGTTATGGGATTGCGTGCCAAACCCAAATATAAAAGCTCATTAGCTTTGTAATTTCTTAAAGCTTTTCCCAATTCACTCAAAACCTGTTCTCCCAAATTATTCGATTCTAATTCCAAGTTACGCAATGATTTAGTAGCTTCAAAAAGTTTTCCAAAGGCTAAACCACAATCATCCCCTAATTGATCAAAACCAAAATCTAAAGTTTCTAAGCTTAGTAATACGCCCAAGGCGCCACAAAGTGTTGCAAGTTTTTCGTAATCCATGCGGCTATTGCGTAAGCGGAATGTATGCAGTTTGGGCAAATGACTTAAACCTCTGTAAAAGAAAGTTTAATTAAGATATTTGTTTACTATATAATGTATATTGACTTACACTGCCAAATTTTTGATATCATCATAAGAGAAATTCATGTGTTTCACATGATAATTACGATTCTGTAAAGGTCCCCAAAATTCAATAATAAATATCTGTAGATTTGTAAAATATTGCACAAATCTTAAATCTATATGATGACAATCGCTGGCCGGATAGTGGTATTTTTTTAAGTGCCTCAAAAACAAAGACTTGTTGCGTTTATCTACGATACGATCTTCTCCATCATCTTCGCTTTCTGAAAGTTCAATATCGAAAACATCGTCCGGTATTTTCTTAATGACTTTTTTTACCGGCATCTCTTTGGTAGCTCGTCGGGCCTCATGGCGTTTTCGTTTTGCCTCCTTGGCTTCCCGAGCTTTCTGTTTAGCTTCTCTTAATTCCTGACGTTCTTTTTTGCGTTGTGTCTTCTTGTTGGACAATTCTTTTTCGAACTCTAATTGAGACTCTGTTTTGTTGTCTTCAGCTATTGCTATTCCTTCTATTTCATCTTCAGTGGATGTGGTTATCAAAGATTCACTATCTTCATCGGTAGTAAATTCCTCCGAGGAAGTTTCTGATTCTGAGTGAAAGTACTTTTCAAAAGAACGTTCTTTTAAGGATTGTAAACGTTTTATATGCATTTCTCTAACAAATTCTTTAACTTTTAAAGCCAACTCTTTCATTTCTTCTTCGGGCCAATATTCTGCCGGACATTCTTCTACTAATTCCACATACTTAAGTGATACGCCCACATGTTTCCAATTAACATTACGTTTGGCCGCCAAACATTTATCTTTGTGTTTAGTTAGTACTACTCTCTTCCAAAAACGCTCTTCGGTTATGTGATAGCATTTCGCCAAAGGTAGTTCCACATCTAAAGCATCGTAATGAACTTGCAATAGCTGGGGATCGCTGGCTACTATGGGCATGGGCTGTGCTCCAAATGACTGTGCCAAGACACGTACACATAAATTCACTAAAGTACCGAGATTATCATTTTCGAAGAATGCCTCTGCATATACCGAACGGCCACGTTCACTTATTAGTTGTATTGTCTGTGCCGAAGGCTTGTAAACATCGTATACACGTTTTAAGGCCTCATCGTTGGGTATGTTAATGGAGTTTATGTGTACTGGATATTTTGGAGATTCAATTAACAGCTGCTCGTCCATAAAAATTTGTTATATTCACAAAAATATTGTTCAATTTATCAGTATCCCTACAAACAAAACACGTTATACGAAATTGAATTGAAATTGTATTATTTTAGATAAATTTTTAAATAACTAATACATTCTCACCACTTAGGTTTTTGACAACTGAGTTAGGTCTTTGACAGGAGAGTTTACGCTCTATGTATATTTTCTCTATGGCATTAACATTTGAAAATGATTTTGGGCACATGGCCACCGTTTCTGGACGTCAAATTTTGGACCACTTTTTCCATTGCTGGCCGTATGTCACGAAAAACTTGAACAATGTTGACCTTCAAGGCATCAATTGTTGCTGGTTTATCAGCATAAATCAGTGATTTCACATGGTCCCACAGGGAATAATCGAGAGTTGTCAAATCGCTCGACCTTGGAGGACCATTTCTCGAAAATCAAGTTATCGTCACATGTTGATTTTAATAAATCGATAGATGCGGTGGTAGTATGTCACGAAGCGTCATCCTATTGAAAACTCATCTCGCCGGATCATTATCATCCATATTATCAGACAAAAATCATTGATCATGGTGTGGTAACGATCTGCATTGATCGCAACGCTAGCTTCATTTTTGAAGAAATAAGGTCCGATGATGCCATGAGCGTTTAAACCGCACCAAATGGCGAAGTTTTCTGGATGGAATGGAGTCTGTAAACTCTGTTGTGGATTGGTCATACTCCATATGTGGCAATATTGTTTATTACCAAATATCTTAAGCCAAAAAGTTAGCCTTACGTTGAACACAATTTTGCGACAAAACACTCGTCTATAAGTTGCGCGAATCGATGACTGATTTTCAAAGTAAATTTGGATAATTTGGTAGCGTTGTTCAAGCGTCAATCTATTCATGATGATTTGCCAGAGTAGAACAGTATGACAGTTCGACTAATTCATCATCACCCAACCCAAACGCCTATAGCTAGAGACATACAGTTTGGACTATGGGTTTCTCTGTCTCCGTATGGATTCACTAAGAAGGAATTTTTGTAAATTTAAATGTTTAGAGGATAAGAACGGGTAAATTTTGTAACCTTATATGTATATTCTAAACTAACTACTTAATACAGATACAAACAACTTTTGAAATGCATCTTCATCTTTTTTGAAATTTGGACCATTTAGGAGATAAAATGGTTAACTGAAAAATGTATCATTAAAATTTGTATCATATCAATGGGGGGGAAAGTACCAAAAAGAGCTGAAAACGTTAAAATACATTTTATTATAAATTATTAAGTCAATATCCAACTGTTTTTAATATTTCTCTAAGATTTAAAAAAAATATATAAGTGGTCAATTCACAAGGTCTCTTATCATGTCATATTGTCATAATGTCCAAATATTTCACAATGGTTTTTATTGCTTTTCAAGCAAAAAATGTTCTAAAATAATACTACTATTTTATTGTGTTATCGTCATGAACCAGCAGAGACCAACGCCGAATGCCTAAGAGTCAATTAAGCCGAGCCGCCGAGTCGTGATATATTAGGACATTATGACAATATGACTGATAAGAGACCTTGTGAATTGACCAAATATTTTTACATATTTGATAAGAACTGACTTGAAAAATGAGTAATAAGAATTTTTAAGTTAATTTTTTTTTTTTTTTGTTTAAATTAAACACATGTATTAGAATTTATAACAAAGTTCCATTCATTGATATCTCTCTATATTTGTATATTTCTTAAAGCCTATATCCTCCTCTACGACTCGTTCATACATCATTTTGCAAACGGACTAGTAGTTTAGTATGTAGATCCAGATTTATTTATACTCCTTTTGCGTTTGACCCCACTGTACGTCGTCATCATTTGACAGCCAATTTACACACTTAAACCCTTTATTAAAAAATTTTGTTTTAATAATTTAAAATATTGCTTTTTTCGATGATATCATCCAAATTTGTACGGATATCTTTTCGATTTTCGATTTCTGCCAGTGCAGAAGACAATAAAATTATTTCTATTTTTTGCAACCCCACAAAGCGAAGTCGATATAGCCATGTCCGTCAGTATGTTGAAACCAACTTTCCGTATCCCCCCAACATCTTATATACATGATTCATACATCAATATATCGGGAATTTTTCCGGCTCAATTGCTATTTTAAATTGGCCCACAAATGGAAAAAACCAGGACAACCTCGATTTTTTACCTATTTTTGATCTACATATATCTGGATTACTAAGTCATTAATATAGACACTATGGATAACCAATAATACATATTTCAAAGACCTTTGCAACGGCGTATATAAGGCCAAAGTAAATCGGATCTACAATTGGTCAAAATCGGGAAAAATATTTTTTACTCCGAATTTTTTTTTTTCATAAAAAAAGTTTTATAACATTTTTTTCACAAATAAATTAAAAAAAGCTCTGTTACTTGTTTCTTCTACATTTTATTTTAAGCTCTACAACAAATCACTTATCACTATACCCAACGATATAGAGAACCAAACAAATGCTCCAAATATACCATAAATATATAGAGCCGGTTTTAAACAGTCCGTTAACGTTTTAATTTCATAGCGATCATGTTTTAGCAGCATAGAAACATAAAGTGTATTCTGAAATTTACGAAATTTGTTAATAATACATCATTTGCAATTGTGTTTAAAAAATGTGCAACTATATTTTAGAATTTATAATTCAGATATACAATTAGAAAGTTGTGAAATGTATATACATATATTTTAAATTGAATTATGTATTGTGAAATATTAGCGGTATTCACAATGTAGAGTACTTGGCCTAGTAAAAAAGTAGGAAAGCTATTTATTGACAAACATTTCAATTTCTAATGTATTTTGTTTTTATTTTTTTGATATTCTGCTCTTTTACTATATTACCAGGTCAAGTACTCTACATTGTGAATACCGCTATTATTAAAACTTTTTGAAATATAATTTTAATTTTCTAAAATATAATTGAAATATATTTTTTGCAATTATTATTTACGTACCATAATTAATATAGGATAAGCAATTGATGTTACTGCAAAAAATGCCATGATATAGAGTTTTCTAAACCATTTTCTAATTAGCATCAAAACAAAAATTAGTAGGATAAGCAACATATTTGCGCTGAATACAGCTAAGACGAAAATAGGCAAATGGTCCTAAAAATTTGAGATTTTTCAAATTTATAATAAAAAAAAATACTTCAAAATTAATTTGCAATAAAACATGAACATCTGTAAATAATTGATGCACAAAATAATTAAAAGTTTAAGATCATTACGAACCAAAGGTTTGAAAGAATTATTTCGAAATCAAAATAAATTTCATTTCTTAACCATTGCGTTAATGAATTCATTATGAATTAATTCTTACACATTAAGCATTTTTTCTGGAATTCAAGTTGAAAGCAAGTGTAATTCAAGGCATGAATTAATGTTGTATTACACTTTATATCAATAGCATTCTCCAGTAAAGAGGAAACATAAATTCAAAGCATATATTTTTTGTTTGAAAAATATTTAATTTTTTCAAATATTTTTCAAGTTTAAAACATAATTATATTTGCATTCAAGTCAAATTCCAACATAATTTTCAAGTGCTTGAATTGTTGGGGCTTTGTTGCTTATTGCGTAGGTTTAATTGCTTTGTACTTCATATGTATTGTATTCATTCCTTTGAGAGTTCATTCTTTATAGAATTAATTTGTTATTGAATCATTTAAATATTCTTGAATTCAAATCTATTAGATTTAAATATGTATTGAGTGATTAAATTTTTCTTCAATTTAAATCTACTAAAGGGTGCTTTTTAAGACCGATGGAACATACGACATACGGTGACCACAACCATCGATTTATTTATTTATGTATTTATGAGCATTGTTAATTCCGAATAAAGATTTTATTGAATTAAGCTCAATTTTAATTAATTGATTAGAAGCTCTGTTTCGAATAAGGAAAAAACACAAACTACAAATTTAGTTAAAACGTCCAATTTAGTTAAACTTAGTTGAACTTAGTTTAAACTTTATTTGAACCAAATATCAAAAAATTTAGCATTAATTGATATAAACGATATAAGCTTTTAATTATTTAAATTTATTAAGAAATAATCTTAAATTAGTAATACTTAAATATATATTAAGTACTTTATGCGTCACTTATTTACATATGTATTTGCAAATACAAAAATTACCAAATTTATTTTAGCTCCAAACACAAAAAGCATCATCATACATATTAATATGACGGCCAAGGAAATATAAAGCACTGTATGATCTGCATAATCAACTGTGATGCTTAATGCAATAACGAGAATTTCAACCTAAAAGAGAAAGATTACACAAATATTCATTAACAATGAGTAATTAAATCCCAGCAGTTCTACGTGGCAGTCCCGAACTAGTGATTTTACCCATCAATTAGGCGGAGAACTAGTTATATAACTAGCTACAATGAGACTGTCTAATAGCTGGTCCAAAGTAGTCAACGCTTTGGATACACATACTGGTTACATATCGTCTGTTACCTTACTAGCTACCTAACTGGTTACTTGATCAGCTACATACATAACTAGTTATTTTAACATGTACGGTGCTAATTGACAGCTATAAAGACATATCATAGACAGTTCAATAAACGATTGCATGTCAACAAACCTTCCTCCGACAACTCTCCAATGGATTGCTTCTGGTGGGTAAAATAACTACTTTCTAAAGTGCAGCACACAATACATGTTTAAAATGACTTCACTATAGTTTACTAAGAGACACTAAAGTGACTATTGTCTTCATGCTATGTTACATGGGATATCAGTATACTTAAGCAAAAATAAAAATTAACTGCAATTATATCAACACAATTTGTATAAAATTAAATAAATCACTAAACGTTTAAAGTGATTACACTCTAGATTACTTAGAGACACTTAAGTGACAATTGTCTTTACGCTAGATTACCTGGGATGTATAAAGTAACCAATTGTCTTTTCTCTGCACTACAAAGAGCTCATACGTGTCAAATAACCTAAATATGTATATAAATTGGAGTCAGCAAAGTGATAAAACATTTGTGACAATTACTGTCTATAAGGGATACATTGACTACTTACTCAACTGCTTAGATATTTTTATAACCACCACAAAGATATGACGTGGTATATTGATTTTGTCATTCCATTTGTAACACATACAAAAGTATATATATTATAGGTCCTTATAAAATTCTATATATGTCCGTCAGTCAATGATACGATGGAGGCTTGGTATTGAAATTAGTAAAATCGATCCAAACAAAAAAAATTAAATCCGTCAAATCAAAATCCGTCCGACTTATAGAACAATAATCCACTTTCATTTAATTAAATCACAACATTTTAATTACTTACAAGTAGAATTTCAAATACCCATTCCAATGCAGTTGGTAAACTTTTACCCGTACAGTCGACTACCAAAACTACAGTGACAATCAGCATAAAAGTTATATAGGTTCCAAACAACAGCCAAGGATTTATCAAAAATTCAAATGATTCGCTGTAGAAAATTCATATTGACAAATATTTTTTTTTTTTCAATTACATACATATTTATCTAAAAACAGCTTACAAATTTATTAAAAGACACCATTGTATTACAGAGCTTAGTATGAAGATAGCGGTCAAAAAATATATCTTTGATGTTTTCTTTTCAAAATCAGCTGTTGTTTCCATTTCGATTTAAAAAAAAATTTACAGCGAATTTTCAAAATGAATTTTGTAGGTTGATTTTCAATACACTAAGAAAAATTGTATTGGTTAACGTAAATGTTTTTAAATAAACTACAAAATTAATTTGCAATAAAAGTTTAACATAAACACCTAAGAATCGCTGACAGATAAGTTAATTCTACATTTAAGATCATCTCCAACAAGGGGGAAATACAAATACAGTTTAAACGCCCAATTTAGTTAAACCCAGTTTAAACTTTATTTGAACCAAATACAGAGATAATTCTGTATTTAATGATTTAATAAGTCTTAATTTACTAAAGTTTAGTGGCAAAATATGCATATGAATTTTAATAATATTTATTATAATTTTAATAATAGTTGTAGTATTTACATACATATATAAATACATATCGCTCATTTGCTGCAACAACGACATAAGTCAAAATCCGTGTGTTTTGTATAGTCTTTCATATAGTTTTATCAGTTTTCAAAAAAGTCAATAAGTTTTTCCGTGAGACCGTTTTTTTGTTGTAAACATCAAAATCAAAATTCATGTTTTCTCGTATTTTGACAAGAAACAAATTGGGTTAAATACAGATTTGAAGGATATTAACGTCTACTATTCATTTCTAAAATCTCATGATTTGTTGAAAATTTATTTAAGAAATAGTCAAATGTCATAAAACATTCAAAGCCGTTTATCTCGAAACGACTTTTTTTGAATTATGACGTTGTTGCAGCAAATGAGCGATATGTACATAGTTTTATTTATATATTGACTTTGTAATTTTTATTAAAAGCCATGTATAAATGATTTTCTTTTCGAATCGAATTACACAATAACCCCGCTGCTAATGCATGTAAACTTTATAACGATTTTATTTTGTAACACTTCAATTGCTGCCATATCGTGATTTTGGCTAATATTTGCTCAAAAAAGCGTAACCACTTTTTTTAGCACAAATTTGTTTGACAAGTGTTTTGTAACATCAAACAGCATCAAATAAAATCAGGGTTCAGAAAACACACTCACCGTACACACAATGCGGTACCGAACACAACCCAGCAGTTAAGCAAGTAGTCAATGTATCCCTTATAGACAGTAATCGTCACAAAATGTGTTATCACTTGGCTGCCTCCAATTTATATATTTAGGTTATTTGATACGTATGAGCTCTTTGTAGTGCAGAGAGAAGACAATTGGTTACTTTATACATCCTAGGTAATCTAGTGTGAAGACAATTTCCACTTAAGTGACTCTAAGTAATCTGGATTGTAGTCACTTAAAACGTTTTGTGAGTTATTCGTTCAAACTGGTTTTATACAAATTGTGTTGATATAATTCTCATACAGTTAATTTTTATTTTTGCTTAAGTATACTGATATCCCATGTAACATAGCATGAAGTCAATAGTCACTTTAGTGTCTCTTAGTAATCTATAGTGAAGTCATTTTAAATGTTTATTTTGTACTGCATTTTAGAAATTAGTTATTTAACCTACCAGAAGCAATCCATTGGAGAGTTGTCGAAGAAAGATTTGTTTACAGGCTATCGTTTATTAGACTGCCTATGATATGTCTTTTTAGCTGACTATTTGAGGTCAATTAGCACCCGTACATGTTTAAATAACTAGTTATGTAGCTGATCAAGTTACCAGTTAGGTATCTAGTAAGGTAACTGACACCATTTAATCAATATGTGAATTCAATGCGTTGACTACTTTGGATCAACTATTGGACAGTCGCATTGCTTAGGACACGCTCGTGTTAAAATAACTAGTCACGTAGCTATTGAAGTAACTAGTTCCCACCCTAAATGATGGGTAAAATCACTAGTTCGGGACTGTCTCCTAGAACAGCTGCGAATTTAGAGACACACATAAATGATGTGAAAATAAAAAGATGTGTTGGTTGCTTTGAGCTGTGTTTGTTTACCTTTATGTACGAGATTTTCATTCAGTGTGTGTACTTTTCTGAACTCTGAATAAAATAAAAGAAAACAATTGTTTTGAATCGCTCTAAGTAAAATACGTTTTTGAAGTAAATAAAATAATTCAAATGTATTTTATTTAGTGGTTACGTCTTTTTCGTCAAATATTTGACATGTGTGACCGTACCTTAAGTAATAGTTTATTTAATTAAATAAACATCTGTTTAAAAAGATACATATACATATCGTTAAATAAGTGTGCAAATGTGATAAGTAGCTTTTCAACGTTCTAAAATCCTTTGTTTTAAATATTTTTGAAATCGGTTAATACAGTTTTATTACTTATTTCGTATGATAATCACAGTTTAGGAGAAGTACGTTGCCGATCGTTGCCGCGGCGATCTCTAAAGGGCCACGATATCGGAGTATTTTTGAGACCAGCTCAACCCTATGAACTTGGGCGTATGTGGTTCCAACAAGATGGCACAACGTGCCATACAGTGCACGACACATTCGAATTATTGAAGACCAAGTTCGGTGAGCGAGTAATCTCACACAACAGTGCTCGCGAATGTCCGCCTCGTTTGTGCAACTAAACCCCTTTCGACTTTTTTCTTTGGGGCTACTAGTCTAGCCAACAAACCAACAACGTTCGAAGGGCTGCAGGCCGACATCGGTATTTCGGCCGGTATGTGTGCTCGATTCATTAAAAATTTGGTAATCATTTCCATAAACAACTCACTAGTCTTTTAATTGAAAAAACAAAATCCATCGCTCTTTACATTAATATTGTTACGATTTAACCTTTCTAAAACATTGGTTTATTTCCTTTAAATAAACCGGATTCTTTTGATTGCAAATAAAAGCCGTTTAGTAGTTTAAAATTTGTAACAACTCTTTATTTATTTAAAATGTACAGAAACAACTGAATTAAAATAGTCATTCAGTGTTTATTTACACGTTTATTAATTCGCAGAAATGCACACACACTTTATAATGTACAAACTTAAATGTACAAGACAGTAGATGTTAACTCTAACACCGCCTATTATGATCAACTCAACTCACGACTGCAACCTCTGCCACTATTTATACACACGCCATCTTTTGGGAATCGTCTACAATGCTCTTAACGGACAAACTAGTATGTTCGAATTCTAGAGCTTTCGATGTCAATGTTAGCAGCTTAAACATTTAGTGTTGCCATACTTATAAACAATGCTAATAACTGAATGCTATCAACATTGGACGTGGACGTGTTTATAAACATGATGAATACTGCAAGCAGTCGTTACAGACCGTTAAATTCAAATCGCTATTGCAAAATCGTAACAATATATACTTATAATTATATTATATATTTTATTAAATAAATTTAACTTGATTTAATTTAATTTTCTTTTGAAACAAACATGTTATGATCTTTTAACATTTTCTGGGTTTTCCATAAGCTGGAATACTAATTAACCGAGTTGTTAAATGTCAATTAAACCACTTAATTAAGTTAATACAGCATAAATGAGTAAAAACCGGTACTTGTTGTTATAACAAAAATGTATAATTACATTTCAATTTCCGTAAAGTAATAAATAAACAATCATTTCAGAATATATTCTTTGTATTAAATAATACATTTTATTGTAAAAACACACAAAGGTCTTAAAAGTCAATACAAACTATTTATTTATATATTGTAGTATAATAATTATAATAGTAAAAATAAAAAATAACTTAATAACTCGTCATAAAACCGCCTCGCCTTAAACTCTTAACATAACGCACCGGCAGCTCGGGCAAATAAATACAAACGAAATACATTAGCGGACCAAATATTACAATAACTGCCAACCAGA
Organism: Calliphora vomitoria; assembly: GCA_942486065.2. Taxonomy (NCBI): domain Eukaryota; kingdom Metazoa; phylum Arthropoda; class Insecta; order Diptera; family Calliphoridae; genus Calliphora; species Calliphora vomitoria. The sequence continues at coordinate 96,005,956 of OW818033.2, forward strand.
AAAATAGTGTAAAAATTGTAAATGCATCCATGCGTTTGTTTTTGTTTGTGTTCTTTTTATTTGCACTTGGTCAAATCAAAAATGATGTAATTGCTAAGACGGTTTGGGTGATTTTTTTTTTCTTGTTAAATTAAAACTTAAATGCTAATATCACTATGATTAATTAATTAATTAATTTTGTTATAAAAACACACAAAACATCAATAATAATAATAAAGAAAGGATTTAAGCAGGTATCTTTAGTACACAATTTAAATATAAAAATGCATTTATTCAAAATACACCGTCAGAAAAATATTCGTTTTAGTTAATTCCCGAATAATCCAAAAAAAAGAATGCGGAACTGTATCAAACTTTATAGGAATTTTCTAGGAATGCCATCTGTAATGATACAAAAGAAATACAAAAACATATTATTAAAATGAATAAAGAAAACTTGTTTAAAATTAAATTTATTTATTAGTATTTTTATTTATTTTATTTTTTTTTTAAATTTTAATAACAATGAATTGTATTGTTTAGCAAAACCTACACAAACAACAATAAAAACAATAACAATAAACAGCTTTTGTATTTTTTGTTTGTAAATAAAAAAAGTTAAATTATAAATAATAAAATAAAAATCAAAATGAAACTTTTTTTAGCTCCCCTGTTGAAACGGTCTTATTTTGAAATTGAGTACTTGCACTCTCTATGTTCTGGCTCAGACTGATTGTTTGTTTAATAACTAACTTTTTCTTAACGTGATTTCATAAAAAACAAATTGTTGTTTTGGCCCAAGTTTTACATACTGATGTTGGCTGGTTGGTGTGTTTTTTTTATTTTTTATTGTACGTGTATAGTTAGATACTCCTAAATTGTTGGGTTGTGCTGCGCTGTATATATATTATACTATATACACCAAGGGTAAAGAACAAAAAAAAAACCTATGTTTGTATGAGAGATTTAAAAAAAAAAACGGCAAATTGATAAAATGTTATATTGTTTGGCTATTGATAGTGGAACCTGTATATCATACATGTTCTAAAGCCTATTTATTTCAATATTTAGGCACAGTAAGCACACAATGGGGGAATTTCGAAAAAAAAAAAAGTAGAAATAAATTTGCGATTTATATATCTATATTTATAGATATAGATATATAATTTAAAAAGATTGGGGTATATTAATATTGTCATAGAAATATTGGTCCTAGAACAGGGATGTCCGAAGCTAAAACTGTAATTGTGTTGTTGAGCCAAAGAGAGCTCCACTGAAAGAAAATTTTAGTGAAATAAATAAAAGATTTTTAAGGCTTTATTTGTTAACAATAATCAAATCAACAATCTTAGTCTGCGACAACACTTCATTCATTTTTTAAAGTAAGAAATATATTAAACAATCCAAATATTTCTTTCAGTGATCATGAAAAATAAATTTAAAAATATTAAAAAATAGCAATACATCCGCTTAGCGTGTGCATTCGTCGCTGTCTTAGTGACTACTAAACAAAAGAGAATAAGATTATGTGTGTCGTTAGTCTGCGCGAAAGCACAATGAAATGGACACCATTGTCCTAGAACCAAAAAGTGTGTAAATGAGCTTCCAATAGAGACTTCCGAACTTTGAGCACAGAGCAAACAGTACAATTTTTTTTATTATTGTTTTTAATAAATAGATCTATCAGTCTTCGAGATACTGTATCTGAAAGCTTACCAAATTACCTAAAAATGTTCTGTTTTATTGAACACTGAAAATCAGTCAAATTTCAGAGGCTATATCTTCCGAATGTAAAATCTGATTGTAATAATAGTAGAATATTTGAAATCTTTGGACAATTCCCTGTAAAATAGATTTATTCAATATATAACATGCAATTTTAGATTTTTCCAACCTCACTTGTTCTACAGCCGCCACTGTGCGACGTTGGCCAAGCCATCACCGTTAACGGCAAGAGCTATTGGTCGATGATTACCAACTTCTTTTGGTCTGAATTGGTTGAGATGGACACCAAAGAAATGTGTTTTAACAGGACGTCTATACGTGCCACACAGCTCATGTCACATTGGACATTCTGCACGAGCGATTTGAGGACATTGTCATGTCACGTGGAGGTGATGTGAACTGGCCACGATATCATGCGATTTGATCCTGTTTCGTTTTCGCAAACCGCAGCGGCCATACCGGATTTATGTGCCAGAGTCATGGAAAGTTTGACATTTCGGATGCGCGCCACCCAGCGAAGCCGTTGCGGACATTTGCACGATCTTATATTCCATATATAATGGCATCGTAATTGTTCTGTACAGAAATGTCAAAAACTGAAATGAAAAAACTTTAATGTGTGGACACGAATGCAGTTTCAAAAGAGAATTTTAAAAAAGTTTTGCACCAAATGTTTCACAGTGTGTACCGGGACATAGGAAGCGCTTAATGAAGAACCCTTTATATTCAGGGTTCTAAGACGATCTAGCTATATCCGTTCGTCTGCTGAAGGCACGATAGGGCTTCAGGGGGAATGAAATGTTTGATATTGAAAATGGGCAAAATCGGCAAAATGTAAGACAACCTCCTAAAAAGTTGATATTTTTCAAAAATATTTTGCTATTTTCTTTAAATGTATTGCAGATAAAAAGCCCTCATAGCCCTCACTTCCAAAAATCACTTAAATAGGCATACATTTCTTATAGATATCGATATTTTTAGCTTTAAATGCGCATAAAATTTGACACAATACTAAATTTTCATTGTAGATAAATTTTAATGGTTGACGTATTTTAGTGCTAAATTGTAATCAGTGCTAAATTGTAATTGTATTTTAATACTTTATTTTTAATAGTATATATAAGTATTTTAGTACTAAAATTTAGTCCCGGATGTAATTTAGTACTTTGTTTTAAAGGTAGATGTATTTTAGTACTAAGTTTTTAATAGTAGACGTATTTTAGTACTGTAATTTAATCCCGGATGTAGTGTTGTGCGATTAAAGAAAATTTTTAGTTTGGAAGACTCTTTTATATTTAAATTCTATAGATTTCAATAAAGTTAATTATTAAAATTTAATATAGGTAACGGTTTTTACGGTTATATGGGTAACGCCATTTTAGCGGTAACGGTAGTTGATCTGAAAGCGTATTTTAGGGGAAACAGTTTTGCGGTAACGGTAACCAACCTTGCAATAAACTAATGTTAACATCTGTTCTTTGGTTTCGGCAAGACGGCGCCATGAGACTCACAGCCGATCAAACGATTCAGTTGCTGCTTAAGACATTTCGGTAATTTATCGATTTGGCGATGTCAATTGGCCGCTTCGTTCTTGTGAATTAACTCTGTTGAATTATTTTTTCTGGGACCATTAGATAGAGCAGGTTTACTTAAACAAAAATAATGATACGAAGATGAAATTAGGCGCTGCATTAAGTTGACGAAGCGTTTTTGGAAAGTGTACTTAAAAATGTTGTGAACTATTTTGGTAATGAAAAGTTTATTTTTAAGTAAATTTACTTTCTAACCTTAAATTTGCAGACACAGTACATATTTATTAAAACTTTAATTACTATCTTATTCATCTAATTAGTTAGTTAAAATATTTTACAATAATATAATAGTTTAAGAATTCTAGTTGTTCTAATTTTTATTAACACTACTTATGACACTTTACTAATGAATGGCGAATATGTAAAACTTTTATTTTCACACCTACATGTATATAAGTATACTCGTATTTTAACAAGTATATATTTTTATTTTTCTGTGTATTAAAAAAATATATACATATAATATAAAATAACAAAAAACATTTTAATAAAAACAAAAGACAAAAATAAATTTATTAAATAATGAAACAACCAACCACCTGTACCATTTATATGCACATTTAATTAAAGTCTATATGATTAGTATAATATACATATAATAAATGTTTTGAACACATTGTCATGCTAATTGTTCGATTATACTTTTATATACACCAGCACAAAACTAAGATTATAACAGATTGTTGAGTTTGTTAACCCTATAACGTTAAACAATTTGTTTCAAGGCGGCTATGTTTTGTGCAGTTTAACATAAATATTTTTAATTGGAAACACATTTAGTACTGTAGTCTTCAAATAACTTCATTTAGTGCAAAGTTTCAAAATCGTTTGAATTAAAATTTACTTTCAAGATTTAAAGGGTCAAGAAAGGAATAAATTTTACTTAAAATAATCACACATATGAGTGTTGTTTTTGTTTTCACATAGTTTAATTTACTAATACATTCTCACCACTTAGGTTTTTGACAACTGAGTTAGGTCTTTGACAGGAGAGTTTCCGCTCTATGTATATTTCTCAATGATAGTTCTCATAGAGTAACATTGAGAAGAGACGTAATTGTCAAAAACCTAAGTCTATTATCAGAAACCCAACTCTTGTAAGAACAAAATACATGTCAGTCAATATATATTTTCTTGTTGTATCAGACAAAGTATAACAAGTAGTCCGACTCTTTGACAACAGTACCTAACTCTATGCATGTGTTAGTAAAAAAGTACCTAACTGTAAACATGTGTTAGTAACAAAATTACACATGTATTGGTATCTTCTAAATTTTCTACAGGCAACAGAGTTCTATAAAAATGTTTTAAATTTTAATTTGTATGAATTTTCAATACCAAAAATTAGAACTCTGTTCTATAATTTAAATTCTACAATAACAAAAAATTACATGTCAGAAATTCCGAAAATATTTTTTCTTGATTTGTGCAAAATAGAAAAGTTTTAAGAATGAAAGTGTGCAAAAAGTGTTTTAAAAAAATAAAGAATAATATGTGTTAACGTAATAATGAGTAAAAAACGTTATTTTTATTAGAAACTAAAAGTTTAAATTTCAAGACATTTCATTTGTTTACATTTCTCTGAGCTCACACGGTACCCGTATATGTGAGAGAGAAATTTTAAAAATTGAGAGTCGGACTACTTGGTATACTTTGGTATCAGACATATGATTTGTGTTATTTTTGTTTGACAGAACGGAATTATATATCTCTATATATAATTCTCTATGATATTTCTTACGTACAGTGGAGCCTTTGAAAAACAAATTTTACACTTTAGAAGAAATTACTCGTACCGATTAAAATACAGAATGAAAATTAGGTCAGCATGAACTCTGACATTATGTATTGTACATGTATGTATGTATGTATTTATGAAATTTCCAAATTGTTTGTATACAATCAATCGAGTCGTGTGCGGAAAGATAACAATTCGCACTTAAGTACTTAAAGATTTTTATTTTATAGCTAATCACAGTCATTCTATTTTAAAATATGGGCCATATTAAATTTTAACAAAATTTCCATTATTTTCTTGTATATTTTTATGGAGTTATCGTTCAAAATGTTATCATAAACATATTTTAAATTATAAAAATAAAAACTTGACTTTTGGCTCCAAAAAACGAACAACTTTTAAATATTTTTGTTTAAAATGTTAAAACAAATATATATAGCTCGATTGCAGCAAAAGAGTCATAACTCAAAAGACAACAAAATAACTTTGAATGTTTTCTGCATACACAAATACACATAGAACGCAGACTAGAAAAAATCAAACAAAAAAATTACTCAAAATAATCACACATACGAGTGTTGTTTTTGCTTTCACATAGTTTTTGTTACTAATACATTCTCAACACTTAGGTTTTTGATAACTGAGTTAGGTCTTTGACAGGAGAATTTCCGATCTACTATGGATTAGAAAGATTTCAGTTAAAAATCTAAAAAAAAATTGAGTTATGACCCTCTTGCCACAAATGATCGTTATGTACAATATTTAGTTAATTACTATCGTTGATACCAAAACAGAATAAACATTTATTGTTAATTAAAATATAAATTGTTTACATTTAAGACGTGTTAATTGAAAAATGCAATTAAATAGTAATATATAAATGTGTGTGTAATAACTCTCAATAATTATGGATCATTAACCCTTCTTCTTTTATTTGTAAATAAATACTCGAACAAATTCTGAACTCAAAAACCTGAACAATTAGTCAGACTTTCAACCAACACTTTAAGACAATGTGTTGTATGTAACCTTGAGAGTAAATACTATGATTATGAGAATTTGTTCTAAAACTAAATTGCCTTTTTCAGACTGGTTTTTAACAGTTTAATTAAAAAAAAAAAAATGTTAAATTAGTTTTGCTTATTTTCAACATTATACTCTGTACGTGCAGTTGGTAGCATGGGATTTGTTCGAAACAAAATTAATAAGAAAACATAACTATTGCAATTTATCACTGTGGTTAGTAGTTACGTCAAATACTTCAAATACTTCCGATTGTAATCTGTCTAAAAATACGTACATACATTCTCATTGATACATTTAACTCTATATTAGTCATTCACTTGGACAGTGGTATAAACTTAATGTTTATACCAAAGCAAATATTTATTAAAAACCAGGTTTTCTGTACTATTCTGCAGACGTTTTTTACTATAGTAAAATGTTGTTAATAACTAGAACTATTTTGTTAGACAGAGTTCGATATAAACACCATATATAGATGAATCGATATCATACTCTAGATATCTGGCAAAATAATTTACTACAAAATCCTTTTATTAAAATGAAATATAACTCGTGTGTTGAATTTTATTTTGAATTAGTGAAAATCGAACACTTTGGTTGATATATTACAAAGTTTTGCCCTTTGTTTGGCTCTGAAGCCTTGAAGCTATTAATAAAAATGTCCATTGTCATATTTATGTCTTATGTGCAGCTTTTCTGCACTTTTATCAATAAAAACAAAGAATCGATCACGTATGCACTCTAAGAATAATATTATATGTATATGCATTATCTGAAACTGTTCCAAACATTAAAGAGCATATAAAACGAAAACAATGCCGCATTTACTAATATGATTTTTTTATCAACTTATTACATGATTTTTTAAATTACCCATTTAAAATTAAAATTCAAAAGATACAAAAATAAATTATGGAATATCTCTATATTATGGGTAAGCTTGGACAAATTTAAAATTTTATGCGGCTGGAAAAAAATGTTTTTTTTTTTTAAATGCTCCAGTTCACGAACGATTATCAATAGACCCAAAATATTTTGGGAGGCATTCTAAAATACATAAAGGTTTATATTGAGGGCGGTAACAAAATTACTTTTTTCTGTGAGTTGGCCTAATACACATAGATCAGAAACACTCCTGTCAAAGTCCTAACTCAGTTATTGGTTTAAACCATAGAGTTAGAGAAGTACACATTCGGCTGTGCCGAATCTTATATACCCTTCACCAAATTATACTTTAAGGGCCTGGCTCACTAAATGCGAACGAACATTTCCTTTCTTATTTTATATTGAAAACAACAAATTAATTTGAATTTTTTTTATTGTTTTCAATATAAAATAAGAAAGAAAATGTTCGTTCGCATTTAGTGAGCCAGGCCCTAAAATAAAATTTTTACAAATTTTTTTTGAATTTTATTTAAGCAATTTTTTTCAAAATTTTTTTTTTCGAAATTGTTTTTTATTTTTCTTTAATTTTAAAAATTTTTGTTTTTATTTATTAGTGAATAAAATTTATGACAAAAACATTTTTTTTGGAAAAAAAATTTGGGTTAAAAAATATTTTTCCCGATTTTTACCATTGTAGGTCCAACTTATGTACATCGTTGCAATGGATTTTGAAATATCTATCATTGGATATCCATATTGTCTATATTTATGACTTAGTAATCGAGATATAGATCAAAAATAGGCCAAAAATAGAGGTTGCCCGGTTTTTTCTTTATATCTCAGCCGATTTTCTCGATTTTAAATAGCAACTGAGCCTGATATATTAATGTATGAGTCATGTGTGTAAGTTATTTGGGGGCTACGGAAAGTTGATTTCAACATACAGACGGACATAGCTATATCGACTTATATACTTTGTAGGGTCGCAAATGAAAACAAGTAAGAAAGTATAGTCGGTTAAGCCCGACCATATACCCTACTCTAAGTAAATGAGCAAAAACATTTTTCTTTCAAAATTTCAATAATTTATATTCGTGAACGATTTTCGGAAGTGGGCCTTATATGGGAGCTATGACCAATTATGGACCGATCACCATGAAATTAGGTGGTGCGATTAATGTCTGTATGAAAGTTATTTATGTTGCATTTTATGTGTATACCAACATTTTTAAGAGATTTATGCTCGTTAAAGTGATTATTGGAAGCAGGCTTTATATGAGAGCTATGACCAATTATAGACCGATCACCATGAAATTAAGTAGTATGATTAATGTCTGTATGAAAGTTATTTATGTTGCATTTTATGTGTATACCAAAATTTTTAAGAAATTTATGCTCGATAAAGTGATTATCGGAAGCAGGACTTATATGGGACCTGTGACTAATTATGGACGGATCATAATAAAATTTGGTGACATGAATTCCGTATATATAAAACTTATTTGGAGAAAAACTTGTGTAGATACCTATATAAATTAAACATTTATGACCGATAAAGTGCAATTTCGAGAGGACATTTGTATGGGGGCTAGGTGAAGTAATGGACCGATTTCAGCCAATTTCAATAGGCTTGGTCCTTGGGAAGAAAAAATGATATGTACTAAATTTTATCGAAATATGTGTACTCTGCGCACAAGGTTTACATGGACAACTAGCCAGCCAGACGGACGGACGGACATCGTTTAATCGACTCAGAAAGTGATTCTGAGTCGATCGGTATACTTTAAGGTGGGTGTTAGACTAATATTTTCGGGCGTTACAAACATCTGCACAAATCCATTATACCCTCCCCACTATGGTGGTGTAGGGTATAACAAGTAATAGAGCTATATTCGACTGTGCCGAATCTTATATATCTTTCACCAAATTATACTTTAAAATAAAATATTTTTTTAATTTTTTGTTTTCAAAAAATATTTTTTTTCAAAATTGTTTTTTTTAATTTTCTTTAATTTAAAAATTTTTTTTTTATTTATTAGTGAATAAAATTTATGACAAAAAAATTTTTATTGTGAAAAAAAATTCGGGTTAAAAAATATTTTTCCCGATTTTTACCCATTGTAGGTCCAACTTCTTATATACATCGTTGCAATAAACTTTGAAATATCTATCATTAGATATCCATATTGTCTATATTTATGACTTAGAAATCGATATATAGATACAAAATAGGCCAAAAATAGAGGTTATCCCGGTTTTTTCCTTATATCTCAGCCATTTGTGGGCCGATTTTCTCGATTTGGGAACTACGGAAAGTTGATTTCAACATACAAACGGACAGACGGACATGGCTTTATCGACTTCGCTATCTATAACGATCCAGAATATATATACTTTGTAAGGTCACTCAAGGTGAAGGGTATAAAAACTCAAACAAAAAAATTACTTAATATTGTCACACATACAAGTGTTGTTTTTGTTTACACATAGTTTTTTTTTACTAAGGTCCTGATTCAGAAACTCGAAAAGAAAACAATTTTAAAATTTTTGTATAAAAATCACTAAGTTTTTAAATAATTTGTGAGTGTTTTTCATACAAACATTTTAAATATGTTTTCCTAGCGTGTTTCTGAATCAGACCATAACATATTCTCACCACTTACGTTTTTGACAACTGAGTTAGGTCTTTTACATTTCGAACTATGTGTATTTATCTATGGTTTAAAGTTTAAGCCATAGAGAAATATATGCACATAGAGCGGAAACTAGAAAAAAACTCAAACAAAATTTTCACGTAGTTTTTTTTACTAATACATTCTCACCATTTAGGTTTTTGACAACAGAGTTAGGACTTTAATTTTTAATTTATCGACATTAATATTTTTCTCAATTTCAATTTGTGTTTTCTTTCGATTTCTCAATTTCAATTATTTTTTCTCAATATTAATAAGCTATTCGTAATTTCAAATTGTATTTTCTCAATACTAATTTGGAATTCATCCATTTTTTACAACAAAAAAAAATTATAAGATATTAAATTTCAATCTATACAGAATTAACTTTCTAAAAAGAAAAAAAGCTGTTGGGAAATTGCCGGTGTTATTAAAATTACTCCCACCAAATTACTGCCACAGGTAGCCCAATTTCCTGGACTTTTCCCAACCAGGAAAATAATAAAAAAAATCTGTACATTCCCGAGAATGAATTCCGAAAATCCAATACAATTTATCCAGTAAAGTGTTGATATTCAATAATCTACTTTTGTTGTTTTATTAAAATATTTAAGGGGTCCGATTAAATTAAATCAGTATATATAAACAAATTTAATCCAGTATTATTGTCATTATTTTCTATAAATATACTTAGAAGATTTAGTGTTAAGCATCTTAGTAATTCGTTTAAGAAATTAAAATTTCAATTTGTATTATGTCGACCGTTTAGAAAAGTTAATTTTGTGTCTTAAATAAATATTTTTCTGTTTTTGTCACACAGATAAAATAATTTTGACTTTTATGATTGTGATAACTAAATAAATATTGTCAATTCCGCCTAAATTACCGAATTTTCTGTTGTAGCTGACAATTGTTTGTTGTGGTTGTTCTTCTATGTCAACTGATTTTCTGTTGCTAGCATCCGAAAAATCGATCGATATAATCGAATTATTCGATTGGCAACAAATCACAACGAACTAGTTTTCTGTGCAGAAATAAATCTATAACTTAAATTACCGACATTTCCCGTGAATTCCTATGCTAGATGTACAGGAAAATGCAGAATAAAATTTACTCCTTTTGGGAAATTGTATAGAGTAAGACTATTTTCATAAAAGCTCTATATAGTCAACGATTAATACGAATGATAATTTTAATTTAAATAAACTTGCCGATATAATCATATCGTATGGTTTATGGCTGGTTAAAATTCAATTTATTAAGTACATATTTGAATATATTTTTTTCTAATTTGTTGTTGATCCTCGAGAAAACAATTTTACATTTTTCTAAATTCTCAAAGCCTATTAAAATGCATTTTTGTTTTATGATATTATATGTTAATAGGAGTATGTAAATAATTAAAATAAGTTAATACTCACAATATGTAAAAGAAATTATCACTATCTTTCCGCTTCATATTGATAGCTGGATTTTGTATGTGTTTTCCATTATCAGTTACCGTATCTCGAAAACCATTTGTTTGTACACCCAGACCTTTGGTTGCATTATTTTGGGGCAGGCTTGATACATCTTTTGTTTGTCCAGACGAAAAGAAACGCAGAGTTTTATCCATGGTGCTAAATACAAATATAAATAAGAACAAAACAAATAAATTAGTAAAAACATGCGTAGTAGTGCAACAATCTTGTTTATACAAATTGTAAATACGTAGGAATTGTTTATGTACAATTCTTATCACATACATATTTAACATATATTTTTGATAGTCGTACTTCTTATACGAGTACATAAGTATATTTGGTATAAAGTCAAGGTAAAGGCACTCGTTAACTGATAACATTTATCGATATATATAAACATAACATAGTACACACAAACATCTTTATATATATTATATGAGAAAATATTTTACAGTGAGCATCATAAAAAAAAAAACCATAAAATAAGATTTCATTGAAAAGAACGCTAACATGTTTTTGGTGTATGTAGACATATTTGAAAGTAAAATAAGGATAATTTAATTATTTCAAAGAATCGAATAAGTTCAATTTGAGCTTAATTCACGAAAATCTTAATTCAGAATTATAAATATCAACAATTCATTCCAGAAAAACAATCAAACAAATTCTTTAGCTTCATTCAAAGGCTTTTATTTAAATAGAATTCATTAGTTGTTGAATTAATTCATAATGGAACTAATTCACTCAACCTTTGAATTTGTGATGCAGTTTTTATTTCCATCCGGAGTATGCTTCTTATGAAATCTTCTTGGGTAACTAAAAAGTTATTAGTTAAGACAAGCTAGATAATACTATCCGACGAGAGTTGGTTAGAGACGGTACGTAATTATTTATATGGACGATATTGTCATTCCATCAAAAGACGAAGAGTAGGGTTTTGAAAAGTTGAGTAAATTTTTAAAAGTCGCGTCGTCAAACGGCCTTGAGATAAAATGGAACAAGTGCCAATTTTTGAAAAAAAGTATTAAATTCCTGGGATATAGAATAAAGAACTCATCAATATATCCAACATATGAGAAAATCTCTGCGATTAGAAACTTCCCCATTCCAACTAATGTGAATGCATTGCAAAGATTTTTGGGACTTACGTCATTCTTTCGACGCTTTATAAGGGAGTACGCATTGGTCGCTAAATCATTGTCGGATCTTCTTCGTAAAAATGCTAAGTTCAAGATGGGCGACAACGAACTACTTGCGGTTCAACAATTGAAATGTGCACTTACGAGCAAATCGATTCTAAGACTTTATAATCCAAAAGCTGAAACAGAAATTCATACAGATGCTAGTACGTATGGTTACGGTGCAGTACTTTTTCAGAGAGATTCAGAGGACATGCAGCTACACCCTGTTGAGTACATGAGCCAAAAAACGTCACCAGCTGAGGAAAAGTACCATTCGTATGAGTTGGAGGTGCTAGATATCGTTGAAGCGCTGAAAAGATGGAGAACTTACGTCATGGGTCTGAAATTTAAAATCGTAACTGATTGCAACGCATTCGCAATGACCATGCGCAAAGAAGATGTTCCTGTTCGAGTTTCGCGTTGGGCACTTTTTCTTCAAGATTTTGATTACATCATAGAGCACCGATCGGGTACGAAAATGAGACATGTAGACGCTCTCAGCCGTGTAGCGTGTCTGATGATACAAGATAGTCTACTACATCGCATAAAAGAAGCTCAAAAAAGTGACGATCGTATCAATGCTATTCGTAAAGTTTTGGAGATGAGCGAATATGAAGATTATTTCATCAAATACGATATAGTTCATAAAGATGCAGCTCAGGAACTGATAGCAATACCAGAGAACATGGAGAAAGAAATAATTGAAATGGCACATCGGCAAGGACACTTCGCGACAAAAAAAGACGAAAGATTTGGTCGAAAAGCTATTTTTTATTCCAAAATTGGACGCTAAGGTAGATGCCGTTGTAAAAAGTTGCGTTGAGTGTATCAAAACTGACTCAAAAGCCGGAAGGAAAGAAGGATTGCTTATTCCGATAGGCCACTTCTAACATACCATCTAGACCACGTCGGACCAATGGATAATACAAAAAAGTTATACAATCACATTCTGGTGATTGTCGACGCATTTTCGAAATTCGTTTGGCTTCATCCTACGAAGAGTACAGGCAGCAAAGAAGTATTGGATAAATTACAAAGACAAGCAGCTATTTTCGGCAACCCAGTTCGTGTTATCACCGACAGAGGTACAGCATTTACCTCGAAAGAATTCGAAGAATACTGTAAAAGGGAAGATATTCAACACTTGTTAATCGATACCGGAGTACCAAGAGGTAACGGTCAAGTTGAGAGAGTACATCGTGTGGTCGTGCCCATGTTAGCCAAAATGGGCGCCGAGCAGCCGAACAACTGGTACCGATATGTGGATCGAGTTCAACAAATCCTGAACAACACCCCATCAAGAAGCACGCAGAATACCCCATTTACAATTTTAACAGGCATCGATATGAGAACAAAGGAAGATTTCGAATTAGAGAAAATATTTGAGGAACTAACAATTGAAGAGTAATATTTATTTAACGTTTTTCTTTTTTCCTTTCTTATATTAAAACTTTTCGCTTTTAGGGGGGAAATTTCCATTCCCCTGGATCCACTCCTGATTCATTAAACACATTGTAGACAGCAGGCTACACGACTGCTAATCTATAAATAACTTGAATTTATGAAAATAAACATTTTTGTTTTCAGCTATATTTAAAATCTTCAGATTTTTAATATAAAATTTGTAAATAAATACCACCTGTCAGCAAATTTATAATTTTAGTAAATTTTATTATAACTACCTTTATAGATAAAATATCGTTACCGAAGTAATCCAAATTAGCGTTACCGTTTAACCGTTTCGAATCGGTAGACAAACTTGATCAAAACTTTACTGTGGCACTTTTTGATTGTTATGCACTGTACCTACTAACATACATACATAAATACTTATGTATGAAGATAATATTGTTATTTAAATAATAAAAATCAAGAATTCACGCCTCTTTTATGACTATTGCGCTATAGAGACACTTGTTGCGATGATTATCTTTCGAAGACCTGTGACATTTTAATTTCTACACAATCGTACGAGTATTTTTTATACGATTATTTTGATCACCAAGCGACTTTGGGACAATTGTGGGATATAAATAAGCTAATATTTGTGTATGAATATTTTATTATTCAGTCTCCACGTAGAGAATTGTTAAAAGGTAAACGATAAGGTTTTCAAATTAAAGAAATAAAATTATGATATTGCATTGTTCTTAATGCGTTCTTCAAGAACAAAGAACTTTGAAACAAGTCACGGCCAAACAACTTTAAAAATTAACATAAATTAAGATTGTAAAAATGGTTTTGTATACATTTGTATCCATATATATGTATCAATAATTTAAAGAGTTATATTGGGAGTTCAACAGAACTCCCAGTTCGTCGAAGAGACCGTGTAAACACAATAAAAACGACAGCGGCAAAAACTAAATTAAATTTATTAACGGCGAGTCAGGCTAGGAGATATAGTCAATATAATATTAAAATATCGTTAGTTTCAAATACGCATTGGTTTTTACGTACACAAATTTATAGTCTATTCTGTAAATTGTCATTTATGCCTATTATTTTCAACTATTTGCAAAAGATTTTTAAAATTTGTATGTAAGCAAATGCAACTAATTGGCAATGAATTGATTATTTTATTGAGTACATACATATTTGCAATGTGACCTCGATAAATTTGTTTTTTAAGTTCATGTTGTAAGTTAGTATTTCAGTTTTTTAAAGTTTAAAGCCAAATTTGTTTTTAAATATCACATACATAGACATATTTACATTCTTTTTACAAAGAGGGGGTATCTATAAGTATACTATATGTATAAAAAATATTTTCTCACAAATTAATATGTTTTTTTTTTAATTCTAACCCCATACAGAGTTGTGCTATTTCATCTGTCCATAAACAATTATGTATGTATGTATGTTTATACTTGTTTTAAGTTATTTTAAGACCACATGATATGAATTGATTTATACTAAAAAAAAGTCTTTATTTTTAGGCATTAATACCATAAAATGTAAACTAACTATAAGAAATTGGACCATAAATGGCTGAGTTAGAATAAAACTAAATACATAGAGAATTATACATAGAGACGAGACACTTCGATTTTTCAAACAAAAATACAACAAATAATATGTGTGATACAACAACAAAATACAGTGACTAGCATGTATTTTCTTGTTGCAAGAGTTAGGTTTTTGACAATTCCGTCTCGTCTCTATGTTACACTATGACTTTTATGTTTTGAAAGCAGAGATCTAGCAAAAATACTTGTAAAATATGTCTAAAAGTTAGGTTGTCTAATCGGGAAAAATTTCCCAGGAAATTTCGGGAATTTCTTTGTAATAAGTTTTCTTTTTAAAATCATAGTATTATTTCTGCACAAAACAGATTCGTTTATTTCTAATCGAATAATTCGATTATAGTTTTTTTCGATACTATCAACAGACTATCAGTTGACACAGAAGAATTATGTTTAAAATAACCTAATTTGTCTTACCTCAAATTAAAATTTTTTATCCATAACAGAAAATTAAATATGAATTAAATTAAAATTTTTCAGCCATTTTCAACAGAAAATTAAATATTAATTACAAAGGTTCGGAGAACTAATTCTAAATTCAGTTTCCATTAATGAATTCATTATGAATTAGTTTATAAGCTTAATTCCTTTGTACTTCAAATGTATTGAGTTCATACCTTTGAGAATTCATTATTTATGGAATTCATTCCATAAATTTTTTAATCCATTACAAAATATCTTTAAAAATGTATTAAATGATTAAAATGATTTGTAAATGATTAAAAGTAAAACAAAAACTGAATGAAGAAAAAATATTTTAATTCAAATTGTATTAGAATTGAATTACGAAAAGAAATTATGATTCAATTTTTGTATAAATTCTGTTATGAACTAATTCCATTATAACAAATTCAACGATAAATGAATTATATTTAAATAAAAGCCTTAGAATGAAGCTAAAGAATTAGATGTTGGAAATGGATTTAAGGAATAAATGGCTGACATTATTATACTTCCGAATTAATATTTTTGAGAATTAAGATCAAATTCAATTAATTAATATAATAATTTTGAGATTTTTTTTTAAAACAAGTTAGAGTGCTATATTCAGTGCTATGACGAATCTTAAATGCGCTCTACCTGAATATAATGACAATTACAAAAAATAAACCTGTATAAAAAACTCGCTCAAAATTGTTCCTTATTCACCACAATTAAAAATGAATATAAAAAGGGTATACAAATTGTATATAAACAAATTTGTTGATATACATGAATCAAATTCTTATGCGCATTAATATTATTTTCGGAAGTGAGTCCAATATGTTAAAGCCAACTACTAAACTAATTTGTGTTGAACCTTATTCTCTATATTAATACTAATAATTCATCCCCCAAAATCCATCAGTATGATTTTTGCATACTTGTTATTTTTTTTTTAATTTATATTGATATTTCTGTTAGGTAATGGATATGAGAGATATATTTGGTCACTTTACAAGGTCTCTTATCAGTCATAATGTCCTAATATATCACGACTCGACGGCTGAGCATAACCGACTCTTAGGCATTCGGCGTTGGTCTCTGCTGGTTCGTTACGATAACACAATAAACATAGCATAGGAAGTAATATTATTTTAGGACATTTTTTTGATGAAAAGTAATAAAAACTATTGTGAAATATTAGGACGTTATGACAATATGACATGATAAGAGACCTTGTGAATTGACCAATTATGTGACGATCGTCATAAACAATTTTACCGTCATTTCTATGCATCCGAGTCTTATTTTGGTTAAATTTCATCAATAACAATATTTTTAGTAGATTTTGGGATGTTGAATTGTATCTTGATGTCGATATTTGTACAATATTTATTTGCAATAAAATGGTTTTCGGAAGTTGGGCATATATAGGAGCTAAACCCAGCTTTGAATCGATATTCACATAATCCAGTAGTATGATTTTTACATACATATAACTGAGCTGTTTCGATATAGATATGATTTTCGGAAGTTGTCCTTATATGAGAACTATGACCAATAATGGGCCGATCTTCAGAAAATTCTGTACGATAATGTATATATGAAGATTATTGATGTTGAATTTCGAACTGATAATGATATTTGTAAGAGATTTATGCGGATTTAAGATAAGTAGGCCTTATATTGAAGTTGTGGTCAAATATGGACCGATAGTTTGATTTTTTTATTACATTTATAACTTATCTGTGCAAAATTTTAGTTTAAAATCGATATTTATGTAGGTTAATGTGTTTAAAATGATTTTTATATGTGTAAAGGGGCCCATAGACACATACTGCTCATGCTCATGCAATAAGCATGTATTGGTAAATTTTAAATTTTTGTTTATGTATGCGACACACAGACAATGCAGTATGAAAAATCAAAATAGTTTTGATTTTGAAATGAACTCGTACTGCTGACAGTTCTTCAAATGAACAATAGTATACATTTTTTCATTTTTGTGAAATATAATTTTTAAATTTGACGTTTTAGTTACTGAAAAATAGAAAATAATAATTTTTTTTGTTCTCAAACGCATTTTTTTAAATGATGATTGATAGGTGTGTAGTAAAATATCAATCACACACGTATACGAAGGGTTCATCGGCAGTATGTATCAGCAGTATGTGTCTATGGGCCCCTTAAGGATTATTTACTTATGTCGAATTTTTTATTTTTATTTATTTATTTATTTATTGATTTCAATACATAAAAGCCTTCGTGGCCAATTATACATGTATTTTTAGATTAATAAGCATGTATTACAATAATATCATCATTAATTTAAATTTAAAATCTAAAACTAAATATATTAGTGTAAAAAAAAGGCTCCCCAGCCACACAAACTTTGCTTAAATTGAAAAGTAAAAAATAAATTTTAAATCCTGAAAACCAGATTACAATAAAATTAAATTCAAATATTAACAGAAGAAAGATATTGTAAAACTTTTAATTTATATGTAGAAATGGAAAATGAGAATAATTTAAGATCCGATGGCAATTGATTCCAAATACGACAGATCCTTATTGAATTTAAACCTGATAACGAAAATTATAGGAGATTGATGCGTATTTAAGTGATTTCCGGAAGTGAACTTTATATGGGGTATATAATCAAATAAGGAGCGATTCAAACAAAATATAGTTTTGAGATTTATTTTTACATTAAACTAATTGTTTGTGAATAGTGTAGGTATACTATTATTCAATAGGTAATTATGTACCATAGAGCCATATTCCTGAAATAAATTTGTATGGGGGCAATGATAAATCATAGACCTATTCTTATAATTTTCTGCAGAGTTTGTTATTTTATCATAACGTATGCAAAATTTCATTTCAGCAAAATATTATTTGAAAAATGTTTTGGATGTTGTTTCACATTTTGGTTCGTAACTCGGGTTCGTAGTGGACCGTTTTTACTGATTTTCAATACCAAACTGCTTAGGAGTATGGCCAACAGTTTTGTGTAAATTCTGTAGATTTCGGTTGTGTAATTTAGACGTGATAGTGTTTTACACAGACATACGGACATAGCTCAATCATCTTTGAATTTCAAAATATATCAAAAATACAAGTATGTATTAGGATTCCTAATCGTGAAAAATTTCCCATGAATTCCCGGGAATATTTATTTAGATATTGGTTTGTTGCCAATCGCATGAAATAAATAACTACCGTGTAGACAAGCTTTTGTGTTCAGGCGTACATAATGTTATTTTGCGGCATACAAAATGACATGACAATTGTATTTACATTAACTAAGCTTGTTTGTTTTTAAAATTGCAATGCTTTGAACAACTGTCTAGTATTCGGTCGTACTTTATTAAGTGTGAATTAACTATAAACATACATATGTATGTATGTAGTATGTATATTTATGCATAGAATTCGGCGATACTTGTTTAAAGTAAATAAATAAAGAAAATAAACTTGTTTTCGTATCATAATTTAATGTATCTTGTTTTGCATTGATTGTTTTTTTATTTTAATATACGTATATTCAAGGTATTTTTAAAAACAAAGATATTTAACGTATACATATCTTTTAATAATTTTGTCAATAAATACATACATATCATGTGTTAACTGTATGTTGTATGTATGTATGTATTTTAATCTATTGTAAATTTAATAAATACATCAATTAATTTTTATCAATTCTAAATGAACAATTACTACGCATTTACAATTATTTATAATAAGATTTTTGAACTTTGTCACTGTAAAATTTCGAAATACATATGTACTGCATGTACTTTTTATAAGAAAAAAATAATAATTCCGGATTTTTCTTTTTTTCGTACCTTTTTATATAGTATTGGATTAATTTGTATTAATTTATATATTGTATTTGATTTAAATAACTTCACTTTAGAAATGGTATTTTATTAATTAGTTTTTTATTTTTTAATGTTTTTCTTTTTTTAAAAAAAATCAATAATCAACTGAAAAAGTAATAAAAAACACGATCGCTTCCATAAACGTCTCTGATCAAACTGATTGCTTGTTTGTTTATTTCGTCTATATACAATTTACTATGCAGATACTCTTAGTACAAATAATACATAGATACATACATATGCATGTATCAGAGTTGGAAAATGTACTACAATAGATTTCAGTAAAGGCACGAAAACCTAACCTGGTGAATACCTTTTAATAATAACAAAAAAGTACTAAATTAGTGTTGAATGTTAAAGGAACTGAACGTTTTGGATGATAAGAAATTTGTATGTGTCACGAGTAAGTGAACATGATTAAATAACAAGTATAATCTATATAGTACATGGGGGATTGATTTCATGTCAAGTGAACCAACTTTTGAAAACGATGTCTTCCGATCGGGATGAAATTTGTACCAAGGTTAGTTCTATTGAATAGTAATTCAGAATACAGTTAGAGGGGGTCAAAATGTGACATTTTGACCAAGCAGGTGTTTTTATACCCTTCACCTTCGTGAGAAGGGTATATATAAGTTTGTCATTTCGTTTGTAATTTGCACAATATAGCTTTCCGACCCTATAAAGTAAATATATTCTGGATCCTTATAGATAGCGGATTTGATTTAGCCATGTCCGTCTGTTGAACTCAAGACCCTAGATATCTTCGGGATCCAAATCTTCAATTATTCTGTCAGACATGCTTTCGAGAAGTTTCCCATTTAAAATCAGCAAAATCCGTCCATAAATAACGGAGATATGAGCAAAAATCCAAGACAACCTTTTTTTTGGCCTATTTTTGATCTATATCTCAATTACTAAGTCATAAATATAGACAATATGGATATCTAATGATAGATATTTCAAAGTCCATTGCAACCATGTATATTAGGCTATAGTAAGTTGGACCTACAATGGGTCAAAATCGTGAAAAATATTTTTTAACCCGAATTTTTTTCACAAAAAACATTGTTTTGTCATTTTTTTCACTATAAATTAAAAAAATATTTTTTTTTTTTTGTAAATTAAAACAATTTTTTTTTTAAATTAGAAAAAACTTCTAAAAAACAATTTCGAAAAAAAAAATTTATTTTAAAATATAATTTGGTGAAGGGTATATAAGATTCGGCACAACCGAATACAGTTCTCTTACTTGTTTCTCATCCACTTGTTCTTAGCAAATCTTTCGAATTAAAAAATAAAAAAAGTTTGAAATTTTTACCAAATTTCAGTGAATTTATCAATAACTGGGAATTTAGCACAATTCTTACTAAAATATTAATTTTGTATTCCCCTATAACTTTTTGAAAACAAATTAAATTCATCCACTTGTGGTGGGTTTTTCTCGATTTTAAATAAATATCTCAACAAGTCTTTACCTATCAGGCCTGTCACATAATTCCATTCCGATCGAAAGTAAAACGAAAATTTCTGTCAGAATGAAACCACTTTTAGATTTCAAAATGGAATTGATATTTCTTTATAATTATTTGTTTTTCTAAAATTTTTAATAAATTTCTGTACCAAAAACTTCATATAAAAAAAAACGCTATTAATATAAAAAAACGCTATCAAATTAAAATCAGAAATATAGAATTATTAAATATTTTTGGAATTTATAAATTACACGGAATTTGAAGAACCTAAAACGAAATCGATCGGAATAAAAACTACGGAATTGAAATCATTCCGAACAAAATGTGTGACAGGCCTATATATCTTGATTACTAAGTCAGCAACATAGACAATATGGTTATCAAATGAAATGTATTTCGAAGAGCTTTCCAACGCAGAACCAATTTATCAGAAACTGAATGAAATTCTCAGTGAATGATTTGAATGAGTAAACAATTTTAAATGCAATTTTCGTTTGAACATATTAAAATTCGTTTACTAAAGACAAAAAACTAAATTTCTATCGCAATTTTGAGGAATCAAATGGAATATGACCTTATCAAAACAACCCAATAAGCAACAAAGCCCCAAAAATTCAAGCACTTGAACATTTTGTTGGAATTTGACTTGAATGCAAATATAATTATGTTTTAAACTTGAAAAATATTTGAAAATATTAAATAAGCTCTGTTCAATAACTAAAAGTTGTTACTAGTTAGTAACAATTGTTACTGGAAAAGCGTTCATTAACTCAAAAAACTAGCAAGTAATGAAAAAATCAAGAGCGTATAAATTTTAGAGAGTGTTCTCTCGTTGCAAACTATTACAAGTTCTATTTTGAACTCGTAATAGTTAGCAGCATAGAATAATATATCCATAGAAGCGCTACTGAGAGGGAGAAAACCTAAGTCTGTTGTCAAAAACCTAAGTCATGAGAATGTATTAGTACGTAGTTTTGAGGTTGTATTGGTGCCTTTTTAATTTTCACCAGACACACAGAGTTCTATAAAAATGTTTAAATTTAAATTTATTTAAATTTTCTTCCATTTTCAATACCAAAAATTGAAACTCTGTTCTATAAATAAAATTCTACCACAGATAAATTTAAGTGTCAAAAATTAGTAAAAAATAAATTTGTTCATTTGAGCAAAATAAAAGTGTTTCGGAAATAAAAGTGTCCTGCAAGTATTAAAAACATTTGACAAAAATTGTGTAGAAGTGTAAAAAAGCGGTTCGGTCTATATTTAGTCGGGAAATCGAAGTTAAAATTTCAAGTATTTTGATGTGTTTAATTCTCTCACAAGTATGTTGAATTCACATATCACAAGTACGTGTGAAGAGAGTAATTATTGTTACTCTCAGCATACTCTCAGTTGCGCCTCTAGTTGTACCCTATGGTTAGCAGGTTATATCATATGTTTTGTGTTATTGTTTATTTATTTACAATTTTATTTTTGTGGTGAAAAAAATAAAATTGAAGAAAATGTGAATATTTATACATTTTAAAAGGAAAAAATATGAAAATTGTGTATATAAATTTTTTGTTACTGGAAAAGCGTTCATTTACTTTTACTATTTTTGAGAATTTAAGAGAGTAATTTTGTATATTTTGATTTTATTCTCTCGTTGCAAGTATTTACTGGGAAAGTAAATGAACAGACCTATATTTTTCAAACAAATGGCTTGAATTTATGTTTCCTTTTTACTGGAGAATGCTATTTCTACAAATTGTTATACAACTATAAGTCAATTGCTTGACAATCATTGAAGGCTTGAATTACACTTGCTATCAACTTGAATTCCAGTAAAAATGCTTATTGGGGAAGCTGTAAATTAAAAAAATCAATATATAAAAATTTGTGTGGCTCAATCTAAAAATATAATGTTTCCAAATTAAATGTTACCATTTATAAATGGCTTTGCTCGGAAAATACGAGTTATTTCTTGAGTTTAATTTTATTTTTTTTTTTTTAAATAACAGTTATTTTTTAGTTTAATTTTTTGCTTAGAAAGAAAAACGTTATTTGTAATTCCAAATTGTTCCGGATTATGGCCAATAGGCTAGGTTATTAAAATAATAAATAAATAAGAGTTTAAGAATGGACTCTGGAATTATATGACTTAAACAAATACAAATTAATGCGTCTAACCTTATGGACTTAGCATTTTTATTTCAGTATGATATCGACCGATACTCCATTATCGTTAAACCTATCTTCCCATCCAAAACAGCTTACTAAGAAGTACACAAATTTATTAGTTTTTTATAAAAATATCTTTAGTTTATAAGGAAATTTTAGAATCTATATTGGAAAGAACTAATTAAAATAGTAAAGATAGGGTCACACATAGCAAATATTTGACGAAAATGACGTAACCACTAAATAAAATATATTTGAATTCTTTTATTAATTTCAAAAACTTATTTTACTTAAGATGATTCAAAACACACAATTTAGTTTTATTTTATTTGATGTTGTTAGATCTTACAAATCACTTGTAAGAGTAAACACGTCAAACAATTTTGTGGCAAAAGAAGTGGTTGTGCTTTTTTGAGCAAATATTTGCATTGTGTGACCATACAACCTTAAGTGTATTCATTTAAAAAAATGAAAAATTACACTCTGATTTTTTAACATTTTGTTGTATTTTTAACAAACTATAACCAAGTGTAAAAAAATCAGAGTGTAATTTTCCTTTTTTTATTTTTTGAAAATGCTTCTCAATGACTTAAATTTGTCAAATTTGGGCATTATTTTTATTTATGATTCTTTATTATTTTGTGTGAATTCTTTATACAATTATCTTGGCAGTGTAAAATGTATTTTTTGGTAGAAATTACGGAATTATTTGTTAAAAATGGCGGATTTTTACGTAAATTTAGAAATTCTTAAATTCAAAACAACTATTGTATTGCCATAAAGTATTGCTTTGCCTTGTAAACGAATTTCTTTGCAGTGTTGCATTGCAAACTGCGTTTATGAAGTCAGCCAATATTCTAGAAATGTTTGATTTTTTATCTATATTTTTTATATCTTTAAATTTTATACACACCTATACTATGTAGTACTAAGAAATTATACTAATATGTAGTAGAGAAAATAAATTAAAAATTATTAGTCAATTTTTATATTTATAAAAGGTTTATGAAAGAAAATTGTTATGTAAAATTTGTTTTATAAACCATTGATAAATTTTAAATTCGATTATTATTAAGTTAGAAGTTTAATCGGCCGTATATTCAATTATTTTCGAATATACCAGCTTACAAACTGAACTTTCTATATCATTTTTTTGCTCCACTGTTAAATTAGTATCACTTATTTTATTAGCCAAACACTGAAATAATTGCATTGTACAGTTTGTTTTTCCTTTTGTTTTTCTTTTGGACTTAGTTTTAGTGTTTGTTGTAATCGTTTCACTGTTGTCGATAGTTTTTTCCCCAGAAATACAACTGTCGCTGTATTGACAATCATCCGTTTGTTCCGGAATTGTCGTACAATAGTCGTGAGAAAGCTCATTTTGAGTGGTATTATTTGGTATGGTTACAAAAGAACTTGTCTCATCAAATGGATCCCGCCATGAATCGTCATTGTATTCTACTTTTAATTTTCTTTTCTTTGAGAATGGAACTTCTGTTTCGCTAAATGAATCACTTGTTGCATCTAATGATCTTTCTGATAGATGACACGTTGTTCTAAAATATAGAAAGTATATTTGATCGAAAACTTTTGAGCTAGAAATAAATATAACTTACATTTCCACGGTGGGGTCTTCTAAAAATTGTAATTGTGCGGCGTACTTATAGGGTCTGCGTATGATTCTATCATTCCCTGGTGACATTACCATTTTTTTGTACTTTTTGTACGCGTCACGTATGTTTTTGAACTTTTTCTTTACTTCTGTAGCTATAAATGAAAAATAGTATTATTTTAAGCAAGGTTTACAAAATCATTGAAAATATTTCTACACACCTGGTATTCCAACATCGTTTCCAATTTTACTCCAGATAGTTTCCTTATACTGATAGTCTTTATAGGATTCAAAATCTTTTTTATATAGACACTCATATTTACTAACTTCTGCGATAATTTTTTCAGTTGTATCCACATGAATTAAATTTGTTTTATTCATTTGTTTATACTTCTTTTGGATAATAAATAAAAATTCTTCTTCTTTAAATAAATGGCATTCATATAGAATGGTAAGCACTAGCTCTTGAACTATATTATCGACAACCGCTTTATCCTAATAAGGGTTCCCAGTTTTGTTCGTGTCTTATCAACAAAAAATTTATTTTTATCCACAAAACACAGTTTTTCTTATACCAACAATCCCCCAAATTGTTAAAAGCACTAGCTCTTGAACTATATTATCGACAACCGCTTTATCCTAATAAGGGTTCCCAGTTTTGTTCCTGTCTTATCAACAAAAAATTTATTTTTATCCACAAAACACAGTTTTTCTTATACCAACAATCCCCCAAATTGTTAAAAAATTGTTTTATATTAAATTAAATGATTATTGTTTTAACTTATACAAGCTTTATTTTTGCTGTTTTTTTTTAAATAAAATGGAAATATCGATAGGACCACTGAAGGGAATATCATGGAAATTGTCACATCTGCCAAGACAACAATTGATCATGCGCGAAATTATTTCCTTCCAATCCTGTCTACTGGGTGGAATATAAGCTAATGGGTTAATACCTTCAGAATTTAATTTTTGAATAAAATTGTGCACTTACCTAAAAAGTTATTGTTTGGATAGAAAATTAATGAAAAATTAATATTTTATAAAGGCCAAAATAATTACAGTTTCTGAAAGAATATATATAATAATAATAATAATAATAATAATAATAATAATAATAATAATAATAATAATAATAATAATCAAATTCTAAATACATATTGTTACGAAATTGTACTATCAATTAGAATTTAACGGTTTTTAACAACTGCTTGCAACATTCAATGTTGATAATACGCTGTTATTAACTTTGTTCATTAGTATAACAACATTAACTGTTACCATTAAAGCTGCTAAAAGCTCTAGAAATAGAACATTCATACAAAGTATTACCTTAACACCGGTTAACCTTCTTAAAAAACCCGGTTTGTCAAAAAACCGAAACCGGTGGATTTTACAAAGATGAAAAAACCGGTTGACCTGTATTCGGTTTTGGATACTCTAGTCTATTTGCTGATGCATTTGCAATAAATTCAATCGCTATTTATTAATTAATTAATTTAACGTTCATTACTAATGTATGGGAACTGAATTCTGTTGTTATTAATAAATAACTAAGTACTTTAGTGGTTATTTTATTTTCTCAACTCCTCCTAAAAAATGTGTATTATTTTTAATTGATAAATAATATTTGAAAGCTAATTAAGCAATGAATTTCATAGACAATGAACAGATATTAATCGACTGCATGAATTATTTACTAAATAATATGTACTCATTTTGCTTACATATATGAATTATGAATCTTTGGTTATTTCAACTATATTCAGTTTAAGCTTAAACGTTCACAATGAATCTAGATCGCATAATACGCGTAACTAGTTGTTATTTATTTCTAACCGGATACCATATTCGTTGGTACAATCGTAAATCGTTACATTATCATCTACAAATATGTGGAATTGTTTATTTTCTCATCCTGTTCCTTTTGTATCTCATCTGCTTCTGTCATCATTTTGAGAGCTCGTCCATGTTGAAATTGTTATTGGATATGTCACCATTTTTAAAGAACCTTGTGCGTTTACAAGTATTGTTGGGCCTTAAAGCTTTCGTATTTTGTATGATTGAATGGAAAAATTTGACAAAAATATCGAATGGCTTAGTACGCCTTGTCACTGAAACTATAAAACGTCAAGATTCATTTGATATGTGGGAAGCTATTATCTACCTGATGTTTTTCTCTACCCTGATGGTGGCCTTCACGTTTGGTTTGTATATAGCAATCGAGCTTAATTTTGAGTTACCGCCTTTGGATCATATAATGATAGGTCTGGGTTTGTTTATACCTCACTTAACTTTGGCTGGTTGTTTGCGACTGTATACTTTAGGCTTATGGTTCATTAAACGAGAATTAGTTATTATGCGGACAAATTTAGAGGAACACGAAGTCGATATCCTTTCAAAAAACTTACACTCGAATGTTGTGGTTGAAATCGTTAATCCGGTTTTAAATCAAAATTCAAATGATGTCACAACACTTTATGGGAATATCTCCAAACGCTTAGATTTTATATCAGATTATTTGAAACTGTTCGATACTGTTTTACAACGACAATTGGGTGTATTAGTAGGTCTGAATTTTAACTGTTTCCTGGCCGGTGTTTATGGTCGAGTGTATTTTGAAAATTCTTGGAATGTTTTGTTTACGAATCGAAATCGTCGAATTTTTTATGCCAGCAATAGCGTCATATTTGTTTGTATTCTGTTGGACTATGCGATTTTGTTAATAACGAAATGGACTTTTTGTAAAGCGGTAAGTTTAATTAACAAATACATTAGAAAGTCAGGCTTAAACTGAATTAATTAATTCGAAGCTCTGGATGATAACAATAATATCTATTATATCGTTCTTATGTAATATGCTTGCACGTATTTCTCATATATTTAAATATTTTCTATATCTGTTTGTTATTTTGCTTCTATGAGTATTTCTAATTTTTATATTAACGATCATTATATTTTTTTTGTTGCTATGCAAGCGCCATCTATTAGTTTCATTATATTGTATTTATTGAAGAATCTTATAGTTGACATTTATCTTTAAATTTATCAAACTTGTTTTAACCCTTTTGAGGCGAATTCGCTAACCTTCGGTTCGCGCCAAGTTTAGAACTAAAACCGAGCCATAATGGTAACGAAAAAGCCATTTTTCGTCCATTATTTTAAAACAGTTTTCAGAACAAGTGTATTCCAAACTTTGATTTAATAATTAAATTTTATAATTGATAATAATTTGTTGTTAAACTTAAAAAA
Organism: Calliphora vomitoria; assembly: GCA_942486065.2. NCBI lineage: Eukaryota > Metazoa > Arthropoda > Insecta > Diptera > Calliphoridae > Calliphora > Calliphora vomitoria. Next base: position 96,034,052 of record OW818033.2, read on the forward strand.
ATTTTTGGTGTCTAAATAAATACTGCTTGGAATCGGAAGTATGTAATTATACTGAAAATATTTGAATAATTTTATATTAGACCAAATTTTGTTTTATTAGAAACACTTTAGGCTGTAATTTCTATTGGCAAAATTGTTTTAAAGGTTTAACTAAAAAAAATAATTGAAGTCAACAACATTTTTACATGGGAAAAGTACTTTTATTAAAGTCTTTATTCATTCCTCAATTTATATCATTTTACTCCCTGGTGCCATCTCCGAAAGGGTAATATATTAATAATTTAATTCCTCTTTTATATAAATTTCTTATTAGATTACTTTTGTTTTTGTAATTTAGATTTGGCATCTTGTCCATAATACAAATTTATCTTTAAATGCTCAACCACTCTTGATGATAAGAAGAAGACAAGTTTTAATCCCCTCTTCAACTCTGATTTGTTAATCACCACTTTACATATTTTGTTGTTCTCTCAGTTTGATTAATGCCAGTGAACAAAGAACAATAATTAAAAAGTGCTGTGATTAAAAAATTTAAGAAAATCTAAATTAGTGATCAGAATATTGAACAAAAATATGAAAAAAATTATTTAATTTATATGATATGAAATTATCTATCTATAATGTATAAATTTGTTGGCGTAAGTCATAAAAGCTAAAACTCATGAAAATAATACCTAAAAGTGAAAAATTGCAACAAGAAAATTATATATATAACAAATTTTGTTAATTAAAAGTGCTAAAATCGGTTTAAAATTGTTAAAATTTGTTTAGAGTGTTGTTAAAAATTTGTTAAAAATACCTAAAAATGTTAAAATTTGTCTAAAATTGTTATTAAAATGTTCCTATCATTGTTAAAATTTTACTAAAATCGATAAATTTTGTTTAAAAGTTGTTAAAATTTGTCCTAATTTGTTCTGTTAAAATTCTAAAAAAAGAAAAAAACTTACAAAATCATTTTTTTTTAAATTTCTTTTGTTCATATATTTGTTTTTTTTATATTTAACTGTTGTTATATATTAAATTTTGTTTTTTTCTTGTATTAACAGAAGCCAAAGTCATAATTTATTATCACTGTTAATTATTTATTTTGTTTTGTGCATTTTTGCCAAATTTAATGTTATTAACATAGAAAACTTTAGATATAATATTTTGGCTGATTATGACTTTTACTCCTGTTAATTAATTATGTTTTTAAAAGTGTTTTAAATGTTAATCTTATCAACATATGTAAGTCAGTGTTTATAAACATTGGTACAGCAACATCACTCAAATGTAAGAGAAAGAGAATCTGCAGCAACATCTACAAAGATCTTTGGATATGTGAGCAGCTGGATAAAGTGAGTTTTTATATGTTTTGTTTTTATTTTGTTCTTTCACGTACATTTTTATTGATTTTTTTTGTTCCAAAAGTGTTATTGACTTTTGTGTTTAAGGTGACCAGCTAAAATAATAATTTTTAATAATTTAGTATGTTGAACAATTTGATTTTTAATTTTATTGTATAAAATATTATTATTTTTGCTGGAAATCTTTATAATTTTTTTTTTATTCTGTTAAAACTTTTAAAAACATTTTTCGCAAATTACTTTAAATTTAATTTACTCTTAATTTTTATTATTTCATTTATTTCAATTTTTTTTTTATTCTTTCTTATTATGATTACTTTTGATTCATTAAATATGTATGCTTAATTTAAATTTCAATCTGTTCATTTATTTGATCTAGGAATATACGTTGTGGTAGATTGTTAAAGGGATCATAAAATGTCATTTTGTTTTGGAACATATTTTGTTTATGATCATGGTAGGGTGGGCAGAGTCGACATATTTCACCTAAAGTCGTATCACTTAAATTGAGTTCAGTTTTAAATACATATGTTTTGTGCACGCATAATAATAAAGTTTGTTTGTGTATTCTGGTGGCTCCGGGACTTTGTTAGAAAAAACGAACCCCCCTAATTTTCGACGAGCAATAAGGTCGGTGTAAAAGCGTGCCCCTTTCTATAAATGTCCTCCATAACATCTGCCATTGTTTTCTTTCTATTTATGTGGATACACATTACAAATATTTGGCGCCCAACGTGGGGCCCGAACACGTCAACATGTCTTTTAATAACATCTTTATCACTTATGTAAACTGTGATTATCGTTGTTCGGCTCCTAATGTTACATTTTTGTAATATTTATAGATTTTTGATATATTATCTGGAATTTGTTTATAATTTAAATTACATTTTTATAAACAACCGATGGTTTTTCAAAATTCTAATTTTTCACAGCCTCTAGCTGTCACATCGACTGCTTGGAAAACTGTTTTTTTTTTTTTTTTGGATACATTATCTAAATCTGTCCACAGTCAACGATTCCTAAATTATATTATTAATTATTGCTGTATAAGGAATAATTGCTTTTTAAGATGAGCTTTCCTCAGCCATATGTAAATGTTACTCAATTTTTAATGATTTTAATAATAGGATTCTACGCAACGTATACCTAGTGAAAATTAATGAGCAGAGCTTTATACATATTTTGATTTTATATAATTTTTTTTTTTTATTTAAATATTTTTGCAATTTGATTCCAAATTTACTTCTTTATCTTTGTCTCTGCGCTTTATTTTAGTTAGAAATTGTTATAGGGAAAAAAGTCACAAATAGTGTTTTCAAAATAACATTTCGATTATTTTCCTTCACATTTTACTCATTTTCATAAAGTTTATTTCCGTTTATTTGAAACACCATTATTTTTAGCTAATTTATATTACTTATTTTAATCGTTTCTAAGACATAATGTCAAGTAAGGATCAGGAAACTGAAAATCCAGAGTCATTTTCTACTCCAAATAAAAATCAAAACTGTGTAGCTTGTCAATTAGTTATATCTACTAGATCTCAAAGTCATATTACTGCTTGCGGCCACATATATCATAAAACTTGTTTATCTAAAGTTATTAAAGTTAGACCATATTGTCCTGTTTGTAATACAAGGATAGCAACCTCACAATCAGTTACAAGATCTCAAACCAAAACTTCTTCAGCAAGAGAGCAGAACATGGATCCTCAAAATACTGAGACTACTAATCAAAATGCTTCCACTTTACCACCTACTACAATTACTTCCGATTCATTGCAGGAAATAGTGACTGCCGTAGTTTCCTCTCAACAGGCTCAATTGCTGACGTCTTTGAATAGTCAGATTACTAAATTAGTAGAAACTAATATACAGGCCAGTCTTTCTCGATTTAATCTTGTGAATTCCGCTATACCACAAACACAAATTTCCCAAGCTGATGTACAGAGGACTCCTCCTCATGGAATACCAACGCTTCCTGCTGTAGAAGAGAGAGCGTTTAGAGAAATGTTAGGTTTAGATTCCAATGGTAATAATACTGATAGCAATAATGGCTGTCAATTAGGTTCTGTACCACCTAACGCAAGGCCTAACTCAACGTCTTCAAATATTACTTATCCATCGGATCTCAATGCACGCCCTGATAAGGTCTTGCAAATTATTTCCAATTGGAGGATAAAGTTTTGTGGAGGCTCTAGTAGTTTGTCTGTAGAGAATTTTATATACAGAATAGAAGCTTTAACTGTTCAGACATTACAGGGAAATTATGATTTGCTTTGTCGTAATGCTAGCTCACTATTCGATGGTAAAGCTAGTGACTGGTTCTGGCGATACCATAGGTCAGTTCCGTCGATAACTTGGCCTGGTTTATGTAAGGCTTTAAGGCAACAATATCGTGACTCACGCACTGATGTAGACATTCGTGAACTTATCAGGGACCGGAAACAGAAACCGAATGAGACATTCGATAGCTTTTACGAGTCGATAGTACATCTAACTGATAGGCTTAATGAACCTTTACCTGATAAAACATTAGTAGAAATTCTACGCCGCAATTTGCTCCCCGAAATTCAGCATGAGATGCTCAATATGCAAATTTATTCGGTCGAACATCTGCGAGACACATGTAGGCGACGTGAGTTTTTTATTCAGGATATGCGACGTAAACATAGCTCTTATGTAGTACGTCCACTTGGGACTCAGAGACGAATTGCAGAACTAAATACAGACATTGGCGAGGATATTTTTGAGGACACAGTTGTGGACAACACTGAAATATCAGCGATAAGTTTTATATGCTGGAATTGTAGAAAATCAGGCCATCGATATCAGGATTGCTTAGCCGAACGCACAATTTTCTGCTACGGTTGTGGTTTACCTGATACCTATAAACCAAACTGTAAGAAATGTAATTCAAAAAACGGGAGAGCGAGTGCACAACGAAGTGCACAGAACTCGTCAGATCAACCTTCACAGGAAACAAATTAGAGGATTTAGAAAATGAACAGGTGTTAGTAATTACCGGATATGACAAAAATATAACCGAATGTGACAAAAATATTACCGGCCAAGACAATTGTTTAAGAGAAACCCCTATTTCGACAGATTTTATACCTTTCCATCATCAATTAAGTCAATATAGTGAATCCCAACGAAATTATTGTAAAGATAGTGAGCATAGTATTAGCGACAACAATACTAGAAAGCATAATCGTTCCAGTAAACGCATTAGATCATTCTGGCAAAATGTGAAAAGCTCCAAAAAGAAAATTATTTGCTCAGTTTTGAATAAACCAGGTGATATTAGGCCATATGCAGAAGTTTTACTTTTCGAAGATAAATTTTTAGGTTTAATGGATACAGGAGCATCCATTAGCTGTCTGGGATCAAAAGCTGCTGAGAAATTTTTGGAATCTGGTAGGATTTATAAAAAGTTAAGTTCTTCAGTAAAGACAGCTGATGGTAAAAGTCAAAAGATTATTGGGTTAGTTGATACTAAAATCTCATTTAAAGGGATAGAGAAACCCATTAAAATTTATATCATTCCTAGCCTTGAAAAGGACCTTTTTCTCGGAATTGATTTTTGGGAATCTTTTGACTTGCTTCCTTCAGGTGTAGCTCAGTTTAATATTTCTCAAGATGTTCATGAGATTCAAGAATTAGGTTGTCAGATTCCTCTTATTCCTATTCAAAAACAACGCCTTGAGTTTGTTATAAATATGTTTCCATCATTTGCGAAAGAAGGTTTGGGTAGGACCGGCGTGCTATGTCATATAATCGATACAGGGAATGCGAAACCTATCAAACAGCGCCATTTCCCTGTATCACCAGCTGTGGAAAAGCTAATTTATGAGGAATTAGATCGCATGATAGCTCTTGGGGTAATAGAGGAATCCAGCAGTGCTTGGTCATCCCCTGTAGTTCTTCACCGAAAGCCAGGGAAAAACCGTCTCTGCTTAGACAGCAGAAAGCTAAATGCTGTCACTGTAGGTGATGCTTACCCGCTACCACATATTGATGGCATACTAAGTAGGTTGCCAAAAGCGGAGTTTATCACGAGCTTAGATCTCAAAGATGCTTTTTGGCAGATTCCCCTTGATTCAGGATCTAAAGAGAAGACGGCATTTACCGTTCCTGGGAGACCGTTATACCACTTCAGAGTCATGCCTTTTGGGTTATGTAATGCTCCTCAAACAATGTCACGTTTGATGGACAAGGTTATACCCCCGGTTCTCAGGACGGAAGTGTTCGTCTATCTTGACGATCTTTTGATCATATCGGAATCTTTCGAAAGGCATCTTGAGGTCCTAAGTATCGTTGCTAGGAAGATTAAAGAGTCTGGACTGACAATTAACGTGGAGAAGAGTCACTTTTGCGTCCCCGAAGTTAAATATTTAGGACACGTAGTAGGAAATGGTGTAATTCGGACAGATCCAGAGAAAATATCCGCAATAACAGATTTTCCAGTTCCCAGGTCCGTTAAACAAGTCCGCAGGTTTCTTGGAATGACTGGTTGGTACCGGAAGTTTATTCGGAACTATGCAGCTGTTACTACTCCTATAACTGATTTGCTAAAAGGTAAAAGAAAATTTGTGTGGACCGAAGAAGCTCAAAAAGCTTTTGAAGTTTTAAAGACCCATTTGAGTACAGCACCTGTTCTACATAGTCCCGACTTTTCACAACCGTTTTACATACATTGTGATGCAAGTAGAACTGGTATAGGAAGTGTCTTGGTGCAAAAAACTGCGGAGGGCGAAGAGATTCCAATTGCATTTATGTCAAAGAAGCTTAACCAAGCCCAACGCAATTATTCTGTCACCGAACAAGAATGCTTGGCAGCTTTGCTAAGCATAAAAAAATTCAGAGCTTATGTGGAAGGACATGAGTTTACTATTATCACTGATCATGCATCATTGAAGTGGCTCATGTCCCAAACTGATCTCAGTACAAGATTGGCTCGGTGGGCTTTAAAACTGCAGGGCTACAGATTCAGCATTCAGCATAGGCTTGGTACACAGAACATAGTTCCGGATACTCTTTCAAGGGCCAACACCGAAGACTTATCAGCGATTGACAACCTAACGGAAAATGACAGTGGTTTATTCATTGACCTAAAATCCAATAGTTTTCAATCAGATGAATATAAAGCTTTGCTGAGAAAAGTAGGAGAGAGTATTGACCGTACACCAGACCTTCGAATAGTAGATGGATACCTGTATAGACGAACAACACACGCGACAGGAGATAAAGTAAAAGATGATCTAGCATGGAAGCTGTGGATACCTCGTGAAATGATTCCACAGCTGTTGAAAAAGGCCCATGACAATCCGATGTCATCTCATGGGGGAATAAATAAAACCTTAGAAAGACTTCGAAGATTCTACTATTGGCCAAATTTAGTTACTGACGTCAAAAACTATGTTAATAATTGTGAAGTCTGCAAAATGTCTAAACACCCTAATAAAACTCTTAGACCACCTATGGGTAGAATTGTTGGTACACCGAGATTTTTCGAGAAACTTTATATAGATTTTTTAGGACCGTATCCTAGATCACGTTCAGGCCATATTGGTATATTTATTGTTCTCGATCACTTCTCAAAATTTCCCTTTTTGAGAGCAGTGAAGAAATTTACTGCTGATGTAACCATAAAATATATGGAAACGGAATTGTTTCATACATTTGGGGTCCCTGAAACAGTAGTTTCAGACAATGGATCTCAGTTTAGGTCAACTGAATTCAAAAACTTTTTAGATAGGTATGGCGTTAAACATGTATTTACTGCAGTTCACGCACCACAGGCGAATGCATCAGAAAGAGTCAACAGATCCGTTCTCGCTGCTATAAAATCTTATGTTAGGAGTGATCAGAAAAATTGGGATGAACAGCTTAGTAGTATTTCGTGTGCATTGCGCTCTGCTGTTCATTCGGCAATTGGTACATCGCCTTATTACCTTGCCTTTGGTCAACACATGATAACCAATGGTGAAACATATGCATTATTGCGGCAATTGGAAATGTTAGAAGATCGTGGAATACAATTTGATAGAGAAGATTCAATACAGATTATGGCCAAAAGAGCTTCTGAAATTATGGAAAAACAATTTGAAAGAAATGAGAAAACCTATAATCTCAGGGCTAGGATTGTTTCGTATGACATTGGTCAGGAGGTGTTCCGTAGGAACTTTAAACAAAGTAGTTTTGAGCAAGGTTACAATTCTAAATTAGCCCCAACTTTTGTAAAGGCTCGAATAAGACGCAAATTAGGAAATAGTTATTACGAGTTGGAAGATTTGAAGGGAAAACTTGTAGGAAAGTATCATGCAAAAGACATACGTCAGTGATTTTTGTACGATGTAATCAGCATACTTGTGCAAGCGGTATCTGACGTTTTCCGGTTAATTAACCATTAAGTCAGATTTTGGCGGGGGAGATTTGTAATATGCTTGCACGTATTTCTCATATATTTAAATATTTTCTATATCTGTTTGTTATTTTGCTTCTATGAGTATTTCTAATTTTTATATTAACGATCATTATATTTTTTTTGTTGCTATGCAAGCGCCATCTATTAGTTTCATTATATTGTATTTATTGAAGAATCTTATAGTTGACATTTATCTTTAAATTTATCAAACTTGTTTTAACCCTTTTGAGGCGAATTCGCTAACCTTCGGTTCGCGCCAAGTTTAGAACTAAAACCGAGCCATAATGGTAACGAAAAAGCCATTTTTCGTCCATTATTTTAAAACAGTTTTCAGAACAAGTGTATTCCAAACTTTGATTTAATAATTAAATTTTATAATTGATAATAATTTGTTGTTAAACTTAAAAAAATTTTTGGTGTCTAAATAAATACTGCTTGGAATCGGAAGTATGTAATTATACTGAAAATATTTGAATAATTTTATATTAGACCAAATTTTGTTTTATTAGAAACACTTTAGGCTGTAATTTCTATTGGCAAAATTGTTTTAAAGGTTTAACTAAAAAAAATAATTGAAGTCAACAACATTTTTACATGGGAAAAGTACTTTTATTAAAGTCTTTATTCATTCCTCAATTTATATCATTTTACTCCCTGGTGCCATCTCCGAAAGGGTAATATATTAATAATTTAATTCCTCTTTTATATAAATTTCTTATTAGATTACTTTTGTTTTTGTAATTTAGATTTGGCATCTTGTCCATAATACAAATTTATCTTTAAATGCTCAACCACTCTTGATGATAAGAAGAAGACAAGTTTTAATCCCCTCTTCAACTCTGATTTGTTAATCACCACTTTACATATTTTGTTGTTCTCTCAGTTTGATTAATGCCAGTGAACAAAGAACAATAATTAAAAAGTGCTGTGATTAAAAAATTTAAGAAAATCTAAATTAGTGATCAGAATATTGAACAAAAATATGAAAAAAATTATTTAATTTATATGATATGAAATTATCTATCTATAATGTATAAATTTGTTGGCGTAAGTCATAAAAGCTAAAACTCATGAAAATAATACCTAAAAGTGAAAAATTGCAACAAGAAAATTATATATATAACAAATTTTGTTAATTAAAAGTGCTAAAATCGGTTTAAAATTGTTAAAATTTGTTTAGAGTGTTGTTAAAAATTTGTTAAAAATACCTAAAAATGTTAAAATTTGTCTAAAATTGTTATTAAAATGTTCCTATCATTGTTAAAATTTTACTAAAATCGATAAATTTTGTTTAAAAGTTGTTAAAATTTGTCCTAATTTGTTCTGTTAAAATTCTAAAAAAAGAAAAAAACTTACAAAATCATTTTTTTTTAAATTTCTTTTGTTCATATATTTGTTTTTTTATATTTAACTGTTGTTATATATTAAATTTTGTTTTTTTCTTGTATTAACAGAAGCCAAAGTCATAATTTATTATCACTGTTAATTATTTATTTTGTTTTGTGCATTTTTGCCAAATTTAATGTTATTAACATAGAAAACTTTAGATATAATATTTTGGCTGATTATGACTTTTACTCCTGTTAATTAATTATGTTTTTAAAAGTGTTTTAAATGTTAATCTTATCAACATATGTAAGTCAGTGTTTATAAACATTGGTACAGCAACATCACTCAAATGTAAGAGAAAGAGAATCTGCAGCAACATCTACAAAGATCTTTGGATATGTGAGCAGCTGGATAAAGTGAGTTTTTATATGTTTTGTTTTTATTTTGTTCTTTCACGTACATTTTTATTGATTTTTTTTGTTCCAAAAGTGTTATTGACTTTTGTGTTTAAGGTGACCAGCTAAAATAATAATTTTTAATAATTTAGTATGTTGAACAATTTGATTTTTAATTTTATTGTATAAAATATTATTATTTTTGCTGGAAATCTTTATAATTTTTTTTTTATTCTGTTAAAACTTTTAAAAACATTTTTCGCAAATTACTTTAAATTTAATTTACTCTTAATTTTTATTATTTCATTTATTTCAATTTTTTTTTTATTCTTTCTTATTATGATTACTTTTGATTCATTAAATATGTATGCTTAATTTAAATTTCAATCTGTTCATTTATTTGATCTAGGAATATACGTTGTGGTAGATTGTTAAAGGGATCATAAAATGTCATTTTGTTTTGGAACATATTTTGTTTATGATCATGGTAGGGTGGGCAGAGTCGACATATTTCACCTAAAGTCGTATCACTTAAATTGAGTTCAGTTTTAAATACATATGTTTTGTGCACGCATAATAATAAAGTTTGTTTGTGTATTCTGGTGGCTCCGGGACTTTGTTAGAAAAAACGAACCCCCCTAATTTTCGACGAGCAATAAGGTCGGTGTAAAAGCGTGCCCCTTTCTATAAATGTCCTCCATAACATCTGCCATTGTTTTCTTTCTATTTATGTGGATACACATTACACTTATTAAAAAATTTAACTTGTAAATCCGAGATGTTGATTTTTTAATGACTTCATGTAACTTTATATTGTTTATTTTTTGTTAAAAAGTACAAATTTCATTAATTATAATAAATATATATATTTTACAGAAACAAAATCTTTACGAAGTAATAGTGGCAAGACTATTTGAAAAGAAGCGCCTTGTAGTTGAAATAAAGTCAATTTTAAAACATATTAAACATAAGTTATCAAAAGACATCAAATTAAAACTATTTGGTTTAGTGGAATTTAATACATGGAATTTTTTAATGGTATGTTTTTACACAAAATCATTTATACATATAAATATATAATAAATGTTATCGCTTTATTTACTTTCAGCTTCAAGGTTTAATGATTTCAATAATTGCATTAATTATATCCCATCAATATTTAAACGATCAAATTAAAACTCTTAATGAACAATTAGATATTGAGTCTGAATAAATAAATAAATAAATACAAATTTTACATAAATATACATTTGTTTTATTAAATATCAAAATATATGTAAATTTACATCGAATTTTAAATTATTGTACATTTATTACTGACATTTTAATATGATTTAAATTAACGAATTACATTGCAACCCTAAAAGTATTGAGTAGGTACATTTGAGTATCGAGTACTCAAAAAAACATTCAGTATTGAGTACTTAATACCGAAATACTCTATACTTTTACATCACAAGTGAACAAGCGGCGTTTGTATGAGAAGAAAAACATTTTATTTTTATTTTTAAATTGTAAATTTATGAAAGATTGTGCAAAAAAAATTTATGCAAAATGAGTGCCGGTAATATGCTATATGGCGGTGATGAAATTGGTGCACTGGTGTTTGATCCAGGTCATCATTCCCTAAGAGTAGGCTACGCTCAAGAGGATACTCCAAAGGCGGAAATTCCCTCTGTAGTCGGAGTGGGCCCGCAATCCCCTGATGCTAATATGGATTTGGAGACGAAATCTGATAATAATATAACACAAAACAGTAGGTTTATAAATTTCTAATCAAAATAAAAAATAATAAAAATGAAATTTCTCCAGATACAGATTCTCAAAAATATTATGTAGACACAACGTACATAAACGTGCCCCGTTCCAATATGGAGATACAGACCTATATGAAAGATGGCATGATTGATAATTGGGATCTATTCGAAAAAGTTATTGACTATGCTTATGCCAAGGTGATACAATCAGAACCAGAATATCATCCGGTATTATTTTCGGAAGCCTCCTGGAATGTGCGCAATAATCGAGAAAAACTAACGGAGCTAATGTTTGAAAAGTATAATGTGCCCGCATTCTTTTTAGTTAAAAACGCGGTTTTGGCTGCTTTTGCTAGTGGTAGAGCCACCGCCTTGGTGGTAGACAGTGGAGCTACACACACTTCTGCTGTACCCGTGCATGAAGGATATGTTCTGTCACAGGCTGTGGTAAAATCACCTCTAGGTGGTGACTATTTATCTATGCAGTGTCGTCAACACTTGGAAAAAGGTGGTATTGATTTGTCGCCAGCTTATAATATTGCTTCCAAAGATGTGGTGAAGGAACGTGATCCTCCTCGTTTTACCACTCGCAAATTGCCTGAAAATTTAACACAATCTTGGCAGAATTATATGATGAAGTCATTGCTGCAAGATTTTCAAATGAATATTCTGCAGGTGTTGGAAAACCCTTTTGACGAAAGAGTAGCCTCACAGATACCTATGGTACATTATGAATTTCCAAATGGTTATCATCAGGAATTTGGCTCAGAACGGTTTAAATTGGCGGAAAGTTTGTTCGATCATGCTCCCTTGGGGGCTGGTCAACTGGCATCTACTAGTGTTGGAATGTGTGATGCTGATGTCCGTTTATCGTTATACGGATCGGTGGTAGTAACAGGTAATTTAATTAAATATCGTCGTTGCGACAACAAGAGTTCCTATTTGTTTTTATACCCTTCACCTTGGTGAGAAGGGTATATATAAGTTTGTCATTCCATTTGTAAACTCCACAATATAATTTTCCGACCCTATAAAGTATATATATTCTGGATCCTCATAGATAGCGGAGTTGAATAAGCCATGTCCGTCTGTCTGTTGAAATCAAATTTCCCCCAAACAACTTATATACACGATTCATACATCAATATCTCCGGAATTCTTCCGGCTCGGTAGCTATTTAAAATCGAGAAAATCGGTCAACAAATGGCTGAGATATAAGGAAAAAACCAGGACAACCTCGATTTTTGACCTATATCTGGATTACTAAGTCATTAATATAGACATTATGGATATCTAATGATAGATATTTCAAAGACCTTTGCAAAGACGTATGTAATACCATAGTAAGTTGGACCTACAATGGGTCAAAATCGAAATCAAAATATTTTTTAACCCGAATTCTTTTTTTTCACCAAACATTTTTTTCGCTAAATATTAAAACAAAAATGAAAAACCAAAAAAAAATTTTAAAATTTAAAAAAAAACTTTTTAAATGGGTATTTTGAAGTATATTTTGGTGAAGGGTATATAAGATTCGGCTCAGCCGAATATAGCTCTCTTACTTGTTTTTTTTATTTTTTATTTATTTATTTTTCACAAATTCAAAACCAAGCCAAGTTTTTATGAAAGCCGTTAAATATATACATATAGTCGAATATTTGTATAACATTCAACAGAAGGATTTTTGTAGTTGCAACAGCGACATATATATTTTTTATTAGTATTATTTATTTAAATATTTATATTTATTATAGGCGGCAACACATTGCTTCAAGGTTTTCCAGAACGTTTAAATCGAGATTTGCAATTACGCGCTCCCTCTAACACACGCCTGAAAATGATTTCTGCCAATGGTAGTGTAGAAAGACGATTTGGTGCTTGGATAGGCGGATCAATATTGGCTTCAATTGGCACATTCCAACAAATGTGGATATCCTCCCAAGAATATGAAGAATCCGGCAAAAGTCAAGTAGAACGTAAATGTCCCTAAATTATTCTTAAAACAGAACAAAAAAAAAAAACAAAAAACTAATTTAAACAAAATAATTTCAAAAGAAAAACTTCGCTTAAATATAAGTTAAAGACTTCCATAAAACCAACAAAAGTCAACAGGTAATTGAATTACTTTTTATTATTTACTTTATGAGAGTACATTTAGTTTTTATTTATAATTGAACTTAAAATAGTACATATTTAAATGCCTTTTAAGGGATTCTATTGCATTAAACGTTCAAACGTTTAATTTGAATTTTTGTTTAGTCGTGTTTCTTACTGGTGTATCGTTGTTTTTAGTTGTTAATTCATATGATATGGAAATGGAATGAATTTTAGGTTGTAATTCACCATGTGGGGGTATAAAGCCCAAAATATTAGTGCGTTTTATTGGTTTTTTGTGCTGTAAAGATTCTTCGGTAACTTCTTGGCAAAGCTTTAAAAAGCGTCACATTTTAGCTGACATAGTATTGTTGCAAACACATTGCTGTAACGAGAAATATAAAGAAAAAATGATGTACATATATTTACAAAGGAACCTTAAGAATATATACCTTAGCATCTAATACGGCTTCAGTCCAATCTTCTTTGGCTATATTTGTTACAGCTTTTACTAAAATCTGTTTAACTTTAGCTACATTTTCAGAAAATGTCTTTAAAACATCCTGAACATTTACGCCTTCACATCCCATACGCCAGCAGTCATAATCGGTGGCAATAGCCACTGAGCCATAAAGTAAACCAGCTTCTTTGGCTAAAACTACTTCGGGGCATGTGGTCATATTGATTAAATCGCCACCCCATTGTCTGAACATATTACTTTCGGAACGTGAAGAAAAACGTGGACCTTCAATAGTGACAATACAAGCCTTATCGTGGACTGCAATATTTAACTCTTTGGCGCTGGCCAATAGAATTTGTCTACACCTTTCACTGAATGCCGGATACATAGGTAAATGGCATACACCTTGGGGACTGCTGTCCGCACCATCATAAAATGTTTGGGCTCTCTTAGTAGTACGATCTATGAAATCGTTAGGTAACACCAAGTTGCCCGGTTTGATTTCTTCACGCAATGAACCACAAGCTGTAGAAACGATGAGATGAGTACAACCAACTTGACGCAAAGCCCAAATATTAGCCCTATAGTTCACATTTGTAGGCATAATATTATGTTTACGGCCATGGCGAGCCAATAAAACACATTTTACACCATTGATTTCTCCTTCAATTAAAGCATCGGAGGGACTGCCATAGGGTGTATTAACTACGGTTTCCTTGCGTTGTTCCAGGATATCGGGATCATCCAAACCTGAACCGCCAATAATACCAATCTGTAACAAAATACTTCATTTAATATTCCATCTATTTATAATAAACATTTCTTGTCTACCTTAATGGGTACGGGTTCCAAATTGGAATCTTTACATTCAATGTGCAACATTTTTTTAACAATGTATTAAACACTTATCTCTAGCCGGAAATTATACAAGTACTGTGAAGACAATGGATTACAAAATTCAATGAAAGGGCTGTATAGGTACACCCAGGGCCAGGAGGTTCGTGTTTTAGTGATAACCTCTGGTAAATGTTGCCACATTTAAAGTAAAATAAGAAATACTCCGGAAGTGCTGCCAGTATTTTTTCAGTCATCATTCCCAAATAATATGTTTGCATCCCCAAAGCAAGCAACATGTTACTAGTGCCAAATATGTGGTGGGTCAGATATGGGAACCATAACGAATTATTTTGTGTAGTGTAATTTGGAACTCATTTACTTCCCTAATAATTAAAATCTTAAATATCTCCTAAAATAATAATTCGATCTCATACATCATATGAAAGGGCTAGAGGTGCCAAATAGGATAAATATTTTGAAAAAATGTCTTAATCATTTTCTTGTTGCTGAGAGTTTTCCTCACTTTTTCAAACAATTTAAAAGCCGTTGATCCTCATCATGACCTCTTTTTCTAGGTGTCTTAACAAATGTCTGGAATGAAACGAATAAAATAGTGCAAAAAGTATTATTACAACAAGTTTCCACTAACCAATTCGTTATCCAATGACGTTACCGTCAGTGTCGTCCAAGAAATTTAATTGATCAAAGTACCACAATTTCGGTATATAAATTTATTCTTTTGACGATCCCCTGGACTAATACTTTTCGAACTTCTCTCTTGTATAAGGATCTAAAATTAAGAAAAACGGATTCGAATAATATATTTATTTACATTTCAAATAATTAAAAATTTGGTAGGTTCTGCTAGTAGCTTTTTACAAAATGCAGATTTAAAAAAAAATTCAGTTACAAAAGATTGTTCAACTGTATACTCCCCATCTGGATTACGTCAAACACAACACACACACACCGTGCATTTCTTATGATTGGTTTGAAGACCCTCCATTTCTCACCACGAAAAACCCATATAAAAAAATGGCTTTGCTCATTTCAGTTGGCATCGGCTCATAGTGTTGCCATTATTTGTTACAACTTTGCCATTTTTCGTTACGATGAAATAGAAACAGAGTTGTTATCTTATTTGTCGTGTTAACATTTTACAGTGAGTGTCTGATAAATAAGTGAAAAATATAAACAAACAAAAATTATAGTTTCTGATAAATTATATTAATTATAAAAATGGTTGGTGATGCCAATCGCAGCATACAAGTCCTTAACATTTCCAATGTAAATGCTCAGGGCAAAACCGTACTCAACGATGGCAAACTCTTGGATTTAATACAAAAATATCCCTTTCTTTATAATCCTCGCGTTAGAGCTTACAATGATAGCGACTATTCAACATGGGCTTGGAAAAATATTAATGCTGCCTTCAATCGTTCATATGCCAATGACCCAAGTGCGGCTTTTTCCACCGGTGATCTCATGAATAGGTGGGAGATTTTAAAACCACTTATACAATGTCTTAGCAAAGCCTATGACCTAGAAGCCATACCTCAATCTCTGAGAAAGTCGGTCGTGAAAATCAGCACAGAATTAGAGGATCAAACTTGCAATGCTATGGTCAAACCCAGCAGTCTACCACAAAACTTACTCCTGCAAAATATCTGCGCCATTGCCAAACTATCCATGGAAAAAAAATTAGCCTTAGAAAAAGAAATACTAGATTTAATACTGTCATCTGAATTGGAGGGCAAAACGACAAAATTAGAAGAGGCGTCTTGGACGGAAATCAATCAAGAAACTGATGAATTTTTAAATGAGATTGGTTTTAAACAGGTTCTGCACACATCCGTCAATGCTCAGGAAAAGATATTCTACTCAAACTATTCGAACCAACACAGTATAAAATCCTACACGAAATCAAATACTCATGGCTGGGTGCCTCTGAAAGATGTACATAAATTTATTAAACCCTGTGAGGTTAGACTTAAGCGTATAAATGTTGAGGATTATTTGCCTCTAGCTAAAATAATTAAAATTGATAAAGATAAAAATAAGGATGTCAAGGTGGAGGATATCTCGAAAACGGAGTCAGCTGGAATTTTTGGAATTTAAACATTAAGTCAGTCAATTGGTTTTGTCGAAATGTGAAATAAAAAATGAAATAAAAAAATCGTTAGCATTATTTATTTAAATTCCAATGGATTAATTTGAAAATATCAGCAAGTATCAATTTCTGTGTGTTTTACATTCCAATTTTATGAACATTTATTTTTCAGTTTTAAACAGACGCACTTTTCATAAATGTGTAAATATTAGGATATTGCTATTTTTATACAGAACTATCGCTACTTCGGTATAACTTTTATATTTCAACCCATGTTTGATAATTTATTTTTTAATCGTCGTGATTGAAAAATTGCTGGCGACAATACTTTTTTAAGATCATTTAAATCATTATAAGTAGTACGACTTAAATCTTTTTTTTTTAGAACCGAAAATATTATTCAGCCCAATCTCCAACAAACTGATACTTTTAAATTTTAATCGATGGATAGATTTTCATTTTCTTAAAAAAAATCAAATAATTTGTGGTGTTTACTCACTTTTGATGCTGAGTGTATATGTACATTAGGGTGGGTCAATTTCTTCACAAAAAATCATATTGCTGAAACGCATTCTACGGAAAATTCTAAGAAATTTTCCCCAAGAAACCATTCCTCTCAAATCAAATCCTATCTTGCGCATTTCGTATTTCTTCCAATGATATTTCAGTATAATATTTTTCAATAGTTTTTTTTATTAGATAAAAGATAGATAAAATATAGGATTTGATTTTAGACCTATGGTATCTTGAGGAAACTTTCCTAGAATTTTCCGTAGATTGCGTTCCTGCTCTACGATTTTTTACTTTTTGATAGTCCATACAAATCGACCCAGCCTAATGTACATACATATATCGCACTCGTTCAACAATACTTTTTGTGATACTGTAGTGACTACCCTTATATCAACAAAAAGGTATTATTTTGAGTTAATTCAAAAGGTTAACCCCCATATTCATAAAACGTTGTTTTAATTTAAAAATTGTTTATAAGTCCTTAAATATACAAAAAAAATATAAAAGTTTAAAAAAGTAAAAATATGCATTGTATATTTTCACAAAAAAGCTATTTTGATTTGAACCTTTATTTATGTTAAAAATCAAATTGTTTAATTAAAATTTGGTTGTATTTTGAGTTTTTATTGTTTTGTTCAAGGTGTATTAATACGCTTTGGTTTTGTTGATAAAATAATAAAAAATAATAACTCTAAAAAATTTATTAATTTGGCAATAATTGCAAAATTTTAAAGAAAAACAATGATGTATTCGGATTTTCAAATTATGTTAAAATGTAATCACAAAATCAATATTGGTGGACAATAACATACTTAAAAGTGTACCACGGAAAAACGTGTGGCCTATTTATATATAAGATCTAGGTTTATTAAAAAATTATGTCTTTAGTTGAAAACTACTCATCACATCTTTCCAAAACGATCGGTTTTCATCACATAGCTGAATGAATACTTTTTTATTATAATTCTGATTTTAAGTAAAAAATCAAAGTAAAAATAACGTATTATTTTTTAACTATACAGAGGCAGCATTTTTTATTAATTTGTGTTAATCTATGTACATGTTATTTATTGTATAATAGTAGTAATAGTATATTATATATTAAAGAAAGTAGAGATGATAATAGAGTCGTTATTGTTTTGCTTAGTTTTCATTAGATCTTATTAGTTTTAATTAAAAACTAAATATTCGGCTATGCCGAATCCTTTATATCTACCACAAACCAACAGTTTCTTTTTTTAATATTTTACTCCAAATATTTTTACGCTTTAAAAAAATGTCTTCATATTTTAACATT
Organism: Calliphora vomitoria; assembly: GCA_942486065.2. Classification (NCBI taxonomy): domain Eukaryota; kingdom Metazoa; phylum Arthropoda; class Insecta; order Diptera; family Calliphoridae; genus Calliphora; species Calliphora vomitoria. The sequence continues at coordinate 96,052,619 of OW818033.2, forward strand.
AGTGCAAAAAAAAAATTGATTTCTACTACTTTCTGATCAACAATAAAAAGAGAATATAATTGTATTTTATTATTATATACAGTGTTGGAAAAAATAATAGAAACGAAAGCATTTTTTTCCAGTTTTGTAAGTGTATTAGTCAAGTTTAGATTTGTTAAAAAAAATTTATATGCAGTTTTATTTATCAGACATACAACATAAGAAAAAACATAATCCTTCCTCTTTTCATTAATATTTTAATACACTATATGACTAACAATGTAAAGAGTAAATATTTTTGCTGGAAAAAATAATAGAAACGCGTAACAGGATTCAATTTTTAGAGGCACACCTTTTTATTTTTTGTTAAAAATTGTTTTATTTTAATATTTAGAAGCTCTATCTTTGTTTTTCACAACTTCATTGCATCTGCGACTCATGGAATCAACCAATTTTTTTGAAAAAGTCCTTGTCAATGGAAAACCACTCTTCCTTGTTTTTTTCCCCACAATTCGTCCTTATTTTTCCGACTGATGCTCTCCAGCTTTCTCTTGAGCACTCCTTAAAGGTGTTCTATTGGTTTAAGGTCCGGTGACTGTGAAGGCCATTCCATACGAGGTACTTTGTTGACAGCAAACCAATCCTTTGTCAATTTTGAAGAGTGGTTCGGAGCACTGTCCTGCTGAAACGCCCATCTCAAGGGCATCTCTTCCTTAGCAAATGGAAGGATTATGCTTTGCAATATATTTACGTAGTCCGGGGCGCATATTTTGTTCTTTATCCAAAATATTGAACAGACACCAGAAGAAGAGAAACAACCCCATATCATGATGGATTCACCGTCTTGTTTTACGGTCTTCTTGGTGTATTTTGGATCATATGCCTTATTGTGTGGGTGCCTAACATAATGTTTCCCATGGGATCCAAACAAATTTATCTTTGTTTCGTCTGACCACAGCTCAAGAAGACCGTCAAACACAGGGGTGGAGCCATCATGATATGGGGGTGTTTCTCTTCCTCTGGTGTCTGTTCAATATTTTGGATAAAGAACAAAATATGCGCCCCGGACTACGTAAATATATTGCAAAGCATAATCCTTCCATTTGCTGAGGAAGAGATGTCCTTGAGATGGGAGTTTGAGGTGGACAGTGATCCGAACCACTCTTCAAAATTGGCAAAGGATTGGTTTGCTGTCAACAAAGTACCCCTTATGGAATGGCCTTCACAGCCACCGGACCTTAAACCAAAAGAACACCTTTGGGGAGTGCTCAATAGGAAGCTGGAGGGCATCAGCCGGAAAAATAAGGACTAATTGTGGGAAAAAAAACCAGGAAGAGTGGTTTTCCATTGACAAGGACTTTTTCCAAAAAAATTGGTTGATTCCATGACTCGCAGATGCAATAAAGTTGTGAAAAACAAAGGTAGAGCCTTTAAATATTAAAATAAAACAATTTTTTAACAAAAAATAAAAAGGTGTGCCTCTAATAATTGAATCCTGTTACGCGTTTCTATTATTTTTTCCAGTAAAAATATTGACTCTTTATATTGTTAGTCATATAGTGTATTAAAATATTAATGAAAAGAGGAATGATTATGTTTTTTCTTATGTTGTATGTCTGATAAACAAAACTGCATATAAATTTTTTTTTACAAAACTAAACTTGACTAATACACTTACAAAATTGGAAAAAAATTTTATCGTTTCTATTATTTTTTCCAACACTGTATATATATTACTAAAGAATATAGGTTTCTGGCCACTGGCAGTTTCCAATAAATTGTGTATAAAAAATTGGATCTCGGAGGCATTATTTTGATCATTCCATAGAAAATATATAAATATATTGCCAAAAAATTTTGTGGTCTAATAAACCAAAATTTTTTTAATACAAGAGAAATCTAATTTTGCATATATTCAGGTGCGGATGCAACTCAATCATTTGGGGCGGAAATAAATGAACATTTCTTTTAGTTTTTTCCTTTGGACTATATACATAAATTGAAAATAAATAAGTGAAATTAGAAACTGTAATATGTATTTGAAATAAAGTTGTCAATTTCAGAAAAACAAGATTGCTGTGCCGAATTTTATATACACCTCACCAAAGTATAATTTAAGACAAAGATTTAAAAAAACGTTTTGAAAAAAATTGGGTAAAAATTGTTTGTAAAAAAAAATTCGGGTTAAAACATATTTTTTTCCGATTTTAACCCATTTTCGGTCAGAACTTCTTTAGTGTTATGTACGTCGTTGGAAAGGTCTTTGAAATATCTATCATTAGTAATCCAGATATAGATAAAAAATCCAGGTTGTTCTGCTATTTTTTTGCCGAATTTAAATAAAAACCGAGACTATAGCGAATATATTAATGTATCAATAATGTATGTAAGTTATTAGGGGCTTTGGAAGTTGATAAGGCCCAAATGGTACGGTTATGTAAATGAAGAACTAATAAATAAAAAAATTCAACAGATAAACGGACATAGCAATTTCGACTCATCTATAACGATACAGAATATATATACTCCGCAAATGAAAAATGTAGAAATTACAAAAGGGATGACAACTTTATCACTACTAGCATCATTATTAAAAATTGTAAATATTTCAAAAAACTTTATATTTCTCAAATAACAATTTTGCAGTTTTATTTACTTTTTGTTGGTTTTTTTTTTAACAGTTTATGAATTTAAAAAAGCTTAGAATAGAAGATATTTTTGAAATACTGTATAAAAAATCAAAAATGTTTACCCTTTATTTACTTTTTTTTCTATCAAAAACAGTTCTGACATAAAAATTTCTACTTTTTTTAAATATTTTCTATTTTTTAAATAATGTTTTGATTTAAAACAAAATTAGAGATTTTCCTTTTTTAAATGGTAAAACCTAAATTTATTCAACTTCTGGAATAATTTATTTTGAATAAAGCATTTCCTTTTTTAATAATGCTTTTTAAGCCAAAATTTAATTAAAAACAATATTTTCTTTTTTTCAAAATTGTGTATAAAAACGAATTTATTTTTGTAAAATTTGAAGGCCTTATTTTTTAAAATGAAACTCAAAACATTTAAAAAATATTTATGAAAAAAAAAAAAAACAAATTTTCCAAAAAAAATTGCCAGTATTTTTGATGAAATTGTTTTACGTTTCGTTTTACAAACTCAGGCCCTTAATAAATATTAAAAAAATTTATTAGATTTACTTAAAAAAAAGAGTGTATAGAATTTCAAGTGTTTTATTTACTTTCGCCTTTTTGTTATTTTAGTTAGTATGATTTATGTTATGGTTTTTCTTATATCAATACAATTTTAGATTTTAATAAACATTTTTTTCTTATATATTTAAATAGTTTGTTTGTTTCTCTATCTCACTCTCTCTCTCTCTCTATCTCTCACTTGCGAACTATTTTTATCATACAATATTATAAATAAACATAAATATATGTATACATTATTAATAAACCATTAGCGAAAAAATTAAAATAAAAAATAAACACAAACACAAACAATAAAGAAAGAAAATAATTAATTGTATGTATTTAAGCAGGAACGGTAGTTAATTGGGGAGGTACAACAAATAAATACTCAAAACTTTAAATAAAGTTACAATTGCTAGCAAATTAGAACAATTGATCGGCTAGAGTACCTATAAATGTGGCTAAATTCATGGCTGAACCTTCTTTAAATTTAAGGCCCACTGTTTTTCCATAGGCTTGTATAAATATGGCGCGTACAGCATTTAAACGTTGTTTACGTCTGAAAATAATAAAAAATAAAAACGTATTTATAGAATACATAATAATATTTGCACCAGTTTATTTTGTTTTAAATACTTACAATAATGTGGTTTTGTTTGAAGGCAAAATATCTTTTCCATTTATACTATTTGTTACATAGTTAAGGGCACCATTATTTATACTGCCTCCACTAGAATTTGAACCGTTACTGGGAGTATTTGAGGAATTATTACCACTGCCATTGTTAACACTAGTATTACTGCCATTTCCTAGACCATTTCCACTGTGGCAGGATGTTAGAGAATGGGCATCCTGCTGTTGTTGTGATATAAACCGCATCATGTAACTACCATTCATCATTGAGTCTATGGAACCGGTATCGGTAACCACTTGCCAGCTACCGTTCGATGATGTCGATTCTTGCCTTTGACGTGTGGTACTAGCACCTGGCACTGTAATGGGACTAGTTTTTGATCTGCAATGAAATTAATTATAAAGTAATAAATTAATGTGTCAAATCACAAAGTTTCATTTTTCAGTATTATTTACCTTTTTGGATTGGGCGAACGATTTGTTAAAGAATTAACACCCATAATATTATTGCATGAAGCTTGTGCTGTTACTGTTGTCGTTGCGTTTGCGGTTGCAGTTGCATAGAAATTATCCGTTATGGACATATCACAGTTGGAACTATTGGAAAAACTATCGTTGCTGTCTTGATCGTAACTTAAAATAAAGTCTCTAAAAATATAATGTAAACAACAATTAGTATTCTTTAATTAAATTAAAAAACCTACTCTTTAAGTGGTTCCTCATCACAGCAATCAGACTTAATAACAATAACACTACTACTTCCACTACTACTAGAAGTTTTAGTACGCTTCCTGAAAACAGAAGACAATAAAAATGTTCATTAAAAGTATATATATATGTACATATATAGAATATTTACATACCTATGTTCTACAATACTAAATTCTTCATCGGTTATGTATTTAAGCACATGAAAACAGAAAAACATTATATCTTCCCCTCTTTTCAAACGATCCGGCAACTGATGTCCAAACAAATACCAATCGTAGGCCAATGTAAAATACGCCATTTGCAATGCATTCAGCGATTGATGGATTAGACCGTCGGCCCACAGTGATAGCCGCACCAGTGATATAAACAATGGTGTACGATCCCAACCGCTAATGCAGTGGATCAGTAGGCCGGACTTCTCTTCTTGTATATACTTTAGACAGGTTTTTAGGTAATTTTGTGTTATTAGAACCAAATCCCAATTTTTATACTCGTTCCAATTGATATTTAAATCGGTTGTTGGACCCAATTTGGGTACAGAAATATTAGCGTCATTAAATGATAGTTTCCAATTATAGAATAAGTTCTTGGCCATATAGTTATTGTCACGAAATTTCTTAAAAAATTCACAACCCGGATAGGGCAGTGACAGTAGATTAAAGTTTTCATAGTGATTTTCCGGGTCAGCCTTTTCGGATGAGGAAACACTGAAAAGCAATTATGAAATGAAAACAAGAATTAGTAAAATATTTTGTTATTTCTTACTTTAAAAGCGCCATTAGACAATGTTAAGCATCATTTTCAAATAAACGCAATTTTGGGGATATTATTCAATATATATTTTTTAGAATTTCTTAATATTTACGGAAAACATTATGAAAAATAAATAAGAGTCCTGAGCTGAGTCTTAATTACCCTTCAACAAGACATACTTTAAGAAAATACAGAAAAAAATTGGTGAAAAAAATTGTTTAATGAAACAAATTTTAGGTGAAAGAAAATGTTGCATACAAAAAATTGTTGGTAACCGAACATGTACTATACTAGAGTTTCAAAAAAACCGAAGAATAAATAATCAAGAATAGGGGGCCCAATGGTATTATTATACAAAAAACAGAAAACTAAACCAAACTAAGGACTACTAATAGTGAACCTATAAGCTGAAAATTAAACACATATGATCCTGACTGAGTTAGAATCTAAAAAAGGGACTCACAGGTACTTTTTTCCAACTAATAGTACTTTTTAACTATTTTATAATAAATCTAAAAATTAGGCACACATGATTCTGAATTTGTTAGAATTCACAAAAGGTGACTTTAGTGGTACCTTTCTTTAGCATTTTCTATAATAATGGGCCCAGAATGATGCTGAGTGGGAATGCAAAATGTGGGTCTTTATGATAGTTTTTTATTCTAATAATACGTTTTTTTATTAAGCTAGAATCCACATTAAATTGAATCAATAAACATGACAAAGGGAGACTTAATATTAATATTTCTTTCTTCCAATTGGGGTGGCGAAACGCACCGAGTCATCAATCAATATTTTTAAATGAGTTGTGTCATTAAAAAATTTAAAGAAATCTTAAGATATTTATGAAAAAGTTTGTTTCTCATTTCTAAATTTTTCTACAGAAAATAGATTAAAAGTAAAAACCGAAGAATAATTGTCGGTTTCGTTTTCGGTTTTAGGCCTTGAAAAGCTGCGGTTTCGGTTAAAACCGAACTGTATCAATCATGTTTGTAAGTTATTTGGGCGCTTCAGAACGTTGATTTTAACAGACAGATGAACATGTCTATATGGAACTACTGAAAAGACAAATTTTTAATTTTATTTTTTGCACGAATTCGTCAGTAACATTAAATGCCTAATGTTTAAATTTTTGTTTAAAAATTGCAGGTAATATTAACCCTCTAATGCTTAAGCATGCCTCAAGGCACTTATCGTAAACATGTCAATAAATGCAAATATAACTTTGAAAGCTTTATAAAATAATTAAGTACGTTTTTTAGTAAACGTTACAAGAGTTTTTGAATGAAAAATCAGTTATATGTATTTGCATTTATTGCCATTTTTGTGATGAGTGCCTTGAGGGTTAAATGTGATTTGCAATGCTTTGCAGAATAAATTATGTTAATATCAATGTTGGTTAAAAAGTTACAATCGTATAAATCTTATTGTTATGATTATTTTCTTTCACATTACAAATAAATTTAAGTTTTTTAAAAGTTAATATATCGCGGATTTTAACATTTGCATTTGGGTTAAATGTTATTTTTATTCAGGAGGCTGTATACAATACTTTCAAATTCGAAATATAATTAAGGATATTTTTTGAGGTTATAAAAGTATATTTCGGTTGATAAGTCCTTAAAATATTTTAACTCCCATAGAATTTTGTTATCAAGCTAAATGAAAGCTTGATAGTTTGACACTAATTTTGCTGTTAGTCATAAATGCTGCTGCTGATAGAAATAAAAAATTAAATTTTTTTTTTATAATAAAAATTTTATCTATCACGATGATCTTTTACAGGTATTTTACAATGATCTCACATCACGACTTTTATTAAAAAAATTAGGAAACTAATTTAAAATTAACGCAAAATTTTTAAAAATGTATAAACTTGCATTTTGAAATTTTTAACGTCCATCACATTCATTTATAAGGAAATCATGTTTATGCAATATGATAGCCAAGTTCAAAGATATTTGTGAATGGCACTCGCAAAAAACATAAATTTTCTACAAGTTTACAACAATTCTTTAAAAGTTTGAGAAGGTAGTGTTATCAGCCATCATAAAAATAGGAAACTAACGAATACGTTTTTAACTAATGAGTCGATTATGGATGGCAACTGAACTTCAGTTGCGTTGCCAGAGGGCAACCACAAATTTCTGGTTGCCAATTTGGCAACAGAAATTATAGCTTCCAGTTGCCATCTGTAATACCATTTAGGCAACAGACAACGCAACTGAATCGACCATAATCGATCTATAAATGTATGTATTCAAAAATTGTTTTGTAACGTAATGTATACATCAATCGAAGCATATAGGCCAGTTACCATGTTCTTATGCGAATTTTATCGTACGGCTGCTTGTTTATCTTTATCAGTACTGGGTCTTTTTCTGAACTTTGAGTGTATATATTGTTTTCAATCCAACGTCAAAGGATAGTAACATCACTAACAGAAAGATTAAGCTCCATTTGTATTTTGTTTGACGAAGCATATTGTTCAACTTTCCTAAATGGTACTATGTGCCGATCATCTACAATCGATATTTTACGATTGCATTCGATAATTTCATTTCGCAAATGGTTAGGCTCGTGCGATCCATTGATCTGAGCACGACAATATGTGTTTAACTTGATTACGAAGATTTTAAATCTAATAATATTTTAACATTTTCAAGTTTGACTATAACTGTAACCCCCATTAACACGAAGTCTAGTTATAATAGTTATAATGCCGGTTAAACTTATTTTTGTATGAAAACTGTCAGTTTAACTATTAAACAGACTTCGTGTTAATGGGAGTAAGTGATAAAAGATTAGTAACCTAAGATTTCGGATTTACAAGTTTTTTTCTATGATCCGATTTTTATCATTTCGAAAACTAAAAGAAATACAAGCCATCTGAATTCAGTTTTAACGATTCTCCAGAATGTTTTAGTTCCCTCATATATTTGGTAAAAAATCGTGTTTTTGAAAACAGAAATTACGAAATAACACTGAATATTCCTAATCGATAGTGGAGTCAATAAAGCGAAGTTCGCCTGGCAATGAGTATACTTTTCAGTTAAACTCACAATATACAAACTATACAAAGTAAAATACTTACGCCATAAAATATTTAATTTTTCTCTTCTCCACCATAAGATCTATGATTGTGCTGACATTCAAGGCATTCAGCAGCTGTATATCACTTTTGATTACCTCTTCGTACGAGAACGGCGATGGCTCATTTAAGGCATGATTCATTAATGAATCTTCATTATTATCATTATTTTCATCATCAACAATATGATTACCACGCTCACTGTAATTCGTACCATTCAGACAGTCATACGCATAATCAACAACTTTGCGACCATACGTTTCGGCATTTACAGATATTGTAGCCGAACGACAAATATATTTGCCACGATACATAATGACTGGAACGGAAAAACGTTGACGGCATCGCGCATATTTGGCCATCGTAATCAGTTCTCGTATTTTACTAACATCATATAGATCTTCGTAAATAGTGCTGGTGGTTGTATTGGTCAAGACATTTGTGGCCGAAACAGTTGCAGGCGTTGTCTGCTGTAGCAATTGGTGTTGATATTGTAAAAACGTTTGAGAACTTGGATATTGGGGTTGTTGTGGCGGTTGCGGTTGATTTGGGTATATTGACGAATTGGCAAATGTTACAAATGCATGTATACCGATGTTAGTGTTTGATGTTGTACTAGAACCATTGGAACCTGTTGCATTGTGATGGAAACCATTGACGATGGTGCTATTTTGTGGCGTTGTATTTGTTGTCGTTGAATTAAATATGTTTGTATTGTTGGCCGTTATGGTGGATGCCATATGACCATGTTCGTATTCGGGTATAAAAATACGACCCGGATATCGCGGACTTAAGACCCCATTGGTATTATCGAGTTCGATGAGTGTATAGTCTTGTTTAAATAGGTATTCACATTTTTTTGTTATTTCTTCTTCCTGCAAGTTGACAAAATGTTTAATTATTAAATTTTTTTATTTAATAAATAAAATAAAAAATTAAAGCGATTTTATAACAAGTAAGAGAGATATATTCGGCTGGGCCGAATCTTATATACCCTTCACCAAACTATACTTCAAAATAAAAATTTTAAATATTTTTAGGTAAACAAAATTAATTTTTTTTCCAGTTGTTTTTTTTTTAATTTTTTAAAAAATTTTTTTTTCGATTTTTTTTTTTATTTTTTTTTATTTTTTTTAAATTTAAAATAACTATTTTTTTAAATTTTAATTTTTTTTTTTTTTAATATTTAGCCAAAAAAAACTTTTGGTAAAAAAAATTCGGGTTCACAATTTTTTCCCGATTTTGACCCATTGTAGGTCCAACTTACTATGGTGTTATATTCGGCGTTGCAAAGGTCTTTGAAATATCTATCATTAGATATCCATATTGTCTATAATAATGACTTAGTAATCCAGATATAGGTAAAAAAAATAGGTAAAAAATCGAGGTTGTCCTGGTTTTTTCCTTATATCTCAGCCATTTGTGGACCGATTTTGCTGATTTTAAATAGCAAACTTCTCGAAAGCATGTCTGACAGAATTATTCAAGATTTGGATCCCGAAGATATCTGGGGTCTTCAGAAAATTGATTTCAACAGACAGACGGACAGTCAGACAGACAGACGGACATGTCTAAATCGACTCCGCTATCTATAAGGATCCAGAATATATATACTTTATAGGGTCGGAAAATTATATTGTGGAAATTACAAACGGAATGACAAATTTATATATACCCTTCTCACGAGGTGAAGGGTATAAAAATGTTTTTATATTTGGTCAATTCTCAAGGTCTCTTAAAAGTCATATTGTCTAATGTCCTAATATATCACGACTCGGCTTAACCGACTCTTATGCATTCGGCGATGGTCTCTGCTGGTTTGTTACGATAACACAATAAACATAGCATAGATAGAAGGATTATTTTAGGACATTTTTTGCTTGAAAAGCAATAAAAACTATTGTGAAATATTAGGACATTATGGCAATATGTCATGATAAGAGACCTTGTTAATTGACCAATTATTTTTACATAAAAACATATTTTGTAACACTTTAAAAGTGAAAAAATACAGAATTCAGAAATGAAAAATAATAGAATAGAAAGTGGTACATTTTCAATCGAAATTCGAAGTTAGAAATTCATTATTTTTACTTCATTTAATTACATAAAATAAAAATTCTTAGATTCCATTATCAAAAGTTCGAGCTTTAGTTCTATTCGTCCGAACAAGCTCGGCTTCGGTCTGAATGTGATTCAAAAATTGTTTTATTTCTAAATTATGTAACTGTCAGAATTTCCAAAAGACCAAATTGATTACAAATTAATTATATAATAAAATTACAATTTATAACTTCATAGAAATTTCAAATTTATTTCCAATTACATGTTCCTAACTTACAAAAAAGTTCTTAAATGAGCAGCCAAAATATGACATTTATATTAAAAATAGATGGCAAAAAAAAGGATTAATAATAAAAAATGTATGTATTATTATTAAATATTATTTTTAACCATAATAAATTAAAATTTAATTTTTAAAACAATGTGTAGGTGGATGCATGTAATTCCAGTATAAATGTGCATATGTATAGTAGAGTGTCCCGTAGGACACAATTTGATTGTAAATCCACTAAAAAGCTTCATATAGAGATTTAACATCTTGATATCAATATACAGTTTCTGACAATACAATGGAAACTTAGTTTTAAAACTAGGTATATTTCGTAATTTAATGTTTTAAAACATTGCAATAAACTAAAACTAGTAATTACTATGTTTTCTATTTAAATATAGTAAATTTCAGTTTTTTGAATGTGATTATACTTATTTTTTGCCAAAACAAAAAGAATATGTAAGAAAAGGATTTAAAAAACAACAGGTTTACCGTCATTTCAATATTTATATTACGTTATATAGGATTATATAGGTAGGTAACAGTAATTGCTGTTATTTTGGTAACTGTAGTCAGCTGAAAGAATATTTTAGGGATAACACTAGAGAACACTGAAATAAACTAAAAGTATTTTCATGTCGTGATATTTTTTAAAACTATTTCTCAAAAAATTGGGAATTTTTGACTGTTCTAAGACCTTGAAACATTTTGAAAAAATTGTTTATTCGATTTTTTTTTTCATAATTTAGCACATACATAAATATATATTGTTTGAGAGAGATATTTCTACAACAGAATCCCAAAAAGCTGCTCGACGGGGCACTCTAATGTACAGGTATTAACAGACTCCAATAATAACGCGTGTACAATAATAAAAAGTCAACAACACATGTAATGTAAACAGAACAATGATTCAAAATGCTTATAAATAAAAAGAAATTAACAATGAAAACGTCATATCTTAACAATAACGTAATGTAAAATAAGAAAAAAAAATTAAATAAAAAAACAGACACACAGCCATTGTTTACATTTTTTCTGATTTGCGTTTACACTGCAATACTATAATAAGCAATAATGACAACACCAACAACAAACACAAAAGAGCAATAACAGATATAAATATGTACAACAAAAACACAAGTGTGTGTGCAGAAAAAAAAACAACAAATATAAAAAAGCCACTGGCTGCAATACCAGAAAAACTGCAGTTGAATTTTTCATTGCTAAAGAAAAAAAGCTGCTGAAATATATGAACGCCTGTTCCCAAGACGGAGCAATAGTCTGATGAAAAAACAACAACATAACCCAACTATATATACTATGTATAAAATAAACTATAAAATAGTTTTTGTATAATATTCATTATTATTGTTGTTGTTGTGTGCAATCTTTAAGGGGTTTGAAACAAAACAAAAACAAACAAAAAATTATGAAAAAAAAACAAGTGTTGGAAAAGTCTTGTTGGTAACCCGGATTTTAAAGTCTTTACAAATAACGGGCAATCAGCATAAACTAGTTGGAGTATGAACTACTTTTAACTTTTTTATTTTTCTTCAAAACATTTATACAAATTTTTGTTGCTATTATTAACATTGTTGTGGTGGTGGTGCATTCAAACGGTTAGTTTTGAATGCATGGTTTTTTTTCTTAATTTTTTGTTGTTGCATTTTATTTATTTTCTAAGAGGTTTTTTAGATTAAAGCAAAAACAACAAAATCTCAAGCTATACTTGTAAAGTTTAACGTGCACTATCAAATAGTTGTGTTTACATATATTTTAGTTAAGTTAATATTTTTGCCATACGTATATATGTACATAGTATGTGTTTATGAACAAAACTTGTGAATGAATACCAACCAAATCCATACAGACAGAAACTCAGACAGATTAGGGGGACCAAAGAGCAAGACTTGATATAAAATGAAAACAACAAAACAATGTCAAACTAAATGAACGAACGGGGTTTATTCAAACACATGCATATATGTAAACATTGGAACAATGCAGCAACAAGAAATATAAATAAAATACACCCACCCACATTTCGACAAAAGTTTGTAGTGTCATTTTATTTTATATACATACGTATATAAACATCTTTTTCTGACTTATTTTTAATACATCTCCTTTTTATCTTTCTTTTACGAAAATTTTAAATTGAATTGTTCTTTAGTACATTCAATATCAATGATAAGGAAAACATTTTTTGTGAAGTCATAAAAATTAAATAAAATAATTCAGGGTTGGCCAATAAAATATTAATGTGGTTGACAAATTACTTATTACTTATCAAATTTGCGGTCAAAATTAACAATTAATCTTTATACTTTTTAAAAATGCTACACTTCAAAGATTCGAAAGAATTAATTCTTAATTCTTAACAATTAAATTAAAACAATCAGCAAGAATTAAGTCCTTAATTCTCCAAATTTATTGTATTCATATTTATAGAATTAATTCCTTATTACATCATTTCAATATAAAATAGCTTAATAAAATATGTTGAATGATTCAAATTTTCTTAAATTAAAATCTATTATACATACGTTTGTTATTCCGTTCGTGATTTCTACATTTTTCTTTTGCGACCCCATAAAGTATATATATTCTGCATTTTTATAGATATCAGAGTCAACTTTCCAAATAAGTTACATACATAATTGATAAATCAATATATACGCAAAGTCCCGGTGAGTTTGCTATTTCAAATCGGCCCACAAATGGCTGAAACTACACATATTTTACCTTTTTTGATCTACATATATGTATCTGCATTACTAAGTCATTAATATAATGATAGACATTTCAAAAACCTTTACAACGAAGTGTATAACGCCATAGAGATTCGGAACGACAAGGGTAAAAATCGGGAAAAATATTCTTTAACTAGATTTTTTTCATAAATTTTTTATTCCTCCAATTTTTTCACCAAAAAAATCCTTTTTAATTTTAAGATAAAGTAAATTATACTTTGGTGAAAGTTTATTCGGCACAAATAATTGAATAAAGAAAAAATATTTTAATTGAATTTGTATTACACAGAAAAAAGTTTCAACATAAATAGTATGATTTGATTTCATTGATTTCAATTCATAACATTTATAAATAATTTCTTAAATAGTATGATTTTGTTCATATTTTTTGTTTTCAAATAAAATCTAGAAGGCTTGAAAAAAATATTTCAATTTTCATTTATATTTTTATGTTGTTTAAAAATGTTTGAAATTTTCCATTTAAAATTTTTATTTTTTTTTACACAGAAAAAAATATCAACTTAAATATTATGATTTGATTTCATTGATTTCAATTCATAACATTAATAAATAATTTCTTAAATAGTATGATTTTTTTCATATTTTATGTTTTCAAATAAAATCTAGAATGCTTGGAAAATATTATTACAATTTCATTTATATTTATATGTTGTTCAAAAATGTTTGAAATTTTCTTTGGAAAATATGCGCGAAATTGACTCAATTTTGTTAAGAGGATGAAATGCCTTAATGTTTGTCTATGTTTTGTTATGATTAATGATCATTTTTAAGTTTCAGATATTGTTAATTCTTCTTAAAATATTGGCCAATATATGGCTATTATGCAAACAATTTTGAAATAATTCATTAGATAATTCAATTATAATGCAATTTACTATAAAATATTGTTAAATTTACGTAAAAATAGCAAAAATTTTCGATATGTACAATTTTATAATATTTATGAACATGTTCTTATTCTGAATGAAAAAAGTTTGGGAAAAAAAAGTAATGTTCGATTAATAATATTTATTACCAAATTCATTCCAATTATGAATTTCTATTTTCTGTGTATGATTTTCAGCTATTTAATGAGAAAATATGCGCGAAATTGACTCCATTTTTGAAGCAGATGAAATGTTTTAATGTTAATGGATGTTAAATTATGTTTAGTGATATTTTTACGTTTCAGATTTGGTTGTTTTATCTTGAATAATTGGTCAATATAGGGCTATTTAGCAAACATATTTGAACTATGCTATTATGTAATGCAATTGTAATGCAATATATTATAAAATATCAACAAATTTATGCAAAAAAAGCAAAAAATTCCGTCATGTACAATTTTATAATATTTATGAATATGTTCCTATTCTGAATGAAAAAAGTTTGGGAAAAAAAGTCATGTTCGATTAATAATATTTATTACAAAATTCATTCCAATTATGGATTTCTTTTTTCTGTGTAGATTTGAATTAACAAAAATTTAATCATTCAAAGGTTGAATGAATTCTGTTATGAATTAATTCAACGATAAAATTAAATAAAAACCTTTGAATGAAGCTAAAGAATTAGATTTGGTAACGGATTTTATATCATAAATAGCAGACATTTTTTGAAGGAACTGTGCATTAACGTTCCGGTCGGTCTTTTGAAAACATTGCTGATGTAAACGAAAGTGTTGCCGAAAACCCGAAAACATCAATTCGTTCTCAACAACTTTAAATTTCACGAAGTACTACGCAGCTAATTTTTACAAAAGACCTCCACCCTCATGCGTACACAATTCAGCTTACTTAGGAGCACAAACCAGCAGAAAGCGCAGGCAATTCGTTCAATGGGTAAAGGAGCAATGCCAATTTTTCGAAAAAAGCCATATTCTCCTATGAATGTCTTCGGGAATACAAACAAATTTTCGAATTTGGGGCTCAGAAAATCCTAATGAAACAAATGCACCCACAACGAGTAACTGTCTGATGGCGATTTTGGTCAAGCGGTGTGATTGGGCTTGAATGAATCAGAATCACTATCTGACTTAACTAGACTTCTGTCCGGCTGGCTTGCTGTCCATGTAAACTTGTGCGCAAAGTACAGGTCGCAATTTTGAAGATATTGCGATAAAATTCGGCATGTGCCTTTTTTGAAATCGGTCTATTATTTCACCTAGCCCCCTTACAAATGTCCTCATAAAAAAGGTATATTTTTTTGTTATAAATGTCTAATTTATGTAGTTATCTACACAAATTCCTCCGGAATGAATTCTTATATATAAATAAATCACATATACAAATTATGCGTGAATCGAACTATAATGGTCCCATATAAGGAACACTTCTGAAAATTACTTTAACATGCATAAAACTCTTAACAATATTGGCATCCAAATAAAATTGAACACAAAAAAGTTTCATGTAGAAACAAATCACGCAATATAATTTCATGGCGATTGGTTCATAATTGTTCATAGCTAACATACAAGCCCCAATTCCGAAAATCACTGACCGTAGTAAATGTCAGAAAAATGTTGGTACGCAAATTAAATTTACTAGAAAAGATTCATATCAAAAGAAATCACATGACCTAATTTCGTGACGCTTGATCCGTAGCTCCCATATATGGCCCACTTCCGAAAAAGACTTTAACAGGCATAAAAAATTATAAAAATTTTGGTATCCAAATAAAATCCAACACAAATAAGTTTTGTATCTACGGATATCATGTGTCTTAATTTCATGACGATCGCTCCATGATAAGTATTAGCTCCTATATAAGATATATTTCCGAAAATCATGTTTTTGCTTTTATATTCAGTGTAGGGTATTATATGGCAAGCTTGACTGACTATAACTTCTTACTTTTTTTCATTGATTTTCATTAATTTTTGATAGAGTTCGACGGAATATTCGGTTTTGGATTATCCTCAAAATCACCCTAATACATTTATAGTGTTTCGCCAACATTTTTGCCGAAACCGAAACTTTTATAAAGAAATAACAAAGATTATGGAGTTTTAAATTAGATACAAGTTTTGAATATAAATAATAGAATGCAAAAATTGTTCAGTTCAACATTCGCACTCTACAAATTTATTTATTCGAATATGTATTACTATAAAATGTACCCAAACTCTGATTTGCAAACAATTAAAATACTATATTTTTGTTATTTTTTTTTCAGAAGTGCATTCTTTTAAAGCCGGCTATGTGAACTACGAAAGAGGTAGTCAACCTCGAATAAGGTAAAACATACAATGCATTTATTTTAATCATACAAACCTTGTACTTTCAATACAACAACAAAATAATTCAACATCAATTAAAAACGGGGCGAGACCAACATGTTTGAAACAATTTCTTTTTAATATTTTTTTTTATTTTATTTTTTGTAATCAATTAATAAAATGCTTGAAATCAGGTTTGATAAAGCAAACAATCGTGTAATTCATTTCAATGGGTTTATATTGTATTAAATGCCTTGGAATGCAGAGGAGAGTTACACAAAGTTATAATGTGCATTAAACGAACGAACTTTTGCATGAATGAATAAATGAATGAATATGATAAGAGTACCTACAAATTTGTACATGAACATGATCAGACAGACGTTTTTCAAGTGTAAAAAGTAACAAAAAAAATGTTTGAAAGTAGAATGTGAAGCAGGTTTCAATAAATAAATTACTTGATAAAACAAAATTGCACAAATTTCATTTGCATATGAATTTCTTTAAAATAACTTTAACCATAAAACAGGTATTCACGTTAGAAAATCAGTAATTGTAAAAATGACAGTTTGACTAACTTTTTCGTGAGTAATTTCATATAATTAGTTAGTTTTTGTTATCTATAAACAAATCTTTTAACTGCATACATATATAATTTCCTAAGCACTTTTAGAAATATTTGTTTCTCATCTGACCCTTATGAAGCTCTCCTATATTTGAAAATTGTCATTCTTAATATATATAAAGAGCTTTTTAAATCCTAATGTAGTCAACTTTATAAATCTCTATCAGCTAGAGGATTTTGCTGGCATATACAAGCTCAAGGCGTATTAATAAGGTTTACTCTTCCCTACAACAGATACAACTATACAAAGACAACAGACAACAGTTAAAACCTAAACTGTCAAAAAATTATGAAAGAAGAATTCAAAAATAACAAATACTCGTGCTAGAACACAAACAAACAACGAGTATTTCGTAAAATTTATTTTTTGCCTTTCAATATTTTTTAAAATTTTTTATTTTGTCAATTTCCAATGTTTTCAAACATAAACACAAATTTTGACAGTTGGGGTGAAACCAGCTAATGCTCAGCTGAGCTAACGAGTATACCTTATTAAATATACCTTGGACAAACTTATAGAATAGTTTATAATATTAACCTCATTAAAAACAAAATAGAATAATAGGTGTATAATTAAACTTTGCACAAATCCTAGTGAAAGTTTTAAATCTTATACGGGTTAAACATTATGAAATGAACACCTTTAATAAAGCGTTCATGATTTTTTGTAATCATTCGAAACTTTTTATTAGCTTCATAGCTGTGAGTGTTTCTATGTTATTAACAGATGCTAAAACTAGATTTCAAACTTGTTTCAAACACTTTACATTTTGGTTTTTCTTATCAATAAAAATTTTTTTTAAAGCGATAATGGACATACATATTTTTTAAATACGTTTAACATTTTTGTTTATGTTGATTTTTGTTGTTTTGTTTTGAAGCAAAATAAAGGTTTAACGTCAACACATTTTTGTTTTGTTTACGCTGACGCTGATAACCTGCACTACAATATAATTTCTATCTTTAACGGGTGTTTAGAAAATAATAGTTATTTTTAATAAGACAAAATACAAATTGGTAAATTATAGATTTCCTGGTAGGTATATCCCGCAATACGCAACCGGAGACCGAAAATTACTCATCAACATAATCAAAATAACCAAATTGTGCATCATATTTATTATTTGTTTACATGGTTTGGTATGACCATTATTAGTTTTGGTGGTTTTTTAATGGATTGTGGTTGCTCTTAATAACTGTTGCCATTCTTTCTCTTTTATTTACATACAATAACATATTTTTATTTATTTCTTTATTATTAATTATTATTTATTTATATTTTTATTAATTTTTAATAAATTATGGAAATGATATGATGTAATGCAGTGCTGGGATGGGTCGAAGTTTTTCGTAACATTGTAAATTTAAGAAAAATTTAATAAAATTTATAAAAATAGGTGAACAAACAATTTGGTGAAAAAATAGGTCAAAAATGTAGTAGTCGTGGCTTTTTGTTATATCTCTGCTATTTGTGGATCGATTTTAAATAGTAACCGAAGTTATGGGGCTTCGGAAAGCTGATTGAAAGTTGAAAATTTTTAAAATTAAAACCGTACCATTTTTATATGGTAACTCATTTTTCTGGTGAATATTGTAGTCCAGCAAAAGGCGCCATGCATATACATACACAGCTAGTAAACAAATGATTAAGCTTGAAAAGCTTAAACAGAGAATAAAAATGAAATGTAGTAATTTACAATTAACACCTGACACCTTGCACCTTGAAATGTAAAAAAGCTATTATTAAACAAAATGAATTAATAATAATAATAATAAAAAAAATAATAATCATAATCAGTAAGAAAACTTCTTGACAACAATATTTTCTTTTCAATAATAAAATCTAGTCTCTAGAGAAGCTTCGTTCTTGAATGTGCGTCTGTCCGTCCATCTCTATTCATGCTCATTTCCTCACAGTTTATTGTAGACGTAGTCGTTTGGTTGGTGGTCGCTTATCTTGTTTACAATTGATATTTAATTTTACAAAATGTCATGAAAACTGTAACAAGAATTCAGCAAGTGCTTTCGTTTATACGTATCACAACAATGTAACAACAACATTGTTTGAAAGTTATTTTTTTTTAGTAAATACATATTAAACAAAAAGCAGTTTCACTACTAAGTATTTCTAGCTACGTTGTTAAATGAATTGTTTTTCTTAAAAGTTATAAACTTAAAGAGAATTTAAAACATAATTTTTCTATGGCGCATTGTTTAATTTTAATGAGTGTTATAGATTATGTGAGAATGTGTGGCTTGTAGAGCCAAATTGTGAGTTTGTAATTTTAAGAAAAATTAGCATAACATGGGATATAAAAGTTTAAATTATACGAAGGTTACTAAATATGTTATAATACTTTGTAGTTATCGTACGAAATGTCATTATCATTTAAAAACAACTTCCTTTGAAGAATAATAGGCTTGATTTTTTTTTAAATCCAGTCTTATCGTAATATTTATCCTTTTTTGGTATTTTCTATCTTAAACCTTTACATATTATTTTCTTTTGTTAACAAATGCGGTAGTAATTTACACTAAGCAGGCAATGACTCAAATTATCAGCAGCATAATATGAGGATGCCCATAACAAAACGCAATAATTCGACTTGAAACATTTTTTGGATAAACGAATATATGAAAACTTTTCCAAATAATCCAAAAAAAAAAAAAAAATTCTTAAGAAATGAGATATATGCTTTTATTTACTTATATTAAAAAAATTAATTTCTGAAAACAGTGAAATTACAATGGAAACAGGTTTTATTTTTACAAAAATTCAGTCATTGAACCAATTAAAGATTCAATCGTCTCTTTAAATATATTTGCCGTATTTGATAATCCATCGTTGTATAATTTTTTGTCCGTATTGTGTGATCTACAATTTCCCATAGGTTATCAATGGGATTGACACGTAAATCATTGAATTGTCGTGCTAGAATCTACAAACATCTTTTACATAACATCGTTTAAAGTTGATATGTATCCGATTCGAGCTATATCTTTTATCATTTGAATTGGACCCATACCTTGCCCTGAAAAACTGTACTTGGGATACAGTATCTTTCCCTTCGGCCGCCTTCCCATCACTGCCTCTTAAATTATATTTAGATTCACCAGAAAAGAGAACTGTATTCCATTTTAAATGTTCCAGTTTAAATGTTCTTTGGTAAATTGTATACGAGCAGTACGGATTTTTTTTTAGAAATAAGAGGTTTTTCGCAAGGCGATTTGCCGTAGATTATTGATAACCTCCCGGGAAGCCATTTTTGTGAATTTCTCAAAATATATTGCTGTTAAATTATCTTGTTTTGGAGTAGCTTTACGAGGTCTTGCTTCCAAATGTTGAGTTTTTAAAGTATCGGCCTCTCAAATTTTTTTTTTTAATTTTTGAAACAACGCAACTGAAGTTTCGTTGCCATCCATAATCGTCCCATTGCTTAATTTCTTAAATCGCAATACCAATATCTACCCGGGTGACCTTTTCGGTTTTATTTCTTTAATAACTATTTTGTTTCGATTTGAATGAAAGTTAGACTCACTGAACAAATATAAGAGTTCTGTATAATTTAATAAAAACATGATAAAATGTTGAATTTGTTAGATTTTTTTAAATATTGTTCGTAGCATATAAAAATTGTATAGAAGTGCAGTACCTTTGGTAAAGGTAATGAAGGCCTACTGTAGTATGTTTCCTTATTGCATTGTTGTTAATGAAGTAAAAAAAAAACTTTTTAATGTAGCTTGTTTCATTAAAAAAAGTTAAAACAAAATGTATAGATATGATTTTATAAGTGCATCCAGTTACCCCTTGATACCAGTCTTATAACCTAAAATCAACACAGAGTATAAAATGTCCCTTCAAGCACATACAATTTGTGTAAATGGCAGCACTGATCATGAAAAATCCTATTATTTTACAACAAACATTTTGGGTCGAATAAATTGGTAGAATTTCTAACTAGAAAATAAATGTCCATTTCCGGCATATTATCCAACTTACCAAAGTCCCTTCCTCACATAAGCCAGCCTCGAATGATTTTCTTTCGAAAATTTCTAACAAATCGTGCAAATCCTTCTGCGTCACTTCGGTTGTTGTGGACATTGCGACGACGATGCATTTATTTATTTATGCAACGTACAAAGAAATTTATGCTTATTCTTCTTAATTTTATTTGTTAGTTAGTTTTTCTGCTTTATTATTATTATTTTATGTATTTTTATCAACTTTCTTTAACTTCGCACAAACAAGAAAAAAATACAACAAAAAAACATAAATTTTTGTTATTTTTATTGCGTATTTATTTTTACGATTTATTATAATTTTTTTTTTTATTTCTATCGAATTTATTTTCTATTTCAAAGGGGAAAACGCCTTTTTCTACACACGCGTCGTCTGACTTTGGAAAAGTCGTCAGTCGTTTGTTTCGTAGTGTTCTCCTTGGATGAATTTAATTTTATTACGTTATGTTTTTAATACTTATTAGCAAATAAATTTGCAAAATATTTATGTAGTTTTCACTCAATAAATAAACAGCGCAAAACTAGATTTCACTTTGACAAAAGTAACAAAAAAAAGGGAAAAATAATCCAAAGCGAATTGATACAAGGTGGTGTCAGTTCTACCAAAACAATAATTGGTCTTACCAAATGTCAGAAAAAAGATATTAAAAATTAAAAAAAATGTATATTAAAACTTAATATAGTGTGCATAATTGAATACTGGGGGCTTAATTTATTTATGTAAAAATTAAATATTTTTTTAATAAGCATAGAATATGTGGATATTAAAATATAAAAACAAGCTTTGACAAAGGCTAGAGCCAAACAAGCGAAAAAAAAGTAATCAGCTGTTTGACTGACTCCACCTTATATGAATTCGCCTTGAAATAATCCATTTGTAAACGTACGTTCAGTAAAATATTTTACAAGAAGATGAACAAAATACCACAGAGTTGTATTGTTGTTTATATTATTGTCGATGTACCACAGCATTAGAAGGGTAACTTTTTACTGAAAAAGAACTTTGGTTGAAACAAACCATCGATACGTTATTCCAAACACAATTTCCAATTTTATTTCATAAGTTTCTACTACGGAAATTCCCAATTGAATTTCAGCAATATCCAATTATATTACAGAATTTTCTACTTGTATTTCGGAGTTTCCAATTATATTTCAGAAGTTTCCATTTATATTTCACAAATTTCTAATCGGAAATACAAGTGGAAATGGTGTAGTTTGAAATAAAACAAGTTGTTTAATTTTTTCATCTATTTCTTTCAGCATGTATTACAATAATTGTCAATATCAAACATAAGTTATATTGTTGCATAAATCACATTAATTAGCCTATAATTTTTAATAATGTAAATTTGAATTTTTTGTTAGACGATTTATTAAATTAATATACCAATCGGGTATAAAGGAATGAGGTGTTTTACCTCGCAAGCATTCATACGTAATGCGTCCCGATTCAGCATTAAAATAGAATTCATACACCGTATATGGACAATTCTCATTAGCCATTATCGAGCGTAATCGTAAGAGGAATTGTAGTAGGAAATTTGCACAGACCCATGGTGCCCAATGTGTTTGCTGGAAATAAAAATTAATGCAGGCAATTAATGTAAACTAATTTGTGTAATTTTAAATATTTTGTCTATTCTACACCATTTCCAATTGTTTTTCCGAAGTTTCTAATTGTATTTCAGAAATATCTAATTATATTTCAGAAATTGCCAATTGAATTTAAGAAATTTTCAAATGTATTTTAGAAATTTCCAAATATATTTTAAAAATGTTCACTTATATTTCAGAATTTTCTAATTGTTTATTAGAAAATTTAGATTATATTTTAGAGATTGTATTTCAGAATTTTCCGTTTGTATTTCAGAATTTTCCGTTTGTTTTTCAGAAATTTCGAATTATAATTTAGAATGAAAATCCATTTGTAGTTCTATTATAAATCTTTGAAATATAAATGGAAATTCAGAATTACAATTGGAAATTTCAGAAATACAACTAGAAAATTCTGAAATACAATTAGATATTTCTGAAATATTATTGAAATTTTATGAAATACAATTAAAAATTCTGAAATTCAATTTGAAATGGTGTAGTACTATTCTGATTTTCAGATTTTAGTTAGAATTAAACACTAAAACAACAAAACATGTACACCTATTGAAATTGTGAATACCAGAACAATTTATTTTTTTGTAAAGATTACTTTTTTCTGCCTACTTAAAGAATTTACTTACCCCTCCTAATTTTGGCAGCGATCTCATTTCCATATGCTCAATATCCTGTACGAAACCTTTTTCATTTCTCATGCCCACATATAAGTCTTGAACACCCACTAAAAACGACTGACACCACCAATTGCGTGTTTTGTGACGTAGAAATGATTTGTACTGAAATGGATTTAAATTGCCTTGGCGCACCTTAAGTTCAACATATTTTAAAGAATCTAAATTACTGGGTCTATCATAGTTGCTAATATTCAAAAATATAAACAAAGTAAATTTCAATTTGTATTAAATTTTCCAAAAAAATTTAACTTACAGTTGTACTGGTTGATCGCTAACAATACCATCCATTTCGGCACCATACAAAAGACTTAGACCAGCTAAACGAGTTTGAAAGACCAACGAAAATTCTTCACTTTCATTGACCGGCACTGAAGTGTCCGGTTCATTGAACGGTGATTCAGATAAACAATATTGTTCAAATTTAAATCCATAAGCCATGAACGTTTTCTGCTGTTCGGTTTCCTGGCTGCGACGTTGTTTATCTTGGGCAGTTTCTCTTTTTAACAAATAAAACGTGTTATTGAAACGTGTCACATGCAAACACCAGTCCTGGCGGTATTCATAAGGTGTGCACATTATAAGCCGCAGTATACCACGCCATGTCACAAACTCCGGCGGTGGCGCTGTACTCCCATGGCCAAATATTCTTTGATTATGATCATAAATAAATTTCAATAGACTGTCTAAGGTTTCTTCGTGGGCTGATTCTGGCTTTTTGATGGCGATATCTAAACCAGCATTTAGATCCAGAGGCAACTTTTTCACATTGGGCAGTTTGAAATACCGCAATTGTTGATCATTGGGCTCGAAATCACGATTTGCATTTATGCTGTAGAATCCAATTGGTTGGGGTTTTTTAATATCGGGAAATGGTAGTTCACTTTCTGGCGGACGAATTCGAATGCCAAGATCCTTTTTATATTGTTTATTTGAGTGGTTGTTCATGTTATTCCGAAAATTGTGGAGTTTTGTTTGTCTGTCACTTTGTTTACATTCGTGCAGGTGTCAGTTGAGGGTTTCCCTTTCAGTATGAAGGTGTTATCGATAAATAAGATAACAACTCTGTTTCTTTTTCGTAACGTAAGAAAAATGTCAACTTATTAACAAATGCTGGCAACACTGTCCACAACTTTAACTGCTGAACAATTTTTTTATATATAGTCAATTCACAAGGTCTCTTATCATGTCATAATGTCCTGATATTTCACAATCGTTTTTATTGCTTTTCAAGCAAAAAATATCCTAAAATAATACTACTTTCTACACTATGTTTATTGTGTTATCGTAACGAACCAGCAGAGACCAACGCCGAATGCCTAAGAGCCGGTTAAGCCGAGCCGCCGTGTCGTGATATATTGGACATTATGATAATATGACTGCTAAGTGACCTTGTGAATTGACCAATTGGGTTTTCGTATTTCAAACCAATCAGTCACATAAGAAATGCACGGTATGTATATTTAATAACTAAATTTTGGAAGAAGCTACCAGCAGAACCAACCAAATTTGTAATTATTTGAAATGTACTTATGTTATTCGCTTAAAATAGCTTATCCAGCTTAATTTAGCTAATTATAAAATATTTTCAGTGATTCACAAATCACTTTGTTTATTTTTTTGTGTTAATTACCAGAAAATTAATAATAAAACAAAATTTAGTCTTATAGACCAAATGGAAAACAATGCATTCTAGAGCCAGTTTCTGTAAAAATATTTCAGACACATCCAGCTTTGTGTCATTTTAAAAAGAATTATTTTGCCAACTCAAAGGAAGAATCCATCAAAATGCTATGAGGTCGGTATGAGGTCGGGATGGTAAAAATAAGAAATTTATTATAAACGAATTTCTTTTAAATTTGAATTTCACAATTACCATCTGCTTAATGATCATTATTATTATTTGGCAATCATGTACCGAGATTTTAGCACGGTTTACCGTAATTTAGCATATAAACAACAACAGCTGACGGACAACGGTTAAAAATGAAATGTCAAAAATTCTTTAGAATTTGCTAACCAGACGCTGACTTTTTGTGTGTAGAATTTTTATACAAATTATATTTATTTTTTAAAAATATCAACTAAATTAAGTGAATAAAGTGATGTTTAACCCAAAAAATTACGAATACGACTGTACACGCAAGTGTCGTTTAAGAGCGCATGGAAATGCTATAACGTCTGCCCTAACCAAGCGTTCCATTGAGAATGAAAAGTTGGCTGCATATGTGGCCAAGACTTGTTGCAATTATGCCGATATTGTTGACGATTTGGTAAGTTTTTGGAAAGAATTAAAGTAATATTTTATGGCTGTGTATTCATAAATAATTTATAATGATTGAAAAAAGGGACGCTCGGCAGTACATGTGGCTGCCTCAGTGGATCGTTATGATATTCTGGAGTGGCTTTTAAATCAGGTATGTTTTTGTACAAAATAAAAATAATTTTTAATTACATATGTTATTTACATTTGTTTCCAAAAGGGCTCTATTATCAGTGGCCGTGATTTTGAATCTGGCAGCAGCCCCTTACATCGTGCCATTTTTTATGGCTGTATAGACTGTGCCGTATTATTGCTGCGCTATGGTGCCAGCTTAGATATTTTAGACGAGGATACCCGTTCTCCCTTACAGCAAGTTTGTCGTCTAAGCGATTATCCCAGCAAACATAAAGTGTGAGTTTAATTTATTTGATTATTACACAAAATATATATTAAAAGAAAAACATTTTTCAATTTAGAACTTCAAATAATGAACTTTTGGTATGGGGTTCCAATAAAAATTACAATTTGGGTGTTAACAATGATCAGGGCACCGATCATTTACCTCAAATGCTGGATTATTTTCGCAAAGAACAAATTTCCATACAATCGGCTGCTTTGGGGGCCTATCACAGTTTGTTTTTGGATAAGAAATCCAATTTGTATGCAGTGGGTCATGGCAAAGGTGGCAGATTAGGTAAGTATTTTATTGTTTATGTTAAATTTGTTTGTTATGTTAAAAGTTTATTCGTCTGTATTAGGTACCGGTAATGAAAATAGCTTAAGTACTCCCAAAAAGGTTAAAATCCCTTTGAAAAATGCTGGCGAGGAAATTGTTTGCATTAGTGTTTCGCGGAAACATTCTTTAGTATTGACCAATTATTCGTTGGTCTTTGCCTGCGGTCTTAATGACAGCCAGCAGCTGGGCATACGTGATGCTGGTGAAAAGTGCTTAAATTTTAAAGAAGTTTCAACTTTGAGAAATTCTAATGTCGAGAGCTTACAAAAAGTTATTGCCAGAGATTATCATTCATTGGCATACTCGGAAAAGTGTTTGTATGTTTGGGGCACAAATTTGGGACAAATGGGTATTGATGCTAATACGAAGACAGTGCAGTTACCTAAATTGGTAAGTCAAATAATATTCATCGAAACTTTATTTTTTAAAATCGTTCCAAAGCATACAAATTCGAATGATTTTTCCTTTCGAATATAATTACACAATAACCCCCTGGATACTTATTAGATCTGCCTGTTGAAATCAACTTACCGAATTTCCCAAACAATTTGCTAACATGTGCCGAATCGTATATACCCTTTAAAATAAATATTAAACAAAATTTTTGGTGAAGCAAATTTTAATGAAAAAAGTTTTGGATAAAAAAAAATTATGGAAAAAAATTTTGCGAAAAAAATTCTTGGTGAAAAAAATTTTGGTTTTTATTTTTTAAAAACAACAACACATCAAGGTATTCCAGGTTTTTTTGCTTATATCTCAGCTATTATGGTCCGATTTTACTGATTTTAAATAGTAACCTAAGTTGGAATTTAGCCGATATATTGATGTATCAATCATGTATGCAAGTTATTTCGGAAAGTTGATTTCAACAGACAGATGGATATGGCTATATCGATTCTGTTATCTATAACGATCCAGATTATATATACGTTATGGGGTCGCAAATTAAAAATGTGTAAATTACAAACGGAATGATAAACATATTTACCATTGTTACTAATGGTGATGGACATAACAAGAAAGATACACATACCCTTTAGCAAAGTATACTTAAAGATAAAGATTGAAAAATATATTTTTTTTAATTTTTTGGTTGAACAAAAAATTGTTGGTGAAAAAATTTGTCGTGAAAAAAAATTTTGGTAAAAAAAATTCTTGTTAAAAACTATTTTTCCCGATTTGGTGGTGGAAGAAATTTGTTTTAAAATAAAATTAAAAAAAAAAATTTTTTAATTTTTTTAATAGTTTTTTCCAATTTTAAAAAAATTTATTATTTTATTAGTGAAAAATATTTATGACAAAAGAATGTTTTTTGTGAAAAAAATTCGGGTTAAAAAATATTTTCCCGATTTTGACCCATTGTAGGTCCAACTTTGTATAGCCTTATTTATATACATCGTTGCAATGGACTTTGAAATATCTATCATTAGATATCCATATTGTATATATTTATGACTTAGTAATCGAGATATAGATACAAAATAGAGGTTGTCTCGGATTTTTGCTCATATATCCGTTATTTATTGACGGATTTTGCTGATTTTAAATAGGAAATTTCTCAGACAGACGGACAAAATTGGGGTTAAGAAATAAGTTTCCCAATTTTATATATTTACATTATATAAGTCACTGGAAAGGTCTTTAAATTGTCTATCATTAGATATCAATTGTTTATGTTAATGACTTGATAATCCAGATATAGATTAAATCATCATAACTCTATCATTCTAGATGAAATTACCACCTAAAACCTCTATACAATTTGTAGAAGCTAATAACACCTCCACAGTAGTTATAACCAAGGATAATACCATATTATTATATCATAATTATAAAATGAAATCTATAAAGGCACCCAAGTAAGTCTTAAATACAAGAAAATCCTCTATACTGGAACTTAAATAACTCTTAATTTTATTTTGAACCAAGCTATGAATCCCTAAAGAGTATAGCAGTTATAGAGGGTGACAACGCCAGATCGGAAAAGGGTACAGCAAGTGCATTAAAACTGCTAATCTTAACACAGACCAATGTGGTTTTTCTATGGTATCAATTAACACAAAACTTCTATAGGTGAAATAAAAATTCTAACAATATACATATGTATGTAACTTGTCAATCAATATTCTTTTAATAATTTGTTACAGATGCTCCTTTTCCAACATACGCTTAACGCAAATCGATAAAATTCTTTATAAAGGCAATCAAGTTTTGATCCTCTCACAGGGAGATATTTACAAAGGCAAATGTCAACAGATCTCCACGCCACCCTATTACACACGCCCTGAAACGTCTGGAACTTCAAAATCTTTAGGCAACATCTGGTCACGTAGTGATCATCGTTCCGCCGAAATGGCTAAAGATGTCATGATACGCATCGATTTACAGCGCATAACACAAATTGATCGTGCTGTTGATGTTTTCTGTGATGAAGATTTTGCTTCGTTTGCCGTGCTGCAAGAGTCACATGTTAAATATTTCAAATTGCCAGCCCTTAATCCCGAAGAATATACGTTTAAAAAACTTTACAATGATGTGTGTGAATACGATGCCATACACGATGTAGTGTTTCATGTGGATGGTGATAAATTCCCGGCCCATAGATTCATAATCTATGCACGAGCACCCGGTTTGAGGGAATTCATTGCAACAAAAGATGAAAAGGAAGTGCATTTAAATTTTCAACTTTTAACGTGTAAAATGTTTGAGCTAATATTGAAATTTATTTATTCAAACTATTTGATTAATGAACAAGGTATGTGTGTGTTGTTTCTGTTTACGACAATTACGATTTGTAAGAAAAATGTTTGTTTTCAGATCTGGAAGATATACAAAGCAGTTTGCATACCGATAGTCCTGCTGAACTGGATGATGTTTGTAAAATATTTTTAAATTATGTTGAACAATTTCATATCACAAATTTGGCCAATTATTTAAAATAGTAAGTAGAAATCATTGTTTATTGTATATTGATTTTGAGAAACCATCTAGAATTTTTCAAACGAAATCCTACATAGTTTTACATATAAAATATGTATAGTTGCGATCATAAAAATAGGAGTGAGTCCATTGAAAAACAAGATATTAAGTTTAAACAAAAACAAACATGGTTTAATTCAATTTTTTTGATTTAATCCTAAATCCTTTTTTAAAAAAAATATCTTTAAAATTGCTGTTCAAAATAATAGGAGTATTTCAGTTTTCATTAAGATTTACTATTAAAAAAGTTAAAAATGCTTATGACTATTATCGGAAACTTTAAATACGATTAGTATTTTGTAGAATAGCCTTTACTTTTGATTGCTGCAGCACATTTACGAGTCATGGAGTCAACTAGATCCTGGCATCGTTTTAGTGGAATTTGATTCCACCCATCTTGCACTACAGACCACAATTCAGCTGCATTTGACGGTTTTCGTTCGGCAATATATTTTTTAACATCCCTCCATAGATGCTCTATGGGGTTCAAGTCCGGGAATTGAGCAGGGCATCGCATAACCTCAATGACGTTGACCCGAAACCACTCTTTTGCCAATTTGCTGGTGTGTTTTGGGTCATTGTCTTGTTGGAAGACCCATTTAATTGGCATATTCCACTCTACATATGACAGCATAACTCTATCCAATATTTCCACGTACACTTTGTGGTCCATAATGCCTTTTATTTCGTGTATTGCACCAACGTCTTTATATGAAAAGTATCCCCACATCAATGCTTTTGCGCCTCCGTTTTTAACAGTCTTTCTTGTGTACTGGACTTCATTTGCTGTGTTCGGGGGACGTCGAACGTACTGCCTGGATCCAGTTCCGCCAAACAAAACAATCTACTTTCGTCCGTACATAAAACATTTGCCATTTCTCCATTGGCCAATTGATGTGTTCTTGGGCGTATTTTAATCTTGCCGCTGCTTGCACTTTTCGTGGACTTCTAGCGAAATCGTCTACGAATAGTTACTACACTCTTTAAGTTCTTTTTGAATTTTATTTGCTGACGCGGAAGGGTCGCCTCTACTAAAGTGTGCTATACGGCTGTCATCTAGACTTCCGACCGCAAGTCACGGCTTTTTTTTCGTATGATAAGGCATTTGCAATCATCTGATCGGAGGACGATAGTATTTCTCTAATTTCTCTGTATTTTTTTCTCTTGATTTCGAAGATTTTTACTCTTTTCTTCGCTACAGTGCTTTCCACGACCCACTATTCCAAAATAAAACAATATTTTACATAAAAACATTAAGTTACAACATTTTCGCATATGGTTTTCATATTTACTTTTTATTTCATAAATTTTTTATAAATCACAATTACTCTTATTTTTTTGATTCACGTACTTAATGGACAAATAAGGAAATCACTCGAAAAAATCACATTCCATTGTAACAACCGTTATATTCCATTGTAACAACCGTTAGCTTTTTTACATGGTTTTATAGTTGCCAGACCAACAAAATAACTTCATTTAAATATGGCCAACTTTACTTCTATTATTTTGGAACGCAGCTGTATATTGAAGTAATCTATGAAATTTTGATGTTACTTCAGCAAATACTTAATGGTTTAAAAGCTAGAGAATTTAAAACTAGCTGGCTACCGCTGCCTCAAAATATCCTTTCCACCAAAAATATTTTTTTACCAAAAAAATATTTTCAATATTTATCTTAAAGTACATTTTGGTGCAATAAAACAAATTAAAATAATTTTTCATCAAAATCTTTTTTATAAAAATATTTTTGTCTAACAAATATCTTCACAAAATAAAACAAAATTTTCTCTTTCTTTTTCTAAAACCTTCAGCTACCTGCAACAATCCCCCTTTTATTTGCCACACATGGTGGATAAATCCAAATATCGTTTTAATCGTTTGAAACTAACCGACTATCAACAATTCTATGATGTACGCATTCTATGCGAAAATAATGTCGAATTGCCAGCTCATAAATGTGTATTAGTGGCACG
This sequence comes from Calliphora vomitoria, assembly GCA_942486065.2. Classification (NCBI taxonomy): domain Eukaryota; kingdom Metazoa; phylum Arthropoda; class Insecta; order Diptera; family Calliphoridae; genus Calliphora; species Calliphora vomitoria. The sequence continues at coordinate 96,084,181 of OW818033.2, forward strand.
TTTGGAATACTTTGAAATGATGTTTACACACACCTGGGCGGAACAGACCACCATCAATTTATCCACTGTACCCATCGAATATATGCAGGCCATAGTAGAGTTTCTTTACAGTTTAGATGTGGACCAGTTTCGTAAGCAACAGTATCGTGAAACTTTCCTCTACAACATGATTGTATTCTGTGATCAATTCTTTATTGAACGCCTAAGGAATGTGTGTGAAATTTTACTATTGGACAAGATATCGATAAGAAAATGTGGTGATATGTTGGATTTTGCCCACATGTACAATTGTGAGGTGTTGAAAAAGGGCTGTTTGGATTTCATATGTCAAAATTTGGCCAGAATTTTGCTACAAAAGACTTTATTTGATTGTGAGCCAGAGGCTTTGAAATGTATCAATCAACACTATCGTGAAATGTTTAAGCAGGTCTTTGATTATCGCATGATAACTCCCGATTCGGAAGCAGTTGACGATGATTGTTTGTGTAGTTTTGTGGATGATTTTCAAGTTGACTTGAACTATCGCATGGATGAGGAGGAGCAAATGCTTTACAGAAGTGCCCAGAAGACTAAAGCTAAAGAAAACAAAACAAAATTATCCGCCAGGCAATATGAAAGAGAGGCTATTTCGTCCATGATGGAAACATTAAATGTGTCTGAAAATTCGGAGAAAATACGCAGAAATTCGGAAAAATCCAAGGTGATTCAAGAAGCAGAAGAAATGGCCAAAAAATTGCAAAATGAAGCCAAATCATGGATGAAAGTGTTGGACAAAAAAGAACATAAGAAGTTGCTGTCATTGGATCAGGCTGTAAAGGCCAATGAAATTGTAAAACAGGAGGAACAGCCAATGCCGCTGTATATTGCTTTGACTAAAACTAACGAATCTACAGCAGCTATAAATGCTAAAACACCTGAAAGGGAGTTGGAGGAATTACCCTCTACTACTTCAGCTTCTAAGCTGTATAACATAAATTTCGCCGATTTAAAAACACCACCCAGAGAAAAACTATCACAAAAACAACGTAAACGTCTTACATCCGAAAGTTCAAATGCTGTAGGTTCTTGGCGTGCCCCAGCTTTAAACGAATCCAAACCAGTTACTGTAACACAACCCCCTAATGCCTGGGGTATAGTACCTCAATCCCCCCCTACAACTATCGAATATGATGCGCTGTATTCACCACCTACCGGCAGTTCTGCAGATCCTTCTTCATTTGCCAATATGATGAGAACGAATAGCAAAACCTCTACAACTTCGCCCTCTACAGCAAATGCCAGCAATAGTTTTAGCCAGATCTTGGCTGAAGAGAAACGTCAACGTGAATACTATGAGCGTACCAAGCACAAGTCTCTGGTCTTGACACAAATTGAAGAACAGGCCATAGCTGAACTAAGAGAATTCTATAATGTGGACAATGTAACCGATGAGATTATAACCATACAAAGGAAGTGTATACAACCAACTATAAATTTTGCCATTTGGCAAAAAAACTAAAACAAGAAAACAGCAATATTCTAAAGGTAACTTTTTAATTTTTACATTATAAAAATGTAGTTTTTTATATTAGTTTTTTTTCATTTTTTTTTTATAAAAAAATACCTTTAAAAGGTGTTTGCTTTTAAACATTTTGGTTTGATTTTTCTAACCTAAAATTTATATTTATTTTGTTTTTTTTATAATAATAATTTTATAACAAAGAGGCAAGTTAACAAAAATTCAACAATTATTATACAAATACAATATAAAATAAATACAAATTTAATAAATTATACATTAAAAAATAATAAAAAAGGATAAAATTACAAAAAAGAAAATTACAAACTTATGCTAAACTTATAAATAATATTTTTCAAATTTAGCCCTTTTACCAGTATTTTTGCCAAATAAATTCATTTTTTTACACTGTTTCTTTTAAGGTATTTTGGTTATTTTTTGATTATGGCTAAAATACCTTTATTTCTTTATATTTTTTTTTGTTTAAATTTTAATTTGTTTTTTTAGAAGCATTCTTTGCGGAATGCAAAACCATATTCATCGCATTTATAACGCAGTGTTTTAGCCAGCTGTGGTGGTCCACAATAGAATACTGTTACTTTGCCCTTTTTCTGTGCCTGCAACTGTTTAAATACCTTATCCCAATTCGGTCTGCCGGCATTGGTGCGAGTTTTTAAGCCAGTTATTAAATCACGTTTGCCCTAAAATGAAATAAAAAGAAAAAAAGGAAATATTCATACATTGGAATAATAAATTAAAAGCCACATAAACACTGCAGAAAATATATTATATACAATGTCCATGGGGTTATGTGTAATTTTATTCGAATGAAAATATTTCAGAATTTCTATGTTAATGCGAATGATTTTCTTTTCTTCTAAAAATACGCTCGTAAATAAAAATTTTCGAATTTGAATTTGGGTATCACTCAACGAAGGAGCATCGTAATTGACCATTGACGGACCAATCATCTTGTGGGAAGTCAACAAGGTTTTTATCAATGCCTCATGTGCTACGGGCTAGCGCTTTGAGAACCTTGTTTCTATTTCTCAATTTGTACGTGATTGCTGTGGCATGAGCTGAGGAGGTAAATATGGTCTCAAAGGTCAAATGTTTGGGTTATTCACAGTTGGATTTGGTCTCCATCGACTACTACGCCAAGGTTAACATTTACGTCCTTCGTCCAGGTGGTGAAGAATGTTGCCAAAGTCTACGATGGTGATAAGCGCAGGTTACGGGCAGTGAAGAAATTGTGTATTACTCCGAGTTAACCATTTATATGATATCTTCAAGTTGTAGGGCATTGAGGATTGCAGGATATCCTGGGAGAGAATAGCATGTCTGACATGTCTACGGCACAAGGCCTCTGCTGGTGGGTTACTGCGTAACTCAATCCGAAAAAGGAAATGTTCGAAATTGTGTACTTAATACATTGTAATTCGAAACGATTTCCTTTCGAATCGAATTAGGGAGTAACCCCCTGGTTTAAGGCTTGGTAGATCAGGGGGGTTACCGCGTAACTGAATCCGAAAACGGAAATGTTCGAAAATGTGTGCTAAATACATTGCAATTCGAAACAATTTCCTTTCGAATCGAATTAGGGAGTAACCCCCCAGGGTGGCAATGGCGGTTTAAGCTGTTGTTGTGCTGTGCATTTTACGGAATCCATGCTGGTGAAGAGCTGTTAGTAGGAGGTCAGCTGGGGGAGGAGAAAATTCTTCGCAACAGGTGATAACAGGGATATCGGCCTGTACGATTGCCTCTCAGTCGCGTTCTTGCCAGGTTTTAGGATTGGGATGACTGTGTCCCTTTCCTAGATTCCGTGTTTATTTCATACTCCTCACTGGGATGATAAAAATCGTCGATGCTTCAACATCAGCATGGATATTCTTTCTGGGTCAATTGCCTTGGATGGTTAGGCTGCATTGTATTGCCTCTGCAACTTCAGTTGACGTGTGTCCGAGACTTGAATGTTGTGTACTTTCCGAACATATCGTTTCGACTCATCTCTGCCTGGGTGCTCAGCACAGTAATCACGACCCTGTCATCCTTCTTCGTCGGGTTAGAGAGAGACCGAACTGTAGACCACAACTTACCAACTCCTAAACTTATGTTGCAGTTCTTCAGATGATCTAAAAATTTGTCCACTTGTCCTCATTTATCAAATGACGTTGCGATCCTGGGGTCGTTAGGGTTGGTATTTTGGATCATGTTGATGGTCTCCTAGGACCAGACACGTATCACTGTCTAAAAGGGTCCTGATGTCGGGACGGTAGCATTAAGGACAGTTTGCTACTGGCTGAACGTAGACATAATACAGCTCTATATCCGTCTCCCCCGATCTGATCACAATACATTTGGCATTGAGCGCTTTAAGGTATTGATCTCTATTGTCAAGATCGAGAGAAAGAGCTGTATACTGCACGGAGTTGTGGATGCGGAAGGTGATGCCTCAACCGTTACCTCTGGTGTACTGTTTTCGGAAAACGTTGCACCTGTTACAACAGTGCAGACTGGAGTTGTGCGTCAGTTTCGACTCCTGGACCGCCTGCACCATGATGTTGATTTGCTGTATAAATATGGTTATCTCGTTTAATTTACCATGGGGGTCATTGTAGTTGTATTGTAACGTGGATATCACCCCCGATCTCTGAAACGCAATCGACGATTGTGATATTTGCTGTTGTTTATGTTGTGATTGCTGCTGCTGTTGCAATTGCGATGTGAAGGGTGGTGGTGTAGAGTATTTTGTTGACGATGTTGATGACGCTGATGAGTTTTGCGATTGGTAGCATGGGGCGACAAACTCCATTTCATGGTGACATCAGGAGCAGTTCGTAAGGTGACACCAGCCAAAACAAGTGTTGCACCTTAATTGCGTGGACATATGGTGCAACCGGTTCTGGCAAACTACAGAATCATGGTCCGGCACGGATTTAAATAATGTGAAGCAGCAAAGCCGGAAGATGTTGCTCCGCTTTTTATAATTTTAGAGTTTTTGATCGTATTGACTTAGTAGCTGTCGCGGAAACCCAGATTTGTCGTATATATACTGGTTTTTAAAAAATGCAATACACTTTGTCTACTTAAATTATTCTTACACCAATTTTGAATTATTTTGAAAAATAGTCTACAGAATTCTTTTCACAATGAAATTTTAAATTATAAGACTTCAGACATGGCAAATATTTACTAAAGAAAACGTAACCAATATTTTTAGCACAAATTTGTTTGCGCTGTTTACTCTTACAAGTGTTTTGTGAGAGCAAACAGCTACCATTGAATTAGATTTATTTAGAAAAGTTTTAGTTTCTGTAAACTGAATCCGAGTGACGAGTTCGTTTTTAAAACGAATTCACATATCTTGGTGTTCTGTAAACACCAACATATTATGTTTTCGATTTACTGCGATTTGCAGTAAATAACATTTTCAATTATCACTCGATTTACAGAACAGGAGCGAAAATTAATTTAGTAAATACGAGTAAATACGAATATATAGGAGTCTGATGTTATTCATCTTTTCTTTACAGACTTCATTTTATCATTCATTCGGTGTTTATTACAATCAAAAACCACTCCATCTAAACCATTTACAATTTTGCCGAAGTTTTACAATTCAGGTAAGTGAAAATTTTCTTAATTTTTAATCTCTACAAAAACTTTGAAACCTACCTTTTCGTGTAATAAGTCCAAAGCCAGTTGTAGACCAACTGCCTTCATATCGGTACGCTGTAAGGCACTTGTAATATACATATGCATGTCCAAAAACCTTTGTAAAGAACATAACATGGAATTGAAAACATTTAGAAGTGTATTTGCTTAATTAATGGTTTGCTGCTTACCTTTCCATAGCACCACCCAATTCAGCTTGTTCAATTTCCAGTTGTGACAACAAGTTTACAAACCACTCAAACGAACGTTGATCACGATTAATCCAAAAGAAATCAACTTTACGCAGGTTCATAACTGTTTTCGGAATATCACTAGACCATTCGAAATTGCAGTGGGGGCAGGTGTGTCGTGCCTTCCAATAACGATGCATAATCGATTGAAGTATTGAGGCAAAAGGTGTAACTCCAATGCCCGTGCCAATTAACACAGCATGTTGAGCCATAAATATATGTGAGGAGGGGGCTCCATAAGGGCCATCAATAAAGATCTATGTTTATAAAATAATAAAAATTATAAAAGTAAAAAAATCCGTGTAATTTTGAGGTAAAAATTCAGCATATTTTCTTTTATAACAACTTAAAATCTATGGTTATTTAAGACCCAAACCTCTAATACTCCTGCATCAAGTGTAACCTTGCCACCAGAGTTAGTTGTGCCATTTGTGGGTATGCTGCCATTACTGCCCCGATTTTTAATAGAGGTCGATAATGAACGCAAAAATGTGGGACGTCTCAAACGTCCCACACGATTGTTTGCATTAACCGATGTATGGGTGTAGTCCTAAAGAGTTTGAAACGTGTTTGTAGTTTTCTTACTTGCTTCTTTTTTTTTATCAAATTATTATTAAAATTAAATACAAGTTAGTGTTGTTTTTGGTGTTAATTATCATATGTTTTTTTTTTTAAGGATTTGAAATTAATTGTAAGGGAAAAAGGGAATTAAAGGTTTTAGTTTTAATTAAAACAACCACTTACCTCCAAAGGTTTCGATACTGTAAAATCCGGTTTATCCTCCTTGTTGTTGAGGTTAATGGAAGATTTATCTAGAGTTGGAAAATATTTAGAAATTTGTTAAACTTTGTTGCCAGTATTTCCTACCTTTTACTATTTTTCCCTCTTCTGCTTGCACAAGTGTATAAGGTTCCAGCGCCGTGCTATTGGTTTGAGCAAATGCCGGTTCATTTTCTTCCATACTGGGTGTTTTAAATGCTATTATTGTGGGTTTATTGCGCATGTAACGAAAACTTTGTGCCAATGATTTATTTTGTGGACTTAAATAGGCTGAACCCATGTTTTGCATTCTAGCTCGTCGTATGCGAGTCTCGTCAAATGATCTTTCTGATTCTGAACGACCCAAGGCGTGAAGGCTGTAGAGAAATAAAAATTAGAAGAGAAAGGAATTGGTTTAAAATAAATGTATTGTTACGTTTTTACCTTTTAAAAACGGGGTTTATTTCTTTTAAATAAACCAGATACTTTTGATTGCAAATAAAAGCAGTTTTAGTAGTTTAAATTTGTAGCAACTCTTTATTTATTTAAAATATACAACAACAACAGTCCAAATAGTCACTCAGTGTCCATTTACACGCTTAACAATTCTCAGAAATACACACACACTTTATAATGTACAAACTCAAATGTACACGACAGTTGATGTTAACTCTAACAGCGCCAATGATCAACTCAACTCCCGAACTCTGCCACTATTTATACACACGCCATCTATTGTGAATCTTCTACAATGCTCTTAACGGACAACTAGTATGTTCGATTTCTAGAGCTTTCGATGTCAACGTTAGCAGCTTAAACATTTAGTGTTGCCATACTTATAAACAATGCTAATAACCGCATGCTATTAACATTGTTGATAAGTAGAAGCTTCTACAGAGGTACGTGTTTATAAACATGTTGAATGCTGCACCCTGAATAGTTGTAAAAAGTTTAACATTTTGATCCAATTTTATACCCTTCACCATGAGTGATCTTTATGTCTAGGGAGTTGATATAACAATGTTCGTCCGTCTTAGTAATGGTTGATATACGTTTTCCTAAGCATTAAGATATCCTAAGGAATTTAGGTTTTGAAATTCATTTTTACTAAGTTCATTTCTTAGATAATATGAAAGCACACAGAGTATGGGTTTTCTGCATAAGAGCGTTCGGCTTGAAACAGCGCAAAAGCCCGAAGATGACGCACGAGGATTTACACGAGTTTACTCCGGCCAATTTTAACGTATGTTTCGATAGTATGGTCAATATAAACCATTTCAAAAAAGCACAGAGACTGTGATGCATAGGCATATGTGATGTAAGGAGAACCACATCGACGAAGGGCCTGGATGCAAGTAGATTGATGTTAATGGGAGAATGTCTAATAAATGACCACGCAATTTAACACCAAAAATCTTGCCTGAATTAAATATTACTACTGAAGGATGTGACAGAATTCAAACAAAATACGTTAATACTAACTGGATCACCATAATTCCGCAAGGGAAGAATGGGATGAAGCAACAATAGTAAGGAATGACCATGGTACCGATTTATATACAGATGGTTCAATAATTGGTGATTGAACGGGGAATGGGTTTCTATGAACTAAGCTGAAACATAGGTAAATACTTTCATCTCCCAGATCACAATACAGTTATCCAGGGTGAGATAATCGCGATTAAGAAGGGTATTAAATAGTTGAAGAGGATTGAAAACTAAACTCCAACTGGCATTTTAACGGATAGTCAAGAAATGAGTGTTAAGTCTCGAAAGTTTTACAATGTAAGAATGAAATAAATTCTTACTCAAATACCGAGTTTCTTGATATAATACTCGGAATTGATAAAGCGGATTGACTATCATAACCCTGGAAATTATCAAAACTTTTCTAAAGATTAAGAACGAGTTTAAAAATGGCCAACCCAAATCAAGATATTACAAAGGAGATTCTGAATCTATATGAGCAAAACATAGCAGACTACTTAATGTATTAAATGTGTTAATGTATTAAATCAGAGCTGATATCTCATCTGTCTCGTATGTGTATATTTAACGATACGATATGTAGAGCGTGTGAAAAGGAGCATTAAGCATTGAGTCCAATTAAAAACTAACCCTTTACGGATACTATGTCAAACTTGGAATATCTAAAGAATACAAATTGTAAATCACTGTGAAACTAAGGAGTGAGATCGAAAATTTTTAACATACTTATATGTTACAGTTTTTAATCATTTTTTTATTTGATTGAAATTATTATTACAATTTACAAAAAAAATTATTTTTATAGTTCTAATCACTATGATGAAATTTTGAACCTTTTTCGAAAATCCTTCCATTATGGTTTTTATAGTGCTTTATGTCACGACACCTTTTTTCTGCTCTTCAATTCTCTTTGCCTCTCTTGGTACAAATACGACATTATTGTTCTTTTATCAGACCAAAAATACGTGGACACATTAAGAAGTCTTATGAATGGAAACATCCTTTTTTGTAAACATTCCTCGATGTAAATTTCGGTATTTATATATCCCTTTGCCGCAACTGCATATTGCTTGCATTACCAAGAACTTTTTGGGAAATTTTGTCTGCTTTTGGGTCCTAAACTTTTCTTCAACATTCACTCGAGCATCTGCAACACAAAAAAATTGACCCAGAAGCTGCGAAAAATTTTTCATTTCGTCATCCATTATGCAGCAGGTATATTTTTTGTATACAATTTGACTTCAATTTCCGTGCTCTGTCTTTGGCCTCTAAATTTTTAGCAGAGTTCCTGTCAGGAACTTTTTGAGCCTTGTATGCTATTAAACCTTCATTGGCTTTAACTTTTCGTACCAAATAGACCGAGTACTGCCTAACCGGGCTGCTTTCCTACCGGATGTGTTGGGAACTCTTTTGAAAATGCTTTCTATTTTTTTGGGTTTAGAAACATCATGTGGGCCATTCCTTCTACCTGAAACAGGTTTTATATCAATGGACAAGTTCTCCCGGCACTGTTTAATAACATTGGAAACAGTTTGTTAGCAGACCTTTGATTGTTTGGCCAACTTTTTGTAGGACGAAGTTGGGTTTTTTTGAAAATATTTAATAATTTTACTACGCATTTTTTTCTGGGCACTCATTTTAATCAGATTAGCAATACATGAACATAATTGACATTAAACATAATAACTGACATGCTTTAGAAAGGTAACTTGATATAAAAAAAAATCAAATAATACTTGGGTTAAAAGTTTTAATGAAAAAGGTGTGTTAAGAATTTTACGATCTCAGTCCATATTTCGAGAAGACTAAGTTTTTAACCTAACCGAATCCTATTTCAATGGCCTTATGTATATGGAGAATAACAGTTTCAAAAACTTTTATTACCAAGTAATGTATTAAAATGCTCAATTCTGGTACTTCATTACTTACAGAATAGCATTTTTACTCATTATTTAAACACAGTGATGTCATTGGAGGCTAGTACTTACCACAACTTCTTATAAATATCTCTTTACTTATTGATAGCTAGGACTCACAGAAGCCATTATCAGTAAAAACATAATGTGCTTATGCAAATGACTAAAAAATAAGCAGTTATACAACAGATAATAAATAAGTAATTTTACGACTACTTCTAAGTAATGCAGACGGTATGTTGTAGTCATTGAAAAGTAAATTATTCAGGAATTACAAGTCATTACCAAGTTATTGCTAGATACTTACGCTTTTAGTCTCTCTCTTTTCTTTGTCTTCACTGCCATATCGGGCAATGATATGCTCTTCTCCAACGGTGGTTTATTCAGCAATAACTTTTGCATCTTCTGACGCTTCACATGCTCCGGCCGTCCCTCCAAATCGTATTCATCTGACACATAACCATCATTTGAATGGCCAGAATTACGTTTATCTTTATTCTTCACTTCAACATTGTCCTTGCGAGAGAATGTTCTTTGCAAAGACTTTTTAATACTGCGTATACGATTGATGCCGTTAGATTCGTTCGCCTCGCTAGCACTGATACTTTCGGTGGCTAAACGTGATGGAGCAAAGTTGTGACGTGGTGGTCTGGTGGGACCCGAAGTTTGCAATTGTTGCAAAGTTTTCGTCACCATGGCCGAGTCAAAACTAGAACTGTGTTGAATTTTAGAAAGATTTTGTGCCAAGAAATCAGTTTGTGGAGTGGCAGAGGGTTTTGTGTTTTCGCCTTCATTGTTGATTTGTAAAAGACTCGATGTGGGTATGGCTTGTTTGTGGGCTATAATCTCGCCATTGTGTAGTTTCTGTTGTTCTCTTTCGAAATACTGATACAAACGATTTGTCCACTCGCCTACAGTGCGTATGTGCAACCACATATAATCCTCCTGCTCGGGAGCCGAACTTATGGTGAACGGATGCCATTCATAATTGGCTATAGCCGGTATATTCACAAACACATAATCTCCGGGACGGAAGTTAAAGTTGTAAGGTCTTTTTATAACCAAATGTATGACCTTGGAGGGTAGTAGAAGACCGGAACTAATATAGGTCTTGCCATGTTCACCACGCATCCAAACATAACGCAGTACCCTTTCGATAATATAAACAATGCCAGGTATAAAAAACCATTTCCAAAAGTTGGGTCCATGAAAGAATACCAAAATCCAAAATGGTATATACAACAAATGTGTCCAATAGAACACCTCGAACGAGCCTTTACGTCTCACAAACGGCTGCGAGCAGATAAACATTATGAGCAGTATTACAAAAAGAGCTATACCTGTAGGATTAGCACAACCCGGTACTAAACCAAACAATCCTGGTCTATCCGTTAGCAACCATTCGGCAATTGTATAATTTCCCGCATTGATTTTGGGATCATTCACCACGATCATGGAAAAGTTGAAGAGATGCATTATGGTGTGAACTAAACTCAATACTGATATCACAATGCCTGTCAGCTTGTGCAGATAGATGTGGTTATCCACTGGCAAATAAGTGGACAGGCCACGAGAGCGTAAATAGGTTAGAGTGTGTCGCAGCATTAGCACCAAAATCCAGGCACAATTAAAGTTAAGACATTGACCTAAAAATATAGTACATATGTTTACAAAATGTAATTTCTCTTTCTTTCCAACTACTTACCACATGCTCTGGCAAATATAACAAAAATATTACTCGCTCTATATTGTATTGCTCTCGATACGAACAGACACACATTTACTGCTATATAAATGAACAAATATGTCACAAAAACATGATTATTTTTCATGTAGGCCGGTGTCAATTGATGTGGTATGGGAATACGCTGCCAAAAAGAACCTTTCGTTTTACTAGCGGGAGTGTCCTGGCCCATGGGTACCAACCAGCGATCAATTCTAAATTTAATTTAAATTATTAAACCCTCTACCTATATAAAAGTTATAAAGAGAACTAACGTTATACTTAAGTTTTCCAATAGGCCACCATGTTTATGTAATTGATTTTTCAGCGCCTCATACGTAATTTCTCCACGATTGTAGGGATCAGCATCTTCGAACATAGCAGTGGTGAGATCTTCTATCTGAAATTGGTTTATAATTAAAACTAAAAGTTGTTTTGTAGGTTTTATTAAGAGCAACATGGGGTTAGATCTAATTTATACTCGATAATCCTCTATGTTTAGTAGAATTCAAGAATAAAATAATAACAAATTGGTATTAAGTTACACTTAGCTGTGATCGTAATTATTTGATTCCGTTGAAGTTTATTTTTTGTCAATGTTTATTAAATTATACTAAAGAACTCTATAAATATACGTACAATGTATGTATGTCATAAATAAATACTAGTACTACAATATTTTTTTAAATTTATCTGTTCAAGTTTTATCTTTAATAATGTTACCATTTGTCCACATTTGTAACTTAAGCGATTTCTTTGAATTCAAAATCAAATCTTAATGCCTTTCTACATATTATTACAAATAAATCATTATTTATTGTAGTCACACGTTTTATGTTTTCTATATTCAATACGAGTACCTACTTGATCTTCAGAGAATTCCATGCCGTTCTCTTCCATGCAGGCACGTATGACATCATGTAATTCCTTGTGTTGTATCAGACCATCACCTAAAGTAATAAATCAATAAATGTTTGGTTAAATCGTCTTCGAACACAAACAACAAAAAACTATAACTCATAAAAATGCATAAAATTAATGTAATAATGGCAAAAATTACATTGTAAGGAATGAATTGTTTGGTTTCTTTGTCGGCTTTTTTTTTTAAAGAAATAAATAAAATTTTTATTGATCAAACTATGAAGTAGAAATATGGCAGACTACTGGCCAAACACCTGAATACGACGATTAGGCTGAATGTAACTGAAGACTGGAAGTACGGACTTTGGGGTCCCACCAGTCTAAAAGACTACTGCACTCCAAAACTCTCCTCGATTTTTCAAATGAAAAAACTCAAAAATCTAAAATCCTTAATAACTTTGTTTATAAGCGTTTTATCGAGAAAAGGAGCTCGATCTGTGATCACTGATAGTTCTGACCAAAAATCCATTTTTTTATATGAAAAAACTCAAAAATCCTCATTAACTTTGTAAATAAGCGTTTAATCGAGAAAAGGTGCTCGATCTGTGATCACTTTTATTTCTGACAAAAATCGATTTTTCATATGAAAACTCAACTAAAGTCCTTACTGATTTTGTATCTCGATCTGTGATCAAACATATTGCTGATCCAAAATCGATTTTTCATACGAAAAATTTAAAAAAATTTAAATCATTAATAACTTTGTTTATAAGTGTTTAATCGAGAAAAGGAGCTCGATCTGTGATCACTCATATTTCTGACCAAAAATCGATTTTTCATATGAAAAAACTCAAAAATCTAAAATCACTAATAACTTTATAAATAAGCGTTTAATCGAGAAAAGGAGCTCGATCTGTGATCACTCATATTTCTGTCAAAAATCGATTTTTCATATATAAAACTCAACTAAAGTCCTTATTGACTTTGTATCTCGATCTGTGATCACTCAGAAATCTAAATAAAATCCTTAATAACTTTGTAGATAAGCATTTAATAGTGAAAAGAGCCCTCTCTGTGATCACTCATATTTCGGGAAAAAAAATAGATTTTTCATATAAATAAATCAAAAATCTAAAATCCTTAATAACTTTGTTTATAAGTGTTTAATAGAGAAAATGAGCTTTATCTATGATCACTCATATTTCTGAAAAAAAATCGATTTTTCATATGAAAAATGTCAAAAATCTAAAATCCTTAATAACTTTGTAAACAAGCGTTTAATCGAGAAAAGGAGATAGATCTGTGATCACTCTTATTTCTGACAAAAATCGATCACTCATATTTCGGATAAAAAATCGATTTTTCATATGAGAAAACTCAAAAATCTAAAATCTTTATTAATTTTGAAATTAAGCGTTTAATCGAGAAAAGGAGCTCATCTGCTCGATCACTGATATTTCGGATAAATAATCGATTTATCATATGAGAAAACACAAAAATCTAAAATCTTTATTTTCTTTGTAAATAAGCGTTTAATCGTGAAAGGGAGCTTAACATTGTATATGAGCGTTTCATCAAGAAAAGGAGCTCCATCTGCGATCACTCAAATAAACCATCGATTTTTCTAAATTGAGAATTGGAGATCGATCTGTGATCACTCATATTTCTGACAAAAATCGATATTTCATATGAAAAAACTCAAAAATCTAAAATCCTTAATTACTTTGTTTATAAGCGTTTAATCGAGAAAAGGAGCTCGATCTGTGAGCACTCATATTTTTGACCAAAAATCGATTTTTCATATAAAAAAACCCCAGAAATCTAAAATCCTTAATAAATTTGTATATAAGCGTTTAATCGAGAAAACGAACTCTATCTATGTGATCACTCATATTTCGAAAAAAAACAAAAATCTGAAATCCTTAATAACAAGCGTTTAATCGAGAAATGGAGCTCGATCTATGATCACTCTTATTTCTGACCAAAAATAGATTATCATATGAAAAAACGAGTTCGATCTGTGATCATTCATATTTTATGATCATCATATTTATGACCAAAAATCGATTTTTCATAGGAAAAAATCCAAAAAAATAAAATCCTTTATAACTTTGTAAATAAGCATTTAATCGAGAATAGAAGATCGATCAGTGATCACACAAATTTCGGATAAAAAAAACGATTTTTCACGTGAAACAACTCAATAATCTAAAATTTTAAGGACTGAGATCGAAAAATTCTTAACATACATATATGTAAATAAAAATGAAACCACTGAACTTACAGTTTTGATTTTTTTTTTATTTGATTGAAATTATTATTACAATTTACAAAAAATATTATTTTTATAGTTCTAATCAATAGTGATGAATTTATGAACCTTTTCCGGAAACCCTTCTATTAAAGTTTTTCTATATCCATTTAAAATCTACCACACTTTTGAACACCTTTTTTGTGCTCTTCAATTCTGTTTTAACAAGAGCCCAATATCTCTCCACTGGCCTCAGCTCCAGGCAGTTTGGAGGATTTGCCTCTCTTGGTACAAATACCACATTATTGTTCTTTTACCACTCAAGACCTTGCTTACCATAGTAACAGGATGCCAAGTCATGAAGTCTTATGAATGGCAGCAGGCTTTTTTGTAAACATTCCTTGATGTAAATTTCGGTATTTATAGAGCTTTTTGTAACAAAGTTTGCCTTATTTTGCCCCAACTGCATATTGCTTGCCATGCCAAGAACTTTTTGGGAAAATTTTCTGCTTTAGGGTCGTAAACTTTTCTACAAAATTCCCTCGAGCATCCGCAACATACAAATATTAACCCAGAAGCTGCGAAAAATTTTCCATACGTATGTTTCGTCATCCATTATGCAGCAGGTATATCTTTTGTATAAAATTTGACTTCAATTTCCGTGCTCTGTCTTTGACCTCTAAATTTTTAGCAGAGTTCCTGTCAGGAACCTTTTGAGCCTTGCATGTTTTTAAACCTGCATTGGCTTTATCTTTTCGTATCAAATAGTCCGAGTATTGAGCTAACCTGACTGCTTTCCCACCAGATGTGTAGGGATCTCTTTTGAAAATGCTTTCTATTTATTGGCTTTAGAAACATCATGTGGATCATTTCTTCTACATGAACCAGGTTTTCTATCAACGGACAGGTTCTTCCGATACTGTTTAATAACATTGGAATCAGTTTGACAGCAGACCTTTGATTGTTTGGCCAACTTTTTGTAGGACTAAGTTGGGTTTTGTTGAAAATATTTAATCAGATTAACAACAAATGAATATAATTGACATTAAACATAATAACTGACATGTTTTACAAAGGTAACTTGATAAAAAAAAAAAAAAAAAAAACTCAAATAATACTTGGTTTAAAAGTTTTAATGAAAAACGTGTGTTAAGAATTTTACGATCTCAGTCCTTAATAGCTTTGTAAACAAGCGTTTAATCAACAAAAATGCATATGATTATTAAAAGTTGGGATAACATGCATATAAATATGCATTTAAAAGTAAAATGTAATAAAATATGCAAAAATATGCCCAAACAAATCGATGCCATTTTACAGCAAAATGTTGGATTCAGATAGAAAATCTGCATGGTATGTGGACGTTCATATAAATCCGGCCCCTTATCATAAGTTAATAATGTTAAATACAAATGGACAGCCCAATGCGCTTGGTCGAATCGTTCCGAGTACGGAATTCGTTTTAAATCAAATGGTTTTATGGACTTGCACGGCTCTAGTTGGTTACAATAAGAGTGATCAACAAAGTTATTAACGATTTTTATCCAGATATTAGAGAGATCACATATTCAGCTAATTTTTTCAATTAAACATACTTTTAGGAAGTTATTGACAATCAAAGATTTTTTGGAGACTTTCAAATAAAAAGTAGATTTTTGATCATAAATAGAAGTGCTGACAAATTGAGTTCCTTTTCTCGATTTAAGGCAAGTTCTGGCAAGTTATCCTACACCACTTAGACTTGATCCTGCTACTGATTTAGAATTAGTTTTGAAAACCTCTCTAAACTTATAAAACCTTAAGACATTCCTTACATTTGTATTATTAATATTTACCATCAATATCGTAAACTTTGAAAAGAAAACGTATTTTATCATCAGCCGATTGTCCTGAGAATTGATGAATGGCATCAATAAATTCCTGAAGTGATATTGAACCCGAATTATCCTTGTCGAAGATTTGAAAAACACGTTCGGTAAAGAATGGCTAAAAATAAAGAGAAGTTCTCAAAAATGTTTAAAATGCAGTAAAGAAAAGATCTTTATCATACACATAAAACACGATTTGTTGTGACAACTGAATTATTTATTTGTGGCAACAGCATAAAGATATTCAATCGTCACAAGAAATATAGGTATGCAAACACTATTGGTCAATTCACAAGGTTTCCTAACATGTTATATTGTCATAATGTCCTAATATTTCACGAGTCGGTGGCTCGGCTTAACCGACTCTTAGGCGTTCGGCACAGGTATCTACTGGTTGGTTACAATAACACAATAAACATAGCATACAGAGTAGTATTATTTTAGAACACTTTTTGCTTAAAAGGCAATAACAACATGTTCAAACCATTTGTGAAATATTAGCATATTATGACAATAAGACATGATAGGAGACCTTGTGAATTGACCATAAATTATAATAACAAAACACTTACATTTTTTGAGATAACAATTTTTTTAAATTCCTCACGACGAATCTCCTGTTCATTGCCCACCGTATTGCGAAATAGCTGCTCCAAACGTGCCAAAGAACTTTTATCAAAGCCAGTGCGTGCTCTATATCGAAAAGAACATATTTTCCACAATAAGTAATAAACAACAACAAAAAAATAATAAATAATTTATGCCAACGATCATTAAAAACATTATTCAGTATTTTAGAAACAAAAAAAGAAATAATAAAGTGAAACCTATAACAACAAAGATGAAAACTATTACAACAAGTTGTAGTTAAGGTTTAGTAATAAATTAAAGATTAATTAAAAGATTACTACAACTGCAACAACAACATTAACAAAAAAAAAAAAAAAAAGGAGAATAACCAACATCATAAGTCAGTATCAATATCGCAGTTAACAGACAGACGTCTGGACGGACGGACAGACGAACGGTCTTACTAGAATGTTTTCTTATTTGATTAATAGCTGCTTTTCCCCATGTTAGTTGTCAGCCTCTAAAGAGGTTTTATATCGAACATTTTAAAAGGATACTGCTGCTGCTGCTGCAGGTTGTATGAATGTGTTGCATCATTGTTTTTCAAAATTACACTCAAAATTTTATTTAGTTAAATTGGGTCCAATAATTTGTTTATACTCTGTTAGTTACCCTAGGTCTCCACGTAGCAATATTTATGACCGCGATGTGTAGACGGCAATTGCCATATGTAGCAATCCATTGCGCAATTATTGCTTTCACGGATTGCTTGAGCAATTATTACTAAGCAATAAGCTAAATACACCTCAATTTTTCATACACCTTCGCGAGTTGAACATTTTGTATTTGTGACGAACGTTTTCTCCACCTAAAGCAATCAGCAATCGCTGTGCTGTGCATTTTTGCTTGTGCTTAGCAATAAAAATAGCTACGTAGAGACCTAGGGTTTGAAATTTTCAAGATTTTAATGTCCGATCCCATAGAGTATAGAGTCTTTCATTAAGCGTTTCCTGTCTTAAAATTTAAATAAAACAAAGTGTATTTAAGATATCATCGACATTATTTATTTGTTTGAGAAGCCTATCATTATGTCATTATGTTTGGAATATAACATCGTGCAAATGTCTTCCGCGGATTCTCTGAGTGGCGCTCATCCGAACTTGTCTAAATGTCCATGACTCTGGCGCTTAAATCAGCTAGAATTTTACCGATGGTATGGATTATGTTGGCTTTGAGGGACGCTGTGGTTATTACCATATATCTGCGACTTAAGAAAACCCCACAAGAAAAAGTCTAACGTGGTAAAATCGCACGATATTGTTCACATCAACGCCACGTGATATGACCATGCCCATCGTTCCCACGACAATTAGATCTCCGTTCCGGAACGACCCGAATCATATTCGGCCAAAGATTGTCAACTCAGCGACAGCTGTACAAACCATAAGTTTTTTCCCCAGGGAAAACGATCGGGCACAGTCGAACTGTTACAACAACAACAACCATGCCCTCAAATCGCTCGTGCGTAATGTCCAATGTGGGATGAGTGGCTTTGAAACGACATAGCCTTGTCCATATCATCCAATTCTGGCCAAAAGAAGCTGGTAAACATCGAGATATAGCGCTCGTCGTTGATGGTGATTGCCTTTCCAACGTCTTTCTCAAAGAAATATGAACCGATGGCGTTGACAGCCTTAAATCCACACCACAGGAGCGACTTTTTCGGAATGCATTGAACACTCTTGGATCTCATGTGCTTTGGTATCGTTCCAGAATTGACATTTTTGTTTGTTGTCGTACCCATGCATCCAGAAATGCACCTTATGGCGTAAACTGGGCGAAGCGCGCGAAACAGACTACAATTCTGTTAAACATTTTATCAATTGCACATGTTGTTGAACGCTATGTCCGTCCATGCTGATTCGGAAAGACAAACAAATGACAGCCAATTCGACAGATGTAGCTTAACAATATGGCCGCTATCAATTTTAAATGTTTGGAAGCCCCTATTGGAAGATCCTTTATAAACATATATTCTGGATCCTTATAGATATATTCTAGTGCATTAGATTTAGCTATGTCCGTCTATCCATTTTAATTAGCTTTCCGTAGCCCCCAAAAATCTTACGAATCTTATATCGGTTAAAGTCCCTTCAAGATTGCTATTACAAATTTTAAATTCTGCTAAAACAAATCTGTCAGAAATATTTGGTCCAACATTAGTACAAAATTATTCGAAATGTCAGATGTTTTCAGCTGACCGACCTGAAATTTGAATAAAGGTTAGTTTTACTGAATCAGACTCTAAAGGATGCCTAGTTCCGGTATATATATGTACACATTTTCTGGATACAAATTTGCACATTTTTCCATAAAAGACATTCTTTTTTTGAGTGTAAATATCACAAAATATTTTCTTGGGATTCTTCAACTTGTTTGGCGTTCTAACGCTTTAGTTTTTTTTTTTTCATTTTTATTTTCCTTTTCTTTATGGATTTTTTACAATTATAAGAAAAAAATCAATTTGTTTTACAAATTGTAAATTGTTAACATGGTCATAAATTTTATTTAGCCAAAGTTTTTCATCTTTTTTTTTTTTTTTTTTTAAACTACAATTTTAAGTGCTTCAAATACGTTGAATAAGCCAAAGCATAAAAAAATGAAGAAAACAACTTACCTTAAATTTGTTAAATGTGATATAAATTCCATTATTTGATTTGTGGAAATAGAATTTGTGCCATCAACATCTATGAGGCGATATAATTTATCTAAAATCTACCATGAATAAGATTTAAACAAGATTTATGCCACAATTATTTAAAGAATTCAATATTATTTTCTACATTTGTTTTATTTGATTTATTTTAAAGATCTTACCCCCCGTGCTTGCCATATTTCCATAAAGTTTTTGAATGTAATTTTACTATTTTCACCACAAATCACATACGCCACCGATTCCAACTGTTCGGCATAGTCCATTTGTCTGTCATCGCTGAAATTAGTTGAAAGTTAAAAAAATTAATAAATTTATGAGTTTTTTTTGGGTTTATTTTTTTAATTTCAGTAAAAAGTAAACACTAGAGAGATTTTAATGAATTATTTTGTTAAATTATTATAAATTTTCGTTAAATGTTTAAGACATAATGTAAATTGTTTATACAGTAAAGGTCTAAAGGTTTTATTTTGCGGATATATGATTTTAAGCGACGTGTCAAGCTAGGTCATGCATATACGCTACTTGTTAGATGACTATTAAGCAAAGAAGCAAAGTGCTTCTAGAACAGCCTCAGAGGAAAGGCAAAGTGAAATACTTAAGTATCGAGTCTTTTAGAATGAGTAAATATGTCTTTTAGAAAGCCTACAGAGTGAAACTCTAGCAATTTTTCTCCCTGGGTGTTCATACATATTTTCTGGATAATTTGTATAATTTGAAAGAACTATAATGTTATGCACTTTTGGAGGGCTAGCTTCAAAATTTATACAATTGATAGAGGATCGTATCAATTTTGAAGCTGTTTTCTCAATAAAATCTCAGATCATCTAGTGTGTGTGTAAAGCTCACTTCGAATCACCTAAGTCAGTCATGTGATCCGCCTTGGCTGACTAAAGACTGTATCATGTGTTTTGAATACTTATTTAGAAATTTTCACAATCCAACGAAAGAAACCATCGTGGAGCGGTTTCTTTCGTCAAAATATTTCAAGTTAAACTCAAAAATCACAATATCTCTGAGACAAGAGAGTAAAAGAAGTTATGTTATGGAGGAAAGGTGCAAACATAGAATTGGTTGGATCAAAAAATTTTAGTCAGTAGAAACTCATTGAAATATCTTGGATATAGATCGTTCATCATTACTATAAATTAGGTACAAGAAATTATTATATCTGCCTCTTACTTTGAGGAATACAAGGCAAATAAAGCTGCTTCGAATCTGTAAAATCTGTTGTTAATTATTCAGTCACTGATGCTAAATCAGCATGACAAGTTACATGATTGAGGGGAAATGATAAAACCTTATTATAATTTAGTGCTAAAGTCGCGCTAAAGGCCAAGGCAGACGCTATGGCCTTTCAAGGTCGACTCTCCATCGTTTGGTGAGAAAAGTTCGAGGCGACCGGTTCTATTTGGATACGGATTTTAAGCTATTGGCATCATTGGTCCGTACTACTTCGAAAACGATGTTGGTAAGGCCATCGCTGTCCACAACGAGCGCTACAGATCTATGATAAGCTATTTCTTTTGGTCCTTATTGAACGAAAGATTTGATGCTGTGGTTATGAGTCTCGAATTTGGCGTGAATTGGCCATCATAATCGTGAGACTTTTTATTATGGGTTTTCAGGTTGATGCCAATAAGATCAATGTTCTGAAAGTCATTATGACCATCGCCATAATACGGCAGAGTTAATGAAAATATAAATTCTCGGATTTTTGCCACTGAACGAAGTGGCGGCGGACATTTGAACGATGTCATATTCAAAACATAGTAGTATAATGGCAAATAATCCTTAATGTTTTATCATCTTTCAACATCAGCTATTATTGGGAAACCGTTCGGTGTCAAGGTGAAGGAATTGTTCTACTTTTACCTGGTTAGTCCAAAATAGTGTTGGCTGGGGGTGTCATAAGTCATAATTGTTGAGCCAGAACTACTAGAACTTGTTTCTCTGTGTCTGCGGCTGCAATTTCCAAATACGACATTCATGCGGTATCATGTGACCTCGGAATTGAGCACGTAATTGAGTATATGAACTCCGATTCAATGTATTCTGCACATACCTCAGTATGTTCCCTTCGTAACAATTGAAGCTCCTTCCTGCTATGTGTTAAGGAAGACTCAAACTGTATCATGTTGACATGTCAGCAAGGAGCTTATCTACTCTTGTTTGACTGTGTCTGCGGCTGCAATTTCCAAATACGACATTCATGGGTATGCTGTTTTCTCGGAATTGAGATCATATCTATGAATGTCGTGCAGTTCCGATCCAATGTATTCATAAGGGTACAGTCGATGCGGGAACAATAGTTGAGCCAGAACTACTAGAACTCGATTCTTTGTGTCTGCGGCTGCAATTTCCAAATACGACATGAGTATTCGAGCTTCGACCTCGGAATTGAGCTCTTTGAGTATTCTTTTTGTACAATTGAAGCTGCTTCCTGCTATGTCTTAAGGAAGACCCCTGCTGGTGTTGTATGATGACATGTCAGGAAGGAGGTTATCAACTCCTGTTTCCGTGTGTCTGCGGCTGCAATTTCCAAATACGATATTCATGGGTATGCTGTATTCTCGGAATTGAGGTCGTCTCTATGAATGTCTTGCAGCTCCGATCCAATGTATTCATAAGGGTACGGTCGATGCGGGATTAATAGTTGAGCCAGAACTACTAGAACTTGATTATCTGTGTCTGTGGCTGCAGTTTCCAAATACGATATTCATGCGGTATCCTGCGACCACGATACTGAGCTCGTAATTGAGTATTCGAGCTCCGATCCAATGTATTCTGCACATGCCTATGTATGTTTTCTTCGTACAATTGAAGCTCCTTCTTGCTATGTCTTAAGGAAGACTCCTACTGTATGGTGTTGTATGATGACATGTCAGGAAGGAGCTTATCTACTCTTGTTTCCATGAGTCTGCGGCTGCAGTTTCCAAATACGAGATTCATGGGTATGCTGTGTTCTCGGAATTAAGGTCGTCTCCATGAATGTCGTTCAGCTCCGATTCAATGTATTCATAAGGGTACGGTCGATGCGGTAGCAACAGTTGAGCCAGAACTACTAGAACTTGATTATCTGTGTCTGTAGCTGCAATTTCCTGCGACCTCGATACTGAGCTCGTAATTGAGTATTCGAGCTCCGATCCAATGTATTCTGCACATATCTCCGTATGTTCTTTTTGTACAATTGAAGCTGCTTCCTGCTATTTATTAAGGAAGACTCCTACTGTATGGTGTTGTACGATGACATGCCTGTAAGGAGCTTCTTTACTATTGTTTCCTGTGTCTGTGGCTGCAATTTCCAAATACGATATTCATGGGTATGTTGTGACCTCGGAATTGAGGTCGTCTCTATGAATGTCATGCAGCTCCAATCCGATATATTCTGTTCTATTGTTATAAATATATAATGAATTCTTATGTTTTGTTGAACAGAATACCAATGTTGGCTATCGATACAAAACGGTAAAAAGGTAACGTTATATCGGTAACGGTAGCTTAGCGGTAACGGTAACCACCTATAAAAATTTGGTTTCTTTCTTTTCCGTTTCTAATTTCCACAATATAATTTTCCGACCCTATAAATTATATATATTCTGGATCCTTATAGATTGCGGAGTCGATTTAGCCTATTCGTCTGTCTGTCTGTCAGTTGAAATCAATTTTCTGAAGACCCCAGATATCTACAGGATCCAAATCTTCAATAATTCTGTCAGACATGCTTTCGAGTAGTTTCCTATTTAAAAACAGCAAAATTCGTCCATAAATATTTTTGGCCTATTTTTGATCTATATCTCGATTACTAAGTTATATAGACAATATGGATAAATTTTTTTCACTAATAAATTTAAAAAAAAATGTTTAAATTAAAAAAATTTGAAAAAACTTTTAAAAAACAATTTAAAAAAATTTTTTTTTTTTAAAATTGTTAAAAACAAATCAAATTTTATTTTAAAGTATAATTTGGTGAAGGGTATATAAGATTCGGCATAGCCGAATATAGCTCTCATACTGGTTTAACGTAAAATGTTTTGCTAAAATTAAAAGAAGTAAAATTTACCAAAAGTCTGAGTGACTGTCAATAACTTTATCTTTCCCCTCCGTAGTTAAAGGTTAATACAGCACTTTGGCTGCTTTGAATATTTCTCAACTGTCTATATCTCTAAATCAGCTGTAAATTATACTGGATTTGTGTTATTTTCTGTATTCGATTATGTTTTTTGTATATTTTATAAGGATTTAAAAGCAATATTTTCAATATATATTTTTAAAAATCTTTACAAAACCTACTGGGAAACTTTCTTGTCCTCATTGTAAAAACCAAAAAAACACCCATAGTTTAATTAATTATTTTTGTTCCTGTTATTGTATACACAAAGATTTTAAACTTAAATACAATTTATAAACTTAAAGAAAAGTAGAGTTTACAACAGATATTGTGTCCTTGGTTGCATGGACAACAGATACCGTTTACATGATGTTGCCAACGTAACAAACAGTGCAGCAGTGTTTAACGACTAAAGAGCAAGAATAACAACAACGGCAACAAGAAATGACTAACATACCACCGACATGTATTAAATAAGTCAATTGACAACGCCAACACTCCTCCAGGTTCCAGCTGCAGCATAAAAATGAAGACAAATGTTGCTGCAACAACATTGTATTTGGTTTGTTGTTTGTGGTGTGTTTGTTCAAATGTTTTAACATTAAATAGGAGGATTTACAGCGAAGATTGTAAATTGTGCTGAAAGTCATGTTTTTTTTTGTTGTCTTTGATTCTAAATGAACGATTTTATGAAGCAATGAGGAATTTGTAAAGCCCTACTAAAGTTTCTGAGACCTTCTTTATGTTGACTTCTATATATATTGCTTAAATATCAGCATAGCCAATTCAATAGGTATTGAAATTTTACGTTTGCCTACCTTGTAATGGAATCAATTGGACGTGAAACATTTTTGGACTTTAAGTGGAAAGTATTTTTTTTCGTTACAAATCTTCTAAGAAGTGAATAATGCCACCTCAATTAAAAATAAAAAAAAATGTATGAAAACATTAATGTTAACTCATGTTATTGGCCATTATATTTAAGCTGTTGTTAGACATTTATTATACAAAGAATCCACACAGAAAAGATTAAGAATGAAACAAGTATTAAAACACAGTTTATAAATTAAAATGAAAACTTACGTTAAACGTCCTTTTAAATGTTCAATCCAGCGATCTTGTACCAAATAGCCATTTCCATCCAAATCGAATAAATGAAAGAATTTCTGTTGGAATTCCTGTTAAAGAAGACAAAAACATAAGAAAATATTTCATTAGACATTTATCAACATGATAGAGAATTTCTCTTAATTAAAATATTTGTGATTTTCTTAAAGGAGAACTTGCTACTCATATGAATTTTAAATGATGTTAAGAATATGAGTATTACAGTATTTTTTTTTAATATCACGAGTAGTTACGTGCTATATTTCAACATGGTGTTCTTGTAAAGCTTAATTGTAAATAAAGAGTGTTACGCTTTTGCCAGGTCCTCTGGCATAACACGATTTTAAAACTTTAACTGTTTGTTCAAGGCGAATAGTACACAGGTTCGGGAATAAATGGTTCTCTGATATCTCAGGCTGCCTCATACTGTTACCGTTTTCCAGCGAAAACAGAATTCTATCTCTTTTAGTTCAGCAGATATTTAAGTTGAAGGATTAATTTTTAAAATTTTTGTAAAAGTTAATAAGGTATTCACAGGGTAAATAGTAATTGCTGAGCTCCCTCTTTTATGAAAAAAACAAGTAAGAGAGCTATATTCGGCTGTGCCAAATCTTATATACCCTTCACCAAATTATATTTTTAAGTACAAATTTTAAATATTTTTAGGTAAACAAAATTAAATATTTTTATTTTTCAAAATTTAAGACAATTTTTTTTTTTTAAATTTAATTTTTTTTTTTTTTTAAATTGTTTTAAAATTTTTTTTCCGAAATTGTTTTTTTTTAATTTTTTTCGAAATTTTTTTTTTTTAATTTTTCCCAAATTTTTTTTAAAATTTATTAGTGAAAAAAAATTTTTTTGTTAAAAAAAAAATTCGGGTTTAATAATATTTTTCCCGATTCTGACCCATTGTAGGTCCAAATTACTATAGGTTTTTTCCTTATATCTCATCGGTCTTATGGACCGATTTTCTCGATTTTTTATAAAATATATATAAGGGTATAATAAGTTTGTCATTCCGTTTGTAATTTCTACATTTTTCATTTGCGATCCCACAAAGTATATATATATTCTGGATCGTTATAGATAGCCATGTCTGTCTGTATGTTGAAATCAACTTTCCGTAGCCCCTAAATAACTTACATACATGATTCATACATCAATATATTCGTTATAAACCCGACATTTTTTGCAATTAGAGCATGTTCTATTTTCGTGTGTTTAACAATTGGTCAATTCACAAGGTCTCTTGTCATGTCATATTGTCGTAATGTCCTATTATTTCACAATGGTTTAAAAATGTTATTGCCTTTCAAGCAAAAAATGTCCTAAAATAATACCACTCTGTATGCTATGTTTATTGTGTTATCGTAACCAACCAGCAGAGATCTGCGCCTAACGCACAGTGGGGTCAAATGCACATTTTTACGGATTTATTAATATCTCAACAACAACAATAGCGACGCTCGCAAAATTTTACGTGGGTAGATGGTGGGTTGATAAAGGGTATATATACTTGTTGCTCTTCC
Organism: Calliphora vomitoria; assembly: GCA_942486065.2. Taxonomy (NCBI): domain Eukaryota; kingdom Metazoa; phylum Arthropoda; class Insecta; order Diptera; family Calliphoridae; genus Calliphora; species Calliphora vomitoria. Next base: position 96,110,480 of record OW818033.2, read on the forward strand.
GTTTTGAAATAATTTTGGATCCCATAAAGTATATCTATTCTGGATCGTTATAGATAACATAGTCGATAAGCCATGTCCGTTTGCCTGTTGAAATCAACTTCTTGATGCCCCCAAATGACTTACAAATATTAATGATACATCAATATTTCGGGTATGGTCCTAGTTCAGTTGCTATTTAAAATCGAGAAAATCGGCCCACAAAATGCAGAGATATAAGCAAAAAACTACGATATAGATAAAAACCCCAATCTATATTACTAAATCATATAAACACCATCGATATTCGCACTGACAATGGTTCGACAAATATTTTTTACCCGAATTTTTGTTTCCCCCAACATTTTTTTCACCCAAAATTTTTTTCCACCAACAAATTTTTTTTCACAAAAGTATTGATTTTGCAATTTCGTTTGTAACACAAACAAATACTGAACGAAGACTTACGAAAGTTTGTATATTCTGGGTCCCTATAAAATTTTAAGACGATGGCTTAAAAGGAAGGACCTGAAGGGGATAAAATTTTTCCAAAATATTCTCTGTTGATCAGAAATGTGTGATATTTAAAACGGACAAAATCGGGTCAACAACAAAATCTATAAATAATTGTCAGTTCGTCTGATGTTTAAAACAATTAAAAAAAGGTAGGGCCTAAAAGATGAAACCGAGACTTTGTCACAAATAGTCATCTATATAAATATATAAATGTCTTTGTAAGTTTGTTTGTTTATTTGTTTGTTTGTTTGTTTGTTTGTTTGTTTGTTTGTTTGTTTGTTTGTTTGTTTGAGCATCACGCCTAAACGGATGAACCGATTTTATTGAAATTTGGAACGTAGATAGATGCTTACTTGGAAGCGTCAATAGGCTATAAATTTTTTCAATACTTGGACCCGAAAGGTATAAAAACGGGAAAAACGGGTAAAATTGGTACCTTTAGTTTTTAAACAATAATTACTAAACGGCTGAACCGATTTTTACATCGACAGGGGTAGCGAAGCGCACCGGGTCAAGCTAGTTGTTAATAATAAATTAAAACGCCACCGAAGTAAAATAAATAAATAAAGGTTGTTGGCTTGAATTATGCGCCATCTCACCACCAGAGGCGCTGCAATCTGCATTAATAACAAGCATAACGCGCAATTGCAGAGTTGTTAACAAAAAGCCTTTCTCCTCCTTTCACCACCTTTCCTTCTACAATCTATCCCCTTTCCAAAGAAAGTAACACAATTATATATAGGCATATTATTTGCCTGAAAAAAATTAGCTTATGTGTTCAAAAATAAACAAAATATGTTGATGGTTTTGGATCAAAATATATGAACATTTAAATGCATAAAACAATCACATTTGCTAGTACTAGAAAATATAATATTAACCAAATCGGATGAACCAGATAAATGTTTTTATACAAAATGCACGCAAATCGGTGCCCGTATTATAAAGCGTTTTCCAACAAGAGGTGTTATTTTGGTATTCAAAGAAAAATTGAATTTTTTGAGATAAATGATCGGATGTTTATTTCATAATATAGAGTGGCCAAATGGGCACCACGACCACGCTTACAGGACCATAGCCTTACGAATTCTATCTTTGCGTAGACCTTATCTTTCACGTGGCCCCAAAGGAAGAAGTCGCAAGGTGTTTAATCACAAGCTCTCGGTGGCCAATTGTGATTTCCTCTTCGGGAGATAACACGGTCCGGAAACCTTTCCCGTAAAAGAGCAAAGACACGACGTTGTTGATGATCGGCCGGCTTGAGTTCTTGTGTCAACTGAACTTTATAAGCATTAAGACCCAAGTTTTTATGCAAAATTCCAAAGAACGACGAGGAATGGACAAACCTGGGTTTTTTGTTGAACACTTTGGGCTACAGCAGTTGTTCTTGAGCGACGTGCACGGTTTTTATTCTTCACATCACTAACTTGTCCCAACAGCTCGAATTTGTCCACCAATTTCTGTATTGCGGTCCGACAAGGTGCTTCACGACGACCCAAAAATGCTTTAGTATTGCGAACAGTGACTGTGAGATTTTCACCATTTTTGTAGTGAATTTTAATAATTTCAATGCGTTGTTGAAGCGTGTATCGTTCCATTTTTAGTAATGACGTAGTTTCTACTTGTCAAATGTCAAAGAATCAAAGCTTCAAAGTAACAGCTACCGAAATACCGGGTGATTCAAAATAACACCTCTTGTTGGAAACCCCTTTATTAGTGGTGGGTATAAAATATTTAGCATAGCTGAATATAATACTCTTATTTGTTTCCCCCAAATTTGTTGAATTTATTACTGATTTCCCTTTAGTAAATAGGTACTGGTTATTAAAATAAACTGGTTACTTTAAAAACATATTGTGATTGGCAGTTATGAGCCTGAGAACTCAAAATATTTTAACAAGTTTGTTTTTGAAAAATAAAACCCTTTTCTTTTTAAAAAAGGGCAAAAATAAGTTGTAATAAATACTTATGTATGTACTCGTAAGTATAGTATACACGTTTTCATTTAAGACACTACTCTTCGTGATATTTGTTTTGTTGAATATGCCTGGCGGTTATAATTTAAATAATTCACTTGTGAATTTATAATCTTTTTAAACAAAATATATTTACACAAACAAGAGATTTATAACTAGGTGTATGTTGCAAATTAAATATTTATACATATATATTATTATATAAATTAATATATGTATATTAAAATCCATCATAGGTGTTTTAAGCTGTAATGCAAGTTAAAACAAAAAATTCAACCAGAAAATAAATATTTAAGTTTAATTTAATCATCAACATGGTTTCGCGCATACCATGTCATTTTAAATTTAATTAAAATTCATATTTAGTTGGCAAGAAAGAAAGAAACGAACGAACAAACTCATCTTATAAATAAATTACACTCAACGAACGAACAATCCAACTTTTTTTTGGCGCAATCAACAAATGGACAAAATGATTAGTGGCAGTTTTTACAGAATCACTACATGCTGTTACCAAGTATCAGTGCTATGAGAATGTATTTATAATTCCCAACTTTTGTAGCTAGATGTTTCTTTTGTATTTTTTAATTTTTTATTTATTTTTTTTTCAGTTTTCAAATCATTAAATATTAATGAACTGTTAGGTGATAATATGCAGCACAGCTTGATAGTCGTGGTAAAAAAAAAATGTAATCCAAAGTTTTAATCGTTAGTTGTGAAGTATTCATGTAACTACCGCAAATAAAATGCATCATTTGTTAAACATTAATTTATGGAAAATGTTATTAACGATTGTTGTCAGTCTCACACTATAAAGAATTAGGATATATAGGCAGATAGACAGATTTAAACGCAAGAATTTTAAGTACTCGTTAAATAAAAGTCTAATAGGCTGATTGACAAAAGTTGAATTGTCCACGAAAATAAGCAAATAAATGGTTGTTAAACAAAGTCAAGACGGTGAAAAAATAGGAAAATATACACTAACCAGCAAGTTTTCATTGACTACTTAACCCTCTAATGATTAAGCATGCCTCAAGGCACTCATCGCAAACATGTCAATTAATGCAAATACAACTGATTTTTCATTTCAAAAACTCAATGTATCCCCTTTATAGAGTAATTTAGCCCAATGTCTAATTATCATCAACAAATATGTCATTCCGTTTGTAACACATCAAAATATTTGTCGCAGACCCACGTTAGTAATAATAATAAGATTCAAAGACGTTCTTCCGTCTGTTGAAAACACCATAGGGCCCAAACGAAGGGAGCTAGCTGGCTGAAACCAATAAACTGCTGAAAAGGATTGAAAATCGGTACATGATTTCATCCAGACCCCATACTTAGGTCCCCCCGGAATACTGTTTGAGCAGCCATAAATATGTTGTTTATGCGGCAATCCTGATAAAATTTAGCAAATTGTCACATTAATGGCGCTAAGTAATCTAGGATGTAGTCACTTTATATTTTTTGAGTACTGCACTTTAGAAAAAAGTTATTTTACATATCAAAAGTCAAAAGTGCCCTTTTATTAGAGTTTCGTGTTCGGTTTTTACCGAAACCGGGATTTTTCAAACAGAAACCGAAAACTGACGAATAATTCGGTTTTTACTATTTTCAGTAGAAAAATTAAAAATTTAAGAATGATAAACAAACTTTGTATTTGTATGGAAAAAAGCAGTGAATAACAAGATTTTAGATTCTGATGATTCATCCAATTTCTCTAAAAACAAATCAATGTAAAAATATCTTTAGTATACAATAATTGCTTCAGATGATGTCGCAGGCTGCTCTTTTGCAGGCTAGGCAAGGACACAAACTCATTTAAAAATATGGATCATACGAGTATTTCCTGACAATTAAACTTGAATTGACTTTTTATTTATTTAATTTTTTAAAAAAAATAATGCACAATGTTTATAACAAAGTCTTAGTTGTTTTCAAATATCCGATAATAGTATGGAGTACTAGCTGACCTGGTTCGCTTCGCCACCCCAATTAGAAAAATGAAAAGGAAGCTATTACTTATTAAGTTCATTTGTGAATTCTTACTCATTCAGAATAACTTGTCTCTAGTGTCAGTGCATTCTAGCTCATGATAGTATTATTAGAATAAACAAGTAACAAAGCTATATTCGGTAGTGCCGAATTTTATATAATTTTTTTTTTTTTATTTTTTTTGGGAAATCAGAATTTCGCGGTATAAATATTTTTCCCGATTTTGACCAATTGTAGGTCCGGAAATGCTATCAAAATTGAAAATTCATACTTGACTAGTGATTTAAGAGGATAAATTTCTATAATGTGGAATAGGGGGATCAATGGTATTATGATACCAAAAAAAGTAGAACTAAACCAAACTAAGGAGTAGTTTTTCGTTCTTCAAGTGGTACCTTTTATACCCTTCATCATGAGTATCAATAAGTTTGTCATTCCGTTTGTAATTTCTACATTTTTCATTTGCGACCCCATAAAGTATACAGCTGCGGTCAAAATAATAGCACCACGACATTCATATTGTTATATAATAATATTACGTAAAAACTGTTAAATCGATTTGTGTTGTTTTTGTATAAATGTATACTGTATTCAATAAACTTTCAAACATTAAAAATGATTTCGAAAATGAGATGCAAATTTTAAAGAAAAACTACATAATGTATAAATAGCTAAGTACATAATTCATCAGTCAAAATAATAGCACCAATATAGAAATCGATTAAAATAAGCCAAAATTAATCCGGACAAAATTGAATGTAGTAATAATTATTATGGTTTGTAATGTTCTTAACACGTTATTATTAAAAGTAAAATGATGCTTTATTTTGTTTTCGTATTTTTTGGCAAAAAAGACACCGCCCACCGCCTACCCATAAAGATTCTAAAATTTTGGAATTTTTGTATCGAAATTGTATGCCAAATTTATTTATTCTTTCTCCAAAATACATCCTTAAACGTTTTTGGTTTCCTTTTACCCTTTTTGTGACTCTTGACCAACTATTTTTAATAAAATTCGGTTTTGGGATATCGCATCCTGTGCCACGACATTGACCTTTTAGCTTGAAACCCAAATTTGTATCAATTTATCATTCCAGAGATCATTCTTAAGGTCATAATTTCTTTGATTTATATCTGAGTATGATTTTATCAAGCATTTGATCATATAAGATTTAATTATTTATTCTACCTATTCAGTATATTCTTCGAATGTTATAATAGGAAAACCACGATCGAACTATAATTTTAAAATCTGTGTGTTTTATTCATCTTATCTTACATTTTGGTTGAAATTGGATTCAGAGGACATTCTATGGAAGTCTGATATAAAACAATATAATTTGTTTAATTATTTGACCAAAAAGTGTTTTGGTACTTGAATGTTGAAGAATGGAAATACGGCTTTGGAAATTTTACCCTTAATAGAGGATGTTATATTGTTATTGGTGAAACTTTTCCAGGATTTAAATAATTTAAATTTTGTTCTCATAATGGCCAGCGAATAACTGCAACACTAGTCGTCATTTTTGACCACCGTAGATAACATAAAGACCTGATTTTCGAAACGGTAGGCCAAGAGTGTTATGATTAAAAACGATAATCGGTTTCGCAACCTAAAAATTTTACTTTTATTTGAATGTAATGTTTTTTAATACCATTTCTAAATATCTATAAATATTTTTATTCTGAATTCAGCTAATTTTTATGTTCAGAAATCATAATTTTTTAAACAAGAGCTAACATACACAACTTTTTTGTTACTAAAAAAATAGAAATTTTTTTGACAATTTCTTACGATGGTGCTATTATTTTGACTGCGCAAAATCTGAGTATTTTTCAATGTGATTGAATGGTGAATATTTGTTAAAGAAAACTTTACTCATATATTAAAATTAATATGGAAATAAAAATATTTCCCATGTTAATTGCTTTAAGGTTCTGTGGTGCTATTATTTTGACCGGCACTGTATATATTCTGGATCCTTATAGATAGCGGAGTCGATTTAGCCATGTCCGTCTGTCTGTTGAAATCAATTTTCTGAAGACCCCAGATATCTTCGGGATCCAAGTCTTCAATAATTCTGTCAGACATGCTTTCGAGAAGTTTGCTATTTAAAATCAGCATAATCCGCCCATAAATAACGGAGATATGAGCAAAAATCCGAGACAACCTCTATTCTTGGCCTATTTTTGATCTATAACTCGATTACTAAGTCATAAATATAGATAATATGGATATCTAATGATAGATATTTCAAAGTCCATTGCACCGATGTATATAAGGCTATAGTAAGTTGGACCTACAATGGGTCAAAATCGGGAAAAATATTTTTAACCCGAATTTTTTTTCTCAAAAAACATTTTTTTGTCATAACTTTTTTTCACTAATAAATTAAAAAATAAATTTTTAAATTAAAAAAATTTTTTTTAAAAAAAAATGGAAAAAACTTTAAACAAATTTTTTTTAAAAATTAAGAAAAAACATTTTTTTAATTTTATTTTAAAGTATAATTTGGTGAAGGTTGTATAAGATTCGGCATAGCTCTCTTACTTGTTATTTTTGAGTTCATCTTTCCTGAGTTCATCTTTCTCCATTAAGTAAAAAGTGAAAAACCTATTAATTTTACTTCATAACTCTCCCACTTACGGACTGGGTTTGCCATAGTTGGGAGGGTATAATGCATTTGATGTTTGTAACATCCAAAGTTTACCGATGACTAAGAATCAGTGAGTCGATTAAACGAAGTCCGTCCGTCCGTCTGGCTGCCCATTAAAACCTTGTGCGCAATTTTGAAGATATTTCAAATTTGGCACATGCACTTTTTCGGACCAAGGACAAAGCCTATTGAAACTGGCTGAAATCGGTCCATTATTTCACCTAGCCCCAATACAAATGTCACACCGAAATAGCACTTTATCGATCATAAATTTTTAATTTATATAGGTATCTACACAAATTTCACTCCAAATAAGTTTTATATATACGAAACTCATGTCACTTCCGAAAATCACTTTAACAAGCATACATTTCTTAAAAATGTTGGTATCGACATAGAATTCAACAGAAATAACTTGAATATAGACATAAACGACCTAATTTCATTATAATCGGTCCACAATTGCTCATAGCTCCCATATAAGCACACTTCTGAAATTCACTCACTAAAAATGTTTTTGCTCATTTACTCAGGGTAGGTTATTATATGGTCGGGCTTGATCGACCATCATTTGTTACTTGTTTTCAATTGCTGTAGTGAAATTCAACAAAGACTATTGTGATACGAAATAAATTATCCATCGGATTAATGGATTATTCTCTAAATCACTATGAAAACGCGATCATTCTCAGGTAGACCCTAAAAAGGGACAAGCTCAAGTGATCTTGTGACATCTACAAAATTGTGAACTATATAATGACAGCCTTTATCCAAAGTTGTTACTTTTTTGGTTTTTGTAATAATTCTTTATAATATCAACTGAGAGCAACCTTTCTTTCTCAACAGAGATGCAAACAAAATTTTACCATTTGTGAAATGCACACAATATAAAGATAACCAATAAAGATTGATCAAACGATCGATCTTGCAAATGATCAGGTGAAGAAAACAATACAAGCACAACAACAAAAACACCGCAACAAGTAATTAATTGATGATATTTATGTAAATTTTTAAGTATTGAGAAAATAAATTTATTTTGTAGCTGATGATATTTTTGTTTTCTTGTTTTAATACTTCAGCAGTAAAAAAAAAATGCAAATTTCTCGTAATATTAACAATATCGACTGCAAAACAACAAAACAAAAACGTGTCTGTGGATTCTATCTACATATCAGTACGTCTCTTCACCCATCTAACCATACATCCATTCAACCATACGTCTGTCCGTCCGTCTGGTTGTGTTTCTTCGAACAGGAATCGATTCGAAAATATGTGAAGGTTACAAAAGTTGATGTGCAAAAACAACAAAATACTTGTTATTATTGAAACATTCCAGTTAAAACAAAAGGGGAAAATTAAAATGGTCGTTTGCTTTTTAGGTTTTACACTAAAAAGAAGTTGACGGAAATTATTTATTTTGAAACCAGTGGAAAATTTGTTACAAGGAGTTATAAATATAGCAGAGACTTTAACGTGTCATTCCCCAGCAGTTAAGCAAGTAGCCCTTATAGACATTAATTGTCACTAATGTCTGATCACTTGGCTGACACCAATTTATATATTTTGGGTTATTTGACACACATGTGCTTTTTAGTAGTGCAGACAGAAGTCAATTGGTTACTTTATACATCACAGGTAATCTAGCGTGAAGTCAGTTGTCACTTAAGTGTCTCTAAGTAATCTAGAGTGTAGTCACTTTAAACGTTAGTTTTGTACTGCTTTTTTTTTTGTTCGTAAAACTAGTTTTATATAAATTGTGTTGATATAATTCTCATACAGTTTATTTTATATTTGCTTGACTATACTGACATCTCATGTAACCTAGCGTGAAGCCAATTGTCTCTGTAGTGTCTCTAAGTAACCTAGTGTGTAGTCACTTTAAATGTTTATTTGATATTGAACTTTAAAAAGTAGTTATTTTACCCACCAGAATTAATATATTGCAGAGTTGTCGATGGAAGGTATGTTTACAAGCAGTCGGTTATAGGACTGTCTATAAGATGTCTTTTTAACTCACTATTTAAGGTCAATTAGCAACCGTACATGTTAAAATAACTAGTTATGTAGCTGATCAAGTGACCAATTGGGTAGCTGCTAGTAAGGTAACTGACTCTATGTAACCGGTATGTGAATCCAATGCGTTGACTACTTTGGACCAGCTATTAGACAGTCTCATCGCAATCCAAAAGGGTCAGTTAAAATAACTAGTCACGTAGCTAGTTATGTAACTAGTTGTCATCCTAAATGATAGGTAAAATCACTAGTTTGGGACAGTCTCCTAGAACTGCTGGGTCATTAATCACTCATGATGACAGTTGACAACTATTGAAAAATCAGACAACATACAACTCAAACAACTCACACAATATGTTATTAATGTTTAACTAAAATATTTAGAGCTTTGGATTAATAGTAGGTTGTACATTTTTACTGATGAATCTTCCAAATAAATTACAAAATAAAAACATTCCAATCTTAGACAATCAACTTAATAAATTCTGCAGGTGCTGCTGATTCATTTTTAAAGTTTCTAAACTATTTTTAAGCACCCACTACTCCAGATTTCTAATAAATAACATTCACAACAGCAGCAAAACAAATGTTTTAGTTTTTTTTTTATTTTTTAATTAGAAAAAGCACGTTTGCTATGTACGTGCATAATTAAACAAATAAAATTGTTAATACTCGTACACCAAACAGTCTAACGGTTTTATTACGTAGTTTTCAAATAAAAATTATTTTATTTTTTTTTTCAAAGTTTGCAAAAACAGGGTTTCTGTTGTCATATACAGTTTTATAAAGGGTTTTCCAACAAGAGGTGTTATTTTGAATCACCCGGTATTTCGGTAGCTGTCACTTTTGAAGCTTTTATTCCTTGACATTTGACAAGTAGAAACTACGTCATTACTAAAAATGAGACGATACACGCTTCAACAACGCATTGAAATTATTAAAATTCACTACAAAAATGGTGAAAATCTTGCAGTCACAGTTCGCAAAACTAAAGCATTTTTGGGTCGTCGTGAAGCACCTTGTCCGCAATACAGAAATTGATGGAAAAATTCGAGCTGTTGGGACAAGTTAGTGATGTGAAGAATAAAATCCGGGCACGTCGCTCAAGTACAACTGAGAATATTGCTGCTGTAGCCCAAAGTGTTGAAAAAAACCCAGGTTTGTTCATTCCTCGTCGTTCTTTGGAATTGGGCATTCTACAAACGTCATTACACCGTATTTTGGATGATAATGATCTGGACAACGTTTACTTTCAACAAGACGGCGCTACATGCCACACAAGCAACGAAACCATTGCTCTTTTACGGGAAAAGTTTCCGGACCGTATTATCTCTCGAAGAGGTGACCATAATTGGCCACCGAGATCTTGTAATTTAACACCTTTGGGTCCACGTGAAAGATAAAATCTACGCCAACAGCCCAGCGTCGATTCAAGATCTAAAAGTTAGAATTCGTGAGGCTATCGAGGACATAGGGCAGTTACTTTGCGATTTGGTTATGGAAAATTTCATGAAAAGGATATGGTCCTGTAAGCGTGGTCGTGATGGCCATTTGGCTAATGTTGTTTTTCATTATTAACGGCATATTATGAAATAAACATCCCATCATTTATCTCAAAAAATTAAATTTTTCTTTGAATACCAAAATGACACCTCATTTTGGAAAACCCTGTTATGTACTAATATATTCTAACTACTTAGGTTTCTGAACTCACAATCCCAGTAAAACAAACAGGAGCTGAAAAAACATTTCAAAATTTCAAACTATTCAAAATTATCTGAATTGTATTATGTACTAATATAATAATCATGGGTGGCTACCGATTATAAACGGTAACGCTAATTTGGATTATTTCGGCAATGGTGATTTAGCGATTACGGGTTTTGGCTTAATTCGTTAACTGCACTTTCGATCTAACTTAAAGTTTACAAATATTAAAAATAAGCTCTCAAAGATGGCATTATATTGTTACGATTTTGCAATAGCGATTTAAATTTAACGGTCTTTAACGACTGCCTGCAGCATTCATCATGTTTATAAACAAGTCCATCAGTAGAATCTTCTACTTATCAACAATGTTGATAGCATGCGGTTATTAGCATTGTTTATAAGTATGGCAACACTAAATGTTTAAGCTGCTAACATTGACATTGAAAGCTCTAGAATTCGAATGTACTAGATTGTCCGTTAAGAGCTTTGTAGAAGATTCCCGAAAGATGTCGTGTGAATAAATAGTGGCAGAGTTTATCATAGACACTGTTAGAGTTAACATCAGCTGTCTTGTAGAAATATACTAAGTGACTATTTAGACTATTGTTGTTACAATTTTAAACTACTAAAACTGCTGAGAGAATTCTTATTGTCAGATTTATATTGTGGAATTTTATGGGGATCATTTTTGTGGAAGATCGTAACCCTGTACCGCCTTTCTTTAGGGGTTAATTTGACCTTTTCTTTGATAAAATAAAAAAAGTTTTTTCAAAAAGGACATTTAAAGACTGAAATATTCTACGAAAATGTTTGCCGGAAAATTTCACTAAGAGGTCACCAAAGATACCAACGTTGTAAATAATGTTCTTTACGCTTAATTAGCAAAATTACACACCACCTTGAGGTGGTCAATTTACTGAGAGCAACATTTGGCGAACGAATAATTATAAGAAATAAACCTGTTAACCGATCACCTCGTTCATTTGCGCCATTAGATTAGTTTCTCTGGAGATCTGTAAAGTCCCAGGTCTTTGCAGATGAACCAGAAACGATCGGGCACTCGGAAGTGAATATTCGACTCGTCATTGACCAATATTATTGATAAAGCCATTTGGGTGGATTCAAAAAATTTTTTTTTTCTGATTTATTTAAATTTAAAGTTCTCCGCCTCTATAAAAAAACACCCTTTAGATGACACAATTTCTGACACCCCATAAAAAGAAAAAAAAAATCATTGTGACTCACTTACCTCTTCGAGAAATAATTTGCGAAATCTCTCCCTGGTGTGTTTACCCTCACCCAACAATGCACTGCATTCAGAAATTATTAACCAGCGAATTTTATCACGTCTCGCCTCCAATTCCATTGAACTGCAATTGTTCTTATCTAAATTAATATTGTAACGTTCCATGTATTTGGTGGCATGCTCAGTGGCTTGTTCTTCGCTGATCTCATGCATGTTTGAGGTTGTGGGTGGGGGTGAAGTTGTAGTTGTAGGCGCCGATGAAGACAACAGAGATGTTGTATTGATTATGTTGTTGCTACTGGAAGAACAAGTAGCAGATAAGGCTGTTCTGGGTGGTTTGTAGGGAGGTTCATTAGATGCGGCCGTTAAGGAAGAAGCATTTGACGATGCCGACGAATAAGCCGGCAACGTAGAGGGTGTTGAGATATTAAACGGTGACTGAGATCGTGAATTGTGATAAATTATAGGCTTTTCCATTATATGATCATTTGTTAGCTGCAATATTGCGGGAGTTATAATAGCCGTTTCCTTTACAATTTCCGTTTTAGTTTGGGTTTCATCATATCCATTAGGATTTAAGTTAATATTTAAACTACTTTTGTATTTATTGTTGTGGGAATTTAAGTTTGAGTTTGCGTTGTGTTTAGGAGATTCCATACTGTGTGCAGTACCATGTAATTTCTCCAAATACTGAGCAGCTTGTGTCAACATAAAATCCACCGGATTGTGGTCTCTAACGATTGACATATTATCTTGTTTATTTGAGGTATTATTATTATTATTGTTATTCATTGTATCCGAGGTAGTTTTATTGTTTATAGTTTTATCATTGTTGTGATGATGATTGTTGGTTGTTGAGGTGGTTGACGAGATTGTTGTCGGAGTTGCGGTTGCTGTGTTCGTTACAGTGTTTGTGTTTGCATAAGGTAAATCATCGGAGAATGACACTTTTTTGGGTGATCTTGTTGGTGTTGCTGGCACCTCTAAGGAGTTGGTAGATGACACTGAACCTCGGTGATTTTCACTACTGGTGTTTAAGCTTAAACTGTGATTATTTTCCATATTTTTTTTTTTTTTTTTAAGTTAAAGTTTCTTTTTAAATTAACATTTTAATGATCAAAAATATGCTTTACTTTTATTTATTGGGTTGGAATGAGTCGTGTATGGTTCAGCTGTTTAATAAGTAGAGATTAAAAAATTTAATTTTTTTTTTTTAATAGAAGCACTTTTCACAAGAAGTTTTGAATTTTTCTTAGTCATATTTTAGTTTCATTATGTATTTCTTTGTTTTTATAATTTATTCCAATACTGACGATTTGCCGAGAAAATAATAAAATTACATTTTCTATTTCTTTTTAAAAAACACTTCACTCACTTTTTTTAAATTTAATTATTTTTGTACACTTGACTTGTAGTAACACATTTTTTAAAGTTTTTAAATAGTTTTTAATACTTGAAATGGTTGTGGGCATAGAGAAATACAGATAGAGCGGAAACTCCCCTGTAAAAGACCTAACTCGGTTGTCAAAAACCTAAGTGGTGAGAATGTATTAGTAAAAAAACTATGTGAAAATAAAAACACACATACGAGTGTTTTGTGTAATTTTTTTTGTTTGAGTTCTTTTCTAGTTTCCGCTCTATGTATATTTTCTCTATGGTTATGGGTTTTGTTTAATGATTTAAAAATAAAATACTCTATATATAGTATTAATATAATGAATTAATATTGTCCGATTTTAGTTAAATTTTTGAAATATATCTGCAATTTCTAACTGGCTGATCCGATTTACATAGGCGTAGCGAAGGAGTTTAAGTTTGTACTACGGACACCACACAACCCTCAGGAACGATGCTATGAGGTCTCAAATTAAGGCACCTCAGATATACAACAAATGTTCGGAAAGAGCTTTTTCTAAACAAAAGTGTTAATTTTATTGGAAGTCGGAGTAAAATTGTAGAATATTAGCTTCTGTTCGCTTTTGCCCTAATAAAACCGGTTTCGGTCGGACTCTACAGATTTCATAAATTTCATCTCAAAATTAAATTTGTGTACAATTTGTGTAAACATGGAAACAAATTTACTAACAAACCCGTTATTCCCTAAAAACCAAACGAAAATCCCAATTTTTGTATTTTTTGGAATTTTGTCCATAAAGTCCACCATTAGTCCAGGGCTGGTAAAATAATAATATCAACATTTACTCAATATTCACATTTTAAATCGATTTCTTTTGGACTATATTATGTGAGTTAGCTTGTTTACCCTTTTTCTTATAATTATTAGCGGATACCCGGCGTGTGTTACTACGCTAAAAAAAATAAACACATTTTGTTTATTTGTTAAAGATTTTTCGGAGTTCCAACTCTGGAGCAACCAACATACAACTGGCCGTGCGAAAAACAAGCATTTTCTAAGTTCAAACCAGCAACATTTACCAATTGACCTTGAGCCAAACTATTTAACACTCGCATCGTATTTTCATTATTAACCAGTCAGTTTTTACTAAAGAAGTAATATATTTGTCTGAGTTGAAACCGAAAACTGAAACCAATATGTCGGATTTCGAATTTAACAGTTTAAAAAAAATCTATTTTCGAATTAGCAAGGAAAATTACTACAGGAATCATTAGGTTTCAAAAAGTACCGCACTATGCGTAATTGACCCTTTTGGTAAATTTTTTGTCCCTTTTTTTGTACCAAAAAGAAGGATAAATTTGATACGTTAAAATTTCAAAAAAGTGCCAAAATTCATTTGAAATTCTTTTAGAAGGTCTACACTTTCATTTAATTTCTAGGATATGGGATATAAAAAGTACCAAAACTCGGTTTTCGCCCGTTTTATTCCCTAATTGATCCTTCTTTTTGGTACTTTTTTTTACAAAAATATTTTTTATGTACATTTTATATACATTACGTTCAAATTTCAAAAAAAATGCCAAAATCCATTTTAAATTTTTTTAGAAGCTTTACACCTTCATTTAAGTTTAATTTCTGGGATATGAGATACAAAAAAGTAACAAAACTCGGTTTTCACCCGTTTTATTCCCTTAAAAGTAGAAAAATCAAAAAGTACCACACACTTGTCTACTTATGTCGGGCATAAGTTGAGATAATGTTTTATTTTTGTCTAGCTTTATTAGTTCCGGTAGAGATACCGATTTTTACCCTCTTAATATTCGAATTTCCAAAAATCCCGTATTAGGGGATCTACACATCGGTAGAGGTGCCTACATACAAAATTTCAAGACAAATTTAAAAAAATTAAAAATTAGGAATAATTGTTGTATGGAAAAATTCGAAAATCGGTTTCACGAATGTACCGAATAAACCTAATTCAGTGTTTTAAGTGTCTATAACCATCTTTACAAAATTGCCTTTCTAATGCAACCATTTTCTAGCTAATCGCTTGGATGCAATTCAAAAACTCTTGTAACAGTTTCTAAAAAACGTACTCAAATATTTTAATAAGCCTTGAAAGGTCTCAAAAGCTTTCTTCTTTCTTATTTACTGCACTTTTTACAAACTGAGTGCATTAACAACCAAAAAAATATGGGAAGTCCATGTTGTGTTATCAAACCTTGATTAAAGTGCTTTAAAGTTTCCCGATTGAAATCATATTTTTTTCCTTAAAGAGTATAATTATATTTTATATATTGGAGTCAAGATTTATGTAAAAAAAAGGTAAGCTACTCTTTAGAGCCGTGATTTATTGATCATTGCAGACTAGTTTTGCTGCCTCAGTTTTTTCCTCATATAGCAAAATGTTGCTTGTTTTTCTTTGCTTTGATTTTCAATTTTATACATAAGATTTTAAGAAATGGCTAATCGAGTGAACAAACGTTTCAAATTATCTAATTTGAGTGATGAGCAATTAAAAAAGTTGTTTTCAATACAAATTGACAAACTATACTAACTAAAACCCGACTATGTTTCAATCTCTAAAGCCCCAAGGGTGCCTTAAGGCACTCATTTAGTTTTTTCCCACCTGGCAGGTAAACCATTGATTGTACACACTTTTAAATGTTGTTTTTGAAATCAGATGCCCAAATTTATCATAAAACAAGTAAGAAAGTATGGTCGGTCAAGCCCGACCAGATAATACCCTACACTAAGTAAATGAGCAAAAACATTTTTCTTTCAAAGTTTCAATAATTTATGTTTGTGAGCGATTTTCGGAAGTGGGCCTTATATGGGAGCTATGACAAATTATAGACCGGTCACGTGATTAATGTTTATATGAAAGTTATTTATGTTGAATTTTATTTGTATACCAACATTTGTAGGAGATTTATGCTCGTTAAAGTGATTATCGGAAGCAGGCCTTATATGGGAGCTATGACTAATTATGGACCGATCATAATAAAATTTGGTGACATGAATTCCCTATATATAAAACTTATTTGGACAAAAACTTGTGTAGATACCTATATAAATTAAGCATTTGTGACGGATAAAATCCACTTTCGGGAGGACATTTGTATGGGGGCTAGGTCAAATAATGGACCGATTTCAGCCAGTTTCAATAGGGATCGTCCTTGGGCAGAAAAAGTGATATGTACCAAATTTTATCGAAATATCTTTAAAAATGCGACCTGTACTCTGCGCACAAGCTTTACATGGACAGCCAGCCAACCAGCCAGACGGACGGACGGACATCGTTTAATCGACTCAGAAATTGATTCTGAGTCGATCGGTATACTTTAAGGTGGGTGTTAGACTAATATTTTTGGGCGTTACAAACATCTGCACAAATCCATTATACCCTCCCCACTATGGTGGTGTAGGGTATAAAAATGAGAGCATGCGCAAGCATGAGGGCTTGCAGAATATATTAAAATCAAAGTAGGACATCTCAGTCATGTGTCCTACATTAATACCCTGATAGGTTCTTTGGGACCGTAATCAAAATTTAAACTTGAGTACTCATCTGCTAAGTCTATGTGAAATTTCATGTCAATCGGATCAGCCGGTTACAAATGTCAGATTTTTTTTTGGAAATATTTGGAGTTTATAAAGGGCAACACAAATGTTTCTTAATTTGTTCTGTCTTGATAGAAATATGTTTAAGAGTTATGCGAAATTTATTAATCCTTTAAATTTGTTTGTTTGTTTGTTATCCAACTTTATTTTCAAAATCAAAATTTTGTTCCTTAATTGTTTATTCACCAAATTTTAATTTAAGCAGTATGGGAGATTTTAGTATTAATCCTTAAAATTTTGAAAATCCTTTGGTTATTTTTATACAATTTCGAAACTATTTCCTTGTGAAAATTTCGTTCTGTAACTATTTTTTTTATTTAAACATTATTTTCCAAAATTGTTTATTCACCAACATTTTTTTATTTTTAATTTTGTATTTTTTTTATTTTATGTTTTGATTTTATAATTATTTTGTATATTTTTTATTAAAATTCTTTGTGTATTGTATAATTTTTCAAGTATTGTTTACTTTTTTTTTAAATTTAAATAAGTTTTTATAATTTACTATTTAATAATCAATTTCCAGTTACTTTTTAGAATCAGTTAATTTCAAGTTTTAAAATATTTTTAACACTTTTTATTGTTAAAGGTGTTTGACCCGAGTTTTGGTAATTTATTAAGCACACTCATTTAAAATTTTAAATTATTAATTTATAATAATAATGAATTTTTTATACTGCAATAACTTTTAAAATTTATTGTTAAAATCACTTTTTTTTTTAAATATTTTTGTATTAATTAATTTTTATTTTTTTCATAAATTTCCATTAATTTATCAAATTTGAATTTAACGTAGCGCCGTTAAGATATTGTAATTGTTTTACACCACTAACAAAATTGTTCGTACGCTGAGAAAAAAAAAAACACACACACAGGCCAGCGAAAGAAAGCGAAATTGATTTTGTATGCGACAAACGTATTCAGCAGCAAAAGAGCAACTGAAAGGGAAATTTTAAGAATTGTTACACAATAGTCGCTGCCTGCAATAATAAAACTCAAACCAACCAACCAACAGCAAACTAAACCTAAACGAAAAGTAACTGATTGTATTGTATGGATACTTTTAAAAAAATCTTATAAAAACTAAATTTACTCTTATACTGAGGAATACAATAGATACCACACAACTTCTTAAGATCCACACAGATTGTAGTAACTTAATATACAACATAATTATAATACAGGTACTTTTGTCACTTTGGTACTTTTTTTATGCTATGCTATGCTGCTACTTAAACAATACCTTTAAAAGTTTTGGTACATGATTATCATGAAACCACTAATCTTTATTGATATAGGTAAATGGAAAAATGTACACGTGCTGAAAGCAGTTAGTATTATCGGAAATCGCTACTGATATTTAGAATAGTTTTTGCAAAAATTTATTTTATTTTTGCCATTTTTTGTTTAATCGTAATCTATACTAAATCACCTTAATAACAAGACATAATAAAACATTAATCGGTTAGAAACTATTAAAGTTATCACCAGTTTCCCCAACCATAATAGCATGGTCTCAGACTTATTGAGAAGGATATAGAAATAACTTATATTTTCGAAATTATATGGAAGCTAAGATCAATTATGTTCTGAATATGGGAGTATGGATCGAATCTCTTAAAATTTGCTAGCAGTTTTGACGGACCATACATTTAATTGTAAATCTAAAATTATTAAAAATTTCGAATTTTTCTTACTGTTCCATATTGTTTATTCCTTATTCTTGAACAAAAGTAATGTTCAAAGTTCCCAAACTTAACCGCGCCATTCTCTGCCACACTCTGTGCTTTTTTTTATTGAATGCGTGAAAGTCTCTTAAAGTCTCTGCGGTTTACAATATTTTCAAATGAACATATTTATCTAACCAGTGGACCCTGACGGCAAAGTTTTACAAGAAAACATAAACGATGACTTCAAAAATATAATTGTTTAGCAAAATGCCAATAGATGCCAATAAACTTTGTTTTAAAGACTATAGAAAAGGTGGTTAGTAAAGCGACCACTAAACCGCAAAGAGTTAAACGATTGATTCAAATTAGCGTAGACTGGGTTGCAGCTGCCATTAGGAAAGAGAAGGCTTTCCTTCATATTCTCTCAGAAAGTATAGCTCATAATGTAATCATGAAAACTTATTAAATACCACATTAGCGCAGTATGGATATTTTACTCTTTTACCTTGTACTTGGTATCATGGTGTTTTTCAGTCAGGATGAATACAATGCTTCTAACAACGCCCTTATGAACATGACCTGTACTCACAGGTTTTAATTCAAGGTGCTCGCTGTCAGACGAGAACCTTCCTCTTGTTTAGGAGTGGGAGACAACCTAAACTCTATCCGTACTATAGACGGCTTGTGATGATTTGAATTTTAAATCAGTGTCACCGCATCTAATACCAGGCTGGTACCGTAAACCCAGGAGCTTCGGAAACGAGTGGTACCAGAAGTGTTAAGTCTCTCGTTAGAAGAGTAGATTGTTTTCTCTCATTTTGGAGGCCATATAAGTCCGAGTTGGAAACCTAAACAACAGAACTCCTTCCCCTTGTTTAGAAGTGGGAGACAATCGAAACTCTATCCGTACTATAGATGGCTTGTGATGATTTAAATTTAAATCAGAGTCACCACATTACTCCTCGAAGTACCGCATCTAATACCAGGCTGATACCGTAATCCCAAGAGCTTCTGATTCACGCCAGAAATTTTAAGTCTCTTGTCTGACTAGTAGGTTGTTTTCTCTCATTTTGGACTCCATATAAGTCCGAGTTGGAAACCTAAACAACAGAACTCCTTCCCCTTGTTTAGGAGTGGGAGACAACCTAAATTCCATCGGTATTGTAGACGGCTTGTGATGATTTAAATTTAAATCAGTGTCACCACAATACTCCCCGAAGTACCGCATCTAATACCAGGCTGGTACCATAATCCCAAGAGCTTCTGATTCGCGTGGCACCTGAAGTTTTAAGTCTCTTGACGGATCCCGTAGATTGTTTTCTCTCATTTTGGAGGCCATATAAGTCCGAGTTGGAAACCTATTGAATCTGGCCTTCATTGATAAAGCCTTTAAGCCCTAACAAAAGTACAGTTTGAAAACCAATCATCACACAATTTTCTCCACTATTTACGCTATTCATCAAACTGGGAAATATCATCAAGAAGACAAGCCCTCATTCTACTTGATTGCATGCATTTAACATGATACTCTGCGAACCACTACAAACAAATTTTTAGTTTGGTTCAATTTAGATATCAATACCTCTAAGAGATTAACTATGGAGCCATCATTAAAAAATTTTGTGACACAATTTCTCAAGATATTCGTTAATGGACGGATCTTCATAAAAATCATAATTTCCGTAATGATACGAATGAGTTTTTTAACTGCTATTCGGGTGTAGGGCTTATAAGAAAGTTATTGACTGATCCAACTGATACAACATTTTGAAGTTGGATTTCTTCGTGCATAAAACTTGTTTGTGTTAAATTTTTTTATTTCGAATTTCCAACAACTTAATCAATTAAGTTCTGTTTTAGTAGGAAATTAATGAAACTTGACAAATTTCCCTGTATTATATTAAAAATTGCGACCTTGAGATGGATTAAAGGCTTTCATGAATGAAAAGATGTACGAATATCAATAAATCGAATCTGAAAGTGATTCTGAGACGATTGGTGTAATTTAAGATGAGCATAATAATGCTCTTCCGAGTTTTTAAATCGCTCGGTTTGAAAAAGACAGAGCTCGAGACAAATTTCAAACTATTTAAAAACTTCTATATTGAATATATTTATGTAAAAATGTCCAACAAAATATGTTTCCAAATCGCTTACAAATTTTAATTTGAGAGCAAACATAGATCAATTTCTAGAGAATGAACTTTATGTCAAAAATTTAAATACTTAAGCTTTTGAGAACTCAACTAAACCTTTCAAGAAGGGATGTATTTATATATGACGAGTTAAAGCTACGGTTGGGCTATTTTTGGTTGTTTAGATGGTTTACGTGGTAGTTCCCTGCGCGGGAACATTCAAGTAGAGTCGAAAGGACTCCATTTTGACAAGACCACATCACTCGTCAGATTTAGTGGCATTTACATCGTAATGTATGCTAAAATGTCCAAATTATTAGATCCAACCTGTAGCTGTGTAATATCTCAGTAGGTGATTAAGTCTAGACCCAGATACCTAACCAAGGTTGGTTAATTTGTAGTTGCCCAGGAATCTGTGACACTTTTGACACTCAGGGTTGGGCATTTGTTTCCTCTTTTTCCCTATCCTCGTTAACTCTTTCAGTCACGGTTTTTGTGTATAAGTTTAAAATGAAAACAATTGCATTTTTACTTTAATTAGGATTAGTTTATTATGAAAAATAAGAAAAAATAAAAAAAAGTAAACAAAAAATAAAAAACACCCCATTCCAAGGTTTTTATGGAATGAGGTGGTTAGTTTATTAACCACCATGAAGGTTTGCATTTAAAATAATTATGATTGTTTGAAAGCTAATAATTTTGACTAAATTGTCTGACCAAAGCAAACGAAATAGCAAAATAACACCGAATTCAATGAACAATAAACACTCTGTGCCGCGGATTACAATATTTCCAAATTAATATATTAATCTAACCAGAGCACCCTGACGGCAAAGTTTTGCAAAAAAAAAAAAAAACATAAACGATGACTTCAACAAATTTAATTGATTAACAAAATGCAAATAGATGCCAATAAACTATGTTTTAAAGACTATAGAAAAGGTGGTTAGAAAAGTGACCACTAAACCGCAAAGAGTTAAAGCGGGGTCCTTGTATGCTTGTGTAGCTTTTATTGCACCGTTATTACTACCAGCAACCGTGATATATCCCTTATATTATGGATTATCAGTTGCATAGTTAGTTTTTCGTTAAAAGAGGGCCACATAAACTTGGTCACCCTACATGTATAATACTTTTAATAGTCTCCAGTGAAATTTCTACTGAAATCGCATTGGAGATATCCAAAGCATATCCCATTGTGGCTAACTCGTATGCCTGTTCATTAATTTTAGATAGACGACATAACCTTGACAGAACATTCTTACATTGTCTGACTAATGAAGATGCAGTTGTATAGGCATTCAGAGAGAAAAATGCCGCCTGGCTGACGACAAAAATACCAATACTGGTTCATCGTTTAAGATAAAAATGATCCAAGCTCAAGAAATTTTGTTTTTTTTTTCCGAAAATTTTCAATATTTCAGTTCTGAACATCTTGTGAGTTTTCAGACTTTCCAAAGTTCCGGGCCGTAGTTTTACGTAGCGAATAGTCGAGGAGATATTCAAAAGCATTATTAATCAAAAACTCCATC
The DNA here is from genome assembly GCA_942486065.2 of Calliphora vomitoria. Classification (NCBI taxonomy): domain Eukaryota; kingdom Metazoa; phylum Arthropoda; class Insecta; order Diptera; family Calliphoridae; genus Calliphora; species Calliphora vomitoria. Next base: position 96,132,896 of record OW818033.2, read on the forward strand.
CAAAAATCTTTAAAATCTTTAGGACATTGACAAAGGTTTTCAGAACAACAAAATATGTGGATTTGTTTTAAAGAAAACAAAGTTGCTAGAATTCGTATAAATAATGTCGATTTCCACTTGATATATTTTTTCTATAAAATTTCTTAAATAAATCGAACTGACTTGTTAAAGTTTTTTCATTTGTTTTCGAAAAAAGTTCGAACTAAACTAAATTTCAAAATAAGTACTTTTCTAATTTAAATCCTCCACAAAAAGTACTCAAAATGTCGAATCACACTTATCGAAGTCTACTAGTTATTTGTTACAAGTATGAGCTCGTGTTGCATGTTACATCAAGTGTTTGATGCACTGCGCAGCATGCAGCAAATTAGTTAGACTTTTGTGTAATGTTTGTTATATTTACAGCACACATGCAGTAAATGTTTGATGAAGTTTGGTTCGTTGGTTTGATGTTTGAAATAGTTGTTTACAGATTTTCCGATTAGTTGAATTTTTCAAACGATCATCGTTAGACTGGACGGGGCCAATAGAAAAACAGTTTAACACATGCAAAACATATTTACACTAACTAGACTTTATTAACTCGTAACAAAGATATTTCGAATTAATTGTGCGTCTGCGTAGTTTTTTTTTAATTTTATAAAGAAACAATTTAATGTTTTTTTTTTTTGATTTCTTTTTTTTTTATCGAGGCGAAACACACGAAGCGAACTTTTATTTATTCGAGATGCACTACGGTCAAGTTATAAATTCACACTGAACACGTTTTTGTTAACAACAATTGTTTAGAGCTGGCTAAAATAAATGTTTAGTGTTTTTAATAAAAAAAAAAAAATCCAAAGAAATACAAAATGAAATTAATAAATTAAAAAGCCCTCCTGCTTGTTTACTTGGCGTTAATTTAAAGTTTTAAAAAATACATACATATTTAAATATACCTTGTGTTGTGTTGTTTTGTTTTTTTCATTTTTCGTTCATTCATTTTTATTTTCGAATGAATTTGTGAATAAAACGAAATTGTATCGATATGTTTTTGAAATGTTTTCATGTTGAAATTAATATTGAATTAATAATGAGTGTGTGTGTGTGGCGAGAGATTGCACTTGAAATACTTATTTAAATGTGTTAATCTTGAATATATGTATGTATGTATATAAAAAAAGTGTTTTCTTCAATATTTATTTCAAATACTGCAGATTTGAAGATATAATTATTGAAATAATCATGTGTTCGAGTTTTATTGTTTTGGTTAATTGTAAATTATTAAGTGTGATTAAGTGTATTAACAAAAGCTGAAAAGTAAAGGTTATGCCAATTGATTTCTTTATATTAGAATTATGTATCTACAAATTTAAATATATTTTTTGATTTGTAAAGGCTCTAAACTGTTTATTCCAGAAATTGTATATTTAATAGGAATAATAATTTTTAAAACATTAAACTCTTAATCAACGATTATTTTAACAATGGGGCATAAATCACCAGGAGATTTTTTTAAATGAATCATTTTTAAGAATAATTGCTTCATTTAAACAAATTTAGTTTTAGTTTATTTTTAGGTATTAAAAGTATTAAAAACAAAACTACCTAACTATTAACCATAATTTGCAAAGAAATATAGTTTCTGGAACTATCATTAATGTTTGTTTTTAAAATCTTGACAACCAATAACCCCTATCGTGAAAAACATGTGAAATTTATGTTCCCCTGAAATATCCATTTCCCTCGAAGGGAAAATTGTTATCGTGCTATTCCCATGAACTTTTCATTCACAATAGTTCATATTGTTTGTAACAACTGTTTATTATTTACAAAATTCCATCTAAAAATTTCACAACATGGGGAATTTTTTCACGTGAACACAATTTATAAACGAAAAATGGGAACAAATTTCATGTGAAATATTGACTCGCGATAGGGGTGAAATGTGAACATTTCTCTATTAGGAAAATAATATTACGGAGTGAGATCGAAAAATTCTTAACATACATATATGTTAATAAAAACGAAACCACTAAACTTACAGGTTTAATATATTTTATTTGATTGAAATTATTATTACAATTTACAAAAAAAAAAAATATATTTTTATAGTTTTAATCACTAGTGATGAAATTTTGAACCTTTTTCGGAAACCCTTCCATTAACGTTTTTATAGTGCTTTCTGTCACTTTGCACGAACAGGTAGTCCATCTCCGTTTAAAATCTACCACACTTTTGGATACCTTTTTTGTGCTCTTCAATTCTCTTTTAACAAGAGCCCAATATCTCTCCACTGGCCTTAGCTCCAGGCAGTTTGGAGGATTTGCAAATAACACAATAACACACTTGGTACAAATAACACATTATTGTTATTTTACCACTCAATATCTTGCTTACCATAATCAGGAAAAAAATAAGTGGACACATTAAGAAGTCTTATGAATGGAAGCATCCTCTTTTGTATACATTCCTTGATGTAAAGTGTGAAACCCTTTGTAACAAATGTTTGTTATATTTTGCTGCAACTGCATATTGCTTGCCATACCAAGAACTTTTTGGGAAATTTTGTCTGCTTTTGCTTCCTAAACATTTCTTCAACATTCCCTCGAGCATCAGCAACATAACATTTTTGACCAGGAAGTTACGAAAAATCTGCCAGAACATACGTTTCGTCATCCATTATGCAGCAAGAATATTTTTTTATAAAACTTGACTTCAATTTCCGTGCTCTGTTTTTGGTAGCGTTCCTGTCAGGAACTTTTTGAGCCTTGTATGTTTTTAATCCTGCATTTAACTTTTCGTACCAAATAGTCCGAACACTGAGCTAACCGGGCAGCTTTCCTACCGGATGTGTTGGGAGCTCTTTTGAAAATGCTTTATATTTATTGGCTTTAAAAACATCATGTGGAACATTCCTTCTACATGAACCAGGTTTTCTATCAACGGACAGGTTCTCCCGATACTGTTTAATAACATTGGAAACAGTTTGACGGCAGACCTTTGATTGTTTGGCCAACTTTTTGTAGGACCAAGTTGGGTTTTGTTGAAAATATTTAATAATTTTAGTACGCACTTTTTTCTGGTCACTCATTTTAATCAGATTAACAACAATTGAATATAATTGACATTAAACCTGATAAAAAAATCAAATAATACTTGGGTTAAAAGTTTTAATGAAAAACGTGTAAATTTAAAGAATATATTATTTATCTTTATATATATATATAGTAGGGTATTCAATCGATTAACCGTTAATCGGTTAACCGATTAATTTTGGTCGGTTAACTGTTCGAATAATTTGAAATTGCCGATTTTCAAATAACAAATAAACCGAATAATTTGTGTCGATTAACCGAAATTTATTTTTGTTTGCACTTTTTATAGAAACTCATGAAGATTAACTGCTAGCAATAGTTTTCCACACTGATTATTATAGATATGAAACAAATGACAGTTCTCAAAAAAGTAATATCGAACCTTTGAAAAGTGGTTTTCAGAGTGAAAGAAAAAATACAATTTTCAATAGGCAACAAGTGTGATATATATTTGTCCCTCTTTTTAAACCATAACCACTTTGACATTTGTAAATGAACCTTTTTCTAGAATGTACTATGATTAACTATGTCCTAATGAGTCGGAGGACGACATGATAATAGATGAAATTAAAGACATAACTGAAACGAGTATTTTATCCGAAACTATTAAAAGTATTCAAAATTTAAAAACTCCAAAAAGGACTCTAATGCACAGTGGATAATATAAGGTATACGCATCTCATAATTGATTTTGACAAATGTTTGAAATTAACCATAAAACAAATTCTATCGTAAAGCTAAGATGTCAAGCAATAATTATTTGCAGAAATTATAGTTATTTTATCAACAGAAGTATTCAAAAATGGCGACAGAACACACTAGTTTCTACTCTAAAGATATGGGGAGTTAAAATTATACCATATACAAGGGCGTAGTTTTAATATTTATAATTATTTGTTTTAGGATTGTTTTACCTTCGTTATGAGTTTTGTATATATTGTTAGCAGATTTGAAATTTTTTTATTTAAAATATATAATGTATTTTGGCTTACCTACGCAACTTTGACTAGGATTTTAACTGTTGGCACCGTTTGCTGCCGATCTAGTTTTAATATAGAATTAAAGTTTAACTTATTATCTAAAAGATATATCAAAACTAGCTGCCTTTTCGTGCCTATAAACAAAAAACAATACAAAAAAAATGTTTTTAATTTATTCGAACTTTTTTCGAAAAAGTTTAATAACTTTTGCAAATATAAACCAATTTTAACAAGTAATGTCTCGTTTTTTTCACTATAAAAGTGTATTTAAAACAATGTGCACAAAAAGTATGTTTTCATAGAAAAAAATTAAAATAACCATTGTTGAATTTCAAAAATTACAAAAAAAATAAAGAAAATGCTAAACTTTTTATAAAAACTTAAATTATTTCTTGAAATATACATTTAATGAAAAATTAATTCCATGCCTCTCCAAATTGTTTAACATGTTTTAATCGGTCTAAAAATGTGTGAATTAGAGGTACTAAAGTACTACGGCTTCCCCTAAAAAAGTTTTTTCAAAAAAACTCAAAATGTTGAGGGTGTTTCAAAATCTTTGAAAACGGTTTTACACTTTAAACTTCGAAAGCATTTTGAAATCTTTGAAAACGGTTTTAAACTTTAAACATCGAAAGCATTTTTTTTAAAATCATACATTTGCTAACAATGGAGTTTTATTTTAACTCTACTGTAGCTGAACATGTTTTTCAAAAAATGCAACCTTAGGGCCTTGTAAATATTGGGGCTTAAAAGTATACGGGCCGAAGGTTGTATTTTTCAAAAAAAAAAAAAAATAATAATTTAAACGGCTGTTAACAAATGTCAGTTGTTAATACTATTAAAACTAATGAAAAAGTACATAAAAATACCTCTTTTACTTGTCTTAACATATCACTTTTATACAAAAACTAAAAAAAACCAAAATGTATTTTTAACCGTTCATTACTTTATTATGATTCGATTTTTATGATTAAAAAAGCGAATTAAAGCTTATTCAAGAAAAAAAATTCTTACAAAAACCCTCATTCATTCAAAAGTTAGAAATTTTTTATCCGAAAATTACCAAAACTGTGCAATGGTATAATTGAGAATTTTATATGAGAAATTGGATATTCTTTACTTTTAATTTATCAAGTTTTATTAAATCTAATGAAAAAATCGTTTAAAAGGAAAACATTTCAATTATATTCTTTTTAAAGAGAAGATCTCACTAAGATCCTAAAGAAACTCACATGTGTATACTTTCTTTGTTGAATTGTTATGATTTCTTTGTTTTTTATGATTTTGTTGTTTTTATTTATAAAATGCTTAAATAAATATACAAAATTTGTGGTTCCATTTTCAATTTAAAATTAAAATAAAAATTATCCGGTTAACCGAATAATTTAAAATTAACCGATTATTAACCGATTAAATATAAACCCCGATTAATTATTTGCTCGATTAACCGATTAATCCAGAAACCCGATTAATTGAATACCCTAATATATAGATTAGTAACGTTACTGAGTGACTGACTGATTCAACATCCAGACCAGACGTATCCCTATGTAGTTTCACCAAGAAGGGAGTTTTTTTAAATTCGATGATTTAGGAGTTAAATTCGCTGACTTTATATCTTATAAAATATTATAGATACAAATAATTTAAAATGCTTCTACATAAAAAAGTGGAGTCGTGTTTGGTACTTTTTTGAAATTCTAAAATTTTGCAAGAGAAAACGGACAAAAACTATATTTTGTTGCTTTTGAACCAATTACAGCTCAAAAAATATCAAATATTAATTTGGTACTTTTTGGAAATTTTAACCCTTAAGGGATAAAAATTGAATTTATTTTTGGTACATTTTTCATAAAATAAGTTTTACTATAAATGAATATCCTTTTATAACCTTCCACTATGATACTAAAATTAATTTAAAATAATAGTTGAGCAGCCGCAGAACATTTTTTTTAAATCTTCTAGAAACAATCAAATTTTCTTTTAATTAAAGATAATTGTGCTAAACAAAACGTAGTTTTTTTTATTATTTTTTCAAGAACACTAGCACAAATCGGCAAAAATAATATATTTAATTTCAATGTTTGAGATATAAGGAAAAAACCGGAGCAACCTCGATTTTTGCCCTATTTTTGATCTATATCTGGATTACTGTAATGATAGATATTTTAAAGTCCATTACAAAAATCTATATAAGGCTATAGTAATTTCTACCTACAATGGGTCAAAATCGAGAAAAATATTTTTTAACAAGAATTTTTTTTCATAATGTTTTTTTCACTAGTAAATTTAAAAAATTCAAAAAAAATGTGTAAAAAAACTATTTCGAAAAAAAAAAATTTCGAATAAAAAAATTATTATTTTTAAAACTTTGAAAAACAATTTTGAAAAAAAAGAATTTTTTAAATTTTGAAAAAAAAAAATTAATTTCGTATACTTAAAAATATTTATTTTAAAGTATAATTTGGTAAAGGGTATATAAGATTCGGCAAACCCGAATATAGCTATTTTACTTGTTTTTGTTAATATTATATGAATTTATATGTTTATGTTAAAAACAAGGCAAAATATTTCTTCCTGAGAAGTTATTAATAACCTAAAATTGGAAATTAGTTTTCGCACTGTTATTCGCAGGTCATATGAGGCTGGTATTGATTGCTATAGCCCCGCGTAAAAACCTCACTGTTCGTATACAATTTGGAAATGTTATTTTTTAGGATAAATCCAAATACAATTTAAGAGATAGTTTTGGGAGAACTTTTGTAAGACGACCGAAGAGAACGAGATTAGACCATAAGTAAGACAATCAAGTTTGGAAGCGGCAACCACCAATAATAATAATAATAAAACATAATGTGTCTGAAGTTGGATACAGATCCATTTTAAAAGATGTTATATATCTGTATGATGAGCAAAATATGCCCCTGATATGGAGATTTCAGCACAACAATAACTCCAAACACAATTTTGGCTAGTTATCGAGTGGTTACATTCCAATATGGTACGTGTTTTGAAGTGATCTGATCAATTACCAAATCTCAAATCCATAGAAAACTTACCTCGAAAGATGCTCTATCAGACACGGTTATAAGGGAATGAAAAAATATTTCAAAGGATATCAATTGGTTCAATGCATCGTCTGCAACTGTAAAACAGTAATAAACAAGTAAGAAAGTTTGGTTGGTGTGGCCCGACCATGTAATACCATACACTAACTAAATGAGCAAAAATAAGTTTCTTTTAAAATTTTAATAATTTATTTTCGTGAATGATTTTCGGAAGAGGGCATTATATGGGAGCTATGAGTAATTATGCACCGATCATCATAAAATTAGGTATATAAATTGTAGATATCTATATAATACCCTCCCCACAATGGTGGTGTAGGGTATAAAACCAAGGGCTTTCCAACAAAAAACTGATTCACTAAAAAGGCCAGACAATTTTTGAAAAAATTAAACTTAAGTTTCCATTGTTTTGTCAATTTCATTTATTTATTGAATATTTGGGAAAGTTTCCATTGTATTGTCAAACACTGTATATATATTTTTTTTTTTGGAATTCAAAATTATTAGTATTTTAGATAAGGAGCTTTGAACACTGATTTTCTCCAATGATCAAAGGAAAGTGAAATATCGCTTTCTTTAAGTGCTCATGCTTATTTCTCGAAATATTTTAATAATGTGCTCCTATTTTCAAAGTTTTGTATAATTTAAGCGGTTTCTCTTAATGAGCTAAATACCAGCTATAATTCTAGCACTTCAATTGGTTTTCAAGCATCTTGTTTTAAAGTTGTCTAGAAAGAACATAAATGTTGATTAATTTTTTTCGCACATCTATCGTTTGGTGGCAATAAAACAGGGCATAAATGTAATTAATTTACTTATTTTCTTCTTTTCAAAATTTTAATGAATCAATCCATCGATTTGTTTATTCACTCATGCTTCACTTATCGCTTGTGATAAGAGATGTGTATTGTTTTTGTTTCTTTGTATCCATTAGTTTGTATTTTTTTGTTGTTGCTGTTGACTGAACTACAAGCAACAATTTTGTTTGTTTTAATTATTGAAAACAAACTAAAATAAATTATTATTGAGTTAATTTGTTAGCTTTTTCTAAAAAATTACACAAACAGCCACTGTGATGATATTTTTTTATATAAAAATATTACTACGTGTTCTTTCAACAAATTCTTTACAGTTTACGTTGTTTTCTTTTTGTTTATTACACAATTTTCATAAGAAATTTTGTTGTTACGTTTATAATTATTTTTGGCTTAAAATAAACAATAGTTTTTGTTTTATATTTTCTAATATTAAAAATGTTTGGTTTTTAGTAGTTTGCTTAAATTTACTGAAATCTTTTTTGCTACCTTGACGCAATTGTGTCATAATTTTTATGCAAATTTTGCTTATTTATTGTTTGTGTTAAAAAAAATATATTGTTTTTAAACTCAGGTAGAAATTGGTGTTCATAATTTTATTGTCAGTTAATATAAATTTAACATTTTAATCAGATAAAGATGATACAATTTATGGGAACTTCAAAATACCTTTTAATAAAACGGGCGGGTGGCAATGTTATTACCCCTCTAGTAACATTAGCCCCCTTAACCATAACAATTAAACTTGGTTTTAACACTAACTAAAGAACTTTATTTTAAAAAATTCTCATATAAAACTGATACAATGCATTATGTGGTTTAATTTAACTATATGCTAGGCTAGGCAGTAATACTTTGATAGTTTTAAGTAAACATTTTCAATATTGAGGCCTGCGGGTAGAGAAAACGTCAGGTTAATATTGAGAGACCTTGCATGTCCGAAATTATGTTTGATTCATTATGATAACCCGAAGCGTAAGAGATCGTAAATGAAGCCCGGCCAACCAGCCGAATCAATACCAAAGCCATGACGCTAAGGTAATTCTCTATATTTGGTGGGACCAAAAGGCTCTTATCTATTATAAGCTGCTGAAATCTGGCCAGACCATCAAAGGGAGCTTGTACCGAATGCAACATATTCGTTTGAAGCGAGCATTGGCCGATAAACGCACAGAATATGCGGCCATAAACCGTAAGATGAGCAGTTATTTTGGGTTTGAATCCATATGCCATTGAATCCACAGATGGGAAAAGGTCATAGTTAACAATGGCCAATACTTTGAATAAATTTATGTTGTACAAATGTTTTAAAATAAAAGCTAAACATTTGAAAAAATCCCTCAGTTTTAAGTCATACCATCCAATGAGAAGTCCGACTATGTTAAATGTAACAAAGAGAGCTATATTCGACTGTGCCGAATGTTATATACCCTTCACCAAATTATACTTTAAAATAAAAATTTTAAATATTTTTAGGTAAACAAAATTAATTTTTTTTGAATTGTTTTTAAAAATTAAAAAAAAAAAATTTATTTTCGAAATTGCTTTTTTTTAATTTTTTTTAATTTTTTCCAATTTTTTTCTAATTTTTTTTTTAAATTTTGTAAAAAAAACTTTTTTCAATTTAGTAGTGAAAAAAAATTTTGTGGTAAATAAATATTCGGGTTAAAAAATAATTTTCCCGATTTTGACCCATTGTAGGTCCTAATTACTATAGCCTTATATAAATCGTTGCAATGGACTTTGAAATATCTATCATTAGATATCCATATTGTCTATATTAATGGCTTAGTAATCCAGATATAGATCAAAAATCTAGGTTGTCCCAGGTTTTTCCTTATATCTCAGCCATTTGTGGGCCGATTTTCTTGATTTTAAATAGCGACCGAGCCGGAAGAATTCCCGATATATTGTTGTATCAATTATGTTTGTTAGTTATTTGGGGGCTACGGAAAGTTGATTTCAACATACAGACGGACAGATGGACATGGCTTTGTGGGGTCGCAAATGAAAAATGTAGAAATTACAAACGGAATGACAAACTTATGTATATATACCCTTGCCACACATAGTGAAGGGTATAAAAAAGCGCAATAAATTTCGTATGATAACCTTTTCAAGTCAGAAAACTGCATCTACGTCTAGAGACGCGGCAACAGAAAGAGAACGCGTATCACAGCTTGAGGAAAATCGCGAAAGGGCATCTACGTCTAGAGAAGCGGAAACAGAAAGTGAACGCGCATCACAGCTTCAGCAAATGCGTCCGACGGCATATTCATCGAGAGCGGCAGATACTTCCCAACAGCATATCCAAAGACTAGAAGTCAACCGCTCGATCAAGAGACAGAATCAATCGATTTAAAGTTGTCGGCATTTCATTACAATAAAGATGATGACTAAAGCAATCACAAGGACGTACTGCTAGGCGCAATGAACAAACTTTGCTTACATTGCAGCGTATTGAAGTTCCCTAAGGAATCCCCGGGAATGTGCTGTTCGAACGGAAAAGTTCTTCTGCCACTAATTATTGAGCCGCAAAAGCCGCTTCTAAGTAACATTTACGGCGCCACTCCTATTTACAAGCACTTCTTTCAAAACATTCGAAAGTACTACTCATGCTTTCAAATGTCGTCAGTGCAACTAATATCGTAAACAATGTCGGCTTCATAACCACCTTTAAAGTTCAAGGTCAAATGTACCACAGAATTGGATCATTGCTCCCGCTTCCCAATGATGATGCAAAGTTCCTTAAGATGTATTTCACTGCACAGAGAATACAGATTCGTAGTAGCAATCGAATTTGTTGCCTATCGAATGATTCGGTTGCACATGTAGAATTTTTCGGTTCCATCAACAGAAAGTCAGTTGATAAAAAAGAAAAAAGATTGATCCCTCCACAAATGAGATTTCGTTCCCACCGAACTTCTGCCAAATGCAAATGAATATTCAAGCCGTTTCCGACAAGGTATTCCCATGTCTTACAACCAACTACATAGATTCGGATTGGCTGTGCGAACGTGCAATTTTGGCAACAAAAAATTATGCTGTCAACAAGCTCAATGAGCAAATTCAATTGAAACTGTCTGGCGAAACAATGAAATTCAAATCGATTGACACAGTAATAAACGAAGAACAAGCCGTCAATTGTGTTACTGAATTTTTGAATCCCACCACATGTATTAACATTCAAGGTTGGATCACTGATAATCCAGTTTCCGTTTCTTCTTGCCTTTGCTATAACCATTTACAAAGCACAAGGCCAATCGTTGACTATTGCTGGCTTACATTTGGAAAATTCATGTCCAAATAAAAAATCTAGAAATATTGTAATCCCCTGGCCTTAAGATGAATTCATAAATATAATATCATAAATAAATATAATACCTTAAATACATTCGATTCTTATAACATAACATGCTACTATACTTATAGATATCTGCTACAACATTGTTCTAGATACAGATAATAAGTGTTTCGGGTGCAAAGTCAGGTCGGGGGAGTCCGTGCTTTAGTTTTGTCCGACACTGTATATTAAAAGCGAGATGCAGATGTTTTCTAAGGGACAGCAACGCGGACCGGGTTCATCTAGTTTTCTCTAAATATGAATATCCTTACAAGTTTAAATATTAAACTTCTCACCCCCTTTAACACGAAGTCTGGTTAACTAAGGAGTGAGATCGAAAAATTCTTAACATACATATATGTTAATAAAAACAAAACCACTAAACTTACAGATTTAATTTTTTTTTATTTGATTGAAATTATTATTACAATTTACACAAAAAAAAATATTTTTATAGTTTTTATCACTAGTGATGAAATTTGAACCGTTTTCGGAAACCCTTCCATTAACGTTTTTATAGTGCTTTCTGTCACTTTGCTCGAACAGGTAGTCCATCTCTGTTTAAAATCTACCACACTTTTGGACACCTTTTTTGTGCTCTTCAATTCTCTTTTAATAAGAGCCCAATATCTAGCTCCGGGATTTGCCTCTCTTGGTACAAATACCACATTATTCTTCTTTTACCACTCAAGACCTTTCTTACTATAGTGACAGGATGCCAAATCTGGCCAAAAATAAGTGGACTCACTAAGAAGTCTTATGAATGGAAGCATCCTTTTTTGTAAACATTCCTTGATGTAAATTTCGGTATTTATAGAGCCCTTTGTAACAAATGTTTGGCTTCTTTTGCTGCAACTGCATATTGCTTGCCATACCAAGAACTTTTTGGAAATTTTGTCTGCTTTTGGGTCTTAAAATTTCCTTCAACATTCCCTCTAGCATTAGCAACATAAAAGTTTTGATCAGGAAGTTGCGAAAAATCTGCCAGAACATACGTTTCGTCATCCATTATGCAGCAAGAATATTTTTTTATAAAACTTGACTTCAATTTCCGTGCTCTGTCTTTGGCCTCTAAATTTTTAGCAGAGTTCTTGTCAGGAACTTTTTGAGCTTTGTATGTTTTTAAACCTGCATTGGACTTAACTTTTCGTACCAAATAGTCCGAGTACTGTGCTAACCGGGCTGCTTTCCTACTGGAGGTGTTGGGAGCTCTTTTGAAAATGCTTTCTCTTTTTTTGGCTTTAGAAACATCATGTGGACCATTCCTTCTACCTGAACCAGGTTTTATATCAACGGACAAGTTCTCCATTAAATGTTATCGACTAACTTCTTTCGACGTCGTGAGACTGGTATTAAGTTTTTCATTTCTCTTAGTAGCAGCAATTGAAAATTATCATTTCAAAACATCAATTTCGATTTATAAGAGATTTCGTTATCGAAAGATTTTATAACTTCACATACACAGTTACCACTCCTGACGACATTTCCCAGCAGTTCTATGAGACTGTCCTGAACTAGTGATAACTAGCTACGTAACTGGTTATATTAACACGTGCATGTTCTAAACAGAGGGTCAATTGACTATTTTGGATAACTTAGAGACAAATGCATTACACAATTAAAGTTTAAAGTAACTACCCTATAGATTACTTAGAGCCTCTTAAGTGACAACTGTCTTTACGCTATATAACATGGGTTGTATAACGTAACCAATTGACTTATCTATCCGTTACACACACGTGTCAGATGACAAAATATATAAATTGGAGTCAGCTAAGTGATCCGACATTAGTGACATTTGCTGTCTATAAAATATACATTTACTACTTGCTTTACTGATAGATTATTACGAGATGAAAATTAAAATTGGATGTTACTTTACATCACGATCAAAATATTGATGATTTTAAAAGGCAAGTCGCAAAATAGAAGTTATAAATATTCATACCAAGATATTACAATTAATATATTAATCGTTTTCTCAGAAGAACAATTATAATTTTAAAACTTTAAGTTTTTAATTCCTGGTATAATTTAAAGAGTCTTAACTGCTGAGAACACTGTTGTGCATTTTTTGGACATTGCGCGATCCATAGTTAATTATTTTATGTTTCTGCACAAAAATATAAGTGCATATTTTTAAAATTTTTAAGTCATATTTTGATTTTTTTGAAGCATATTTTAGGCGCATATTTTCTAATAATAAATGCATGAAAATTCGCCCCCTAATAATAACTGACATGCTTTACAAAGGTAACTTGATAAAAAAAAAAATCAAATAATACTTGGGTTAAAAGTTTTAATGAAAAACATGTGTTAAGAATATTACGAATCGTAATAATTCACTATATTTCGGAATAGCCGTAATTTATGTCAGGGTATGTACAGTTAATCACAAAAATAAGTATACAGGGCTATTACAAATATTCTTTTTTAAAAAAATACAACAAAAATTTTTGGAAAAAAAATAGATTGCATATTTTATTTCATATATGTTTGTACTTAAAAAAAAACTTAAAAATTAATTACAAAAAATAAAGTTTACAAAAATTAAACTATTTAATTAAATTAACTGAAAAATTCATATCACAAAAGTAAGTATACAAAGTATATAGGAACATTTTGGGCATTTCATTTAATATTAACGTTAACTTATTAGTATTTAGTTGGGTAACCCTTTGCTTTTATTACTGCACACATTCTCGACGGCATCGATTTCACCAAGTTTTGGGTCACATTTTGGTCAATTTTGTCCCATTCTTCCCGAAGAAGACTTTTAAGATTTTCTTTTGTTTTTATTTCGTGTTTTCGCACTTGACGGTCCAAATGGTCCCAAAGGTGCTCTATCGGGTTCAAGTCGGGTGATTGGGGTGGTGTTTTTAATTGGTTTTGGACATTATTTTGAAGCCAATCCTTCACAATTAACGCCGTATGTTTTGGGTCATTATCTTGTTGGAAGATATATGACCCTTCGAGACCCATTTTTTTAGCACTATCTTCCAAATTGTCTTTTAAAATATCCAAATATTTGTGCCGGTCCATTATTCCATCGATAAACACCAAATTTCCTACTCCATATGCAGACATGCATCCCCAGACCATTACAGACCCTCCACCGTGTTTTACTGTACCAGACATGTTGTTTGGATTCAGTTCTGTATTTGGTTTTCTCCAAACTTTTTCACGCCCATCTGATCCATGGATGTTAAATTTACTTTCGTCTGAAAAAATTACAGTATTCCAATAGCCATCGCTACAGCTTTCATGCTCCTTGGCAAATTTTAGGCGTTTTTGGCGATTAGTCTTATTAACATACGGTTTTTTTCTAATACTTCGGCCGTGATAACCTGCATTATGGAGCACCCGTCGGATGGTCTGAGGACTACATGTCTTTCCGGTATCTTTGGACATTTCCGACAGTATTTTTGGGGCACTTAATTTGGGATTTTTTTTAATTTTACGTACAATTGTACGGCATTCTAGCGTTGTAAACATACGCGGGCGACCTGGTCTAGGCTTATTATCAGTATGACCCTGAGTTTTATACTTCTCAATGACTTTTTGTATCGTCGCAGGGCTTTTCTTCACAATTTCTGCAATTCCCCGAACAGTTTTACTTTCTTTGAAGTATTTTATAATTAAATCTTTCAAATCTTTTGAAAGCTCTTTACCACGTGGCGCCATTGTGTAGTATTCGCTATTATTTTTGTTAAGAAATATGTTTTTTTTTTTTTGAAATTGTATTATTACTTCTAAATTTTAATTAAAAGTACAAAAAAATAAAAATAACTAGTTAATTTTGCTTAATTTTACCGAACACTTTTAAAATCCAATGGTTGTATACTTACTTTTGTGACAAAAATTTGGTAGTGTTTTTAAACAAGTGCAGCCAACTGCATAATAATAAAAAAATCCGTTATTTTTTTATCTCTACATAAACACTAGTTTATAAACAATAAACAGGGTGCATAAGATAAATAATAGTTTAATAAAATACATAAAATATTATAATAAATTGTTTGATACAAATCCTGTATACTTATTTTTGTGATTAACTGTATGTAAATGATGAGAGCTTTAAAGCTCTCCTTCTATATAGGTAAACACTCCGTATATCATCATGTATAACAATAGAATTTAAATTTCTAAAAGGTCCTTCTCTACAATTTGTACCTATATACATTCCTTTTTAATATAACAATTACTTTAAAATACAAATATGTACATATATTTTATATAAAAAATGTTCCCATTAGATTAACTGTCACTTTAGTTTAAATAAATAAACCCATAATTATTTTTTGTTCTCATTTTCGACATTTTTAAAAGCCCTGTCTGTCACATTTGATTTAATCAGTGATGTGTGGTACTCGTATCGCTTTAACAGCCAATTTTCATTTGCTACCAAAAATGAGCAAAAAGGTAATAATAATGTGTTTTTTTGTTTTTGCCCTCTAATCATTATGGCCAAAATAAAACTGACAGAAGAAATATATAAAACTTCAAGTCAGGCGATAAGTTTAGCCGTTTTCTAAACGTTTTATTTGCAATTATTGCACAGGTGGGTGGATTTATTGTTGACACCGTTAAAGGCTTCTGGTCGTAAACAGTGACTGACTGGCTGGCTGAATAAAATAAATGCAGCAAAATGTTGCCTTAAAACCGAAAAACCAACCAACCAACCAACACCATCTACAGACAGCAAAGAATGAATGAAAAAGAAAAAACAAAACACATGGGTTCTTATTTTAATGATCTTTGAAAGATAATAAACTGAAATTTTTGACATTTTTAAAAGCTGTACAAACATAGACACAAGTGTGTTTGTTGTAAAAAAGCCCGCCTAAAAATCAACTCAAGAATTTTAACTGTCTAATCGATCCCAGTTACTGATTTGGTGTGTGAGTGCGTTTTTGAGTGTGTGCTAGAGAAATAAATAAATATCCCCGTGAATGAATGACTGACTGACGTACCGCCAGTCAAACGAAATTTATTTAAAAAAAATAACAAAAATTGTTGTTAAAGAAAATTTATTATGCCGGCTGGTTTCTTTTTTAGTTTCTCCGAAAATTCATTCTGGCCTGTTTGTCCAATGGAGCGAGTGAGCTTGACTGGCTGGCTGGCTGCATGGTTGGCTATTTGGCTGAATGACTGACTGAGTCTTTCCATTGTGGTGCAACATTAATGTTGTTGATTAAGGCTGGTGATTAAAATGACGTTTGTAAAATATTGTAATGGCTTCATTATGGTAACAAATCAAACCCACTAGTTTTTCATTATTTTTCATTAAACTAACAACGCGGAAAAAACAATACACCAAAGCAACAAACAACCGTAAAAAAAAGTACTTTAAAAGGACACCAAGAGCGAGGAGAGGTTATGAGTTGAGAAGGTTTACTTACTTCTTTGCAATACATTTTCAAGACATTCTAATCTAAAGTTTTAAGCATAAATACAAGGAAGGTGCAGGATGGGAAACAGCATCAAATAAAATCAAAACTTCATTTAATTTAAAGCTTGGAATTAATTTATTCAATTTGAATTTTAGTCACTAAAATTTTAATTGGGAATTAAAAAATTCTGTCATTCATTTATTTTGCATAATTCTTTTATTGTAACAGTTTCTAAAAAACGTACTTAAATATTTTAATAATACTTAAAACGTCTTAAAAACACTATTCTTTCTTATTTACTGCACTTTTTACAAATTAAGTGCATTAACAACCAACAAAATATGGGAAGTCCATGTTATGTTATCCAACGTTGATTAAAATGTTTTAAAGTTTCCCGATTGAAATTTTTTTTTCTTAAAAAGTATACTTATATTTTATTTATTGGAGTCAAGATTTATGTAAAAAAAGGTAAGCTACTCTTTAGAAACGTGATTTATTAATGAGTGCCTTCAGGCACTCTTGGGCATTGCAGACTCAGTATTTCCCTCATATAGCAAAATGTTGTTTTGTTTTCATTGCTTAATTAGCAATTTTTGAACAAACGTTTCAAATTATCGGATTTGAGTGATGGACAATTAGCAAAATTGTTTTCAATAAAAATTTACTAAAACTGAAACCGCACTATGTTTCAATATCTAAGGGTGCCTTAAGGCACTCATTTAGTTTTTCCCACCTGGGAGGTAAAACATTGATTGTACAAACTTATAAATGTTGTTTTTGAAATCAGATGCCCAAATTTATCATAAAAAAATTATTACCAACGGTTTTAGCCATTTTTTTTAGAAATTGGCATTAGAGGGTTAAAATATTTTTTCTTTATTAATTTTTGTTTAAATCATTTACAAAATGAATTGAAAACAAGTAAGAGTGTTATATTCGCTAATGCCGAATCTAATTTACCAACCACCAATATAATACTATATGGCAATTACCATAGATTGATTTGTATAAAAACATTTATCTGATTCTCCCGATTTGGTTAGTTTTATATTTTCTATTACTATAAAATAGCAGTGGTAAATTTCACCTTGCTAGATTCATGCATTTAAATGTATAATGGTCCTAACAAAGTTTTTCAAATAAAGGTTCTTCTAAGTAATAGAGTTTTCCGAACTGTCACAGTTGATAGCGGCCATATTGTTGAAGCTACATCTGTCGAATTGGCCAAACCACCATGGACGAATATAGCGTGCAAGTGATAAAATTGTTTTATTTTATCAAAATGGGTGATCTGTTCGCTTCAACCATTTTCTTGATGAACCATTTTCTGGATGAATGGGTACGTCAATAAACAAAATTGTCGAATTTGGAATGATACAAATCCATGAAATCCAAGATCATCTAATCTAAGGATTTAGGCTGGCGGCGTCATCGGTCCATATTTATTTCAGAACGACGTTGGCCAGGCCATCACCGTCAACGGCGAGCGCTGTAGGTAGATGATTATCAACTTCTTTTCGCCTGAATTGGTAGATGTTGCAACCACACCAACGACATGTGGTTGCAATAGGACGCCGCTACGTGCAGTACAGCTCATGCCACATTTGGAATTCTGCACGAGCGATTTGAGGGCATGGTCATCTCTCGTGGAGTTTATGTGATCGTGCGATTTAGCCCAGTTACACTTTTTCTCGTGGTTTTTTCATAAGACAAACCACAGCGCACAGTGGTCCAAATGCTCAATATAGCCGGAAAAAAGTCATAACTCGCTTTTGCAAAGCCGTACCGAAATGAAAAAAATCTAATGTATATGTGTGTTTTTATACCCTTCACCATGAGTGGCAAGGGTATATATAAGTTTGTCATTCCGTTTGTAATTTCTACATTTTTCATTTGCGACCCCACAAAGTATATCGTTATATATAGCGAAGTCGATATAGCCATGTCCGTCTGTCCGTCTGTATGTTGAAATCAACTTTCTGTAGCCTCCAAATAACTTACAAACATAATTGATACATCAATATATCGGGAATTCTTCCGGCTTGGTCGCTATTTAAAATCGAGAAAATCGGCTCACAAATGGCTAAGATATAAGGAAAAAACCGGGACAAACTCGATTTTTGGTAAATTTTTTATCTATATTCTGGTTTACTAAGTTATTAATGTAGACAACATGAATACCTAATGATAGATATTTCAAAGTCCATTGCAACGATCTATATAAGGCTATAGTAATTTGGACCTACAATGGGTCAAAATCGGGTAAATTATTTTTTAACCCGAATATTTTTTTTTACCACAAACAATTTTTTTTATAATTTTTTTTTTCACTAATAAATTTAAAAAAATTTTTTTTAAAAAATGTAAAAAAAAATGTAAAAAAAAATTTGGAAAAAAATTAAAAAAAAAAAAATTGGAAAAAACTAAAAACAATTTCTAAAAAAAAAAATTTAAAATAATTTTTTAACAAAATTTTGAAAAAAAATTGAAAAAAAATTTTTTACCTAAAAATATTTAAAATTTTTATTTTAAAGTGTAATTTGGTGAAGGTTATATAAGATTCGGCACAGCCGAATATAGCTCTCCTACTTGTTATATGTGTGTTTGTTTGAAGTCTATAGACGGCTAAACTGCTGGATCAATTTTCCTGAAATTTTCACACCGTCTTTCTGTTCATTTGGAAGGAATATACTACCTTTCATTAAACAATTTTAGTGGGCGAAATGCCACGCCTACCTATTAAATACATGTTAAATTCTAAATGAAAAAAAAAATCTTTTTTTAAACATTAAAAAGCTACATATATGTATATTAGGGTGACAGCCGATTTTTTTTTTTTAGATTTCAAAGAGTGCCAGGTGGAATATTGTGACACTAGGTCGAAAAGATAAGTTCTGAAAATTTGAGCCAAATCGGACAACGATTTCGGGACGCGCATCGAGGTCAAAGGTCAGATATATAAAAAATTTTACTATTTATATGAAATAAATTTGTGAAACTCCTTAACTTTCCACATTATGTTACAGAAATATGTATATTTATTTATATTAATGAAAATTACATTCAAAAAAGTATTTTTCAGATTAAACCTATATCTCCTTTGGGTCAAATTGACCCACAAACAGTATTATCGCTAAAATTCGGAAAAAAGCAAATTTTTCAGTTTTTGTAAAAATGTTGCTACTAAATAATTATTTTTGCAATCGAATGCAAAATAATCGAAATGTGTACGTAATTGTCGTTCTAATGAGATATAAAAGACAAAAATTAGTTAAAAAATGTTAAAGTTATTAAAAATTCCACAGACCATTAACGTGTCTCAGGCCACTTGATCAAGAAATATAGAAACAAAATTAACATATTTTAAAAAATATTAAAAAAAATAAAAAAATTTTACTTAAAGTATATCCGTATTTACTTCTGTATGAGTTTTTGTCTTTGTAGGATACCGTTAACCCATTAACGACAGTATCGAATCTCCATTTTCAAATTTTTAAACATTTTGTTAAACAAATTTCAGAATTTGTTGATCATCACATTGGGATTTATTGAGATCATAATAGAGAATAAAAATATGAAAAAAATTATGTCAATAGCTCTTACAGTTTTTCCGTGCCTACTATTTAAATTTTGTGATTTTCGTGAAAAAATATTTTTTTTGGCCATATTTGGATACCCTGGTATGGATATTATAGCCAAAAAACAAAAAATACCAATTTTGGAATTATACAAAACTTGTTTGGGATTTGCGGGATTTCTGATAACAAATTTAAAAATTTGTTTTTAGTTTTACATTTCTCTATTATGATAACTGTAAAATTTCATTAAAAAATATGTATTCATAAATAAAAATTTAATTTCAATTTGAAAAATTTGTATGTTTATAAAAACTCAATAAAATGCATTTTTTGTAATATTTTGTAAAAAAGTATTCCATGAATTTTATAATTGTCAAAGGTTATATATATTTTTGAAAAATAGACAAAATTCCCTATCCATTGCACCTAATATGGGGATTATGATTAAATATGACCGATATTCACAAAATCCGTCAATTTGATTTTTGCATATGGTGCATTTCATGTCAAGTGAACCAACTTTTGAAATCGATGTATTCCGATTTGGATGAAATTTGCACCATGGTTCTATTGGATAGTAATTCAGACACAATTTTTCAACAAGATCGATCGAGAACTTTCTGTGTTAGAGGGGGTAAAAATTTGGCCAAGGAGGTGTTTTTTCCCATCCATGTAACTTATTACCTATTGTTCTTAGCAAAATATGTCCCAAACAGTTTAGATAGATATTTCTTCAATCTTTCGGAAAAAAAATTAAAAAAAAATAAAAACATGACTTTTTTTCCCGAAATCTAAAACATTTTTTTTTTTTACAAAATCGAACTTTTTTCTCCAAAATTGGCCCTTTTTAATTTTGTTTTAGCTCCAAAGAAAGCTTAGCTCCATTCCTTTAAGAGGTTTTTGGTCGCTTAGTGGGATACGAATGGAATATCTTTCAAAATAAATATTTTGTAACTCAAGAAATACAATTTTTGTGTAAAACATTTATTTTTATATATACCCCACTCCAAAAAACACCTGCTTGGCCAAAATGTCAAATTTGACCCCCTCTAACTCAGAAAGTTTTCTAACGATCTTGTTGAAAAATTGTGTCTGAAATCTCATCCCAATCGGAAGACATCGATTTCAAAAGTTGGTTGGCTTGACATGAAATGCCCCATATATGTAGGGAAAAGCCTCAACTCTCCCACATTAGATCACTCACTTTTCACTTCTCATTTAAATCAATCGCACTTTATTTAAATTAATAAAGGTTTATTAATAAATTAAAAATAGTTTAAAACATATTCATCTGGTGTAAGTAAATTAAAGTTTGCGACCGCGCGACTTTTCGTGTCGACGACTCAACTATCTCTGCTCCTCATTGTCTGCTTAAAAACTAACTTCATGTCCCTTTTGTCTATTTGTCCGTCAACTGTCAATCGTTAGCAACAGAGTTGCATTCGCACCTTAACCCTTTAAAATCCACATAAGTATTAGTTATAAGTGTAAAATTATGGTTTGAAATCGTTATTTAGGTTAATGTAGGTTAATGAGTTTTTCGAAGGGAGCTGTGACCAATTGTGGTGGTACGGCTATTGTTATATACATTAGGATTATTTATGTCGAATTTTATTCTGATAACTATATTTATTTATGTGTATTTAAGTGATTTTTTTGGACCGATCGACTAACATACGGACGGACATATCTAGATCGTCTTAGAATTTGATAAGTACCCAGGATATATATACTATTTGGTTCGATATGTTTCAAACGGAATGTCACATTTTTATTCCCCCATCTTGATGGTGGGTATAAAAATTGACTTAAGCTTTTTTGTAATGACTTTTAATTGAAGACAATTTGAAGCATTCAACATTTTTTATTAAGCAATTTTGTAATGAATTTTAATTAACCCTTTGACGACCACGGGGACACCGGTGGTCGCGAAAGCGTTAAAGAAAACTTGAATGATTCAATAACGAATTAATTCTATACAAAATGAATTCTTCAAAGGAATGAATTTAATTCATCTGAATTACTAAGAAATTAAGACAAAAGACGTGCTAAATGGATTAATGGAATTGTTAAGAGGATACATTTAAATTGATTTTGAAAATTGAATTAAGAATTAATTGTGCAGAACCTTTGGTTTAAATATTATTAGCTTTCCAGATTACCTTGTTGGTTAAATGCATTTAATTTAAAATTAATATCAACATTAAAATGTTGTTTCTTTTTTAATAAAAAAAAAAATATTAACAAAAAACCACCATTTATACAATCACTCGCCCATGTTTGTAACCACTTTGATGCAGTTTGGCCACAACCACAAAGAGTTGCTGGTGCTGCTTACGAGAGTATATACGCCGCACTCTACGCAATATTGGCGGCGTTAACGCATTGTCACGTCCGTTAGGCATATTTTAGTCTTGCTGAGCTGTAGCCGACTCTATTTAGTTTTGCTTTCATGGAGCACACCGTGTATGAAATGTAATTGCCAATTATTGCACGCCTGCTAGCAACAATGGAAACGCAAAAAACAATACTCGTAGAACATATAAGCACATGTATGGTTTTGCTAATAAAACATGATATTTTTCTTGTTAGCAGTGGTTATGCGAGGGTCGCGAGAAATTTTAGAAAATAATTAGCAATTTATTGAAACATTTGCCTAAAATACCCGTTCAGCTCGAAGTAAAGAAAGTTTTAAAATTTGAATTTGTGTAAAATTCAAATAGATCATAATAATGTTGGGAACTTCCATAATCGAGAGATATTTTAATCAATAGGTTGATAACTTTTTCCATTGTTTTCACTTAAATACCGAAATTCCTAAAACTGGGAAAATATGTTCCTAAAATTAAAGTGGGAAATATGAGTGATCACAGATTTACATTATCTTTGCTCTAGGGCCTTTAGTTTACGAATTATAAGCAATTTTAGATATTTTGTCTTTATTCATCCCTCGTACACCATAAAGATTAGAGGACGTAAGTAAAAAAATGAAATAAACTCACGATGGCAAGCTGAGACCCACACAATGCATTTTGGTTATTCCAAGACTGTGTTGTGTTTTGCTTCTCCCTCTCATATTTGACCACCTTGTAATGCAAGCTCTACTACACCCTGAACTCTTAGCAAACGTAAGCGTTAAAATGTTAACTTGCTTCAAGCCTTCTAATTCCATTATTCTCACACATGTTAGACGCACCATTAGAATGGTTAGACAAAAAACAAAAAAAAAAAAAAAAAACTTCAAATTATGCAACATTACGATGGCAAACTGTCACTTGCCCCAGTAGGGTGTCATTGTGGTTTTTTTCCTTTTCGCTCAAGCTTTTTATAAAAAAATAAGATTCGAATAAGATTTATTGTTTCTGTTACCAACATTGCCAATAATATTTTTGTTAATTTTATAACGATTATTATGGATAATTGTGTGGCAGCGGTTGGTTTAGATATAGAAAACGCATGAAATTAACAGAAAAAAAAAATATTGATTTATGTGTCTATAGTTCATAAATTGTTGCCAATGTTTTTTTTTTATTTTTATTATTATTTATTTAAATTGTATTTGAATTCTTAAGTTAGATTTTGGTTTGCATTCATATGCAAATTGTCTGCATTTTTACAAATTTCACCATCTCCACTGTATTGGATTAGTATGATAATGTATGTTGTGGTGCCGGCTAAAATCTATGAAAATGCTTAATAGATTATTTGTTTTAAATTAGTATTCGTTTTTTACTTACGGATGTTACCAAAGAGCCGTCTAAATTGTAAAGACCATAAAGTGTAAAAACTCTTAAATTGTTGTAAACATATGTAGATAATTGAGATATCTGAAAAAGATGATTTTAGTTTTTAATTTTGTATACCCTTCACCATGAGTGGCAAGGGTATAAATAAGTTTGTCATTCCGTTTGTAATTTCTACATTTTTCCTTTGCGACCCCACAAAGTATATATATTCTGGATCGTAATAGATAGCGAAGTCGATATAGCCATGTCCGTCTGTCTGTCTGTATGTTGAAATCAACTTTCAGTAGCCCCAGAATAACTTACAAACATAATTGATACATCCGAGCCGGAATTCTTCCGGCTCGGTCGCTATTTAAAATCGAGAAAATCGGCCCACAAATGGCTGAGATATAAGGAAAAAACCGGGACAACCTCGATTTTTGGTCTATATCTGGATTACTAAGTCATTAATATAGACAATATGGATATCTAATGATAGATATTTCGATATTCCAGTGCAACGATGTATATAAGGCTATAATAATTTTGACCTATAATGGGTCAAAATCGGGAAAAATATTTTTTAACCCGAATTTTTTTTTTACCAAAAAAAAATTTTTTTTTACTAATAAATTTAAAATTTTTTTTTTTAAACTAAAAAAAAAAAATTTTAAAAAAATTAAATCAAAACAATTTCGAAAAAAAATTTAAAACAATTTTGAAAAAAAATTTTTTTAAATTTCAAAAACAGTTTTGAAAAAATTTTTGTTAAATTTTGAAAAAAAAAATTTTAATTTTGTTTACCTAAAAATATTTAAAATTTTTATTTTAAAGTATAATTTGGTGAAGGGTATATAAGATTCGTCACAGCCGAATATAGCTCTATTACTTGTTTTTATTAGACTGCTTCAGGAAACAGTAGTTCTCTGAAATTCTTAAACATTCCCAATCCAACAGAAGAACATTTTTATAGCCACCATCATTAAAGATGAGGGGTATATTGATTTTGTCATTCCGTTTGTAACACATCGAATTGTTCATCGCAGACCCACAAAAGTATATGTATTCTGGGTCTTTATGAAACGATCTAGTTTAGTCCGTCCGCCTGTATGTGTGCTGAAAACACGGCGCAAGCGAAAGGAGCTAGCTGGCTGAAATTTTCCACAAATACCCCCCGTTGATAAGGTTTGTTTGGTATCGAAAACAAGCAAACAAACTACACAATTTTTCATTGTAATTGAGAAAATTCCGAATGAAATTGAGAATTTCAAATTGAAATTGATAAAATCCAAAGGAAATTGAGAATTTCCATTTTAAATTGAGAAAATTCCAATTGAAATTGAGAATTTCAAATTTAAATTTAGAAAATTCCAAATGAAATTACTAAAATTTTAAGCGTAAGTGGACCTTGGAATTTTCTTAATTTCATATTGAAATTCTCAATTTCATTTTGAATTTTTTCAATATCATGTATAATGTTCTCAATTTCAATTAAAAATGCTATAGCAAGCTCAAACAGTATTCCATATCCCCATGGAAGAGGTTCACTTACGCTTAAAATCGGACATGCCCTGGAATACATTTCCCTGTGTTCTTTAATTCTTTTATCACTAGAGTTCCGGACAGTTTGGTGGATTTGCCTCCCGTGGTACAAAGTTGACATTATCTTTTGAATACCACTCAAGGGTCTTTTTCCCATAGTGGCATGGCTTCTTTTGTCACAACTGCAAATGGCATGCCACATAAGAAACTTCTTGGGGTATTTTGTTTGTTTTTTTGCACGGTATTCTTCTTGAACATTACTTCGTCTGTCAGCCACATAAAAATCTTGAGCCGGAAGTTGTGAAGTCTGCCAGTACATCCATCACACAACAGGTGTATTTTTATATACCCTTTACCTTTGTGAGAAGGGTATATATAAGTTTGTCATTCCGTTTGTAATTTTCCGACCCTATAAAGTATATATGTATATTATGGATCCTTATACGAGGTGGCGCAAAAGTAATCCTCCTATCAGAAAATGCTATAAATTTTGCGATTGGCCCCTAATGTCAGTTCTGTTTTGACATTTGTGTAGTAAACACATGCGAAATACGTTAATAAACAATGTTACGCTACACTGCTCCAGAACGCGGAATATTGCTGAGTATTTATTTGACCAATAATCGGTCGGTGACTTTGGCACAACGTGAATTTCGTCGCAGATTTCCTGGCCTTCCAACGCCTACTGGTAAAACACTGCGACGTTTAGCCGCCCGCCTCGAAGAGACTGGCACAACACGAGATGCTGCCAGGCGTGGCAGACCCCGGAGTAGCCGTTCTGCAGAGAATATTGCTGCTGTAGCCGAGGATGTCATGGGTATCAGTCGACGGTCTTTACAGCGAATTTTGGTACAAGATTTGAAGATGTTTCCGTACAAAGTCCAGACGGTACATCAGCTGTTAGCTGCAAGAAGAATCAAAGTTTTTCATTTTTTTTTTTAATTACAGCCAAAAAACGTCGGAAGTTTACTTTAGCGCCACCTTGTGGATAGTGGAATCGATTAAGCCATGCTCGTCTGTCTGTTGAAATTTCGAGAAGTTTCCTATATAAAATTAGCAAAATCCGTCCATAAATAACGGAGATATGAGCAAAAATCCTAGACAACCTCTGAAAATTTCATAAAAAAAAGATAATTCATTGCACAAAAGCAACAAAACGTATGTTTGAATGTGTGTTGGTTTCATTGCTTTGCGTATCTTTTTGTTTTTGGTGTTTCATTTCGTTTGGCGTCGTTGTTTTTATATCCTTCACCTTCGTGAGAAGGGTTCGTCAGCAATTAAATGTAAAATTTTTAAAAGTTTTCTAGATATATTTAGGATGCTATACGCTGAAAGTGGGCAATTAATGCATCCACAACAAAGGTGAAGGGTATATAAGATTCGGCATAGCTGAATATAGCACTCTTACTTGTTTTTAATAAAATTTGACCTCAATTTGATCTGAAACTTTCATAACTTCAACCCAGCATTAGCTTTGGCTTTGCGCACAAAAGAATCAGAGCATTTAACTTTCCGAGCTGCTTTTCGGTGCTCTTCGAAATAGTTCAGATCTTTTGCTATTTTTTGAAAGTCCATATTGATATTTTTTGAAAAATTTTAATTATTTTTTCGTGTACTTTTGTTTCGCTGTCCATTTTGACCGAAATAACAGTTGATTAATGTGATTAAAAAAATAATAATTTAAGTTTTGGCTGGAATAGTGTGTATTTTTTCTGACTCACTCTTTATACATATAATAGAATGTTTGTTTTTAGCATATACGTATGTAGACTATGTAATTCTAAATTGTAAATTAATAACAATTTAAACATTTTGAAAAAAAAGAATCCCAGAATGCCCAAAAATTTTTAAAAACAAGTAAGAGAGCTGTATTCGGCTGTGCCGAATCTTATATACCCTTAACAAAATTATACTTTAAAATACAAATCTTAAATATTTTTAGGTAAGCAAAATTAATTTTTTTTTTTTCAAAATTGAAAAATTTTTTTTTTTTTTTTAAATGTATTTTTTTTAATTTGTTCCAAATTTTTTTTTAAATTTATTAATGAAAATAAATTTTGACAAAAAAATTTTTTTGGTAGAAAAAAATTCGGGTTAAAAATATTTTTCTCGATTTTGACCTATTGTAGGTCCAAATTACTATAATATATACATCGTTGCAATGAACTTTGAAATATCTATCATTAGATATCCATATTGTCTTTATTAATGACTTAGTAATCCAGATATAGATCAAAAATAGGCAAAAAGTCGAGGTTGTTCCGGTTTTTTCCTTATATCTCAGCCATTTGTGGGCCGATTTTCTCGATTTCAAATAGCAACCGAATTGGAAGAATTCCGATATATTGATGTATCAATCATGTCTGTAAGTTATTTAGTGAATTTGGAAAGTTGATTTCAACCAACAGACAGACATGGCTATATCGAATCCGCTATCTATAACGATCCAGAATATATATACTTTATGGCGTCGCAAATGTAGAAGTTACAAACGGAATGACAAACTTATATATACCCTTGCCACTCATGGTAAAGTTATAAAAATCCCAAAAATGTGAGCTTTAGGATTTTGAACCATTGGTAAAATTCTGTCCCCCAGTGTATCACTATTACAATATCCTAAAAAAATCCTCCAAAAAAATCTCAAATCTTACCCTCGCATTAATGCCAGCATCTAGAATATACATATTTAGTTCATCTGCCTGACTGGCCGTTTTTCTTATCTAAACAAGGAACAAATTACAAGAAAAATATTAAAAAAAAATCCATTTATAATTCTATATGAAAATCTTACAGTCTCAAAGACCCCATTATAAGCCATAATACTAACAATAACATCAGCCAGCGAAGTTATGATGTGATAGCCATAGAAAAATAACAGCATGAAAAGAGACAAAGGTACATCATCCGCGTCATTAGCAATTTTCAAAAGAAATACAACCAAATTATAGGCATTGAATACAATGGACAGGGAACATTGAAAGAATATGCAACCCATTTGTAGGCGCCGGTAGTTGCTGATATTTTTACTCAATTCTATGAGAGACTTTTCCAACTGTAATGATAATGAAATAGTACTCAAATATTAGTAATTTAACTAAAATATCTAGCCACTCGTCATTTGTTACTCACCAGTATTATGCGATTAATAATATCCATTAAATCCTCAATCTTCCTATGGGGCTTCACGACTACCAAATCTTTGCTGGTATCTTTTTGTTTTTGCAGGCGTCTCTTAATTGCATTCCATTTCACATAATGCATTATTTTGCCATGATCCTTATTTTTGGTGCTGGTATTTCTCGGCTGAATATTTCTTTTTTTAATTTCATGAAGTTTTTCGTCGATTTTAAATTGCAATTCATAGACATCAATGCTATGAGGTGACTTCATGGCGGTAGTGTGTCTAAAATGTTACTAAAAAAAGTTATTTGTTGTTTGCCTATTTTGTGTGGTGTAAAGGAAGTTTTAGTTAATTGTGTTTAAAATTATTGTTGTATTGGCCATCTAAAGTATGTGTATGAAATGATTTGATTGCCAACAAATGCTATACTTAAATTTTCGTTTTTAAACGATATAAGGAGTGAGGTCGTAAAATTTATGTTTAATGGCAATTATATTCATTTGTTGTTAATCTGATTAAATTGAGTCATAATTTTAGTGCACACTAAAATTATTAAATACTAGATTGACCCGGTGCGCTTCGCTACCCCTGTCGATGTAAAAATCGGTTCAGCCGTTTAGTAATTATTGTTTAAAAACTAAAGGTACCAATTTTACCCGTTTTTCCCCCTTTTTATCCCTTTCTGGTCCAAGTATTGAAAAAATTTATAGCCTATTGACGCTTCCAAGTAAGGATCTATCTACGTTCCAAATTTCAATAAAATCGGTTCAGCCGTTTAGGCGTGATGCTCAAACAAACAAACAAACAAACAAACAAACAAACAAACAAACAAACAAACAAACAAACAAACAAACAAACAAACAAACAAACAAACAAACAAACAAATAAACAAACAAACTTACAAAGACATTTATATATTTATATAGATTTCCTACAAATTGTTGGCCAAGCATTCAATGGTCTGCCGTCAAAATAGAAAGCATTGTCGAAAGAGCTCCCAACACATCCGGTAGGAAAGCAACCTGGTTAGCTCAGTGCTCGGACTATTTGGTACGAAAAGTTAAAGCTAATGCAGGTTTAATAACATACAAGGCTCAAAAAGTTCCTGACAGAAACGCTGCTAAAAACGTTGCATGGAAATTGAAATTAAGAATTTTTCGATCTCACTCCTTAGACAAGGTTTTGAACTTCAGCTTTCCTATCTATATATACTCTGTTGTAAATTAGTACACATCGGATGTTGTTGTAAATCAAATACTTTAATTTGTATCTTGTTATAAAGATGAGATGCCTACCTTTCATTTCCTATATAAAGTACTTTGGTTTACAAAATGTATTTGTTAACAATTCATTTCGTTTACGTACTTTAATTTATTAAAACTAATTATTGATAGAAGTTTAGCTTTTTTGTACAAATTAATTTCGAATAGTTAGGGAATTGCAATAACTTTTCATTTCAATAATAATATAATTTAAGTCGATATTAATTAAGTGGCAGGTTAAATGTAGTTTGGAAAAGAGTTTGTTTCTTATACCCTTCACCATGAGCAGCAATTTTGCCGTTTCTACATTTTTCATTTGCGACCCCACAAAGTATATATATTCTTGATCGTTATAGATAGCGAAGTCGATATAGCCATGTTCGACTGTATGTTGAAATCAACTTTCCTTAGCCGCCAAATAATTTACAAATATGATTGATACATCAATATATCGGGAATTCTTCCGGCTCGGTCACTATTTAAAATCGAGAAAATCGGCCCACAAATGGCTGAGATATAAGGAAAAACCGGGACAACCTCAATTTTGGCCTAATTTTGATCAATTACTAAGTCATTAATATAGACAATGTGGATATCTAATGATAGATATTGCAAAGTGCATTGCAACGATGTATATGAGGCTATAGTAAGTTGGACCTACAATAATTTGTAAAACGAATTTTTTTTTTACCAAAAATTTTTTTTGTCATAAATTTTTTTTCACAAATAAATTCAAAAAAAATTGAAAAAAAATGTATTTATTTTTTTTTTTTATTTTTCACAAATGGCTGATATGTAAGAGATATACCTGGACAACCTCGATTTTTGGCATAATTTTGATCTATATCTGGATTACTAAGTCATTAATATAGACAATATGTATATCTAATGATAAATATTACAAAGTCCATTGCAACGATGTATATGAGGCTATAGTAAATTGGATCTACAATGGGTCAAAATCGGGAAAAATATTTTTTAACCCGAATTTTTTTTTTAACAAAAATGTTTTTTGTCATAAATTTTTTTCACTAATAATTTAAAAAAAAAATTTTTAAAAACTAATTTTTTTTTTTTTTTTTGAAAAACAATTTTGAAAAAAAAAAATTATTTGTTTATCTAAAAATATTTAAAATTTGTATTTTAAAGTATAGTTTGGTGAAGGTATAGGTATTCGGCATAGCCGAATATAGCTCTGTTACTTGTTTTTTAATAAAATTACTTTAATTATCAATTTTTGTGTAATGTTATGAATATCATCATTGAATGTGTAATTGTTTCTAATTTTCTATGGCAAAATTCTCGATCTTATAACTCATATGTACAGATGGGAACGGATGTTCCTGCTTTCAAGATCAGTAGTTTGAGATGAGTTGTTCTATTTGCAAATAATGATTAACAATCTAAAATATTTTCTAATAAAACAAAAATTCTGCGTATTTCTAATAAAATACAAATTAAATCCGAATCTTGTATACCCACCATCAATATGTGACAATAAAAGTGAAGAGTGCCTCAGGGCATTCTTGTCGGTTTAGGTGTAAAATCCATAAGATGTAAACATTAATTATGATGCGACTTTATTGAAAAACTAATGAAAAAGATACAAAAAATAAGATAATATGTTTTACTTTCTACGATGACACTCATAAAAACAATTTTTGGCATTTGAGAAGCATAAATGAAGATAGCATTTTGAGCAAACATACTGTGTTTCCGACTTATTGCCATCGTTTTTGCCTAACCAGATTGGAAAGTAGTCAATATTGTCAAAACGGACGTCAATAACTGGATGTTTTGCTTTTTCGCCAACTTTTGAACTTCCTGGCTGTGGTTCTTCTTGCGGAGTACCAACTGATCATGAGTCAAGGCGGTCTCTGTCTGCCATTCCTAAAATATAACAAATAATATAAGAAAAAAGTAAAAAAACTATACAATATAACACGCCGATAAATTTAGCCGCAACCCGCAGCAGTGCCCTGAGGCACCCCTTAGTTTTTGCGTTCTCAACACACTGTTTGTTAATTGTTTAACATTTACAAATATATAGACTGTAAGAAGAATATGTTACCTTTTAAAAAAAATATATATTTTGAATAGATCGGGCGACTCAAAGTTAGTAAAACTTTGATTAAAAAAAAAATACACACAAAATTTCACGTGCCAAAATTACGACATCACTCACTAAACAGCTGACCGAACAAAAACTAAAAGTCAGAATGCATTTCGACCTTCGCGGGATATGTTAACAAATCTGTAACTAAAGTCACTATTAAATTTAAAAAGAAATTATAATTACTTTTTGAGATAATTGGTGTTTTGTAATGCATGCCTTGAGGCACTCTTGCGGATTAGAGGGTTAAACAGTATCAGGAGAACTTGTCCGTTGATAAATAATCTGGTTCATGTAGAAGAAATGGTCCACATGATGTTTCTAAAGCCAATAAATAGAAAGTATTTTCAAATGAGCTCCCAGCACATCCGGTAGGAAAGCAGTCCGGTTAAAAAGTTAAAGCCAATGCAGGTTTAAAAAAATACAAGGCTCAAAAAGTTCCTGACAGGAACTCTGCTAGAAATTTAGAGGCCAAAGACAGCACAGAAATTGAAGTCAAATTTTATACAAAAAATTTATCTGCCGCATAATGGATGACGAAACGTACGTATGAAAAATTTCGGGTCAATATTTTTATGTTGTAGAAAAGTTTAGGACCCAAAAGCAGAAAATGTTCCCAAAAAGTTCTTGGTATGACAATCAATATGCAGTTGCGACAAAAGAAGCCAAACATTTGTTACAAAGAACTCTATAAATACCGAAATTTACATCAAGGAATGTTTACAAAAAAGGATGCTTCCATTTATAAGACTTCTTAATGTGTCCACTTATTTTTGGCCTGATTTGACATCCTGTCACTATGGTAAGCAAGGTCTTGAGTGGTGCAGGAACAATAATGTAGTATTTGTACCAAGAGAGGCAAATCCTCCCAACTGCCTGGAGCCAGTGGAGAGATATTGGGCTCTTGTTAAAAGAGAATTGAAGAGCACAAAAAAGGTGTCCAAAAGTGTGGTAGATTTTAAACGGAGATGAACTACCTGTTCAAACAAAGTGACAGAAAGCTCAATAAGAACCTTAATGGTAGGGTTTCCGGAAAAGGTTCATAAATTCATCACTATTGATTAAAATTATCAAAATATTTTTTTTTGTAAATTGTAATAATTTCAATCAAAGAAAACAAAATCAAAACTGTAGGTTTAGTGGTTTCTTTTTTAGTGACGTTTATGTATGTTGAGATTTTTTCGATCTCACTCCTTATTTATAAATTCTCCATTTTTACAACTTGTGTCTAAATAGGCATTATTTTTGAAAGACAATTTTACTTCCCCTAAAATTAACTCTCTTGCTTTTTCCTATCACATTAAACAAATTTTAAATTAATATCGTGTACGAGTCCAAAAAGAAGTGACTTTAAAGTTGACTTTTTAAATTTGGTAGAATTTTAATTACAAACCCTCATTCAAATCTTAGTCACTAGAAAAACATGTTTTAAAATGTACAATATTTTTTATTATTAAAATATTATTCCAAAGACCCTCATAGGTCCTTACAAATTTAACCGATTTTGATGACGAAATTAATATATTTGTTTTAAAATACCAAAGCAGGAAATCCCTAACGATATACAGTTTTATAAATCCTCGTATGGTTTGAATATGTTATATAAGCATTTGACCAACTTTAGCCCAAATATGGTTCCAATGGGCAAAAATCCTATACTTTTTCTTCAACAAGTTTAAATTTTTATCAATTAACAATTTAGTATTCCCGGTCAATAACATAGCAAGAGTTGCTGGATAGACTGGTGGTCTATGTCATTGTTCAGGAGAGGCTTTCGGCACTGTCTTCATATATCACGAGTTCGATAATACATGTTGTGACAATTGTCCGCATTTTAAACAATTCATCATTTGCAGCCTTTAATACGTATACAAATCGTCATATTGAATTTATCATTTTGCTTTTTGTAGAGCTTCTTTTTACAATTGTGGGCCGACTTACGGACCGTTGCTAAAAATGTATTTCTTTTTAAGTGTTTGCAGCTGTATTAATACTAACGGTATACGTAGTTTCATTTTATTTGAATAATATTTTCTCATAGATCATATCATAGATGACACAGCATGTATGTTTTTCAGCTATAAAACGAAACGTCTTAAGTACGAAAATCCTGCTGTTTGCTAATATTTGTTATTTAGTAAATTTTTACATTGAAAATTCGATGTACAAAGCTAGCTGGCTATAGTTATTTGAGCATTTCATTTGAGACACAACTCATAAATATTATAAATTTACATTTGAGCTTAACAATTATTTATAAATAATAGACAAATTCACATAGATCGGAAATTCTGCTGTTATAGACCTAACTCAGTTGTCAAAACTCTAAGTGATGAAAATGTATTAGTAAAAAAATACTATGTGAAAACAAAAACAATAATATGTGTGATTATTTTGAGTTATTATTTTGTTTGGTTTCTGAAGCGAAAGAAAAATAAACATATTTGGTCAATTCACAAGGTTGATGCAATATTGTCATAATGTCCAAGTAGTCAATTTATCCCTTATAGACAGTAATTGTCACTAATGTCTGAGAAAAATAAACATATTTGGTTAATTCACAAGGTCTCTTATCATTCATATTGTGGTTTTTTATTGATTTTCAAGCAAAAATGTCCTAAAATAATACTACTTTCTATGCTATGTTTATTGTGTTATCGTAACGAACCAGCAGAGACCAACGCCGAATGTCTAAGGACATTATGGCAATATGACTGATAAGAGACCTTGTGAATTGACCAATTATATATTTCTTCTTATAACAGTTTTATGATGAACTGAGAAGAGATATAAATAATAATTGTATTGTCTACAATAAGGTCCACATAATTCGTAAGTGCCAATTCTCTGACATATCGATTTTTTTACTTGTATTTAATAAATAAAACTCAGCATGTAATCGAACAATTAATAAATTGCAAAAATATACAAATGCATGTATGTACAATATATAAATATGGATGTGTATGTATGTTAATAATCCCAGCAGTTAAGCAAGTAGTCAATGTGTCCCTTATAGACAGTAATTGTCACTAATCTGTGATTACTTGGCTGGCTCCAATTTATATATTTTGGGTTATTTGACACGGTATGTGCTCTGTGTAGAGCAGAGTGAAGTTAATTGGTTTCTTTATACATCCCATGTAATCTAGCGTGAAGACAATTGTCACTTAAGTGTCTCTAAGTAATCTAGAGTGTAGTCACTGATCCCATTGTGATACCCAAGGGGTAAACAGCTGGGTATTTATCATACGTCCATTGTTTCCAGGCTAAACCAACCAGATTCCCTGATAAAGGAGTAGATTCGTCTAAGACTCATCCTTGATAACTCATCTAAGCATGATAGGAATGGAATTCCGAGAATGCGTTCCCTCAGGTTTATCAGAGCTGGGCATTGGCAGAATAGGTGAGACACCGTCTCCTACTCTTCTTCATTATGACAGCTCCTTCAGTAGTCATTGTACCGTAGGTCCAGTCTTTTAGCATGTGTCACAATTATACAGTGTCCTGTAATGAAGGAAACAATTAGCCTTATTTGCTCTCGACGAAATTCCATAAGTAGATTCGTCCTGCTGGCATCATTGAGGGGCCAAGTAGAACTCGATATAACACAGGAAGACTCGTTGGTCCACCTGCTTTGTGCAGACTCATATAGTATCTGCTGTACAGCCATCTTGCATTTAACAAGGAAATTCCAGAAAAGGGGTCGATCTCCACATCATCGTACCCCTTTTGGCCAGTTCATCTGCTGTACAATTACCCTGATTTCCATCGTGTCTATGGGCCATAAGCGTTATCCTAGAATGTCTCGCTATCTCATTAAGGGATACTCGGCATTCCTCGGTTAACCTAGATGTCGTAAAGACACCCGCTATTCCGTTAACCTCAGCCAGTTGGATGCACGTTTAATGACGTAACTTCCGCCTGAAGAGCCGTACATAAGTTAGGTAGCCTGAAGTAGGATTTGTAGGTAAACGACATATATTCGTGTTAACACGATTGGAAAACTAATCAACTGAGTAGTTTTAAGACTAGTCCTCTGGGTTTTATGATCCAGCCCTAGAACTTCGTAATGTGGCTATATTTTACATGCGTGTATGGACTAGTCATATTATTTGCAGCGATACTGACATCCAATGTAACCTAGCGTGAAGTCAATTGTTACTTTAGTGTCTTTAAGCAACCTAGGTTGTAGTCACTTTAAACTTTTATTTTGTACTGCACTTAAGTAAGTAGTTACATTAGCCACCACTAGTAATCTATTGGATAGTTGTCGGAGGAATGTTTGTTTATATTCCAACGGTTATATGTATGCCTATGAAATGTATTTTTAACTGACTATTTGAGGTCAATTAGCTTCCTCTTGCACCCGTACATGTTTAAAATAACTAGTTATGTAGCTGATCAAGCAATCAGTTAGGTTGCTAGTAAGGTAACTGACTATATGTACTACTTTGGACCAGCTATCAGACAGTCTCATTGTATTTCAAAAGGGTCAGGGCATGCACGTGTTAAAAAACCTAATCACTTAGCTAGTTATGTAACTAGTTGTCGCACTAAATAATAAGGACTGAGATCGAAAAAATCTTAACATACATAAATGTTAATAAAAAAGAAACCACTAAACTTACAGTTTTGAAATTTTTTATTTGATTGAAATTTATGTTACAATTTCCAAAAAATATTATTTTTATAGTTCTAATCACTAGTGATGAATTTATGAACCTTTTCCGGAATCCCTTCCATTAAGGTTTTTTTTGAACTGCTATTCAATTCTTTTTTAACAAGATCCCAATATCTCTCCACTGGCCTTAGCTCCAGACAGTTTGAAGGATTTGCCTCTCTTGGTACAAATAACACATTATTGTTCTTGTACCACTCAAGACCTTGCTTATCATAGTGACAGGAAGCCAAATCAGGCCAAAAGTAAGTAAACATTCCTTGATGTAAATTTCGGAATTTATAGAGCCCTTTGTAACAAATGTTTGGCTTCTTTTGCCGCAAATGCATATTGCTTGCCATGCCAAGAACTTTTTGGGAAAATTTCCTGCTATATATATTCTGGATCCTTATAGATAGCGGAGTTGATTTAGCCATGTCTGTCTGTTTGTCTGTAGAAATCAATTTTCTGACGACCCCAGATATCTTTGGGATCCAAATCTTCAATAATTCTGTCAGACATGCTTTCGAGAATTTTCCTATTTAAAATTAGCAAAATCCGTCCATAAATAACGGAGATATGAGCATAAATCCGAGACAACCTCTATTTTTGGCATATTTTTTATCTATATCTTGATTACCAAGTCATAAATATAGACAATATAAATATCTAATGATATATATTTCAAAGTCTATTGCAACGATGTATATAAGGCTATAGTAAGTTGGACCTACAATGGGTCAAATTCGGGAAAAAATATTCTTTAACCCGAATTTTTTTTTCACAAAAAACATTTTTTGGTCATAATTTTTTTTTCAATAATACATTAAAAAAAATTTTTTTTAAATTAAATTTTTTTTTTTAAAAACTAGAAAACAATTTCGAAAAAAAAAAATTAAAAAAATTTTTGGAAAAAATTAAAAATTTAATTAATTTTATTTGAAAGTATAATTTGGTGAAGGGTATATAAGATTCGGCATAGCCGAATATAGCTCTCTTGTTTTTTGTATAAAATTTTACTTCTATTTCCGTGCTCTGTCTTTGGCCTCTAAATTTTTAGCAGAGTTCCTGTCAGTAACATTTTGAGCCTTCTATGCTTTTAAACCTGCATTGGCTTTAACTTATCGTACCAAATAGTTCGAGTACTGAGCTAACCGGACTGCTTTTCTTACGGGATGTGTAGGGAACTCTTTTGAAAATGCTTTATATTTATTGGCTTTAGGAACATCATGTGGACCATTTCTTCTACATGAACCAGGTTTTCTGTCAACGGACAAGTTCTCCCCATACTTTTTAATACCATTGATGTCAGTTTAACGACAGACCTTTGATTGTTTGTCCAACTTTTTGTATGACCAAGTTTTGGTTTTTTTGAAAACATTTAATAATTTTAGTAAGCACATTTTTCTCGTAACTCATTTTAATCAGATTAAAAAAAAATTAACATAATTGATATTAAACATAATAATTAACATGCTTTACAAATAATACTTGGGTTAAAAGTTTTAATGAAAAACGTGAGTTAAGGTTTTTTCGATCTCAGTCCTTAGGTAAAATCGCTAGTTCGGAACAGTCTCCTAGAACTGCTGGGATAATATCTATGTAATAATGCGCGCGTATTCACGCATATAATTGTATTTATTTTTGATTTGTGATTACAACAAACGTTAGTGTTAGTGGTTCTATTAGATATTTATAAGAACCATTCATACTCGTACATAACGTGGCCAGATATGTGTCCCAAAACTGAATCTAAAGTAAAAAAATCGAGACATTGAAAAAAATTTAACATGTATTTTGAAATAGTTAAAATATTAAAATTAAAACATTTTGTAAAATCAGAATTTCCTCTTTTTTTGCGACCTCATAATGAATATATTGCCACAGATAGCGGTGTAGATATGGCCATGTCCGTCTGTCTGTTGAAACCAACTTTCCGAAGCTCACAAATAACTTACAAACATGATTGATACATCAATATATAGGGTATAGTCCTGCACGCAGAAAAAAAAAATAATTGTGTATGTTTACAGTAACCATATCAACATTTTTAAAAGTATTTTTTAACAATATTATGGTCACAGTAACTATTTGCATGATTGTGGTAACCATGATATGGTTAACTTACGATTAATATGATTGTATCAATCATTTATATGGTTACAGTAAACAAGTATATGTTTGTGAAAACCGTTGTTATGATGAATCTTTATATCATGATATGTTGTTCTCAGATTATGATATCAATTAGCCGAGAGCAACATAATATGGTAAAACCTTAATTATAAATATGGTTGTCATAAACATGTTTACTGTAACCATGTTAATCGTAAGTTTTTTTTTTAACGCTTTATTAATTTATTGAATCTGCCTTTTATAGGCCTAACAATAAGTACTTAAATCTTATAACTAAAATTAAACAAGAGAGCCTAAATGGTTAACTGGCACTCATCTTAACGGGGTGGCAGATCAGCTCTACGGAGCCTGGATCGGGTTTGGATCTGCACAAGTTGTCTTGCTAGCGTATTTGGAGGGTTTTGCAGCTTAACAATATATTTCTCACGGACTTTCTTGAACTCTTCCTTTACCAATATCACTTCTAAGTCCCTGTTTTCATTTCTTATATACCATGGTGCTAAGAATTTTAGATTGGGCCCTCTGTATAAGGTCAATACTACTGTTGCTAGCCATTCCACATAATTGAATTCCATAAGTCCAAATTGGTTTTAAAACGGTCTTATGCAGGATGACTTTATATTCAAGGCTTAATTTTGATTGATCACTGATTAACCAATGAAAGCTAGAGGCTTTCTCTCTTGGTTTCTATGTGACGGCGCCAAGTAAGCCGTCTATCAAGCTGAATACCAAGGTAGGTGACATAATCAGACTGCGGTATATTAACGTTGTTGAGTGTGACAGGTGGGCAATTTCCTCTCCTTAGAGCGAACGTAACATGTTTAGTTTTCAGCTCATTCACCTTTATTCGCCAGTTTTTCAACCATGTCTTCACATGTACGAGATAATTTTGTAGTTGACTAGATGCTATGAGTGGGTTTGCGTGTGAACTAATAATGCCTGTGTCATCCGCAAATGTAGAAATTGTTAACCCATTTTTCGCCGCACCAAGTTCCCGTTGACCGATTTTCCTAAAATTTTATATTGACCCTATTTTTATGCTAATTAAGAAAATTCCAAACTTTGGAATCAGTGGGTTTTCTAGTTTTTTAGAAAATTGGTGGTAATTATAGTCACCATCGGCGGAATATGTATGCAGGATGGTATTTCTTAAAAACATTTTTTTTAATGATATAAATTACTTATTGCAAAATTTAAAATATTTTGTATGTAAGTGCACATACCACTTCTTACACAATAAATATAGTGTGGCTTTGGCATTGCTTGCATCATATTCTTTAAACCTTATTCATGCTTTAGAATGGTGTGTTGCATGTCTTTTGTGAGGTTTTTTCTTGGCCACTCTGCTTTCATTTTCTGCTCGTCTGTATTCTCGCAAAGAAGAACTCTACCAATTTCTGACCGAAATTCCAGTTGCATTTTTCCTGTAGCTTTTGCAATTCTGCACAAAAGACTGTGCAACTTCCAGACATTTACAACAGCTGAGTCTACAGCATTAGAAAAATAGTCCACCAAAAAATATTTTGCCTATAACACTTATACGGTAGTTTGATATTACATTGTCAAAATACTTAAATTTTTGGCTGCTGCACATTTTTTTAGCAAACTCAAGACCACGTGAGCTCCGTGAGTTCAATTTCTATGCTATACAGTTCCTGAGAACTAGGATAAGACATACAGCAAATCATATTTCCATCTGATAAAGCCACCCACGAATTGAAGCCGAAACAAATGGGCTTATTGCTTATATATATTTTGCTCGAATGCCTTCCAAAAAATGGCACCGTTCTTCAATTGTCATGGCTTTTACATAATTGGAACACTTTGGCTCCAATAGTTTTCATATTGTGCAATAGATAGTCATTCAATATCCAAAATCCAATTAAACGCCGTGGCGCGCCTCATCGATCGAACTGTGCATATATTGTCCAAACCGTTATTTTATCTCGGTTACTTCTGTTTTTGATGACAAAACATATGTAAAGTTTACATTTTAAACGCATGTTCATAAACCACATTAAAGACATACGTTTTTCGCCAATGGTTACTATAATCACCAGAATATTTATCATGCAATTTTAGATGATACGTGTACATTAAATATCGTGAATAGGGCTCAAAACAGAAAAGTAAAGATTTAATTTTATAAATATAAACATAGTTGTTAGATTTTATAGGATCTTGGTTAAATTATTTCTATATATTTGATGACCTTTATTTACTAATTTCTAAAAGCCGCAATATAAATTGTTTATGCTACGTAAGGAAATAAAATGAGTATATAATAAATAAATAAGACGCTAAATAATTGATAAATAAAATTAAATTGAATAAAAAACTTTTTATTTGTCAGTTATTAATAATAAAAGTGCTGGTAATTAAAATCACCGGTCGGCGAAAAATGGGTTAATTTATCGCACGTCAATGGTGCCATGATGTTCACGGAAACCAAATTGGTGTACTGGGATAATATTTTCATCATTCAAAAAAGGTATGATCTTTTCCTGGAATATTTTCTCAAATAGCTTCGACAATTATTGCCACATTTGGTAGGTTCTTAATCAATTATGGAGTTATTAAATCATATCCCGGTGATTTTTTCAAGTTCAATTTATTTTTAATTACTCTATTAACATCCTCAGGACCAATATCGAGTTGGGCTGCATTAGCCA
This sequence comes from Calliphora vomitoria, assembly GCA_942486065.2. Classification (NCBI taxonomy): domain Eukaryota; kingdom Metazoa; phylum Arthropoda; class Insecta; order Diptera; family Calliphoridae; genus Calliphora; species Calliphora vomitoria. The sequence goes on from OW818033.2 coordinate 96,174,384, forward strand.
TTGTTGAAACCGGCAATTCGTTGAGCTCGAACTCATTTGCCGTGGAATTAGGTTGAAATACTTCACTTAAATGTTCAGCAAATACTGTGGCTTTTTCTATAGCATTTCGTGCCCAGGTTCTGTCAGCTTTTCTTAAAGCGCTTTGTGCCCCTACCGGAGAAATTTGTGTATTTTGTGCTCGTTAAACTTTTAATATAATTTTCGTTTATGCGATCCTCTTCTAAATGAAGGGCTCTTTTCAGTTTTCGTACTGCTGTGGACAGCCTCTGCTTTGCAGCAGGTGATCTATTATGTTGCCATTCTCTTCGGAGTCTTTCAGTATCCGAATTTGAAATAGGCGTATTAGTTTTTGAAGGGATTTGGCACCTAGAGTGTTCCAGAGCCGAAATTATCAATGACGTGAAGTCATTGACGGTTTTATTTATATCTTCCTCACACTGTAAACTAGGATTTGTGTGGATATGACTGCTTAATCGTAAGTTAACCATATTATGGTTACCACAATCATGTAAATAGTTACTGTGACCATAATATTGTTAAAAAAATTTTAAAAATGTGGAAATGATGCACAAATATATTTTTTCTCTGCGTGTGGTTGGGTTGCTATTTTATATTGGCAAAATCATCATACAAATGGCTGGGGTATCAGCTAAAGAAACAAGACTACATCGATATTTTGGCCTACATATATTTGAATTTTTGTACTAATAAACAATATTTGGTCGCGTTATGCTGCCTGCAACATTCTGTTTTCATATCAGTTGTATTTGCTAATATGAAATATGAAACTTTGTTTTTAGCACACGTGTAGGTAAACATTTAATGTTATACAGCGCAGGCCCACTGCTGCAGAATTGTTTGCAAAAATTAATAAAATAATTGCATTTGGCTGGATGAGATTATTACACGAGGGAGATTTATGCTTTTGGAATTCACATTTACGATATTTTCAAAGTATTCATATGTACATATTCATAGGCTAATATACATTTACATTTACACAAATAAATTTGTTTTCAAAGCAAATCAAGGCTAAATATAATTGTGGCATGCGAACAAAAAAAAATTAATAAAATTTGATTGAAAAAGTAACTGTCACGTTTTGTGTTTTATTTTAACACATATTAACGCTTAAATATACATATAAGAAGCAGTTCAGAAAGTTCAAGTCTGACCCCACTGTGTGTGCATTTATGTATTTCTAAGTTCAATAGTTCAGCTATATGTATACATATCGATTTCCGCATAATATTCAATATTTTTAAATACATTTTATTATTTTAAAGTTTTGGGCTACTGATAGTAATTTTTATTTACTTTAAAATATAATATTAACTTTCAAATATATATGGTATGTAGTTATTATTGAAAAATGAAAATTTTAAAAAATCTCTACCCAACATTCAGCTCTTTATCTTTTAAATGTATGTGAATATTTTCAGTTTTTAATTATAAAAAAATCTATAAATTTTGGGTACTTTTTATTCTAAATCTATTCGTTGTAGATGTGTTAACATATTTTCAATTGTAAACGGATTTAAAAATAACTTTTCAATAATTTAATTTAAAATTAGACCAAAACAAAACAAGAAAATAACCGTGCCGACACAATCTCCCACAACATGTCAGATCAAAGATAAAAACAACAAAACAATTATACAATTATAGTATTAGAACAAAATCATAAATAATTGTAATAAATTTATAATTGACAATACAAATTGAAATCCAGTAGATTTGAATATACACTGAATGAAATAGCTTTAGCATACTAAATAAAAACTAGACAAAATTCCATTTTAGCTAAACAAGTAATTAGCATAAAGTTTTAATAAGTATTGTATAAATAGGAACAATATTTAACGTAGTAATCTAAGCATACAAGTGTTAATTAGGTGTTTTAATAAAAACTTCCTAAATAGGAACAAAATTAAAAGAAGTAATCTAAGCATACAAGTGTTAATTAGGTGTTCCAGATGTTGATACTTGTCTTCCATCATTGGATGAACTAGTATTTGCATAAACACCCGAATATTGTGAAAAATTTATAATTTTGATTATTATTATAGTGTATGCTTAGTTTCTTTCGTGCTAAACATACGAATACAAATTTATAAGTCCATTACTAGAAACTTATGAACAAATAATTTTGTTTTGGATCTATAAACTATTTGTTTTCTTCTACATTTTAAATTGTATGCTTAGTTTTTTTCGTGCAGTGTATTATGTATGTGGAGAAAATATTTTTTTAAAACAAACAAAATAATTCCAAAGAACACACGCTGGCCGAAACAAAAATTTTAAAATGGCACTTCACACCATTCTAAAAACACTTCAATTAAATTTCCGGTTGCTGCAAAAAGCAGAGTTTGTTTTTGCTTCACTGTGTTTCAGTTTTACTTATTTGCTTAACTACAACTACGAGATAATAATCAAGCAAAGTCAAACAGCAAAGTCAAAAAATAAAAAAATGCTTATTAGCTTATAGTGGTACAGTGAGATGTTATCTGCTTGCGCAGCCAGTCACAGCGATGAAATTCGCAAATGCTGAAATACTGTGAGCAGTTAAGTATTTTTGTTTTTTCCTATGCTTTTGCTCTGCTTTTTGCTGCGCTCTTTCACTTACAAACAACTGCTTAAGGTTTTTTTGATGTTCATAAATTAACTGTGTGTTTGCACCATTCTCTTTGAAATGTTACATACATACACACATACATACATTATTTATGAACATTAAGAAAAACATTAAGCAGTTGTTTGTAAGTGAAAGAGCGCAGCAAAAAGCAGAGCAAAAGCATAGGAAAAAACAAAAATACTTAACTGCTCACAGTATTTCAGCATTTGCGAATTTCATCGCTGTGACTGGCTGCGCAAGCAGATAACATCTCACTGTATCACTATAAGTTAAAAAGCATTTTTTTATTTTTTGACTTTTACTGTTTGTTATAGCTTGGACGTAATTGCTGAACAACTGTAAGTGAAGCATTTTTTTAGGTACTTTTGCTAATTTTAAGCAAGCAATACAAACACTGGCAAAAAGTATTATAATTCTCAATAAATTGAAAAGAAAAAAAAAAAAAAACACACGAAAAACAAATATTTTTCAGGTAAAACAATGTATGACTAACACAAAATTCTCGCTTTTAAAGTGTCCAGTTGTGTAGTATTTACGTATTGTTAAAATCAATTTATTACTGTATCATTTTAATAATCATACGTTAACAAAAAGGTGAAACCTTACCAAGGTCACTGTTACTTTCAAAAGTCATTGAACTTTTTTTTTTTTTTCATTTGTTTGCTTTTCATCTCAACTTGTTGTCTTTAAGAAGTTAACGTTAAAGTTAAAGATACTGTGATCGACAATGGAGCATTTTGTGCTTCAGTTTGTTTGGCACGATTTAAAGTGGCAGTGGAAGTAAATATTTTTTGGCTGTTTACTTTAAAAGAATTTATGATTAATGATTCTGGCAGGAAGTGAAACATGACAAGAAAAAAATATAATAAAATAATTAAGTACAAGAGGGTGCAGTGTTTAATATATTTACCCAGTAGGAAATTTCATGTCTCTGCTGTCTTTGTCACCTACGCCTATATAAAAAACCTAAAGTCAGCTGGACTACATCATAGTACGGCACTATCATCTACATAAGTAGTTCTACAACATTTCAGTCTTTTGTCAATCTGATGAGTATATTCGGGCTCAGATTTTTCCAACAGAGATAGTATGATGTACAAATTTAAGCTTTATATTTTATAGAATTAAAATAACCATTTAAGTGTTGATATTCGAAGTCTACATCTCCTAAAGCAATTAAATATTAATTTTTAGTTTATTTTTAAGAGTCATTGAACTCTTTTGAAAATAACAAAATTTAAAGTATTTTTTTAAAATATTTTTTAAATCAGCAAAACTAGAACTAGTCAGTCTAGTTCAGAACTAGAACTGAACTAGAACTGAACTAGAACTGAACTAGAACTGAACTAGAACTGAACTAGAACTGAACTAGAACTGAACTAGAACTGAACTAGAACTGAACTAGAACTGAACTAGAACTGAACTAGAACTGAACTAGAACTGAACTAGAACTGAACTAGAACTGAACTAGAACTGAACTAGAACTGAACTAGAACTGAACTAGAACTGAACTAGAACTGAACTAGAACTGAACTAGAACTGAACTAGAACTGAACTAGAACTGAACTAGAACTGAACTAGAACTGAACTAGAACTGAACTAGAACTGAACTAGAACTGAACTAGAACTGAACTAGAACTGAACTAGAACTGAACTAGAACTGAACTAGAACTGAACTAGAACTGAACTAGAACTGAACTAGAACTGAACTAGAACTGAACTAGAACTGAACTAGAACTGAACTAGAACTGAACTAGAACTGAACTAGAACTGAACTAGAACTGAACTAGAACTGAACTAGAACTGAACTAGAACTGAACTAGAACTGAACTAGAACTGAACTAGAACTGAACTAGAACTGAACTAGAACTGAACTAGAACTGAACTAGAACTGAACTAGAACTGAACTAGAACTGAACTAGAACTGAACTAGAACTGAACTAGAACTGAACTAGAACTGAACTAGAACTGAACTAGAACTGAACTAGAACTGAACTAGAACTGAACTAGAACTGAACTAGAACTGAACTAGAACTGAACTAGAACTGAACTAGAACTGAACTAGAACTGAACTAGAACTGAACTAGAACTGAACTAGAACTGAACTAGAACTGAACTAGAACTGAACTAGAACTGAACTAGAACTGAACTAGAACTGAACTAGAACTGAACTAGAACTGAACTAGAACTGAACTAGAACTGAACTAGAACTGAACTAGAACTGAACTAGAACTGAACTAGAACTGAACTAGAACTGAACTAGAACTGAACTAGAACTGAACTAGAACTGAACTAGAACTGAACTAGAACTGAACTAGAACTGAACTAGAACTGAACTAGAACTGAACTAGAACTGAACTAGAACTGAACTAGAACTGAACTAGAACTGAACTAGAACTGAACTAGAACTGAACTAGAACTGAACTAGAACTGAACTAGAACTGAACTAGAACTGAACTAGAACTGAACTAGAACTGAACTAGAACTGAACTAGAACTGAACTAGAACTGAACTAGAACTGAACTAGAACTGAACTAGAACTGAACTAGAACTGAACTAGAACTGAACTAGAACTGAACTAGAACTGAACTAGAACTGAACTAGAACTGAACTAGAACTGAACTAGAACTGAACTAGAACTGAACTAGAACTGAACTAGAACTGAACTAGAACTGAACTAGAACTGAACTAGAACTGAACTAGAACTGAACTAGAACTGAACTAGAACTGAACTAGAACTGAACTAGAACTGAACTAGAACTGAACTAGAACTGAACTAGAACTGAACTAGAACTGAACTAGAACTGAACTAGAACTGAACTAGAACTGAACTAGAACTGAACTAGAACTGAACTAGAACTGAACTAGAACTGAACTAGAACTGAACTAGAACTGAACTAGAACTGAACTAGAACTGAACTAGAACTGAACTAGAACTGAACTAGAACTGAACTAGAACTGAACTAGAACTGAACTAGAACTGAACTAGAACTGAACTAGAACTGAACTAGAACTGAACTAGAACTGAACTAGAACTGAACTAGAACTGAACTAGAACTGAACTAGAACTGAACTAGAACTGAACTAGAACTGAACTAGAACTGAACTAGAACTGAACTAGAACTGAACTAGAACTGAACTAGAACTGAACTGAAACTGAAATAGACCTGTTTAGTTCTAGTGTTATTAGTTTTTCTATTAATATTAGAAAATATATTATTTTGATGTAAAGTGCTATAAATTTTCTATTCACTTTAGTAGTCATACTTCAAAGATAATATTTTCTGTAATTATACAACTTTATTTATACTGCAAACTGCAGTTAAGATAAGAATGTGCTTTATGAGTAATTAATTAACAATTATATTCTGTACCATCAAGTGCCACCTCCAACCACAAAAAATATATATTTTAAACAACTAAGTATATAATAAATATAAAAATAAATTTAGTTATTTAAAAACTAAAAGTGGAAAACATAATAAAAGATTAGATGCTGACTAGACAAAATTGCTACGCGTATATTAATATTTGAATATTTATTGAAAAGAGTTGTAAAGAATCATCATAAATAAAATAAAGCATATAAATAGTGTTAAAAATTTAATAACTGTTTTAAGAAAAAAATGTTTGATTGTTGGCAAAATCTTTAATTTATTAATTTGACAGCTACTTGTCAGTTTCTGATTGGTATTGTTTGTTTGTTTTCTTTGTTGTTGATCCATACTTTAGCATAAACTCTTACACATTTGGTGTTTGATTATGAGCGGTACCTTGAACCGCTGTGATGTTCACACGAGTTTAGATTTTTTTTCTTTTTGTTTGTATACTTTTTTTAAATATTTTTTTATTAACAAACACATGTCAAAAGTTATAATTAAGCAATAAAGTCAAGAGAGATTAAGTGAATTGAAATGATAAGCATTTGATATAGAAGTAGTTAATTGTACTTTAGCAGATGGTCTCTTTGGTATGAAAGCCAACACAAATGAAAGTTTAGTTTTTTCAACTTTGGTTTAAGTATTACACGGTGGAGCTGATCAAAAAAAAAAAAAAATTAAAACTTTAATTTACTTGGATTTGTTTCAACCAAATTCGTTTTTTCTCCCATATTCATAACGAGCAATTGTTTTACTTTTTTTAGAAAGTGTTTAAAAGTTTGAAATTGGAGTTTTGCTAGTGGCACAAAAAAGTGTTCCTTCCGATTATGAATCCTTTTCCTTCTAGTCCTTTACTTCCTTTTCCACTCTGAAAGTAAAGCTACTTGTGGACGATTACCGTTATGATTTATATTAAAAATGAATATAGAATAAACATTATCAGAGCCATTGTGGCACAGTTTAACGTAATCAGATTTGACTTAAATTGTCAACGTTGCTATTCCATAAATTCGTACAATGTAAACAAAAAAAAAACACCCTAATATACATATTTATATGTGCTACTTATTTTCATTTGCCACCATCTTCAAGTAATTTACAATTACGAAAAGTGATTGACATTTTCGTTTTTTTATCTTGCCGATATTTAGTGCTACTGTACTACTTACTGCTCCTGCTGCTGCTGCTTGGAAAATGTAGTAAGTATTTGGCCTACAACACGAATGGTTATGTCAAAGTGGTAATCGATGACAAGAAATCGGCTGAATAGAAATGAATATTTTACAAACCAAACGCAGACTTCATTCATTGTCAACATTAGACTAGAGTCTGATTACAGTGTGACACATAAACAGAGGCACATCACAATTGTAAAATAGTTAGTAAGTCCGTTCGTCTGTATGTGTATGTGTTATTGAAACATGTTATCTGGGTTCCACTCTCCCTCTTGCAGTTGTTGGATAGAGTTGAATCGTTAGGAACACGCGTGATATTGTCAAATGTCATGTAATGTTCAATAGGAAAGAAAGCAAGCGTCATGTGTAATGTCAGCGAAAATGTCAGTGTCATCTAATGTTTATTTTCTTCTTCTTTTTCTTTTGTATATCAACAACCACTTGTGGAGCAGTTGCCGTTGTAGCTCCAGTTGTTATTGGATTTTGTCACCAAAAAAATATACACACTTGCCACATTGGCAACTTGCTAAAGCCACCAAATTAACATGTTGCCAGCCGTTAGTGAGGCATCGTGTTTGTCACTTGTTAAAGAATGTTTTATTTTTGTCGTAGTTGTTGTTAGTTAGTTTGTTAGTTTGTATGTTTTTCTATGTCCATGGAATTGCGTTACAATCTTGAATAAACATTTCAGAGTTACAGCTACTGTATTTACTCGTGTATTCTTAGCTGGTTTCTCGATGTTGTTGTTGTTGGTCTATCAAACTTTAACAGGAAGATGTCTGCTGTTGTTTTTAGCTTTTTTTTTTTGTCTAAAGGAGATAATCATCGTAAGGAATTACAGATTAGCATTTGTATTGGTGGCTGGTAGCCTGGACTGACTGTTGCCAGAACATGATTTTAGCTTCTGGGCAGCATTACTTAATTATAGAAAACATTACTTTTCCAGATATGTATGTATTTCACATTTAGCACGAGTGAATAGAGTGTGTGTGTGTCCATGTTTTCCTCAGGAATGTTTTGGTAGATTAGTGACCAAACAGTGCTCTGGAGTATTTGTTGCTAGTTGTCGCAGCTTGACTCCTGTTGCTGTTGTTAGTTCAAGCCGTTTTGGTAGCTGTAAGTATCAGCAGCCAGCAGCCAGCACTTGTTCTAGTCTATTGTATGTTTAGTTAGTACAAGGAGTCTATTAAATCTAGTCTAGTTCGGAATGTTTACAATTGTCATTGCTGTCTTAATGGTTGGTCTGGCTTAAACTTTGCTCTGAATTCTGTTGTTTGCCGGCCGTCTGTCCTCAGCTGTCGTCCGTTGTCTCTGGAGAGAGTCCCAGTGTGTTCGTTGCTGAATGAGTCGTATGTTTGCTTTTGTTCTACACACTTGTCTCATGCGGTTTCATTTAATTAAGTTCCAAAATTAATTGCTTCGTAAATGTTGCAATGTGACATGCACCAAATTTTTTTTGTTCGATTTTTTTTTTTTTGTTTTCATGTTGTTGTCTTTGTTGTGCTGGTGTGTTTGTGCCACTAAATTGGCCACTGAATTTATGAGTTTGTTTACAATTTTAAATTGTCAATTGCATTGGGGATTATAAAACAGTAACATAGAATTTTAATGTTTTATTTATGATCCAACATAGACAGACAAGTTACAAAATTTTATGGTCTAAAGTATTTTTTGAAATATGTGGCAATGTTGCTCATAAATCGTTTACACTTTGGAAACATTGTTAAATTTAATTAAAAATTCAATTGATTGTAGTTGAATACATTGAGAAATGCACATAGAGGGAAGAACTAAAAAAACTTTAAAAACAAATTTACTCAAAATCATCACACATACCAGTATTGTTTTTGTTTTCACATACTTTTATTTACTAATCCATTTCATCCACTTAGGATTTTGACAACTGAGTTAGGTCTCTGACAGGAGAGTTTCCGATCTATGTGTATTTATCTATGGTTGAATATAGCAGCAATGCTTTACAATTGTGATGCGTGTTGACAGACGATTATTTTAGATGTTCTATTTTTATAGCCTTTTTATTGATTTAATTTAATATAAGGACTGAGATCGAAAAATTCTAAACACACGTTTTTCATTAAAACTTTTAACCCAAGTATGATTTGATTTTTTTTTTGATCAAGTTACCTTTGTAAAGCATGTCAGTTATTATGTATAATGTGGATTATGTTCATTTGTTGTTAATCTGATTAAAATGAGTGACCACAAAAAAGTGCGTACTAAAATTATTAAATATTTTCAACAAAACCCAACTTGGTCCTACAAAAAGTTGGCCAAACAATCAAAAGTCTTCCGTCAAACTGTTTCCAATGTTATTAAACAGTACCGGGAGAACTTGTCCGTTGATAGAAATCCTAGTTCAGGTAGAAGGAATGGTTCACATGATGTTTATTAAGCCAAAAAAATAGAAAGCATTTTCAAAAGAGCTCCGAACACATCCGGTAGGAAAGCAGCCCGGTTAGCTCAGTGCTCGGACTATTTGGTACGAAAAGTTAAAGCCAAAGCCGGTTGAAAAACATACAAGGCTCGAAAAGTTCCTGACAGGAACGCTGCTTAAAAATTTAGAGGCCAAAAACAGAGCACGGAAATTGAAGTCAAGTTTTATAAAAAAATATTCCTGCTGCATAATGGATGACGAAACATATGTTCTGGCAGATTTTTCGCAGCTTCCGGGTCAAAAGTTTGATGCTGCTGATGCTCAAGGGAATGTTGAAGAAAAGTTTAGGACCCAAAAGCAGACAAAATTTCCCAAAAAGTTCTTGGTATGGCAAGCAATATGCAGTTGCGACAAAAAAGCCAAACATTTGTTACAAATGGCTCTTTAAATACCGAAATTTACATCAATGAATGTTTACAAAAAAGGATGTATCCATTCATAAGACTTCTTAGTGTGTCCACTTATTTTTTGTCTTATTTGGCACCCTATCACAAGAACACTAATGTGGTATTTGTACCAATAGAGGCAAATCCTCCAAACTGCCTGGAGCTAAGGCCAGTGGAGAAAAATTGGACTCTTGTTAAAAGAGAATTGAAGAGCACAAAAAAGGTGTAAAAAATTGTTTTCGATTTTAAACGGAGATGGACAACCTGTTCGAACAAAGTGACAGAAATCACTATAAAAACCATAATGGAAGGGTTTCTGCAAAAGGTTCAAAATTTCATTACTTAGATTAGAACTATAAATTTTTTTTTTATTTTTTTTGTAAATTGTAATAATAGTTTCAATCAAATAAAAACAATCAAAACTGTAAGTTTAGTGGTTTCATTTTTATTAACATATATATATGTTAAGAATTTTTCAATCTCAGGCCTTAGGATTCTAGTTCAGTTCTAGTTCAGTTCTAGTTCAGTTCTAGTTCAGTTCTAGTTCAGTTCTAGTTCAGTTCTAGTTCAGTTCTACTTCAGTTCTAGTTCAGCTCTAGTTCAGTTCTAGTTCAGTTCTACTTCAGTTCTAGTTCAGTTCTAGTTCAGGTTCTAGTTCAGTTCTAGTTCAGTTCTAGTTCAATTCTAGTTCAGTTCAAGTTCAGTTCAGTTCTAGGTCAGTTCTAGTTCAGGTTCTAGTTCAGGTTCTAGTTCAGGTTCTAGTTCAGTTTTAGTTCTAGTTCAGGTTCTAGTTCAGGTTCTAGTTCAGGTTCTAGTTCAGGTTCTAGTTCAGGTTCTAGTTCAGGTTCTAGTTCAGGTTCTAGTTCAGTTCTAGTTCAGGTTCTAGTTCAGGTTCTAGTTCAGGTTCTAGTTCAGGTTCTAGTTCAGGTTTTAGTTCAGGTTCTAGTTCAGGTTCTAGTTCAGGTTCTAGTTCAGGTTCTAGTTCAGGTTCTAGTTCAGGTTCTAGTTCAGGTTCTAGTTCAGGTTCTAGTTCAGGTTCTAGTTCAGGTTCTAGTTCAGGTTCTAGTTCAGGTTCTAGTTCAGGTTTTAGTTCAGGTTCTAGTTCAGGTTCTAGTTCAGGTTCTAGTTCAGGTTCTAGTTCAAGTTCTAGTTCAGGTTCTAGTTCAGGTTCTAGTTCAGGTTCTAGTTCAGGTTCTAGTTCAGCTTCTAGTTCAGGTTCTAGTTCAGGTTCTAGTTCAGGTTCTAGTTCAGCTTCTAGTTCAGCTTCTAGTTCAGGTTCTAGTTCACGTTCTTGTTCTTGTTCAGGTTCTAGTTTAGATTCTAGTTTAGATTCTAGTTTAGGTTCTAGTTCAGGTTCTAGTTCAGCTTCTAGTTCAGGTTCTAGTTCAGGTTCTTGTTCTTGTTCAGGTTCTAGTTTAGATTCTAGTTTAGATTCTAGTTTAGGTTCTAGTTCAGTTCTAGTTCAGTTCTAGTTCAGTTCTAGTTCAGTTCTAGTTCAGTTCTAGTTCAGTTCTAGTTCAGTTCTAGTTCAGTTCTAGTTCAGTTCTAGTTCAGTTCTAGTTCAGTTCTAGTTCAGTTCTAGTTCAGTTCTAGTTCAGTTCTAGTTCAGTTCTAGTTCAGTTCTAGTTCAGTTCTAGTTCAGTTCTAGTTCAGTTCTAGTTCAGTTCTAGTTCAGTTCTAGTTCAGTTCTAGTTCAGTTCTAGTTCAGTTCTAGTTCAGTTCTAGTTCAGTTCTAGTTCAGTTCTAGTTCAGTTCTAGTTCTAGTTCAGTTCTAGTTCAGTTCTAGTTCAGTTCTAGTTCAGTTCTAGTTCAGTTCTAGTTCAGTTCTAGTTCAGTTCTAGTTCAGTTCTAGTTCAGTTCTAGTTCAGTTCTAGTTCAGTTCTAGTTCAGTTCTAGTTCAGTTCTAGTTCAGTTCTAGTTCAGTTCTAGTTCAGTTCTAGTTCAGTTCTAGTTCAGTTCTAGTTCAGTTCTAGTTCAGTTCTAGTTCAGTTCTAGTTCAGTTCTAGTTCAGTTCTAGTTCAGTTCTAGTTCAGTTCTAGTTCAGTTCTAGTTCAGTTCTAGTTCAGTTCTAGTTCAGTTCTAGTTCAGTTCTAGTTCAGTTCTAGTTCAGTTCTAGTTCAGTTCTAGTTCAGTTCTAGTTCAGTTCTAGTTCAGTTCTAGTTCAGTTCTAGTTTAGTTCTAGTTCAGTTCTAGTTCAGCTTCTAGTTCAGTTCTAGTTCAGTTCTAGTTCAGTTCTAATTCAGTGCTAATTCAATTCTAGTTAACTTCCAATGTAAAGTTTTTAAAAAGGGTCTTAGCATGTTGCTAGTTAAGCCATATCTAAATAATAAAATCAAACTTGTCAACCACAATCACTTTATAAAATGAATTTTCAATGATATAAACACTTTGCTAATTACTGCCATAATATTGTACTTATTTTATATTTCTTTTTTGGCATTTTTCAACAAATTGCTTAATTTCCCACGTCCACATAATGCACATAAAGGCTAAGCAAAAATTTAACTCTTTGTCATAATTTTATTTTGCAATTAATCAAGTTTCTTATATATTTGGATTTTGGCTTAAACAAATGGCAACTAATGCTATAATAAATCAAGTGCAACTATGAAATTATTGATCAGTTTTAGTTTGATTAAACCAAATATGAGAATTGAAAAGACATCTTGTTGTTAAGTCTAGCTGTGGCTAATTGTCACATAATTATATTAATTACAGCTCTAAATTTGTTGCAAATACGAAAACAACTGCCACAGTACGTAAATACGATGAATTACGCCAAAATATTTGCAAACAGCTATCTCGTTGTCAAGTCAACTGTGACAGAAATGAAAAGAAAAAAAAAAAAACAATAATAATGAGACAAATATTTTAGTCCATTGATAAAAATTCTGATTCAAGTGTTTAAAGCCAATTTGGTAATCCAGCAGCGACTTGAATTGTAGTTAATGTCTTTTAAACATCAAACTAATTAAAGTTTTAAACATTTGTTAGTGATTTACTGCAGCCCCCCACTCTACTGTTACGGCTACTGAAGTTACTTTTAAATGGAAATAGTTAATTTCAAATCAATTTACTTTTGAAATAAAAGTGAAACAATTTAGAAAATGTTTTTTTTTTCTTCTTTTTTTTTAGTTTTTGCTACAATTTGTTTATTATCGCGTATTATTGGATTTTATTTTAGTTGCACTTGTTCAATCGGAATTGTGTATATGGAAGTGCGAAATATTTTTGGTATTTCTAATGTTTCATACGAAAAAATCGTTTGTTTCCAAAAATGGGTTTATGATACTTTTTCATACTTTTTCTTAAAACAGGTACAATTAATTGAAAATGTAGTTAAACGTTGGATTAATTGAATTCTTAGAAAAAAAAACATTCTTTGAAAAATCTAATTATTGATTTTAAAATTGACCATGTGTATCTAATTGTGTAAATTTAAGATGTTTTTATAAATATTATTAAGGTTAAGTGGTCATAGATGGTAATTACTTTTTTTAAAAAGGCATTAACAGAGATTTAAATGTTTTAGGTTTTTAATGGACTTTGTAATGTAAAACGTCGGTTATAAGAAATAATTTTAATCTGTTATTTATTAATAACTTTCTGATTTTTCCTCAAAGTAGCGGCCTTTCATCCAAAAACAGATTTCCTAAAAATAATAAAAATGAAAGTAAGTCGCGGGTTTTTGCTTATATCACAGCCATTTCTGGGCCAATTTTCTCGAATTTAAATAGCAATCCGGGTTGGATTATAGCGGTGAAGGGTATAAAAAAAACGGCCCTTCATAAGCAACAAAATTAAATTACAAAGGCGCTACATTATGATAACTCATAAAATTCTCATAAAAACTTTGATCGGTTTTTCATATAAAATACAATATATGATTTATTTTCAAAAGAAATGCTTACTAAGTAGTTGAAGCGCACTCTAACTTGTTTTATCTTCTCTCATTTCAAAAGTCAAAATAAAAATGTCTAAAAAATGTTGCTCGGAAATTAACATTTTCATTATCTACGTATGCATTAAAACCACAAGATACATTTATTATTTACTTATTATTATTATCTTTTTACAACATCCTCATCAAAGCCCCCCTAAAAACTTCAATTATGTTTAATGTTCCATAATTGCAATAAACAAAATAATGTTCTTATAATCAAACTATCTAAAATATGAAATAGGGTGGCCTTTATATTGGATTTTTAGATTTTTGGTGCTTTCAACCTTTGTCCAATTAAAAATCAAATGCTACCCTTCTCACGAAGGTGAAGGGTATAAAAACAACAACGCCAAAGGAAACAAAATACGCAAAGCAATGAAACCAACACACATCCAAACATACGTTTTGTAGCTTTTTTGTCAAAGCATGCAATAAATAGTCTTTATTTGATGAAATTGTCAAAAATCTGACACAACGGATTTTTGCTCATATCTCCATTATTTATGGACGGATTTTGCTGATTTTAAATGGGAAACTTCTCCAAAGCATGTCTGACAGAATTATTGAAGATTTGGATCCCGAAAATATCTGGGGTCTTCAGAAAATTGATTTCAACATACAGACGGACATGGCTATCTATAAGGATCCAGAATATATATACTTTATAGGGTCGGAAAATTATATTGTGGAAATTACAAACGGAATGATAAACTTATATATACCCTTCTCACGAAGGTGAAGGCTATAAAAACACAATTTATAATTTACTAGAATACACTGGTAATACAGTTGATGTTAACTCTAACAGCGACTACGATATATTCATTGACGCACAACTCGCTGTTAAAATTAATATATACAGCGGCATTTTCTAGAAGTTTCATGAATAATCTAATGGAAAAACTAGAATGTTCCATTTTCACAATGATCACCTACAGCTTTTAACCCTCTTACGCCAATTTCTAAAAAATAATTTTTTTATGTACAATCAATGGTTTACATGTCAGGTGGGAAAAACTATATGAGTGAAACATAGTCGTGTTTTAGTTAGTACAGTTTGTAAGTTTTTATTGAAAACAATTTTTCTAATTGTTCATCAATCAAATAAGATAATATGAAACGTTTGTTCACTCGACCAGCCGTTTCTTTAAATTTTATGTAAAAATTGCAAATCAGAGCAAACAAAACAACATTTTGCTATATGAGGGAAAAACTGAGGCAGCAAAATTAGCAAAATTAGCCTGCAATGCCCAAGAGTGCCTCAAGGCACTCATCAATAAATCACGTCTCTAAAGAGTAGCTTACGTTTTTTTTTATATAAATCTTGCCTCCAAAATATAAAATACTGTGCCGAATCTTATATACACAAAATTATACTTTAAAATAAAATTAAAAATTTTTTTTTTTCGAAATTGGTTTTTAAATGTTTTTTTCCAATTTTTTTAAAAAAAATTTTTTTATTTAAATTTTTTTTTTATTTTTATTTATTAGTAAAAAAATGTGCAACAAAAAAATGTTTTTTGTGAAAAAAAATTCGGGTTAAAAAAAATTTTTCCCGATTTTGACCCATTGTAGGTCCAACTTACTTTTTTATTTATTTTATTTATTAGTAAAAAAATGTGCAACAAAAAAATGTTTTTTCTGAAAAAAAATTCGGGTTAAAAAATATTTTTCCCGATTTTGACCCATTGTAGGTCCAACTTACTATAGCCTTATATACATGCAATGTACTTTGAAATATCTATCATTAGATATCCATATTGTCTATATTTATTACTTAGTAATCGAGATATGGATTAAAAATAAGCCGAAAATAGAGATAGTCTCGGATTTTTGCTCATATCTCCATTATTTATCGACGGATTTTGCTGATTTTAAATAGAAAACTTCTCGAAAGCATGTTTGACAGACTTATTGAAGATTTGGATCTCGAAGATATCTGGGGTCTTCAGAAAATTGATTTCAACAGACAGACAGACGGACATGGCTAAATCGACTTCGCTATCTATAAAGATCCAGAATATATATACTTTATAGGGTCGGAAAATTATATTGTGGAAATTACAAACGGTATGACAAACTTATATATACCCTTCTCACGAAGGTGAAGGTTATAAATATGATGGCAATCGGGAAACTTTAAAACATTTTAATCATAGATTGATAACCCAACATGGACTTCCCATACTTTGTTGGTTGTTAATGCACTTAGTTTGTAAAAAGTTTAGTAAATAAGAAGGAAGAAAGCTTTTCAGAGGTTCCAAGGCTTATTAAAATATTTAAGTACGTTCTTTAGAAACTGTTACAAGAGTTTTTGAAATGAAAAATCTGTTATATTTTCATTTATTGGCATTTTTGTGATGAGTGCCTTGAGGCATGCTTCAGCATTAGAGGGTTAAAGCTATAGTTTCCAAAAAACCGAAGAATTTCAAAACCGCGGTTTCGTATGAGCAATATTTTTAAATGAGTTTGTGTCTGCGAAAGGTAGCTTACATCATCTCAAGTAATAATTGTAATGCAATTAAAAAAATTTAAAGAAATCTTAAGATGTTTCTACTGATATGTTTTAAGAGATATTGGATGAATCATTGCTTGAAAAAGTTTGTTTCTTATTTCTAAATTTTGAATTTTTCTACTGAAAATAGATTAAAAGTAAAAACAGAAGAATAATTGTCGGTTTCGGTTTTAGGCCTTGAAAAACCTTGGAAACTCTAGTTAAAGCTACTTCACATTTAATGCTGTATACTTATAAACAATGTTAATAACAGCATGTTATCAACATTGTTTTTAAGTAGAAGTTTCTACTGATGGAAATGTTTCTAAACATTATGAATGTTGCAAGCTGCCGTTACAGGCAGTTAAATTCAAACTGTTAATGTAATTTCGTAACAATATTACAATACGTCTTACAATATTAACCACAAATTTTCATTTTTTTATATTTATAATAATTTTTAGTGTACAGCTCAAAATTTGCTGCCTTGGACAGTTTTGAGCCCAGTTATAAAAGTCTTAACAATGTCCTAGAAATTATAAAATCGTAAATAAGCAACTCAAAAAAACAATCTGAAATTAAATATTAGAAAATAGGTTATAAAATGTTGTTTAATGTAACAATTTTTTTAATATTTTGAAATTTCGTAGAAAAAAAATTTTGAAAATTTAATTTTGGAATTTTTTAATATCTTTTGCTATCAAGTTACGAGTATAACGGGTTAACTATGTCAAAAAATGTTTATATTGTATCTAGAAACTATTTTCAATTAGAATTATTTTACAGCTTTTCATTTTAAATTTTGTGAACAAATTTTTAGTGCACCAAAAAACGAAAAAGTCTAATATAAGAGCCACCCTAATGTCGATTTACCAGAAATAATTTCTGCCAAAAAGTTTCTATAATTTACTCTAGGTAGATTAAACTATAGCGTAGTCAAGGTAAGAAGATAATTGTACGCCTGGTTGTCATCCTGGTAGAACTTTTTATTACTCCAATCCTCCGGCTGTGTGTATGTTTATGAGGTAAACAAAATTCCTTACAAATTTTATTAAAGACTGAAAACCATAAAAATTGTGAATTTATGGATGAAAATTAATATAAACTTTTTTTGAATGTTTACAGTGTAATAGGGAATTTTGTAAACTAAAGCGAGAATTTACTGAAATTAAAAAATGTTACTGCAGTTATAACAATGTTCAGGATGGAAATTTAAATAGTTTTACTTAAAATATTCCTAATATTGCGGGAATATGTTGCCTCGATTTTGATTGTAGAGCTGGAGGCGAAATTTACAAAATTTTCAGCAACAAATATTGGTCGTAGAACCAAAAAGTATATATTTTCTGGGTCCTCTTAAGATTCTAAGACAATATAGCTATGTCCGTCTGTCAGTCTGTCTGTTCAAAACACGATAAGGTTTGTCTGGTATTGAAAATGGGCAATATCGGTATATCATTTCACAAATGTCCCCCGAAATACTTTGTAGTTCTAAATTCCCTGAAATTATACTGTGAACCAATGCGAAAATCGGGAAACATTTTTCCCTAATCCCCATACAAGATCACCCTCAGAAAATTACTTTCATGACATTCATAATTGTCTTACAACAATTAATATCGTGATGAAGTTGGACATAAACAAGTTTATATGAACTTAAATCTTTCTAGCAACTTTTGTGAGGATCGGTCCACAATTACTTTAAGATATTTGAGTTTTTATACCAAAAATTCGATGTTTGGTATAAATTATGAGTGATCACAAATCGATGTATTTACAAAGTTATTAAGGATTTAAGATATTTGAGTTTTTTTATACTAAAAATCGACTTTGGATACAAAATATGACTGATCACAGATTGAGCTTATTTTCCTTAAAATCGCTCTATTTACAAAGTTATTAACGATTTAGGATAACGATGTAAGATATTTGTGTCTGTCTGTCTGTCTGTCTGTCTGTCTGTCTGTCTGTCTGTCTGTCTATCTGTCTATCTGTCTGTCTGTCTGTCTGTCTGTCTGTCTGTCTGTCTGCCTGTCTGCCTGTCTGCCTGTCTGTCTGTCTGTCTGTCTGTCTGTCTGTCTGTCTGTCTGTCTGTCTGTCTGTCTGTCTGTCTGTCTGTCTGTCTGTCTGTCTGTCTGTCTGTCTGTCTGTCTGCCTGTCTTTATGTCAGTCTGTTGAAATCAATTTTCTGAAGACCCCAGATATCTTCGGGATCCAAATTTTCAATATTTCTGTCAGACATGCTTTCGAGAAGTTTTCTATTTAAAATCAGCAAAATCCGTCAATAAATAACGGATATATGAGCAAAAATCCGAGACAACCTTTGACAAAAAAGCAACAAAACGTATGTTTGGATGTGTGTTGGTTTCATTGCTTTGCGTTTTTTGTTTTTATTGTTTTTTAAGTTGGACCTACAATGGGTCAAAATTGGGAAAAATAATTTTTAACCCGATTTTTTTCACCAAAAAAATTTTTTTTTCACTAATAAATTTTAAAATTAAAGAAAAAAAAACTTAAAAAAAATAAAGAAGAATTTCGAAAAAAAAAAAATTTGTTTAAAAAAATTAAACATTTTTTTTTTTAATTTTTATTTTAAAGTATAATTTGGTGAAGGGTATATAAGATTCTACACTTCTATAGCTCTCTTACTTGTTATACTAAAAATCGATGATTATTTTTTTAAAATTATTTTTTGTACCATAATTTCTTTGTCACTCTGTCTTATTGGTAAACTGAAAGTATGTGCCAACAACAAGCCATAAGAATTTAAGCGTCTAGAAAGCAATTGAAAATTAATATTGAGAGCAGCAAAAACACGCCTACACTGTCACGCACTCGCACATTTGAGGATAAATAAAAAAAACGTCTTGGAAAGTCTATAACTAAAAGAATTTTAGTAATATTGTAAGTGAATAAGACCAGATACTTTGTTCAATACTTTGTTATAGTGACTACGACTATATGGAACTTAAACGATAAAATTCCTACAACAAATTTTAATAGATGGTTTGGTGGTATTTGGCCAAAAAGGTGTGTGCTCTGGTAACAAACAACATTTTTTGTGCTTTTCTACATGGCTTTATAAAGACATTGCATTGCAGTTTAGGTGCGACAACATGACGCGTGTTCGCCACAAAATTCAAACCCAAAAGGAATCTATACCAAGATATGAACACTTTTTTTCTCTTCTTCAATTTTAAATTTCTTGATCATTGTAGTAAAAAAAAATAGAAAGGAATAGCAAAAAAAGAAAAAAAGTCATACGGTCTAATCATACTCTGGGATATGACATGCTACGCAATTTTATGTTGTCTTGTTGTTAACTTTGGCTTTAGTTCTTTAGTTTTTACGTAGGTTGATTCCAGTCGTTAAAGCTGACTGCTTGCCTGCCTGCCTGCTGAAATGGCCGGCCTGTTTGCTTGGCATCTTACTTTCCTAGTGTCCAGAGTTTTTGATCTTGTTATTAGTTTTTTTTTTGTTTTGCATAGTTGTTATTGTTATTGCTATTTGCTTTGAAATAATGTTAAAACGTATTTTAAAGTAATTTTTATAGTATTTTCTGTGCAAACAAAAAAAGGAAACCAGCAGTGTTAGATTGAACTAAAAAAAAGCTAGAAAAGTAATTGATCCTTCGAAACCGATCTGTTGAGAGCACTATATTAAGTCACAAATCTTTGGTGCTTCGAATTCATATCTGCAATTCTTCTGGCTCCCGAGAGAAGCAACTGGAATCTGATAAGATCCATCCCTTAGATAGTCTCGATCATGTCTGCCAATATATCTTAGTCTGGGCTACTGAGAAGGCTGATCGAGTCTCTTATATAGACTCTTTGAGTGTTTCGCGCCACAGCTTCGTCCAATGATGACCCGTTCGTCAACATTTCCATTCCTGTTTTAATGTACCAGCTTCCATCTTAGCTCGACATGTTGATATCCAACCTGTAAACATTTCGACTTCGAACTGAGAGCCTTGATAATTCTGGATATTCTACAAATGGGAATCGTAGACCACCGGTGTTTCGAATCTCTACGTGATACGAATTTCGCTTCTCGCCATAGATTCGCACATGGTCCCATTCAAAAGACTTTCGTTAGCATTTTCATTCTCACGGAGTCCCCTTCTGGGACCGATCTTAGCTCGACAAGGTGATGTCCAACCTGATTTCGAGATTTCGATTTCTCCACTTTGGACACTATACGTCTATATCAATCAAGCCAGGGCGTAAATTTCAGCTTGGAAAACGTGCAGATATTGGACTTTTGAGATTGTCCGATTGGGGCTAGTCTTGTCTATCAAAATCCGATATGGGTACCAAATGACCCGATTTCAATACCGGTTTGACTCATGAATCTAAGCACCGACTTAACTGAAGTGTTTCTGATGAAAATATCAAGCGGAAGTATATCCAACATAGTATCCCGACTAAACTGAAGATTAGAGTTTATTGCCACATCGATCGCAAGGCAGTCTAGTCTCTGCACTTTGTACAAAGCTGAGGTAAAAGTCCTGAAAGCTGGAATTGGAAATCATTGACAATCAGACCATTCTCCTTGGCCAATGATATTAATACGCCCAAAGCTGAATACAAGAATTCAATGATAGTGACTAGATGTTTCCGTTTTATAAGGAGCACGAAATCGTCAGCATAGGCATTTACCTATACAGGACTATATTTACGACACGGATTCATAAGAGTGGTGGTTAACCTTAACATCAATTTATGACCCTGCCATTGAGCATATTATCCAGTCCAGTTCATTATTCGTTCAAGTGGAAGAAGGATTTGAATTTATAACCGCAGTGATGGCAATGCAGGCTGCACTTTGTATAAAGTAGAGGTAAAAGGCCGGAAAGCTGGAATTGGAAATCCGTATTGACTATTAGACCATTCTCCTTGGTAATGATAGTAATACGCCAAAAGCTGATCGTGGAAAGAAGTTTCCCTTTTATAAGGAGCACTACATCATCAGCAGTGGCGATATACTTAAACATGAATTTATGGCATTGCCCTTGTTATTCGTTGATCAACCACAAAGCTGCGGAAGTCTTCGAGTATTGAGGATATATTCACAATGTTGAAGGTACCTTCTATATCCTCGACTATACGCTATATAAAATTTTCGTTCAGGAGCTTTGAAAAGTCTGCAAAAACCAATGTCTCGTTATTTAGTACACAAAAAAAGAAATCGGTTACAATGTTTGAAAGTGAAAGTTGATGAAAACTCTTTAATCTAAAAGAATTTTTCGAATAGTTTTTTCCTCAGCCAAATATGAGTAAGTATGGTTCTTTAACCTGTTACAACCTCAACCTACTGTCATATAACGGACTATAGCGCACTTAAGTAAGCTAATGCAAAACAACCAAGAACTACGAAGAATATTTATTTAATGGTTTTGTCATTTTTACAAGAAGCAAGAAAACTACATGATGCAAATGTTGTAATGCATGTGGTAAACATTTTTCATGACACAAGGTGTTAAGATCAAAATTTAAAATCAACCGTCTGGCAACAACAGCAAGAGTAGCCAAAGGCAAAGAAAAGAAGCAATTAGATCCGTAGGCAGTTGTAGTAGAATCATCAACCGAATAAGAATATTCGGTTGCATTGCAGATATCTTAGTTAAATTTGTTACTTAAATTATTTAGTTTAGTATTTAATATTTTATTTTGGAGAAATTGTATGTTTAAACTATTCCAATTTTCGAAATCAATTTTATGGGCTTTGAATGAGGTAATTTCTGAAATCTAAGTAGGATCTCAGCTGTGCTAGACATTTAGCCATAGACATTTAGCCATATTGTTCAAGCTACATCTTTCGAATTGGCTGTCATTTATTCAGTTTGTTACCAATCCACATGAGATTCAAAATCATCCACTGCATCCCGATAGAGTCACTGTTTGTCTGTTTGTTTTTAACAACTTTTATGTAATTTTGATGGGTACATATCTGTCATTTATTCTCACAAACACAAAGTTTTTTTTTGCTTCGAAAATGTGGAATTTTGCACCAACAAACCGTAATATGCGGGAAGTTTTGTTTTACTTATTTTACTTGAAAAAAAGTATCGCTGAGGCACAGGGATTGCTCTCCAAAGCTAATGGTGAATGTGTTCCATCGCGTTCAATGTGCGAGAGATGGTTTGTGGTGACTTTGACACGGAAGACAAAGATGGCCCAGGCCGGACAACAAACAAGTTTGAAGAACAAGAATTGGAGGTTGTCAATCTCAACAATCATTGGGAGCTACTTAATCAGCAATTTCAAAAAGCCTACGAGAAGCAGGATTTATCCAAAAGCAAGGAAATTGGGTACCATACAAATTGAACCCGAGAGACCTTGAAAGATGATTTTGCATGTCCGAGTCATTACTTGTGATGAAAAAATGGATCCATTACGATAACCTGAAGCATAAGAGATAGTATGTGATGCCCAGCCAACCAGCCGAATCGACATCAAAGCCAAATATCCATGGCGCTAAGGTAATTCTCTGTATTTGAAATCTGACCAGACCATCACAGGTAACCTGTAACGAATGCAACTAATTCGTTTGAATAGGATTGATTAACTAAGTGCTTTAATTACATTTTTGGGCTTTACGTTAGGGAAAGTTTATCGCAATATCGGAAAGACGTATTAGGATGTGAATTTGATTAATACATTGACTTAAGACGAATTCAATACTTTAGATACTGGTAATCCAGCTTATTTAATCCTTGAATTTAAATATGGTTCATCTATTAGGACTCATGTTTTCGATATTTTTGTGTGAGAGTCACTAGATTGTGGAACACAATGATTTCTTACCAAAAAAGTTTCCAATGCATTGTCAACGACTGAATATAACTTTAAAAAGCTAAA
Organism: Calliphora vomitoria; assembly: GCA_942486065.2. NCBI lineage: Eukaryota > Metazoa > Arthropoda > Insecta > Diptera > Calliphoridae > Calliphora > Calliphora vomitoria. Next base: position 96,197,712 of record OW818033.2, read on the forward strand.
AAAAAGTTGTCGAATAATTTTTTTAGGGTAACTATGACCCAATAAACTCAGAACAGCTTTCAGAAACCAATTTGCAAATTTAGTTTAAAAACCAGGTGCAAAAAGGCGAAGAGTGCCTCAGGGCATTTTTGTATCTTTTTCATTAAAAAACTAATGAAAAAGATGCTAAAAGTAAGAAAATATGTTTTGCTGTCTACGATAATACTCATAAAAACAATTTTTGGTATTTGAGAAGCATAAATGAAGATCGCATTTTGAGCAAACACACTGTGTTTCCGACTTTTTTTGCCTAACCAGATTGAAAAGTGGTCGATATTGTCATAACGAACGTTATTAACTGGATGTTTTGCTTTTTCGCCAACTTTAGAACTTCCTGCCTGTGGATCTTCTTGTGGAGTACCAACTGATCATTAGTCAAGGCGAATAATTTAATCCGTCTGCGGCCTCTATCTGTCATTCCTATAAATTTTTAAATATAACAGAAAAGTAAGAAATTATACAATATAACACGCCGATAAATTTAGCCGCAACCAGCAACAGTGCCCTGAGGCACCCCTTAGTTTTTGCGTTCTCAACACACTTTTTGTTAATTGTTTAACATTTACAAATTCATAGACTGAAAGAAGAATATCTTACCTTAAAAAAAAAATATTTCGAATAGAGCGGGCGACTAAAAGTTAGTAAAACTTTGATTAAAAAAAAAATCACGCACAAAATTTCTCGTGCTAAAGTTATGACATCACTCACTAAACAGCTGACAGAACAAAAACTAAACGACAGAATGCATTTCGACCTTCGAGGGAAATGTTAACAAATCTGTAACTAAAGTCACCATTAAATTTAAAAAAGAAATTATAATTACTTTTTGAGATAATTGGTGTTTTGTAATGCATGCCTTGAGGCACTCTTGCGGGTTAGAGGGTTAACTATATCTTTGTAATATTTAATCTCTAGAAACCAAAACTTCTTCCGAATATTCGGTTTAACATATAAACGAAAGAAAAATAACATTTCTAAAACTTCTAATTCCTCTGCGTGTTTCAAAAACTAACTAAAAACGCCTTTGTTTGATAAACTCGTAAATTTTCATTCTTCTTTTTCCAGTTATTAATATACCAAAAGCAAAAAAAAAAAAAATAGTTTCTACACAGTAAACACACAAATTAATTGTCACATAAAATCTGCCACATGTGTCATGTTAAAATGGTTTCCACAGGATGTACAACATGGCTTAATAAACTACAAAAAAATCAGAAAAACAACCAAATAAATAAACAAGAATTTGGCAGCCGAGTAATTAATCATTAATTACATGACAATAATATAAAATATAATGGAAAAGTTGTTTTTTTTCTTCTTATTTTTTTTTCTTCATTTTAAGCTGCTTATTTATCACACAATACAAACAAACGAACAATACATATGGCAACTCTAACTTGTACACAATTCATTGACATTTCCTTTGCAGACAGACAGACAGACACATGGACAGACATAGCACAAAACAACGAAAAGAAACATAAAGAAAACACGTTTCAGTTTCAGCTTTTTTAATCAGGTGATTAAATAAAGTATTAAAAACTGCTAAGAAAAAAGTGTTGCGAATAATAAAAATAAATAAAATAAAATAAGAATCGAAACATACTTGATGGGTGACTTGGTGACAAACTGTTTGAATGAAGCTGATGGAATAGTGTTCACATAAGTACATAAATGGTGATCAAGTGTCAATCAAAATCTAACAATTAAGCTTCACACTTCTAGACACAAACTAGACAAGACTGCAAACTAAATTTAAAAACAAACAAACTCTATATTATGCTTGAACGTTCAGCCGGTTCAGTGTTAACAAAAAAAAAAAAAAAAGTACAAAGTAACCAGAAATAAAAAGAAAAAAGTGAATAAAAACATTCCTAACAAAACACAAACATCCAAAAGGATTTATAAACTAAACATTTTAGTGCACTTGTTATTTGCAGACCGCTATTGATCGCAAATCAAAAAAAAACCAAAAAAAAAAAAAGAATTGAAAAATTAAATTGATCATGATATCCGGCTGCAGTCTATATACATGCTATTAATATATATTACCAGCTAGCTACCACCACTGACTGACTGCTCTACAAGTATTCTTACATCACTACTCTGCTACTTACTACTTACTGGTGAAGCCTTTGGTGTAACCATGTTAAAAGTTTCATTCACAGCTGCCTTTTAACAAGAAGTCTAGGAAGAAATAAAAGCAAAATAAATAATAATTCGCCAGAAATCTAATTCCAAAATGTATTAGTTCTCTTGGTTGGATATTTTTTTTTTTTTATGCCGAATCATCACCATCATCAGTTTCATCAGATCAATTGCAGAGCTTCTGCTTTTTTTTCTTCTTTGTTTTTATGTTTTGTGGTTTACACTATTTAGGCGTACCCTACATCTCAAATTGTTGGTAATACTAGGTTTATACTGTTATCAAAAGAAATTGTCAAAACCAATTTGGCATGGTTCAATACCACCGATCGAAATACAGACAAAATATGAAGCAATCCTAGCTGCAACTAGACTAATGGAAATGGGAGAGTGAATTGCCATGCAACCTGTCTCCAAATGATAATAAATATTCCAGCAGAATATGTCAAAATAAACCGCATAACCATAATACCAGACTAATAAGAATGGGTAAGGAATCACCAAGGAACGGATCTATATACAGATCATTAAAAAATAGGTCACCAAACCAGAATGGGGTTCTACGAAATACGCCGAAATATTGGTAAATTTTTTCATCTCCCAGATCCTGGAAGACAGGCTGAGATCATGGCGATTACAGAGGGTATTAAATGGTTGAAGAGAATTGATAACAAAAATCCAACTCGCATTTTAACGGATCATTTAAACCCCAAAGAATTAAAATGTTAAATCTCGAAATCTTTTACTATGTAAAAAAAAAAAAAATTAAATGCCAAGATATCATGGCATTATCGAAACTTGGACGCCGACAAATACACCAGAATGGGATCACGTATGAATTCTGTTAATCTGGAAAATGCCAATGGATTAAAGATTAACTAAAGGAGTGGGAGATAAGCGAACACAGCGGAGACTGGTTAAACTCGAATTAGAAACAACATTTTGTATATGGATACCATGCCAAACCTGGAACATCTTATGAATTCTGATTGGAAAGCACTAAGAAATTACATTGAGGAAACTAAGAACCTAGCTGGCCACGGTTTATAGGCTTCCAAAAAAACGGGAAATAACATTTCCCCAAGATCGCAAAACATGCTGAAATGGGCATAACTGTATACGTGAAATGAATCGCCCTCTACTCAACCTAACCTATCTAATCAGGCGAGGATCCAGGGCAACCATTTGGGGGAGGGGAAAAATCAAATTTGTTCTACATTTTTAATTTGTTCTCCTTTTTTATATGAAAACTTTTCGTTTTTTTTGGGGGGGGGGAATTCCTATTTCCACTCCTGTATCCAATATACATAGCAATATTTCTATTTTTAAGGATAAAAGTAAGTGACGTCTAATCAAACATTTTACAGCACGTTTGTCTTATACTAAAGACAGTGTCTTTATACTAAAGACCAGTATCTTTATACTAAAGACCAGTGTCTTTATACTAAAGACCAGTGTCTTTATACTAAAGACCGGTGTCTTTATACTAAAGACCAGTGTCTTTATACTAAAGACCAGTGTCTTTATACTAAAGACCAGTGTCTTTATACTAAAGACCAGTGTCTTTATACTAAAGACCAGTGTCTTTATACTAAAGACCAGTGTCTTTATACTAAAGACCAGTGTCTTTATACTAAAGACCAGTGTCTTTATACTAAAGACCAGTATCTTTATACTAAAGACCAGTGTCTTTATACTAAAGACCAGTGTCTTTATACTAAAGACCAGTGTCTTTATACTAAAGACCAGTGTCTTTATACCAAAGACAGTGTCTTTATACTAAAGACCAGTGTCTTTATACTAAAGACCAGTGTCTTTATACTAAAGACCAGTGTCTTTATACTAAAGACCAGTGTCTTTATACTAAAGACCAGTGTCTTTATACTAAAGACCAGTGTCTTTATACTAAAGACCAGTGTCTTTATACTAAAGACCAGTGTCTTTATACTAAAAACCAGTGTCTTTATACTAAAGACCAGTGTCTTTATACTAAAGACCAGTGTCTTTATACTAAAGACCAGTGTCTTTATACTAAAGACCAGTGTCTTTATACCAAAGACATTGTCTTTATACTAAAGACCAGTGTTTTTATACTAAAGACCAGTGTCTTTATACCAAAGACCAGTGTCTTTATACTAAAGACCAGTGTCTTTATACTAAAGACCAGTGTCTTTATACTAAAGACCAGTGTCTTTATACCAAAGACAGTGTCTTTATACCAAAGACAGTGTCTTTATACTAAAGACCAGTGTCTTTATACTAAAGAGTCTTTATACTAAAGACCAGTGTCTTTATACTAAAGACCAGTGTCTTTATACCAAAGACAGTGTCTTTATACTAAAGACCAGTGTCTTTATACTAAAGACCAGTGTCTTTATACTAAAGACCAGTGACTTTATACTAAAGACCAGTGTCTTTATACTAAAGACCAGTGTCTTTATACCAAAGACAGTGTCTTTATACCAAAGACAGTGTCTTTATACTAAAGACCAGTGTCTTTATACTAAAGACCAGTGTCTTTATACCAAAGACAGTGTCTTTATACTAAAGACCAGTGTCTTTATACTAAAGACCAGTGTCTTTATACTAAAGACCAGTGTCTTTATAATAAAGACCAGTGTCTTTATACTAAAGACCAGTGTCTTTATACCAAAGACATTGTCTTTATACTAAAGACCAGTGTCTTTATACTAAAGACCAGTGTCTTTATACTAAAGACCAGTGTCTTTATACTAAAGACCAGTGTCTTTATACTAAAGACCAGTGTCTTTATACTAAAGACCAGTGTCTTTATACTAAAGACCAGTGTCTTTATACCAAAGACATTGTCTTTATACTAAAGACCAGTGTCTTTATACTAAAGACCAGTGTCTTTATACTAAAGACCAGTGTCTTTATACTAAAGACCAGTGTCTTTATACTAAAGACCAGTGTCTTTATACTAAAGACCAGTGTCTTTATACTAAAGACCAGTGTCTTTATACTAAAGACCAGTGTCTTTATACTAAAGACCAGTGTCCTTATACCAAAGACATTGTCTTTATACTAAAGACCAGTGTCTTTATACTAAAGACCAGTGTCTTTATACTAAAGACCAGTGTCTTTATACTAAAGACCAGTGTCTTTATACTAAAGACCAGTGTCTTTATACTAAAGACCAGTGTCTTTATACTAAAGACCAGTGTCTTTATACTAAAGACCAGTGTCTTTATACTAAAGACAGTGTCTTATACTAAAGACAGTGTCTTATACTAAGGACAGTGTTTTATACTAAAGACAGTGTCTTATACTAAAGACAGTGTCTTATACTAAATACAGTGTCTTATACTAAAGACAGAGTCTTAAACTAAAGACAGTGTCTTATACTAAATACAGTGTCTTATACTAAAGACAGAGTCTTAAACTAAAGACAGTGTCTTATACTAAATACAGAGTCTTATACTAAATACAGTGTCCTGTACTAAAGACAGTGTCTTATACTAAAGACAATGTCTTATACTAAAGACAAAGTCTTATACTAAAGACAGTGTCTTATACTAAATACATTCTCCTGTGCTAAAGACAGTGTCTTATACTAAAGACAAAGTCTTATACTAAAGACAATGCCTAAGACAGTATCTTATACTAAAGACAATGTCTTATACTAAAGACAGTGTCTTATACTAAATACATTCTCCTGTGCTAAAGACAGTGTCTTATACTAAAGACAAAGTCTTATACTAAAGACAATGCCTAAGACAGTATCTTATACTAAAGACAATGTCTTATACTAAAGACAGTGTCTTATACTAAATACATTCTCCTGTGCTAAAGACAGTGTCTTATACTAAAGACAATGCCTATGACAGTATCTTATACTAAAGACAATGTCTTATACTAAAGACAGTGTCTTATACTAAATACAGTATCCTGTAATAAAGACAGTGTCTTATACTAAGGATAGTCTCTTATACTAAAGACTGTGTCTTACACCAAAGACACTGTCATATACTGATAACACTGACTCATAAGTAAAACACTATGAAAACAAATGTAACTCCAGTGTTGATTAAGGTGTCAAGCGATTGAATTGTATTGGTATATCAATAGCATTCTCTAGCAAATAGGAAACATAAATTTAAGCCACATCTTTTTGGTTTGAAAAATATTGATTTTTTGCAAATATTTTTCAAGTTTAAAACATAATTGTATTTGAATTCAAGTAAAAATCCAAACAAATTTTCATGAATTTTTAGGTATTTAGTGCTTATTGCATATCCTAAACTAAAGTATCTAAAACAATTACAGAAATCGTATTCTTATTGTATTTTTTTGAACAGTCGACTTATAGAATCGTATCCCGATGATATTTAAATTGTGTATTTTTGTATGTGCTCTCCTCTGCAGTTACAACGAAAATACAATACTCAACATTCTCCTTTGTAGTAGGACACCCTATTAGTTGCTGTAAACCAATCATAATTTCTTCTTTCACCTGTTTCATAGTTAAGTTAACTTTACATTTGTACTTCTTTTATTTTCTCATTTTATAATTCTTCATCGTAAAACAAACTCTGATTTTCCACTTAATTGACCATCTAAATATCTTTTTGACCACAACAATTCCACATATGTATGGCTGTAGTATATATGGATATGCAACCGTTTGAGCACTTACAGTCCATGAAAAGGAAGAATAAAATAAATCGCATTACTATGCAATGCACATAAATGCATCATGCAAATCTGTGCTTCTAAATATTTATCAGGCCTTAAATAGTTGTGTCCTGTTCGTTTCGGTTCTCTTTTTGCGACTGCACTTTTAAACTAGTTTCACGTATTCCAATAATTGACAACACTTTCCAGGTGGTCTGACATTCAACATTTAAATGCTGTTAGACTCAACAAAGTTCTCGCTCTTACGGCCACGATGACCATGATGATGGCGATGCTGCTCATGATGTTAAATTACAGATGAGAATGTGTTGACTACAAAATGCGAGAAGATGAACAATAAAAAAAATGAAATTATTTAGCAGAAAAATTACATTTGACATCAAAGAATTACTTTCAAAATTGCGATAAAGAGCATAAATATACTCGTATTATTAAAGAAATACATAACAAACAATTCATACCTGCTTAATACTAAATACACTGTCTTATACTAAAGACACTGTCTTATACTAAAGACACTGTCTTATACTAAAGACACTTTCTTATACTAAAGACACTGTCTTATACTAAAGACACTGTTTTATACTAAAGACACTGTCTTATACTAAAGACACTGTTTTATACTAAAGACACTGTCTTATACTAAAGACACTGTCTTATACTAAAGACACTTTCTTATACTAAAGACACTGTCTTATACTAAAGACACTGTTTTATACTAAAGACACTGTCTTATACTAAAGACACTGTCTTATACTAAAGACACTGTCTAATACTAAATACACTGTCTTATACTAAAGACACTGTCTTATACTAAAGACACTGTCTTATACTAAAGACACTGTCTTATACTAAAGACACTGTCTTGTACTAAAGACACTGTCTAATACTAAAGACACTGTATTATACTAAAGACACTGTCTTATACTAAAGACACTGTCTTATACTAAAGACACTGTCTAATACTAAATACACTGTCTTATACTAAAGACACTGTCTTATACTAAAGACACTGTCTTATACTAAAGACACTTTCTTATACTAAAGACACTGTCTTATACTAAAGACACTGTTTTATACTAAAGACACTGTTTTATACTAAAGACACTGTCTTATACTAAAGACACTGTCTTATACTAAAGACACTGTCTTATACTAAAGACACTTTCTTATACTAAAGACTGTCTTATACTAAAGACACTGTCTTATACTAAAGACACTGTCTTATACTAAAGACACTGTTTTATACTAAAGACACTGTCTTATACTAAAGACTCTGTCTTATACTAAAGACACTGTCTTATACTAAAGACACTTTCTTATACTAACGACAGTCTTATACTAAAGACACTTCTAATACTAAAGACACTTCTAATACTAAAGACACTGTATTATACTAAAGACACTGTCTAATACTAAAGACACTGTCTTATACTAAAGACACTGTCTTATACTAAAGAAACTGTCTTATACTAAAGACACTTTCTTATACTAAAGACACTTTCTTATACTAAAGACTGTCTTATACTAAAGACACTGTCTTATACTAAAGACACTGTCTTATACTAAAGACACTGTCTAATACTAAAGACACTGTCTTATACTAAAGACACTGTATTATACTAAAGACACTGTCTTATACTAAAGACACTGTCTTATACTAAAGACACTGTCTTATACTAAAGACACTTTCTTATACTAAAGACTGTCTTATACTAAAGACACTGTCTTATACTAAAGACACTGTCTTATACTAAAGACACTGTCTTATACTAAAGACACTGTCTTATACTAAAGACACTGTATTATACTAAAGACACTGTCTTATACTAAAGACACTGTCTTATACTAAAGACACTGTCTTATACTAAAGACACTTTCTTATACTAAAGACACTGTCTTATACTAAAGACACTGTCTAATACTAAAGACACTGTCTTATACTAAAGACACTGTATTATACTAAAGACACTGTCTTATACTAAAGACACTGTCTTATACTAAAGACACTGTCTTATACTAAAGACACTTTCTTATACTAAAGACTGTCTTATACTAAAGACACTGTCTTATACTAAAGACACTGTTTTATACTAAAGACACTGTCTTATACTAAAGACACTGTCTTATACTAAAGACACTGTCTTATACTAAAGACACTGTCTTATACTAACGACAGTCTTATACTAAAGACACTTCTAATACTAAAGACACTTCTAATACTAAAGACACTGTCTTATACTAAAGACACTGTCTAATACTAAAGACACTGTCTTATACTAAAGACACTGTCTTATACTAAAGAAACTGTCTTATACTAAAGACACTGTCTTACACTGTCTTATACTAAAGACACTGTCTTATACTAAAGACACTTTCTTATACTAAAGACTGTCTTATACTAAAGACACTGTCTCATACTAAAGACACTGTCTTATACTAAAGACACTGTATTATACTAAAGACACTGTCTTATACTAAATACATTGTTTTATACTAAAGACACTGTCTTATATTAAAGACACTGTCTTATACTAAAGACACTGTCTTATACTAAAGACACTGTCTTATACTAAAGACACTGTCTTATACTAAAGACACTGTCTTATACTAAAGACACTGTCTTATACTAAAGACACTGTCTTATACTGAAGACACTGTCTTATACTAAAGACACTGTCTTATACTAAAGACACTATGTTATACTAAAAACACTGTCTCATACTAAAGACACTGTCTTATACTAAAGACACTGTATTATACTAAAGACACTGTCTTATACTAAATACATTGTTTTATACTAAAGACACTGTCTTATATTAAAGACACTGTCTTATACTATAGTCACTGTCTTATACTAAAGATTATATCTTCTAGTAAACACATTTTATGGTACTAAAGACACTGCAGTAATTTAGAAAATGTTTATTTTCATGAATGATCTTGGAAACAAAAAATAGGTACATATTTTAAAAGGCTTTATACGGCAATGTTGGGTACTTTTAAAATTTTCATAAGAAACTAACTTACAAACTCTCAATTAGGCTATTATACTCCCTAGTTAAATAAAAATCCAAAAAAAAAAAGTTTTAAAAGTTATTTCTCTATACAGCATGATATTTAATAACTAATCTTTATATTTGCCAATTTAGAGATATTTAGTGACCAGTTTATTTTCTAACAGAAGCCTTCAAAATGTGTTTATTTTTTCAAACCACTTGCTGTATGTTGAAATATGAGATATTGTTGCAAAGTGCAGCAGCTAGAATTTTAACATTAAAAATATGCTAAATCCTTGTTGTTCATAAACATCAATATGTTGTTTTTGTTTTTTTTTCTAACAAGATTGGTTGCAATTTTATAGAAAATAAGAGAGGAAAAAATAACACAAGATCTATCTAAAACATGTTATCAATTATGCAAAGATCATATATTTATTGAACAACCTGATATTAGATTTCCTAATGCTGCAGCAGCAGCAACTGCTAATATTGCTCTGGTTGTCTTCGTGGTTGTAATCCTAGATTGTTTAAAAGCAAACAAAAAAATAAAAAAGTAAATAAATGCAAAACATGAACTTGTAGATAATGTTTCAGGTAACACACACTGCAACACCTGTGAATGTGTGTGTTTATGTTGGTCCTCATTTCAACAAACGGCCAACCAACCAACATACTGATCAACCAACAAACTTGGAACATGTAAGTTTGAGCATCTAGCGATACAACTGCTTACCAACGAATACAATATTTACAATGATTCTGAAATATTTTTGTTTTCCAAACATGTTACCAATTCGTTAAGACTTACACATACAAGATCTTCCTACTACAACAGATAGTTAAATGGATTAAATCCTTTCTTAGTTAGTACTTAAAACATGAACTTTTAGGGTAAAAAAAGACAAGTCCAAAAACAAATTTAAATTATAAATTTAAGCATTTAATCATATATAGGACTTAATTGATTTATTAAACATACAACATTTTAATTTCTTTAAATTATTATTTAAATTATATATTCATTTCCTATTATTCTTTAAGAAGCCATTCCTTGCAAGCCCATTAAATTCACTAAACTAAAGATTATTTTCTTTTTTTGTATTTAATGTAAAGTCTCTTTTTTTTGTAACTCTTGTTGTAGTTGCATGTTTTCAGATAATCTTAAATGTAGAAATATTTAAATAAATTGTTAAAGATTATTATCAGTGAAGGATGAAACAAATAAAAAATATATATATAGTAAATCGAAGAAAGAAAGATGGACAATTGTATAACATGAGATATGAAAGCAAAAACCAAGGCCAGAGAACGTTAAGCAGATAGAAATGCAACAAACGTTAGTTATCAAAACAAGATACGAAAGTGTTAGATACATTTTGAGTTTTGTCTTTTTTGTTTTTTTGCTAAGGCCAGCAAAAAAAAAAATTCACATTTATTGGTAGATATTTAAACCAAACACTATATACATTTTAACAACTTAAAAAGAACAGCTGCACTTAAAAATGTCTTAACACTCTAATACGCTTTTTGGGGGTTTGTAAATTAGAATTGCAAATAATGAATTTTTGGTATTTATTTCTTGGAAAAAAAAAAAAACAAAACGAGGAATAAATAGCAAATGCTTTGAATGATTTTTATGCAAATTGCTTACAACACATTTTAAATTAGTTCCACAGGGATTAAATGTTAAGAAATAGTTTTGTTTGAAATTGCATTTAACAGCTTAAAATACAAAGTATATACTTGTATTTGTGCTGGAACACAGTAGATGAAATAATTATAAGCTGAATTGCAAGGAAAACGGTAATAGTAGAACAGTTTATGTCTATATACTAAAGACAGTGGCTTGATACTAAAGACAGTGTCCTTATACTAAAAACAGTGTCTTTATACTAAAGACAGTGTCTTTATACTAAAGACCAGTGTCTTTATACTAAAGACCAGTGTCTTTATACTAAAGACCAGTGTCTTTATACTAAAGACCAGTGTCTTTATACTAAAGACCAGTGTCTTTATACTAAAGACCAGTGTCTTTATACTAAAGACCAGTGTCTTTATACTAAAGACCAGTGTCTTTATACTAAAGACCAGTGTCTTTATACTAAAGACCAGTGTCTTTATACTAAAGACCAGTGTCTTTATACTAAAGACCAGTGTCTTTATACTAAAGACCAGTGTCTTTATACTAAAGACCAGTGTCTTTATACTAAAGACCAGTGTCTTTATACTAAAGACCAGTGTCTTTATACTAAAGACCAGTGTCTTTATACTAAAGACCAGTGTCTTTATACTAAAGACCAGTGTCTTTATACTAAAGACCAGTGTCTTTATACTAAAGACCAGTGTCTTTATACTAAAGACCAGTGTCTTTATACTAAAGACCAGTGTCTTTATACTAAAGACCAGTGTCTTTATACTAAAGACCAGTGTCTTTATACTAAAGACCAGTGTCTTTATACTAAAGACAGTGTCTTATACTAAAGACAGTGTCTTTATACTAAAGACAGTGTCTTTATACTAAAGAACAGTGTCTTTACACTAAATACCAGTGTCTTTATACTAAAGAACAGTGTCTTTACACTAAATACCAGTGTCTTTATACTAAAGAACAGTGTCTTTACACTAAATACCAGTGTCCTTATACTAAAAACAGTGTCTTTATACTAAAGACAGTGTCTTTATACTAAAGACCAGTGTCTTTATACTAAAGACCAGTGTCTTTATACTAAAGACCAGTGTCTTTATACTAAAGACCAGTGTCTTTATACTAAAGACCAGTGTCTTTATACTAAAGACCAGTGTCTTTATACTAAAGACCAGTGTCTTTATACTAAAGACCAGTGTCTTTATACTAAAGACCAGTGTCTTTATACTAAAGACCAGTGTCTTTATACTAAAGACCAGTGTCTTTATACTAAAGACCAGTGTCTTTATACTAAAGACCAGTGTCTTTATACTAAAGACCAGTGTCTTTATACTAAAGACCAGTGTCTTTATACTAAAGACCAGTGTCTTTATACTAAAGACCAGTGTCTTTATACTAAAGACAGTGTCTTTATACTAAAGACAGTGTCTTTATACTAAAGAACAGTGTCTTTACACTAAATACCAGTGTCTTTATACTAAAGAGAAGTGTCTTTATACTAAAGACCAGTGTCTTTATACTAAAGAACAGTGTCTTTACACTAAATACCAGTGTCTTTATACTAAAGACCAGTGTCTTTATACTAAATATTGACAGAAATTTGTTCTTCAGTACAAACTTAAAGACTAAATAACATATATGTTAATTAAAAAAATATAATTTTTATAGTTCTAATCAATAGTGATGCATTTATGAAACTTTTCCGGAAAACCTTCCTTTAAGGTTTTTATTGCATATTGCCATGCCAAAAACCTTTTAGCAAATTTTTCTGCTTTTGGGTCCTAAACTTTTCTTCAACATTTCCTCGAGCATCAGCAACATACAATTTTTGACCAGAAAACTGCGACAAATCTGCCAGAACATACGTTTCGTCATCCATTATGCAGCAGGAATATTTTTTTTTATAAAATTTGACTTCAATTTCCGTGCTCTGTTTTTGGCCTCTAAATTTTTAGCAGCGTTCCTGTCAGGAACTTTTTGGGCCTTGTAGGTTTTTAAACTTTTCGTGCTTTAACTTTTCGTACCAAATAGTCCGAGCACTGAGCTAACCGGGCGGCTTTCCTACCGAATGTGTTGGGACATCTTTTGAAAATGCTTTCTATTTTTTTGGCTTTAGAAACATTATGTGGACCATTCCTTCTGAACCAGATTTTCTATCAACGAACAAGTTCTCACGGTGCTGTTGAATAACATTGGAAACAGTTTGATAGCAGACCTTTGATTGTTTGGCCCACTTTTTGTAGGACCAAGTTGGATTTTGTTGAAAATATTTAATAATTTTAGTACGCACTCTTCTCTGGTAACTCATTTTAATGAGATTAACAACAAATGAATATAATTGACATTAAACATAATAACTAAAATGTTTTACAAAGGTAACTTGGTCAAAAAAAAAATCAAATAATGCTTGGGTTAAAAGTTTTAATGAAAAACGTGTGTTAAGGTTTTTTCGATCTCAGTCCTTATGTATTACGGTAAGATGAGAATTGCATATACTCATGCATGTATCTAACTTATAAGTATTCAAGCAATTACCACACTACTTCTAAGTAATGAAGCTAGTAAGTATTAGTTAACAATGTATGTTTATTAGTAATGTAATTTCATTACTAAGTTTTGTGTTTCTAAAAATTGTTTATATAAGTTTGTCATTCCGTTTGTAATTTCCACAATATAATTTTCCGACCCTATAAAGTATATATATTCTGGATCCTTATAAATAGCGGAGTAGATTTAGCCGTGTCCGTCTGTCTGTCTGTTGAAATCAATTTTCTGAATAGCCCAGATATCTTCGGTATCCAAATCTTCAATAATTCTGTCAGACATGCTATCGAGAAGTTTCCTATTTAAAATCAGCAAAATCCGTTCATAAATAAAGGAGATATGAGCAAAAGTCCAAGACAACCTCTATTTTTGGCCTATTTTTTATCTATATCTCGATTATTAAGACAATATGGATATCTAATGATAGATATTTCAAAGTCCAATGCAACGATGTATATAAGACTGTAGTAAGTTGGACCTACAATGGGTCAAAATCGGGAAAAATATTTTTAACCCGAATTTTTTTCACTAAAAACAATTTTTTGTCATAAATTTTTGCCATTAATAAATTAAAAAAAAAAAATTAATTAAAAAAATTTTTTTTAAAAAAATTGGAAAAAAATTTAAAAAACAATTTTGAAAAAAAAAAAATTTTAAAAATTAAAAAAAAAAATTGAAATTTTATTTTAAAGTATAAAATTTAAAAAAAAAAAATTTGAAATTTTATTTTAAAGTATAATTTGGTGAAGGGTATATAAGATTCGGCACAGCCAAATAAAGCTCTCTTACTTGTTTTATATTTAGTTTGAAGTTTCTCCCAAAAATAGAACGTCAAACTACTTAAAAAAAATGTTTCAGAAACACATGGGTGAATTCAGCTTAACTGAAGCATTTGTAATATTTTTGTTTTTTTTTCGAAATTTCAACCTGTTAAATTTAGAATTATGTTTACTTATAAGATTACCATGTAGTATTTACTAATATAATAAGTAATACTACTACCAGTTTTTTCTTCCCATAATCCCATTTCTCCCAGTGCACAACCAAACATTTCAAAATGACACAATCCTTAAAGATTTAATTACAACAAACCGTCAGCCACCAAAAGAGCATCATCAGTAGAACAGCCAGAGTCAGGTATCAGATTACAAAATGTTGTTCATGTTTTTGCATGAATTTGTTACACTTGCCCAGATACAACTACAATTCGATGCAAAACAAGCGATTTTTCTCGCTGCTCTTTTCGCGTCTTCTTAAATTAAAACGAGAAGTAGCAAGAATTAATGAATAAATAAAAAAATCCGTGATAACATCATAAACATTTAATACTATTCACGTGTTTGTTGTTAGTTTAACTGTTGCTGATGTTGTGGTTATTTGTTGCTGATGATGTTGCTGCTGTTGTTAGGCTGCATGTACAATTGCATGGTTTAAACTAATAAGCTTAACATTTTATTACTTTTATTTTATTTGTATAACAAATAAAGAAAAACAAACAATTTGAAAAAAATATTTTTAAACTTCTCTTGCCACAATCTCTCTCGTTCACTGAGCTGCATGTTTGGGGCGTTTAACGTAAAACAACTGTAAACAAAATTATTACTTGCAACTGTTTGTTTCATGTATTTGGTGTTTTTTTTTCTCTCCTTGTTTGTGACTGTATGCTGGTTGTAAATTTAGTTTTTTTTTTAAGAATTTTAACTATTTTTTGTAATATAAATTGAGAAAAGCAACAATTAGACAGGAATATTGAAAGGAATAATTTGTTGGCAAGTGGCGACTTACAAATACCTCATACCTGTAATATCAAACCGAAATATAGCCTGGGATAAGAAAAATGTATAAATCTCTTCTTAATAATTTAATAATGCCACACAATTTTTTAATTTGACTTAAACTTTTTTACAGTAAAAAACTAATTTTTACTAAATTACTCTTATCTGTACATTTTAGATTTTATGTTAATTTACTAGTCTATATTTAACACTTATGTTTGAAATTACTTTAAGTACTGTATATGCAAGTGCAGGTGCAAGTACACAAGCAATTTACTACAATAACTTACATTATAATAAATTATATAGATAAATGTATGTTGTTTATTATTATTTTGTATGTAAAATATTGCAATGCAATTAAATTTAACACAAAAATTAAAAACATTTTACATTTATTTATACTATGCTGCAAATACATACCTATATTTGCTTATACATTTACTAGACTTTTGTGAAATTGATTTTTAACACGCATTTTTTTGCATTAATAGTACTATAGATAAACAGAGGCAAAATGAACTTTCTTTATGAAATAAGTTTTTTTGAATAAATGTAAGAGAGTTTAAAGAAGGTACCCGAAGCGACACATATTAAAAGCAAACCCTGAATATGCGTCTGTATGTAATCACATGTACTTTTTTTCTTAGCAAAATTGATATGAAAACGTCTATAACTACCCAACAAAAACTTTCATTACAAAGTAATGTGTTAAAATACTAAACAACTTCTAAGTAAGATGGTATGAAGTAGAACGAAACAAATAGTAGTCGGACGGGGCACAGTCTGGACTATAAAGCGGGTGAGGCAAAACTTCCCGACCACTTCATTCTAAATACTTTTTAACGGGTATTGCAACATGTGGCCAAGCGTTGTCATGATGGAATATTACGGTTACATGTCTGGTTGCGTTTTTCAGTCAATGCTCGCTTCAAACCAATCAGTTGTGTTCGGTACAGGTTCCCTGTGATGGTCTGGTCAGATTTCAGCAGCTCATAATAGATAATACCCTTTAGCCCCCATCAAAAACAGAGAATTACCTTAGCACCCTGGATATTTGGCTTTGGTGTCGATTCGTCTAGTTGGCATCCTCTTTTGTATACATTCGTTGATGTAAATTTCGGTATTTATAGAGCTCTATGTAACTAATGTTTGGCTTCTTTTGCCGCAACTGCATATTGCTTGCCATGTCAAGAACTTTTTGGGAACATTTTCTGCTTCTGAGTCCTAAACTTTTCTACAACATTCCCTCGAGCATCAGCAACATAAAAATATTGACCCGAAAGCTGCGAAATATTATCCATATACTTATACGTTTCGTCATCCATTATGCAGCAGATATATTTTTTATTCAAGTTGCGTGCTCTGTGTTTGGCCTCTAATTTTTTAGCAGAGTTCCTGTAAGGAACTTTTTGAACCTTGTATGTTTTTAAGCTTGCATTGGCTTTAACTTTTCGTACCAAATAGTCCGAGTACTGAGCTAACCGTGTTGCATTCCTACCTGATGTCTTGGGAGCTCTTTTGAAAATACTTTCTATTTATTGACTTTAGAAACATCATGTGAACCATTCTTTCTACCTGTCCTGGTTCAACTTATTATTGTTCTATCAATGGACAAGTTCTCCCGATACTGTTATGGGAAGGAGGATAGAGTGAGAAGTGTTTGTGGATATTTGATTAGAATTTTCCTACATTGGAAGGGACAGGAAATACTTCGACAGGAAGCTTATTCCACATACGGGCGGTACGGCTAAGAAACGAATTTCTCTGTAGTGTATTGTGCGATCCACTGATCAATCGACCACGAATGGATGAGCCCCCGATGATGAATGCGTATTTCGTAAGAAACTACGTGTTTCGGGAACGAGTTCCCTAATTTCATCAGAACACATTCCAAGTAACTCCAAAATAGACTTCGAAGCACCGGCCCATACATGAGAGTTGTATTCCATTTTGGGTCGGATATAAGTGATGGAAATAGTAAGGATATCAGATGAAGTCAGGTATTGCTCACACCGTCTTAGAAACCCGAGGCACTTGAATGCCAGGACTTTTCCATAGATTTAATCGAAATTTGCTTTGTTGGAATGAAGGTTTTCATCCCAATCATAATTATATTTTAGACCATTTTCGATATGGCATTGACACTGTTGTTTAAGAAACAGAGTTTCCAATTAAAATGCCGAAAGAACTCGTTGAGCTCAGCCCAACGAGCCTTTTCGTAAAAAAAATTGAAGTTTGAAAAAGGTGCCCATCAACACATGAAATATATGTTGGTACATTCACTAGTTGCGCAGGGTGATTGTGCGCCGCGAATAACTCAGCATATTGGCCTTCTGTGGTTGTATGATTCGAATGGCGAAGCCAAGAGGAGTTGTGAAGATTGAAATCACCAGGACAACTCTCAAGAATCTTCGATATGGAGTCGGAAAGGACGTCGAAGCTAGATATAGTAATATCCCTTCCCGCGTTTGGACTTCTGTAGAGAAACCGGAAGTGCAAATAGTGTGCCCTGATTTTGAACTTAACCCAGAGACAGTTAAATTCTGCATCAAACGTACCCAATGATTGCTGGTACTGGTACACAACATCATTGCGAATGTACATGGCAATTCCGCGGTGGAAATTTAAAAGCGATAGAAAGGTATACCCTTTTATCTGAAAATCCTGTGGATCAGCATTTTCAGATACCTGCGTTTCGCATAAGGCGAAAACATCCGGCCTATGAAAACAAACTTGAGCATACACAGATAAAAAATTCGCCCTTAACCCGCGAATGTTGCTAAAGTCAAGTCGGAAGCAGCCTCTCATTACAATAAGAGGAAAATTCAAATAAATTGTCTATTTTATATGATATCGAAGATCAATGAGTTAATTGTTGTTAAAAAGACTGTTTAGTGACCCGTGTTATACCTTCGTCACCAAGCTGTCAAACAACAATTAATGCAATGATAACAATATCATACACAAAATTATCAGGGAGGGCGAAAAGTTGGGAAGAGGAAATGGTTTCACAAAAATGAGGCCATAAAAGCCCTGATCTGGTCATTGCGACAGGTCATTGTTTGGCCAACTTTTTGTAGGACCAAGTTGGGTTTTGTTGAAAATATTTAATAATTTAATTTAATATTTTAGTAAGCACTTTTTTCTCGTCACTCATTTTAATCAGATTAACAACTAATGAACATAATTGACATTAAACATATTCACCCTTTTTCTATTTGGCGTCGTCGACATCGTCGCCAATATTAAGCCTAAAAATGGTATATGTTTTGTCGATATCGATAACAAATGGTTACTATTGACAGAATTTTATACTTTTATAAGTCGGATTAAACATATACCATTTTTTGACTCAATATTGACGACGATGTCGACGACGCCAAATAGAATAAGGATGAATAACTGACATATTTTTAAACGTAACTTGATAAAAAAAAATCAAATAATATTTGGGTTAAAAGTTTTAATGAAAAGCGTGTGTTAAGGTTTTTTCGATCTCAGTCCTTAGATAAGAATATAGTGAAATTGCACAATTTAATTTATGTATAGCTTTTTAACCGCTTATGCAAAATTTTATCTGGATTGCCTCATAATCAACATATTTATGACTGCTCAAACAGTATTCCGGGCGGACATTTGTTTGGGTGGTAAGTTAAATCATGGACAGATATGGACAACCATTTCCAACCATTTTGGGAAACAAAGTTTTATCGAATTAATATTTCACATGAAATACGTTCCCTTTTCCTATTTTTCGTTCATCAACTTTGTTTACTTGGAACCATGATGGGAAATTTTTGGATGGAATTTTGTAAACAATAAACAGCTGTTACGAACAAAAGCAACTATTGTGAATGAAAAGTTCATGGGAATGTCACGATAGCAATTTTCCCTTCGAGGGAAATGGATATTTCATGGGAGCATAGATTTCACATTTTATTGCTTCACAATGCATAACACGAATTAGAATAAATTTATATATTATCATAATTCTATGTGTAATTATGGGTTGTCAACTTTCATTATTTATATCTATTTTTTATCTTTCCAAACTACACAGGATCAACAATATTGTGGCACTATTTAGCAACGTCAGTTTAAACTATATTCACTTAAAAGCTGTTCTATGATCAATGTTATTATTAAACATATGTGTTCAAAAGCTCTAATCTCTCAAAAATGTCATTCTTTTAACCGAAGAAAATAATTTGATTTTTATCAATTGTAAATTAATAACACTGTTTGCAAGTTGGGCGGTAACGTTAATATTAAAAACATTTGCATGATTTTCAATGACTGAGTGAATATCCAATTACACACATATATACATTAAAATAAAAGTATAGACTTATATTATTCATATAAATACATTTATCATGTCTGTGTCTACTATATAGATACATTCAAGACACAATTTCCAATTGTAAGCCTTAGGGCTAATGGAAAAACTGACAAAATTTTTACAAAAGACATTTATTACAAAAAAATAACATAAACTGAGCTGAACACAGTGATAAATGTCACAATATTTCTTATGTTTTAAACGAACACATTTGTAATTGTATAAAAATTAATAAATTTTGAAATAAATTCGGCTATTAAGCAAACCTAAGAATATTCACCCTACATGCATTTCTGAAAACATCTAAAAGTTTCAACTTCATTATAAAACATTGCCAATATGAATTGAGATTTTTTAAACATGAATTCAGTTTTTCCAAATTCAATAGGGCGGGATAATAAATAGATCAAAGAAAGATATACGATTTTAGTGTTGGATTGAAGCTAAAAAACTATCTTTGAATTAATAAATCAGCAGTTTCAAAAATTATAAAAAAATTTCATTAGACCGGTACTGTAAAAACTCAACATTTGGGAGTAAAACTTCTTCAAGACAATAACTTTAATAGCAAGAGAGTTTAAGAAATTTTAAAAATTACTCCCCGGGATGTTATCAATAGTCTTAAATTTAAAATTAGTTCTCGAACTGGTAGCCGCGGGGAATATGAGGCTGGTCCCGGTTGCGAAAAAACTCTTATTTCTTAAAAAAAAAAACTGTCGTTTGTATACAATTCTGGTATCTCTGTAGAATACGAGGTACCACATGTCATGTCTAGGATTTGACATCTGATTCAAAATAACTTAAAAAGAGAAACATGTGATATTTTATGATCGAACTTAAACTGTCGATGCTGAATACAAATACCAAAAAAGGCGGTATTTGGGGCGGGGTAAAATAATAATGTTTACATTTCTGGAATTGTCTTAACCTAATCTTTAATTCTGGGGGTAACTAGGTACATTTTTTGGACCCACCCTAATGTACATAATTCAAACCATTTCTGAGTTTCTATTCTAAATATTATTGATATTATTGACTTTTTCTTATTGTAATTTGCCTCCCGAATTTTATACTTATTTGTCATTTATTCACACTTAGTTATTCAAGTGTAAACAACTAATTTACACAGCCTTACAAAAGTTTACATACGTTTGAAATTTAATATTTTTTTTGGAAAATATATAATTTTAGAGTTGTAAATACGTTTTTGTTTAATGCACTTAAAAAATATATTTCCACCATATTTTATAATATGTTGTTGGTATTTTAAATAAATAACAATAAAACACGAGTAATTGGTATCCTTTTAATGTTACATAAGTTTACATACTCTGCAAAAAAAAATTTTGTACCGTTAAAATGTTCGCTACAATTTTTATGATACTTTGTGTAAAATCAGTGATAGAAAGTTTACTTTCACTAAATGTGATCACTCTGGCAAAATAAAATCGAAAAGTATTTTTAGTGGAAGAAAATGGGCAAAGGCAAAGAAATTTCTGAGCCAATTCGAAAAACCATCATTAAGTTGAGAAATTATGGCAAATCTTTTAATGAAATTGGAATTTTATTAAATCAAAGTAAAAGCACAGTCCAAACAATAATAAAAAATTTCAAAGAAAATTGAAATTATGAATGCAAAGCTCGTAGTAGGCTTCCCCGCATTCTCGACAAACGAACAGAACGGTCAATTATACGTTCCATTCAAGAAAATCTTAAGCTAAGTGCCGTCGAACTAAACCGGAAAATGAGAACAAATCTAGAAATTACCGTTTCTGATCAGACTGTTCGCCGATGTATCAAGAGAAATGGGTACAATAGCAGAGTTGCCAGAAAAAAACCATCACTTAGATCTGTGAATATCCAGAAGCGCTTAGAATATGCCCAAAAATACGAAAATGTTCATGTAAATACCCTACATTTTGGGAGAGGGTAATATTCACAGATGAATGTAAATTTATGGTTTTTGGAGGTGATGGACGAACAAAAGTGTGGCGAAAGCCTAATGCGAGTTAATACCACAAAATGTTAATTGCACCGTAAAACATGGAGACGGGTCAGTCATGGTCTGGGGATTTATGGCGGCAAATGGTGTCGGTAAGCTCAGGTTCATCGATGGTACTATGGATGAGGCCATGTAAATCGATATTTTAAAGGATAGCTACCTTCGCAGCGTCCAACTTTTAGATCTGGAGGACAACGCAATATTTCTCCAGGACAACGATCCGAAGCATTCATCAAAGTTAGTTAAGAAATGGCTTCAATATAACGTTAAACACAAATAGGAACATCCCCCGCAGTCCCCCAATTATAATGTTATTGATCATTTATGGGATTTTTTAAAACGAGGTCTAAAAAATCGACAAGTAACATCAGTTCCAGCACTCAAAGAAGCGTTGATGGAAGAATGGAGCAAAATTACTCCAGAAATAACAAAAAAATTGGCTTTGTCCATGCCAAATAGATTATCTTCTGTAAATAAAAAAAGTAATTAAAGAATTTTTCACTAAATATTTCTTAATAAATATGAAATATATTAGGGGTATGTAAACTTTTGTAAGACAGTGTATATCATTCCGTTTGTAATTTCCACAATATAATTTTCCGACCCTATAAAGTATATACAGTGCTCTCGCGGTAACGTGAACTAATTAAAACCAAGGGTGTTCATGTTAGTGAAATTGTTCACGTTAGCGATTGTCGAATTTCAAGGAAAAAATATAAAATTTTATAATATAAACCTGTGTTTTACACGCTTGAACGTGAAATTCTTTTATTATTATTTTCATTATTAAAATATAAAACAAATATAATTGATTGAAATGCGTTACAAAACGAGATCACGAGAAAATATACATTGAAATAAAATTACTCATACGTTGCTTTACAAAAAATATTAATTTAGAGGATATAAACACATTTTTAATATAAGGGGATTCCCTAAACTTTAAAAATCGAATTTAATGTATGTATTTCAGTGTTGTCTACATGCTTAGCAAACAAATGCAGTGAAAAAAACTGTTCACGTTATAGAGCTTTCTGAGTTCGTTCACGTTACAGAGTAGTCAATGTAAACAAAAGCTTGTTCACGTTAGGCGGTGTTCACGTTACCGCGAGTGCACTGTATATATATTTGTCATTCCGTTTGTAATTTCCACAATATAATTTTCCGACCCTATAAAGTATATATATTCCGTCTGTCTGTCTGTCTGTCCGCCTGTCTGTTGAAATCAATTTTCCGAAGACCCTAAATAACTTACAAACTTGATTCATACATCAATATATCGGGAATTCTTCCGGCTCGGTTGGTATTTAAAATCGTGAAAATCGGCCCACAAATGGCTGAGATATAAGGAAAAAACCGGGACAACCTCAATTTTTGGTCTATTTTAGATCTATATCTGGATTACTAAGAGCTAGTTTCTGGGATAAAGGTAATCTACATTCTTCGTTTAAAACTAGATTAAACTAAAAATTGTGTTTCTCACTTATTGTTTATTTAGTATATAATCTAGGTTTAACTGAGTATCATTGGCGAGTTAAACCTAAGTATAAAATGCCAAAGCACAAACAACTGAAAAATAAAATAAACAATTCTGCACTTTGTTTGATTTGCTTTATTAACATCAATATCATTTTTAATATACATTTTACATACTTTAATGTCACTTTTTCGTTTACAAAGTTAAAATTTACATAATAAGTTATGTACGCGGTTGCTTTTTCTTATAAAATTTAAAGTATTGCCATATTTATATGAAAAATATTTATGAATGCACATGTGATTTGACTAAAAAGTATGGCAATGCTAACAAAATTGACAGACGGTAATCTAGTAGTGAGAAACACAATCATTGGTTAAATCCCGGCTAAATGTATTTCAGGTTTAATATAACAGCGTGTTAAGCTGAGTTTAACTGACAAGTAAGAAACTAGCTCTAAGTCATTAATATAGACAATATGGATATCTAATGATATATATTTCAAAGTCCATTGCAAAGATCTATATAAGGCTATAGTAATTTTGACCTACAATGGGTCAAAATCAGGAAAAATATTTTTTAACCCGAATGTTTTTTTTACCAAACAAATGTTGTTTTTCATAAATTTTTTCTCACTAAAAAATGTATAAAAAAAAAATTAAAAAAAATGTTTGAAAAAAAATTTAAAAAAAACCTATTTCGAACAAAAAAAAAAAAATTGAAAACAATTTTCAAAAAAATTATTATTTTTTAATTTTGAAAACAATTTTGAAAAAAAAAAATATTTTTGTTTACCTAAAAATATTTAAAATTTGTATTTTAAAGTATAATTTATGTTCCCCTGAAATATCCATTTCCCTCGAAGGGAAAATGGCTATCGTGATAATCCCATGCACTTTTCATTCACAATAGTTGATTTTGTTTATTGTTTACAAAATTCCAGTGGAATCAGGCCCGTTTTCCTTTTTTTGCCTTCGACAATTTTGCGTCTCACTCTGGTACGTGTGTAATGTAAGACTTCGTATAACGGTTCCTCTTCTATGTTGTTTGCACCAACCGCGTGTTTTTTAATTTATGTAAATCTGGGTGGAGACCATATAACACTCAACATCGAACTCAAATAGTAAACTGGTGGAGTACTATTAACACTTCTGATTTTGACAAAAAGGTTTAAGCGTTCCAGCTTCCTATATGAAGATATAGGTCGACTAAGGACCAACTTGAATCGACGTGGGACAACCTGGCAATTTGAGAGTCTTGTTACTCCGCCAACAAACTTTAAATTAGAAAAATAAAAATTTTTCGTGAACAAAGTTGATGAACGATTGCTTACTTCAACTTATGGTGAATGTGTTCTATCAGTTTCAACGTGCGGGAGATGGTTTGTTCGATTTAGAATTGGTCATTTTGATACTGAAGACAAAGATTGCACAGACCAGCCTAAAACGTTTAAAGACCAAGAATTGGAAGCATTTCTTAATGAATATGGTTGTCAAACTCAACAAGAGCTTGCAAAAGCTACTCAAGCAGCAATTGTAAAACGTTTAATTTTTTCACCGAATCATTACATGCGATGAATAATGGATCTATTTTAATAATCCAAAGCGTTAGAGATCGTGCGTGAATCCCGGCGCTAAGGTAATACAAAGGGGTCCTATCTATTATGAGCTGCTGAAATCTGGCCAGACCATAACAAGGAACCTGTACCTAAAGCAACTGATTCGTTTGAAGCGAGCATTTGCCGAAAAATGCCTGAAATATGACATGAAACCGTAATATTCCATAATGACAACGTTTGGCCACATTATGCAATACCTGTTAAAAACTATTAAGAAATAAGTGGTTGGTAAGATTTGCCTCACCCGCTTTATAGTCCTGACCTTGCCCCATCCGACTACTATTTGTTTCGATCGATGTACATTGCTCTCACTTTGGAATAGAGTATCCAAAATTGTCTTGATTCGTTATTGGCCTCAAAAGATAAGCAGTTCTTTTGGCTCGGAATCCATATGTTTCCAGAATAAATTTATTTTGTACAAATGTTTCAAAATAAAAGCTAAACATTTGAAAAAATCCCATATTTTTAAGATAAGTTTGTTTTGTGTAGGTAGACTAGTACAAAAAAATTTCATTATCTAGGGTGTTTTTTTAAACAAAAACTTTTAATTAAAAATGAACACAAAAACTATAAAGAAAAAAACTCAACACCTCCTTTTTCGATGCAAACGCAATAAATATAACATTTTACTTTGAATCTTTTGTAATTTTACACACGTATTTAACAAATCTTATTGTGTATAAACACAAAGTAACAATTTTTAATAAAATTATATACAATATACTTAATTGAAACCTTGATAAATTTAAACAACATCATTTGAAACATGACGTCCAGAGGTGCAACAAAAAATTTGTTATCTCTATAAAATAAAACAAACAACTTTCGACTTATATGGACTAACAACAAACTAAATAATAATAATAATAAAAATTATGATTTTTTTTTTTTTGTTTTTTTGCACAAATAAACAAACAAAAATAAAAACATTAAAAAGGCAGTAAACCATCATTAGTAGCGAAAAAATCCATACTTACAATGAGACAACAAAAAAACACAAAAAAAAAAAAAAAATCTTAAAACTCAATACTGCAACTGAAGTGCAGTAAAAATGTTGAAATAACATGAGAAAAAAAGAAATGATCTAGACCAAAAATGGTGTCTCATGCGTACAAACGTACAAATGGACGACATCGTCGTCATCGAAGAAACATTGCTGTGTTCAAACGCGCGCTCAATGTAGAGCGGAAAATATTTTAACACATTTAAACTGTTGTTGTACAACGCTGCTGTTGGTTGCGTACCCCGTGCTTATGGCAAAAACAAAAACAACTAATGGCAAGATTCTCACGCGACATGATCATAATTCATAATTTAGTGTCATTTTCCCCCTCTACAAACTTTACAAATTTCGGTTATGGGACAGACAGACACAGACAAATCAAAGAAGGCTTTATATTTTTTGTAGGCCAACTTTAGAGAGAGGGTCCATGGATGTTCACACACACACACACACACTTAAATATATATTTAAGGTACACACTTGGAATGGTCAGCTAGTTAGGAGAAAAATATACATAGATACATTTTCCAAACAGTCATATTTTTGTATTTTTTTTCTTTTTATTTTTGGTTTGTTCGTACAACCATAACGAAATGTTGTTGAACATGACAAGGAGATCATGTTTATTTAACAAATGTTTTTCCAAAAAGAACAACAACAACAAAAATAAACACAACAACATTGCTGTTATTTTAAAAATAACAACAACAAAAAAATATAGAAAATAAATGATAAATTATTGAATTTTTCAAAGATTGTGTGTGCAGTCTGGAAACCAGATATTTTTTTTACAAGTTTTATGTGACTATAATTTAAGTTTACACATGAATCTCTGTAAAGGACACGGCTAAAAATTGTATGTCTCTTAACAATAATAGAATAGTACTATAAACTAGGGTACTCCAGACAAATATGTTTGAAAATTTGTCCTCAACTCTTTCTACAACAGTCTGCTACAACAGTCTGACAAAACAAAAAACTTTATTTAAAACATTTGTCAGAATGGAATCAAAATGAGATTTTATTTTAAGTATTCAGAAAAGAAGACTTGAATAAAGGATTTTCGGGTTTAATTTCGGAAAAGAACAAATGAGATAATGAGATTTTCCTTTAGAATTCAGAAAATAAGATTTGAAAATAGAATTTTCTGGTTTTATTCCACAATAGAAGAACTTCAAATTCGAAAAAAAAACAATTGGAATTAATGTATGGACAAAAAAAGGAAAAACTTTAAATATAAAATAAAAACAAGTAAGAAAGTATGTTCGGTCAAGACCGACCATAAAATACCCTACACTAAGTAAATGAGCAAAATGTTTTTTCTTTAAAAAATTCAATAACTTATTTTCGTGAATGATTTTTGGAAGACGACCTTATATGGGAACTATATCATCATAAAATTAGGCATGATTTCCATATATACAAAACTTATTTGGAGCAAAATTGGTGTAGATACCTATATAAATTAAGCATTTATGACAGATAAAGTCCAATTTCGGTAGGACATTTGTATGGGGGCTAGGTGAAATAATGAACCGATTCCAGCCATTTTCAATATCGACATATCTTTAAAATTGCGACCTGTACTTTGCGCACAAGGTTTACATGGACAGCCAGCCAGCCAGCCAGCCAGACGGACATCGGACGGACATCGTGTAATCGACTTAGAAAGTCATTCTGAGTCATCGTTTAAGGTGGGAGTTAGACTAATAATTTTGGGTGTTATACACATCTGCACAAGCGCATAATACCCTCCCCACTATGGTGGTGTAGGGTGTAACAAATAAGAAAATAAAGTCGGTCAAGCCCGACAATTAGGTGGCCTGACTTCCGTATATATCAAACATATTTGGAGCGAAATTTGTGTATTAAACATTTATCACCGATAAATTCCTATTTCGGGAGAACATTTGTATGGGCTCTGAGTGAAATAATGGACCGATTTCAACCAATTTCAATAGACTTTATGCACAAGTTTTACATGGACAACCAGCTTTGCTGCTAGACAGATGGACGGAGATCGTTTAATAGACTCAGACAGTGATGGGTGTTAGAGTAATATTTTTGGGCGTTACAAACATCATGACAAACGCATAATACCGTATCCACTATGCTGGTGTTACGGAATAATAGAGAGCATAGAGAATTATATATAGAGACGAGACATTCCGATTTGTCAAACAAAATACAACAAATCATATGTCTTATATAACAACAAAATACATTGACTAGCATGTATTTTGTTGTTGCAAAAGTTAGGTTTTTAACAACAGACTTAGGTTTTTGATAATTACCTCTCGTCTCTATGTCCTATCTCTATCTACCCTATGGTGTAAAAAATGTAAACATAGAAATTTTATATACATCCCAATTATGAATAAAAATTCCCAGGGAGTTTTTTTCCTTTTTCCCATTTTTCCTATTCAAATTCAATGGGAAAAAAAACTCCCGGGTAACAAATTCATAATTGGGCTGATAATTTTTATTTATTTACTCGTTTTATATACGGAATAAAACTAGATTATCAAACAAATATTGACTCCATCCATTGACTTTGCATTTCGATATTATTCCGTAATTCAGCCATTGATTTCTGAATTCGCTTTGTATCGATGGTTGTTAACTTTTTTTTTTATTTTTAGTTGAGGAATCTAATTTTTTTTAACGGTATCTATCCTTTTCTATAAATTATGAAATTGGCCTCATCATCTAGTCTCAAACTTTTTCTTGAAAGTATTTTCTTCATAAAATTTACAATTCCGTTCCAATTTGTCTAATTTGTTAGGTAAGATTTTTAATACTAATAGATTAATGAGGAACGTCCGATAATTTTTTAATTCATTTACCAAAAGCAAGTAAGAGAGCTATATTCGACTGTGCCGAATCTTATAGTATGTTCACATTTGCAGAGTTAATCATCTCAAACGAGATTAAGCTCTAATCACTTAAAAATCGAGATGATTATCCATACATTTAAAAGATCTGTTAATCACTTCAAATTGACATGATTAAAACTTAATCATTTCATTAATCACGTAGAATCACCTGAACATACCTCAAACTGATTACGATGTAGCATCGGCCACAATGAACGTACCTTTCAAGTGTACTACCGATAAATAAATTTTTCACAGAAAAGTTTTTTTTTTTTGGAAATAATTCGGTATCTCGGAAACTATTTGAGCTAATGGGGGCAGGTGCCTTGCCCCTCAAAGTTTATCACCTCGGGTCAAAAAATTTTTTAAAAAAATAACCAAAAATCCATTTATTATCCGCAGCTGAAATTTAAAATATAAATAGTGCTTCAAAAGATCTACAAAAAATATTTAGGTTTATTTAATTTTTTTTTTTTAATTTTGCTCGATCTTTTTATGTTTTTTTTTTAGATGTGGCGGGCCTACGGAGGGTCAAATTGTAAATAAAAAATAAAAAACTTGCTAATATTTATATTGTCCATATAAAAAGTTAGACGCATCCAAAGTTGGAACATGTAAAAAGTGCCGTATTTTTTTAGTTTTTTCCCAAAATGGTCCATATATAATTTCTTTTGTAGAAAAAAAATATTCTTTGGGACTATACAAATTTCTTTCTAAATTTTGCTCAAAAATTTGTATATAAGTGTCAAATTTCAATAAAAACGATTCATAAACAAAACTTTTATTGCATTTCAATAACTAAAATTTTACAAAAAATCAGCTACCATTTTTGTTTCCCATATTTTTGAAAAAAGTGTTGTATAAATTTTTTAATTCTTAAAAATTGTATACATTTTTGAAAAGAGGACATAATTTCCTCAACGTTTACTTTAATTGTGCACAGACATATCTCAAACGATTAAAATCTATGTTAATGTTGTCAGGAAAAAATATGTTTTAAAAAAAGTACCAAACTGTTTACCCGGACTTGGCCCATTATATTTTCCCGTTTTCACCCCATTTTTGGTACTTTTCTTATCCCTATTGCGGTGGTAAAATTTTATTTCAATAATTTTCTGTATTGCTCATAATAAAATTATAAAAAAATTATAAAAAAATATACAATGTTATTTTATAAAAAAAGTACCAAAAATAAACACAATTTGTATCCCTTAATGGTTCGAATTTCCAAAATGTGATTTAAAATTTGTTTCTATGTTTATTGGTTTAAAATATACATAGGGTGCCAAAAATGTACCAATACACTGTTTTTATCCGTTTTCTCCCCTTAAAGGTTGGAATTTCTAAAAAGTACCAAATACCTGTCAGCTTTTTTTTTAAATGGAGAACATGCAATTTTAAGTTGCTGTGTATCTGTTTTTGTTTTGAAGATATAATGTTACCGAATTTAACAGTTTTTACCCCCTAAACGTTCCCTTCGTTTAGCTTCAGTCGTTCGGGCTGTGCGATGATGAATCAATCAGTCAGTAACGTTAGTCTTTTTTATACATATATAGATAATATTATTGTTATACCGTTATATATTTCATAAAATATTAATCTATTTAATTTATAATAATTTTTAACATTTTTTATAGCCAAATATATTGTAAAAGAACATTATTTTTGCCATTTTGTTTAAAATTTATCAAATTTTATTTGCTATTATTTGATCATAAGAAATTTTGTAAACAGCAAATAATTATTTGCCCAAAAATTAAGAAAATATTTGCCATTCGATTGATGGCAAATAATTTTGTTTCACTAAAATCATCTGTTTTCTTGTTTGCCTTATGAATTTATTTTGTGGTCAGATTACGGCAAATAAATATTTGACAATTTTAGTCATATGTTTGGCTAATCTGACCGTACTTTTACGTATGTATTAAACGAAGCATAATTATATCAGGGGCCGAATTACCGCATTCGTGATCGAATGAGCTATCGTATTGAAAAATTACTTCGATATCGAAATTATAATAAAATGTTCTAAATTTTTTGATCGATATCGAATGCCATAATCTAGAATAAGTAAGTTGCAGCTTTTATCAGTCGACTTTGCGCGTATATTACAACTTTTTACCGGATGGCGATTAAGTAATAACGTATTTTATATTACTTTTATTTCATATCTGCTGACAGATGCAAAGTTGAAATTTTTGGTAAAATATTAGAAAAACTAAAAAAACTTTGGTTTCAATATATTTTTTTAATATTTTTCAATATTAGGGAACTATAACTAATGAAGATACAGGCCTTGGATTTTGAAAGTTTGTAATTGTGTTGCTAGTAGATTTATTGACACAAAATTATTTCCTATTTGGTCATACTCATAGACATTTGTTATGAACAATATTTACTGAACATTTTACTGAAATCGGTCAAATTTCAACTATTAACAGAAGGGTTCAAAGGTCAACATTTAGAATATTTAAGATTGTTCATACAAAATAAATGTATTTAACAGAAAGTACAATATTTTGAAAATTAAAAATTTGATATTAGAATCGGAATATAAATTCTGGATATTTTTGATTTCGGTAACTTAAGTTACGAAATCCTATAATAGTGTTTCAGCTTAGACTGTGGATGCTATTGCTGATGTGTTAAAGTTTTTTTACGCTATAAAAAACAGTTCTTCCTAAAAGACAAACCATTTTTTCTCAGTGTACAACCAGGAAGAATATGTATGCATTTCCTTTTTAATTTAATAACTTTTTTTTGTCCGCTGTTGTTCTAAAATCATTTTCGAAAATAAGTTTGTATTTAAGGCTTAATGACATGTGATGTGCATATGGATGAATATTTTACAATATTACGTTTTTTTTTTTCCTGTTATAAGTGCTGTTGTGTTGCATTCAACCATCATTACCTTAGCATACAAAGTAGAATTTTTAATAGATGTCCATGCGTCTGTCTGCATGTCCGTCCTTCCGTCCGTCCGTCCGTCCGTCGATCGGTCGTCGGTTTAAGTGGTGGTAATAAAACCTGTTGCAAATTTGCATATAGATGAGGCAAGTTGTTAAGTGTGTGTTGCGAAAATTGCCGCCTATAAAAATTTAGCGAAGACATCTTCCCAGTGATTGCATTTGAGAATGATGATGTTGTCGATGAGGTGGATGTAACTAGATGATGACGGTGCCGTTGCTGATGTTGAGGCTGTTGTTTTTCTAACTTCTTGTTAATCTTCCAGCTACATTCTCGTGCCTAGTGCTGTCGTCCAGACAACATATTTAAACGCACAGTTAAAGTTATGGTATGTCATGAAACGAAAAAAAAGGTGGCCTGACAATGAATTTTATTTTATTTACAAAGTCTTAGTTTCGTTCGTTCGTTCGTACGATTATTGCCCGGCCAGCCAGTGTAAAACAGAATACTTACTTGCACTATAGAATAAATGCCGTCATCATCATCTTCTTGATTGTAATTTATGTAAGTCTTTCATCCATTTGTTGCACGTGGCTAATTCTTTATAAGTTGTTATTTGCCGCACTCAAAATCATTTGCTAAAAAAAGGCATTTTTCATAATTATATTTATTCATACTAGTTATATACATACATCAGCTTCCAAAGAGTAAATCATGTTGCAGAAAATAAATAATTAACTTTTTTTAGCAGTCATCATCATAATAAAGTGGGTTTTATATCTATTTTTTTCCTTCTTCTTCTTCTGTTATTCCCCAAATCCGCTACCACTTGTTGATAATTGAAATATTTTGGCCAAAAAAACAAACATGTCTGTTACTCTCAAGAAATTGTTGCAGCCATTTACAGTGCGTTAGTGAAACGTGTGTGTGGTATTTGACAAGAAACTCTAGAGACTACTCATTGTGGTGGTATGTTCGTGTCGGGCCAAATGAAGCAAAATATTTATTTGGCCAAATAAATGAAACTAATGTGACCAAATAAAATTTGTTAATAACTGAAAAGAATATAAATTTTGGAATTTATAATTTGCTACATACATATTTTTAAGACAATAAGAAAAATATCTATCTATATTGTTTTAAACAAGAGAGCTATACTTGGCTGTGAAGATTGAAAACAATTTTGGTTGAGAAGCAATTTTTGTTTAAAAAAAATCGGGTTAAAAAATATATTTCCCAATTGCGACCCAAAAAAAAAAAATCGGTCGGTCCGAATTTCTATGTTGTTTTATACATCGTTGGAAATGTATTTGAAATGTCTATAATTTATTAGATATCTATATTGTCTATGTTAAAGACTTCGAAATCCAGAAATAGATCAAAAACAGGTACAAAATTGAGATAGTCGTGGTCTTTTGCTTATATCTCAGCCATTTGTGGGCCGATTTTCCGGAATTTAAATACCAACCCAACCAGGACTATAGTGGACGTATTGATGTATCAATCATGTATGTGGATCTTTTTGGTGCTTTGGAAAGTTGATTTCAACAGACAGGCGAATATGGCTATATCGACTCCGCTATCTATAACGATCCAGAATATAGATATAGATATTAGATTTATGAGGTCACAAAAGTGTAAACGGAAATGACAATCTTACCCTTCACTCAAGGTGAAGGGTATAAAAATACCATTGAAGTTGAGAAATCGGATTCATACAGGGTTTTCCAACAAGAGGTGTTCTTTTGGTATTCAAAGAAAAATTGAATTTTTTTAGGTAAATGATCGGATGTTTATTTCATAATAAAGAGGAAGGTATGCCGTTAATAATGAAAAACAACATCAGCCAAATGGCCACGATGACCACGCTTACAGGACCATATCCTTTTCATGAAATTTTCCATAACCAAATCGAAAAGTGGCTGCCCTATGTCCTCGATAGCCTCACGAATTCTATCTTTGAGGTCTTGAATCGACGCTGGGCTGTTGGCGTAGACCTTATCTTTCACATGGTCCCAAAGGAAGAAGTCGCAAGGTGTTAAATCACAAGATCTCGGTGGTGAATTGTGATCACCTCTTCGAGAGAATTCAATCTTTGAGGTCTTAAATCGACGCTGGGCTGTTGGCGTAGACCTTATCTTTCACATGGCCCCAAAGGAAAAAGTCGCAAGGTGTTAAATCACAAGATCTCGGTGGCGAATTGTGATTACCTCTTCGAGAGATAACACGGTCCGGAAACTTTTCCCGTAAAAGAGCAATGGTTCCGTTGCTTGTGCGGCACGTAGCACCGTCTTGTTGAAAGTAACCGTTGTCCAGATCAATATCATCCAAAATACGGTGTAATGACGTTTGTGAAAAGCCCAATTCCAAAGAACGACGAGGAATGGACCAACCTGGGTTTTCTTCAACACTTTGGGCTACAGCAGCAATATTCTCAGTTGTTCTTGAGCGAACTTGTACCAACAGCTCGAATTTTCCCACCAATTTCTTTATTGCGGTCCGACAAGGTGCTTCACGACGACCCAAAAATGCTTTAGTTTTGCGAACTGTGACTGCAAGATTTTCACAATTTTTGTAGTGAATGTTTATAATTTCAATGCGTTATTGAAGCGTGTATCGTTTCATTTTTAGTAATGGCGTAGTTTCTACTTGCCAAATGTCAAAGAATAAAAGCTTCACAAGTGACAGCTGCCGAAATACCGGGTGATTCAAAATTACACCTCTTGCTGGAAAACCCTTTACAAAAGACATACTTAAAAACACAATTCTTGGAAATAATTTTTTAAATATTTATTTCTATAGTTTTATAAAAATATAACAAATATTTATTGGCGGATTTTGTTTAAACTTTTGGAAAATATTCCAAGTCTTAAGAATAAATTGAAACATAAAATAACTTCTTAAAGTATTTGAAGTCAAAACTATCCAAATTGAACTTTTTTGGAGAATCATATTTTGCAAATTAGTCTTAAATTAGATGAGTGGTAAATCAGCTCTACGCAGCCTTGATCTGGCTTGAGTGACTCTAAGCTTCACGAGTTTTTCTAAATTCGTCCTTGACCAAAGGCCCATCTAAGTCTCTGTGGATATTCTCAATTTTTATGTACCATGGAGCTCCCGTCATGGTTCTAAGAATTTTGGATTGCGCCCTCGGTATAAGATCTATAGTGGTATTGCTTGCTGTTCCCCATAATTGGATTCCGTAAGTTCACACTGTTTAGTGTTACTGGTGGACAACTTCCTGTCTTAAGTGAAAACGTTAAGTGCTTACTTTTGATTTCATTTACTTGATCTCATTTACCTGAGATAATTATCTAGGTTTCTAGATGCTACATTTAAGTAGAAATTAACCGTTTAAAGTATTTAAGGTTAAGACGAAACAGTTTGGGGTTAGACTTTCTCGATTGTGCTAAAGTTTTCGGAATATAAGTATTTCGTTCTGGATCATAATATTCTAGAATTGATTTATGAAAATTATTAAACCGCAACAATTATTGGGCTGTCTAAATAATGAGAGTTAAGACTATAGCAATTCTATTCTATGGGACCTTTCAGTTGGTCCCATCTTTTAGGGCTGTTGGTCACATTATGCCATTGAGTTGTTGCTTATCCATGCAAGATACATGTCTGCATGTTTCAACGTGTTTCGGTTTAATCTTTGTGTTCTTTTTGTATTTTTGTTGTAGTTTTTCTTGTTGAGTTTATGTTTTTCGTTATTTTTTTCTTTATTTTTTTTTGTTAGACGAAATTTCCAACGCTTAAAAGTCGGCGTAAAAACAGTTCTAGTATATGACAACTACGAGTGCACTTGTGGCATGTAATCGTTCTTGAGAGACTTACACGTAATCCATACCAACTCGACAAACATTTCTACACTCAACTAACTTTATTACATTCGTTACAATACTTACTTTTGCCAGAGTCTCAATTTATTTTTATACCTAAGTATATTGTTGGTGCCTTTTTCGATTTCGATATAAAGTCACATTCATGACAGTACGAGCATGAGATGTGTAAAGTCAAGACATTTATGAATATGAAATTGTATAAATTATAAAAAATTCATACATATTGTATGTACGACAATGCGTACAGTGGGACATATTTCTCTAAACATAAGAGAGTTATATTCGGCTATGCTGAATCTTATATATCATTCATGAAAGTATACTTTAAAATAAAGATAGAAAATTAAGGCCCGTTTTCTCAATGTATCGACAAACTGTCTGTTACTAAATGTCGACATAAATTTATTAGGCCGATAAACTGTCCGTTAACAATTTTGGCTTTCTCAATATACCGACAAAAAACATTATTTTCTGTTGGCAATACCTCTCAAAATAGATGTGAAAGGTGGGAACCCTGCCTTCAAGTGACAACATGTTTACATAAATCAGCTGTTTAATGTGGCCATCGACAGCCGGAATCTTTTGAAAAATGCATTATCCTCCATGTCTGCCAAGTAGTTAGGGCTGGCATGATAAACTCTTTCAGCATTCACTTGGAACTCATGTTATTTGAGTTCGTCCTCCATCAAATTAATGTTATTAAACTTTTATTTATAAAATCTATTTAATTTCGTTTACAAAAATACAAACACATAAAAACTATGAACAGCAGTCAGCTGTTATTTATTTATCTGTACGATAAATAAATAATTGGCAGATCAGGTCGGGTTAGCTTTGCGATAGAATTGAAGCAAATGAGACATTGAGAAAACCAAATTTCTTTAATCTGCAGTTTTTCGTTGGGAAAAAAGATAATCACCTAATGAGAAAACGGCCCTAATTATGTTAAAAAAATTTCCCGATTGTCGTTTTAAATGTCTATCATTGGATATCCATATTGTCTATGTTAATGACTTAGTAATCCAGATTTAGATACAAAATCGACGTAGTCGTGCTTTTTTGCTTACATCTCAGCCATTCATGAGTCGATTTTCCCCAATTTAAATAGCAACTTAACCGGGACTATAGCGGATTTATTGATGTATCAAACATTTATGTATGTTATTTGGGGGCTTTGGAAAGTTGATTTCAACATACACTTTATCGACTCCGCTATCAATAACGATGCTGGATATATATTAGGGTTCTGATTCGAATAAAAATTATTCGAATAATCGAGGAAACAAATATTTTTATTCGAATGAATAAACTTTTCCAGCATAGAATAAAACAAGTAAGAGAGCTATATTCGGCTGTGCTCAATAACTTTCTTTTCAATGACTACTACATTGAAAAGTAGTCATTACATAGATACTTTCATGTTTTTACTGATAACGGCTTCTGTGAGACCTAACTAACAATGAATTATTAAAGACATTACTTGTAACTAGTTTTAGTGATATCAATGTAATGACTTATAAAGGGATTTAATATGCATTTAGCATTTTAACTGATTACTTGGGAAAGAAAGTTTTTGCTGGGAAATTATATGAAGATCAGTTATTCATTGAAGATCAGTTAGAATCAATTCCATGGAAATTAATGTCCGACTTTACTTTCTTACTTGTTATATATTATTTATATTTTTATTAACTTTGCATTGAACCAAATTCTTGTTGACACACAATATTTGATTATTTGTTTATCAACTTTTGACAAAATGTTCCACTGTGCGATATATCGTCTTCTACTATGTATCATCTCTCATCTTTGTGTGGATGTTTGCCATACACTACATAAATATAATAAAGCCAATTAAATGTTAAAGAAAAAAAAAATACAAAATTGATGATAGCAAACGAATATTTTAAAGTTAGTAGAATACATATATATTTTTTATATTTATTCTTCTAAATTATGGGAATATTAACGATTAAGGAAAAAAGCCACATAAACACACAAACAAACAAAAAAAAAAAAAAAAAAAAAAAACATAAATAAGAGTAATCAGTGTTTAAAATACTTTACTAATGGGATTTATAAATGTCACCAGAGATTTTCTTTCATTTAATTAAAATTGTTTGTATAAATCTTTATGTAATTTTGTAAAAAGGAAACAAACATACAGGGGGAATTGTAACAATTCTAATAAAAATCTAGTATTAATGGAACTATGATATCGTTTAATAAAAAGGATGCAATTAAAATTGAAATTTTTATTGATTTATTAAAGGAAAATATATGTATAAGTATATAAATTTTTAAAATATTTATGTTATTGGCTTGTAAAGTTAAGAAAAAGTTGAAGTAAAAAACATAACAGGAGATGGTTTCTAAAAAAGTCTACTAAATGCGACAGTAACTGAATTTTTCTTAAGGTTGGGGTTATGAATAGGAAAAAATTAATGAAAAAATATTTAAATATTAAGATAAATTTATAAACCAGCGATAGGCATCAGTTGCCGAGCGCAATCGACAATTTACTTGTACACAATATGCATGTCAACCAAACATATAAAATCAAGCAGCTAAGAAAAACAAGTAAGATTGCTATATTACCTTCACCAAAGTATACTTTAAGATAAAGTTTGAAAACAATTTTTGATAAAAACAAGTACTAGAGCTATATTCGGCTGTGCCGAATCTTATATTATACTTTAAAATACAAATTTTAAATATTTTTAGGTAAAAAAAATTTTCAAAATTTAAAAAAAAAAGTTTTTCAAAAAAAAAAAAAAATCGGCTATCACCCTAATGGTTATATCAACTCCGCTATCTATAACCACTTTAAAATGATAAGCAATTCTATTAGCTTTCATGTAAGATGATTTCGAGTAAAATAAAGTATATATAGTTAAATCTTTTTACCGGTTCAACATATTTAATTTAAGAACACATATATTAATTATTAGCAATAAATATTTGTGTCAATTTTCTAGGTGTCTTTACCAGACGGCCGGATATTATGTTTTACCTTTTTTTCAATACCAAACATTTGTGATTATCGGGGAATATGTTCATACCGTTGCCGAAATAATATTAAACGTTTCAAATCAGTAGCCAAAATTTATAATAACTATTACTTTACCACGCCCATTCTGATTTTTGGTAGGAATTGGTCTTAGATTATTAAAAATGTTAACCTCTTTGGTTATATCCAAAAACCACATGCATCTGTCAGTTGACTCCTGTCAAAACTTGAGCAAGCTGAGTCATTTAGTTTGTGTTTGACAGCCATTGATAGCAGACTACCTCGTGACTTGAAAAGAAATTGGAAAAAAGTGAATTTCATCTGGTTTGCTGAATTTCGCTGTGGTCGTACGCATGATGCACAGTGGTTTAGTTTTTTTTTAATAATTCGGTATCTCGGAAACTATTGGGGAACTATTTACATTTGTTAAGCTTCTTAGCGCTAATAGGGAACACCCCCAAGACCTATCCAAACTTGCCCAATTTTTGAAAAAAAATTTTGGTTTGAGTAAAAAATTCCAAAAAGGCAAAGCTTCGATCCTCGAAAAAAACTCCATATTTGTATAACCCTATATGTTTCTTAAATACTTACAATACTTATTTATCACACGGTAAATAACGTCACAGTATGCACTTTTCTAAAACAAATTTGGAACAAATTTTCCCCGTTTTATGAATTTCGGTATTTGCAAATAAAAAAATGTCAAAAATTATAATGCCATTGATTTAAGGACATTTGGATCTATTTTTTTCCAAATTTTGTTATGATTTCTTTAACCATTAAAATTTTACATTAATTCAAAGTTTATATTTTTCATCATGAAAAATCCCCATATTGTTACGTTTTTACCTTTTAAAAAACGGGGTTTATTTCCTTTAAATAAACCGGATACTTTTGATTGCAAATAAAAGCAGTTTTAGTAGTTTAAAATTTTAACAACTCTTTATTTATTTAGAATGTACAACAACAACAGAATTAAATAGTCACTCAGTGTCTTTATACACGTATATAAATACTCACGGCTATATGCATAAAAAAAACTTATTGTAGATTTAAAACACAAATTTGTTAACAAACACTTTAGCTTTAAAAATCATTTATAAAAGTTTAGTATTCATAAACGTTTGTTAAAGGCACAATAACTAATGTACTGTTTTTTGTCTATGCTGGCAATGCTTCTCTGTTATTTCCCATTTTTCGTTGTTAGTGTTGCTTGCAATTAGGATAAAATATTCGTTAATTCTCTTTTTTTCATTGTTTGTTTTTAGTAATAATACATTTTTGAAGATAAAAGCTAATATTTAGAGAACTAATTTTTATTTGATTCTAGTAAATTTATATTAAGCTAAAATGCATTAATATACAAACGTTTTTATATATTTTAGTTCAATTATTATTAAAAGTATTCGAATGACGTATATTCTGTGATAAAATAAACATCACTGTTTTATAATTTGTTTTATTAATTTATTTTTATTGTCATTTTGTTAAATTTTAACAAAAATTAATGAATTTCTATGAGGAAACACATAATTTTAATTCCGGAGTGGATATATTAGATTGTGTGGACCTTCTGCCACAATGTTTACGCATTTAGTTACTACATGCCGTTACAGGTTAACAATAAATTACAAAAATGGCAATAAAACTCACTTGCGAACCTCATGTAGTTCACTGCCGGAGAAATATGGAACAAAATCTTATATTATTAAAGTGGACCATATTTCCCAGCGGAGTTAAAATTATGTTTATCAATTGCAATAGTATCGACTATTAATGCAAATTTATAAAGAATTGTCTTTAAAATTCCCTTTTTTCAGGATAAAATATAAAAAGAATACTTTATAGTAGGTTTAAAGAAGGGTCGAACGAACTTTAAAATTTGTACTCTTATTAAAGGTTTATCAAATGTATTTTGAGCTATTAATCGTTTATGAATACAACTTTATGAAAATTTGCTTATAATTGGTTTATAAGGCTCTTGTAAATTTTTATGCATATGGCTGTCAGTCTTTACTTAACGCTGCTTCAAATCAGACTGATCTGTGGTGTTCTCACGGCCAATTTATATACACTGTATTACCATTTAGAAAGCTCTATTTCTACAATGATCTTTAAACTAGAATATTCGCATACTAGAGCTTTCGATGTTAGGCATTAATCATTTAGTGTTTCCTTACTTACAAACAATGCACAACTCAAAGCTTTTATTCAATGTTGTATGTTCTATAGCAATTTCAATATTACCCACACATTTGTTAAAGTTTGAGAAGCACTGCTGTTGAGAGGCATTATACAACTTTAAACCAGCCGTTAAAACAGTAATATTTAAATTCAAGTGCAATTTCGTAACAATATTCTTATTTTTTTAGATTTTAAGGTAATTAATTCATAAGATTATTTCATTTTACAAAATTATCAATCTTCAAGTCCTAAGGTTTTCACCATTTATATAACCTTCTCCTTCTTGAGTGTGTCATTTCGTTTATAATTTTCATAATATAATTTTCCGACCCTATAAAGTATATATAATTCTGGATCCTTATAGATAGCGGAGTCGATTAAGCAATGTCCGTCTCTCTGTATATCTGTCTGTCTGTTGAAATCAATTTTCTGAACACCCCAAATAACTTACAAACTTGATTCATACATTAATATATCGGGAATTCTTCCGGCTCGGTTACCCACAAATGGCATAGTAAATTTACCACGAACATAGTAAATTTACCACGAACATAGTCAATTTACCACGAACATAGAAAATTTACCACGGACATAGTATATTTACCACGAACAGTAAATTTACTACGGATATAGTAAATCTACTACCAATATAGTAATTTTACTACATCCGTGGTAGAAATACTATGCAATTTACCACGGACATAGTGAATTTACTACACCCTTGGTGGCGTTACTATGCATAGTAAATCTACCACGGTCATAGTAAATTTACCACGAACATAGTAAATTTATCACGAACATAATAAATTTACTACTTACATAGTAAATTTACTACGGATATAGCAATTTTACTACATCCGTGGTAGATTTGCTATGCATAGTAAATTTACCACGAACATAGTAAATTTACCTCGGACGTAGTAAATTTACCACGGACATAGTAAATTTACCACGGGCATAGTAAATTTACTATGGTATGCATAGTAGATTTACTATGTTCGTGGTAAATTTACTATGCATAGTAGTTTTACTATGTTCGTGGTAAATTTACTATGTTCGTGGTAAATTTAGTATGCATAGTAGATTTAATATGTTCGTGGTAAATTTACTATGTTCGTGGTAAATTTACTATTCATAGTAGATTTACTATATCCGTGGTAAATTTATTTTATTCGTGGTAAATTTACTATGCATAGTAGTTTTACTATGTTCGTGGTAAATTGACTATGTTTGTGGTAAATTTACTATGCATAGTAGATTTACTATATCCGTGTTAAATTTACCACGAACATAGTAAAACTACTATGCATAGTCAATTTACTACGAACATAGTAAATCTACTATGCATAGTAAATTTACCACGAACATAGTAAATCTACTATGCATAGTAAATTTACCACTAACATAGTACTTTGTATAGTAAATTTACCACGAACGTAGTAAATTTACCATGAACATAGTAAATTTACCACGAGCATGGTAAATTTACTATACATAGTAAATTTACCACGAACATAGTAAATCTACTATGCATAGTAAATTTACCACAAACATAGTAAATTTACCACGAACATAGTAAATTTACCACGAACATAGTAAATTTACCACCGATATAGTAAATCTACTATGCATGGTAAATTTACCACGAACAAGGTAAAATTACTATGCATGGTAAATTTACCAGGAACATAGTAAAATTACTATGCATAGTAAATTTACCACGAACATAGTAAATCTACTATGCATAGTAAGTTTACCACGGACATAGTAAATTTACTACGAATATGGTAAATTTACTATTTCCGTGGTAAATTTACTATGCATAGTAACTTTACTATGTTCGTGGTAAATTTAGTATGCATAGTAGCTTTACTATGTTCGTGGTAAATTGACTATGCATAGTAGATTTACTATGTTCGTGGTAAATTTACAATGCATAGTAGATTTACTATATCCGTGGTAAATTTACTATATTCGTGGTCAATTTACTATTTTCGTGGTAAATTTACTATGTTCGTGGTAAATTTACTATGTTCGTGGTAAATTGACTATGTTCGTGGTAAATTTACTATGTTCGTGGTAAATTTACTATGTTTGTGGTAAATTTACTATGCATAGTAGATTTACTATGTTCGTGGTAAATTTACTATGCATAGTAGATTTACTATATCCGTGTTAAATTTACCACGCACATAGTAAAACTACTATGCATAGTCAATTTACCACGAACGTGGTAAAATTACTATGCATAGTAAATTTACCACGAACATAGTCAATTTACCACGTACATAGTAAATCTACTATGCATAGTAAATTTACCACGAACATAGTAAAATTACTATGCATAGTAAATTTACCATGCTCGTGGTAAAATTACTATGCATGGTAAATTTACCAGGAACATAGTAAAATTACTATGCATAGTAAATTTACCACGAACATAGTAAATTTACCACGAACATAGTAAATCTACTATGCATAGTCAATTTACCACGGACATAGTAAATTTACTATGAACATGGTAAATTTACTATTTCCGTGACTATGCATAGTAGATTTACTATGTTCGTGGTAAATTTACTATGCATAGTAGATTTACTATATCCGTGGTATATTTACTATATTCGTGGTCAATTTACTATGTTCGTGGTAAATTTACTATGCATAGTAGTTTTACTATGTTCGTGGTAAATTGACTATGT
Organism: Calliphora vomitoria; assembly: GCA_942486065.2. Taxonomy (NCBI): domain Eukaryota; kingdom Metazoa; phylum Arthropoda; class Insecta; order Diptera; family Calliphoridae; genus Calliphora; species Calliphora vomitoria. The sequence continues at coordinate 96,241,490 of OW818033.2, forward strand.
TCGTGGTAAATTTACTATGTTCGTGGTAAATTTACTATGTTCGTGGTAAATATACTATGTTTGTATAGTAGATTTACCATGTTCGTGCATATGCATAGTAGTTTTACTATGTTCGTGATAAATTGACTATGTTCGTGGTAAATTTACTATGTTTGTGGTAAATTTACTATGCATAGTAGATTTACTATGTTCGTGGTAAATTTACTATGCATAGTAGATTTAAAACTACCATGCATGTAAATTTAACACGGATATAGTAAATCTACTATGCATAGTAAATTTACCACGAACATAGTAAATTTACCACAAACATAGTAAATTTACCACGAACATTGTAAATTTACCACGAACATAGTAAAATTATTATGCACAGTAAATTTAAAACGGACATAGTAAATTTACTGCGAACATGGTAAATTTACTATGCATAATACCCGTGCACGTCGCTCAAGAACAACTGAGAATATTGCTGCTGTAGCCTAATGTGTTGAAGAAAACCCAGGTTTGTCCATTCCTCGTCGTTCTTTGGAATACGTCATTACACCGTATTTTGCATAAAGACTTGGGTCTTAAGGTTCTTAAAGTTCAGTTAACACAAGAACTCAAGCCGGCCGATCATCAACAACGTCGTGTTATCTCTTGAAGAGGTGATCACAATTGGCCACCGAGATCTTCTGATTTAACACCTTCTTCCTTTTGGGCTACTTGAAAGATAAGGTCTACGCCAACAGCCCAGCGTCGATTCAAGACCTCAAAGATAGAATTCGTGAGGCTATCGAGGACAGCCACTTTGCGATTTGGTTATGGAAAATTTCATGAAAAGGATATGGTCCTGTAAGCGTGGTCGTGGTGGCCATTTGGCTGTTGTTGTTTTTCATTATTAACGGCATACCTTCCTCGTTATTATGATATAAACATCCGATCATTTATCTCAAAAAATGCCATTTTCTTTGAATACCAAAATAAGACCTCTTGATGGAGAACCCTTAACGATCCTATCAAATTCTTCATCCCTGAGAATTGTGCAAATTCCCAAGTTCTAAAGTTAAAAGTATTAACATTCAGTTAATTAATAGTTAAAATTAATGTATATGAAACCATAATTCCTTAAGTATATTTTTTTGTATAACAAACATTACCTGATCATTTGTTATTATAATTGTGAACTATAGTGTTTCCTCTAGATCGCTTAAATATCAAAATCATAAATCATTTTAGTATGTTCGTTTTTAATTCGCAAAAAAAAACATGGTGCTCGGTATCATAAATATTAACTGCAAATAACATAATTAGCACTAGTTTTAGTTAAATGCCACAATTAATTTTTTTCTATCTGCACAGCAATAATGTCTTGGCATGTCTTGCAGCAAAATACTACATAGAAGTAAAAAAAATCGCATAAACAATTAATAATAAAACACGTACAATTGTGTTGCTCTTAACAAATTATACTTTATAATCAAGTAAAAATCTCATAAAACATCTAAACCAACAAAAAATAAATAAAAAAAAATAAAGGAAAGAGAAAAACTTAACTAGAAGAAAATAATGGAATGTTTTTGTCATTGTTTAATAAAAACATTTCAAAAATCTGTAGCGGCTTTGTGTTCAATTTAGTCAATTCATATCATACTCTTCATACCTGTAAAACTTGCAAGTGATCGTACACATCATGTTGTATGCAACAAAACATCATACACACACACTGACTGACTGAAAACAAGTGTCTTGTATACCGCCCATTGTATTTAATTCCATTTTTCTTTAATGATTTTTTTTGTTGTTTGTTGATGTAGTTTCTTCTATTTGGTACCATAATAATTGCATTAAAAATGTACTCTGCGTACCATGAAACATTTTGAGATGCCATACCATGATCAGCTAATTCCAATAGACCATACCCATACTCTAATACCTACATTCATACTTACATACAAACATCATTCAAAGTACATGCATACATACATACATTTTAAATAAAATTTTAGAAAATGTGGGGTGTGGGGACAAATACATATTTCAACAAACGAGTTGGGGTTCAATTCCTTTTAGACGACGTGATCTTGTTACTGATCTCTCGCTAAACTCATGTAATCCATCATTGTTGGGCTTGTGACAATAGTTTGAGATTTTATGTCGATTGTAGTCTTTTATAAAACGTTTTAGTTAAATGTGAGTACATTATGGTTGTATGGAATGGGATGGATGGATGGTGGTGTGATTGTTGCCTGGTTTGTTTGTTCACTACTTTGCCATTAAGCCAACAAACAGTCTTTATGACGAGGAGAATGCCATAAGCCGGGCGTTATTTTAAGCCATTGTTTAGGTGTCATTGCAAGAAAACAAAAAAAAAAAAGTTCAATTCACATAGAATTTATTTTGGTACTTAGATCCATTTAGAGATAATAATATACGAGTAAATTGAAAATCATGGTAAATTTTTTGTTTGTCGAAGTGAATTTTAAATAAATCTCGAACCATATTAAGATTTTATTTTTTATTTGTAAAAGGTTTAGAGCAGTGCTGGGAGTTTTATGCACTTAATAATGTAATATTTGTAAAACACTGCTGTAGTGGGTATTTATTAAGAAATATGCTCTAACAACTGCAAAAATATGCTTTATAAAAAGAAAGATTTGCTGATAATACTAATTTAATCCATTAAAATATGGGTTCAGATCCTAAGGACTGAGATCGTAAAATTCTTAACACACGTTTTTCATTCAAACTTTTAACCCAAGTATTATTTCATTTTTTTTATCAAGTTACCTTTGTAAAGCATGTCAGTTATTATGTTCAATGTCAATTATTTTCATTTGTTGTTAGTCTGATTAATATGAGTGACCAGAAAAAAGTACAGACTTCGCTATCTATAACGATCCAGAGTATATGGGGAAGCAAATGAAAAATGTAGAAATTATAAACGGAATGACAAACTTATACAAGGTGGCGCAAAAGTAATCCTCCTATCAGAAAATGCTATAAATTTTGCGATTGGCCCCTAATGTCAGTTCTGTTTTGACATTTGTGTAGTAAACACATGAGAAAAACACGTTAATTTGACCAATAATCGGTCGGTGACTTTGGCACAACGTGAATTTCGTTGCAGATTTCCTGGCCGTCCAACGCCTACTGGTGAAACACTGCGACGTTTAGCCGCTCTCTTCGAAGAGACTGGCACAACACGAGATGCTGCCAGGCGTGGCAGACCCCGGTGTAGCCGTTCTGCAGAGAATATTGCTGCTGTAGCCGAGGATGTCATGGAAGCGCCGTCGACATCGATCAGACGACGTGCCACGCAAATGGGTATCAGTCGACGGTCTTTACAGCGAATTTTGGTACAAGATTTGAAGATGTTTCCGTACAAAGTCCAGACGGTACATCAGCTGTTAGCTGCTGACCGCCAATCGCGTCTAACATACGCTCAAGCCATCCTTAATCACCACCAAGAGGAAGATGATTTTTCATCAAAAATAATCATGAGTGATGAGGCCTATTTCCATCTTAGCGGGTACGTAAATCAGCAAAATTTACGCTTCTGGGGCACTGAAAATCCGCGTGTAACCCACGAAGAGCCATTACACCCGCTCAAAGTCACTGTATGGTGTGCTGTTTTCGCTGGAGGAGTCATCGGACCTTTTTTCTTCGAAGACGAAACGGTTACTGTGAATGGTGAGCGCTACAGAGCAATGATCAACGAGTTCTTTTTGCCGCAACTTAATGAATTGGGATTGGAAAACATGTAGTTCCAACAGGACGGTGCATCGGCACACACTGCACGTGCCACAACCGATATGCTGAAGGATACATTTCCCGGGCGCCTAATCTCCCGTTTTGGCGATTTGCACTGGCCAGCAAGATTCCCTGATGTGACCGCTCCAGACTTCTTTTTGTAGGGCTTTTTGAAGTCGCGGGTTTATGTCAACAAGCCTTAGACTCTTGCAGCTCTTAAAGACAATATCCCTCAAGAATGTGAGGACCTATCGCCGGAAGTTTTGGCCAAAGTGATGGAAAATGCCATAAAAAGGGCTTAAATGACAATCAACTGTGGCGGCGCCCATTTACATGACATCATATTCTCGACTTGATGTAAAAAAAATTAAAAGACCAAATAAAAATAATCCACAAGAAGAATCAAAGTTTTTCATTTTTTTTTTTAATTACAGTCAAAAAATATCGGAAGTTTACTTTTGCGCCACCTTGTATATACCCTTGCCATTTATGGTGAAGGGTATAAAAATCACGATGGTGTTGACCGATCGGAGATTGAAAGTGCGACAGATTGTGGAAAACATAGGCATCTCACATGGCTCAGTGGTATCAATTTTGAATGAACACTTGGGTATGAGAAAGCTTTCCGTAAGAAGGCTGCCGCGTTTGCTCACAATCGGGTGCACGAAAGGGAACACATATGTGCATTTTCCATGGCAAAAATCGATGAATTAGGCTACGAAATACTCTCTCTTTCGTGCTATTCTCGGGATTTAGATCCGAGGGACCATTTCTTGTTTCCAAAGCTGAATAAATGTCTCGGCGGAAAGAGATTTGACTTCAACGATGAAATCATCTCACAAAAAATACCTATTTTGATGACCTAGATAAATCTTTTCTTTGGAACGGATAAAATAATTGGAGAAACGTTGGACAAAGTGCTTGGAGCTCAAAGGAGACTATGTTGAAAAATAAAATAATTTGTTATCCAACAACCTATGTTTCATTCAAAAAGGCACAGACTTTTTGAGCCAAATACGCTTACATTTGTGGGTTATCTCTTTTAGTGAAAGAGATATTTATGTTGACAAATTGTTATAAAATATCAGTTATATATCTGATAAAATTTCAAATAAAATAGAGAAAATTCCATACAGTTATCTGGTGCCTATAAAAAGTTACACTCATCCAAATTCGGTACGTCTAAAATAGAGCATTTTACCTTTGTTTCCCAAAAAGGTCTTCACGTAAATGCGTGTAGAATGGGCTCATTTAAGCGAATGCCCTCTCAAAATTGCCCAATTTTTATGAAAAATATCAGATTTATATAAAAATTTCTATAAATTCAAAGCTGATCAAACATATAAAAAAAAAAAAAATATTATTTTTATATATAGCTTCAAAACATTAGAAATAAAAAAGATATCACATGGTAAATAAGGGCGACCTCCTTCATAAGGAAACTTAATTTTTGGAAAATATTTTCCTCGTTTCAGGAATTATGTTATTTAAGTGAAAACAATGGCAAAACTTATCAACCCATTGCTTAAATGACTCTTCGATCTATATAAGTTCCAAATTTTATTACGATAAGTATTTTATTCGGTTCGAATTTTACACTAATTCGAATTTAGAATTTTTCTTCACGAAAAATCACTAATCATGAAATCGTTTAATTTAAATTTTAAACATTCATATATTTTTGTCGTTAAAATGTTAATCCTCTAGTACTAATGTTTTCAATAATACAGGGTTTTCCAACAAGAGGTGTTATTTTGGTATTCAAAGAAAAATGGCCTTTTTTGAGATAAATGATCGAATTCCAACTTTGAGGTTTTGAATCGATGCTGGGCTGTTGGCGTAGACCTTATCTTTCACGTGGCCCCAAAGGAAGAAGTCGCAAGGTGTTAAATCAAATGATCTCGGTGGCCAATTGTGATCACCTCTTCGAGAGATAACACGATCCGGAAACTTTTCTTCGTAAAATAGCAATGGTTTCGTTGCTTGTGTGGCACGTAGCGCCGTCTTGTTGAAAGTAAACGTTGTCCAGATCAATATCATCCAAAATACGGTGTAATGACGTTTGTGGATTGCCCAATTCCAAAGAACAACGAGGAATGAACAAACCTGGGTTTTCTTCAACACTTTGGGCTACAGCAGCAATATTCTCAGTTGTTCTAGAGCGATGTGCATGGGTTTTATTCTTCACATCACTAACCTGTCCCAACAGCTCGAATTTTTCCACAAATTTCTGTATTGCAGTCCGACAAGGTGCTTTACGACGACCCAACAATGCTTCAGTTTTGTGAACTGTGACTGCAAGATTTTCACCATTTTTGTAGTGAATTTTAATAATTGCAATGCGTTGTTGAAGCGTGTATCGTTCCATTTTTAGTAATGGGGTAGTTTCAACTTATCAAATGTCAAAGAATAAAAGCTTCAAAAGTGATAGCTACCGAAATACCGGGTGATTCAAAATAACAGCTCTTGTTGGAAAACCCTTTACCTAATACTTGCACATAATGGTTATATTTAGCTAGCAGGAGACTCACAAAACTTGCTTTCCCTTGAAGAGATTTATTGCTTGGAAAACTAGGTGGCCAAGTTCATCAGAGTAAATGTCTTCATTGAACCATCAGTATATACTGAAATCACTTCATCTCGTGTCTCTCCAGATCATAAAAGTCCTATGGAGTGTGAGGAGTGTTTCCCTGAAGTTAGGTTTTTGTTTGATAATTGGAACAAACGTGTTACTGCTGAACCCAATGTTTTGAAATTTGGAGAATATTTATTATCCTAGATATTACATATTACAAATGAAAGAGATTTAAAGGACCTATTTAATTAAATGTTCACTCAGAACACTACTAACTATTCTCAAAAGTTTATAAACAGCAAATTCTAATGTCACAACAAAACGGTATCTCAAATAAATCTCTTTATATCCTAACTGATTTTCGTTTGCATATAGAAGAAAACTAAATTACATTAATTAGTAGACAATAAAGCCTCAGTGACTCCATAAACAAATCATTAGAAATTCCAACGGCTAAAAAATACACGTTTAAATTTATTACCTATTTAGCTGTATGTATTTTTATTAGACATTTTCATATTACTTTTGCTGGTTTAATCTGTGTTGTTTTTTTTTTTTTCTCCGTTGGAAAAGTGCAGATAACTTGACAAGTATATATATTGAACTGTTTTATTCAATTAACAATAATTACACTCTTCCACAACTGGGAGTTAAGTTTGTAAAACGCAAATACATGAAATTGCATTAACATATTAATAGGCCTTATAAATCACTAAGACTTCTTTCTTACTAACAGCCTGGCCAATTTAACAGTCAGTCCACCACCAACAAACCTGAGAAGTCAAGGGGAAAAATGATCTTTTGGTCATTATGCAAAACATATCATTAAGAACCACTTACTAAGTGAACAAAAAAAAATAAATAAATAGAAAACAATTCGAAAGCTCTCAAGCTCCTCCTCTCTCTCTCTCTTTCCTAAATCTTCAAACACCAAAAAGTAACTAACTAACCAACTTTAATAATAAATGCGTACTAGCCAAGGCGAATGAAAAAGATTTTCTTTTCGCAGCTAAAGTCGTGTTAAGACTAAATGATAAATATGTTAGCAAAAAGGGGTGGCGGAGTGTGGCCTCTAGATGATGCGAATTATAAGCAATTTTATCTGTGTGTTTTTTTTTTTTTTGTGCATTTTTCATGCGTAAGCGGAAATTGAATTTGCAAGGGAAAGCAACTTTATCATCATCTCAGCTCAACACCAAACTATGAATATAAAATTCACTATTACGCAGTTGAATGGACACAATGACCACAAAATATTGCACTGAATGAACGTCGGCAGTTCACTGCCGGTTTTAAGTATTTGTTCAATAAGACTCAGATATTTGCTCTACTTGGTCAAAGAACCTTACATCCTTTTTTCAAAGTAATAAATATTTGCGTGTGAGACACCCCATAGGAAATTGACAAGAAACAAGTAAGAAACAAGTGCTATATTCAGCTGTGCCGAATCTTATATACCCTTCACCAAATACACTTTAACAAAATCATTAAAACCAAAAATTTTTGGGAAAAAATGTGAAAAAAATTTTTTGTTAAAAAAAAAATTTTTGAGTGAAAAATTTATTAAAAACTCGAGGCAGTCTTGGTTTTGTGCTTATATCTCAGCCATTAGTGGTCCAATTTTCTAGATTTTAAATAGCAATCTAAGTTAGACTGTAGCGAATATATTGTTGTATCAATCATGTATGTAAGTTATTTGGTGGCTTCGGAAAGTTGATTTCAACATACAAACGGACATGGCTATATTGTCTCCGCTATCTATAATGATCCAGCTTTTATATGATCGCAAACGAAAACTAAAAGAATTACAAACTTATAACGGGTTTTCCAACAAGAGGTGTTACTTTGGACGTTTATTTTATAATAAAGAGAAAGGTATGCCGTTAATAATGAAAAACAACATCAGCCAAATGGCCACCACGACCTCGCTTACAGGAGCATATCTTTTTTATGAAATTTTCCATAACCAAATCGCAAAGTGGTTGCCCTATGTCCTCGGTAGCCTCACGAATTCTATCTTTGAGGTCTTGAATCGACGCTAGGCTGTTGGCGTAGACCTTATCTTTGACGTGGCCCCAAAGGAAGAAGTCGCAAGGTGTTAAATCACAAGATCTCGGTGTCCAATTGTGATCACCGCTTCGAGAGATAACACGGTCCGGAAACTTTTTCGTAAAAGAGCAATGATTTCGTTGCTTGTGTGGCACGTAGCACCGTCTTGTTGAAAGTAAACGTTGTCCAGATCAATATCATCCAAAATACGGTGTAATGACGTTTGTGGAATGTCCAATTCCAAAGAACGACGAGGAATGAACAAACCTGGGTTTTCTTCAACACTTTGGGCTACAGCAGCAATATTCTCAGTTGTTCTTGAGAGATGTGCACAGGTTTTATTCTTCACATCACTAACTTGTCCCAACAGCTTGAATTTTTCCACCAATTTCTGTATTGCGGATCGACATCTCTAACTATAACGATCCAGAATATATAGGCTCAAAAATGTATGTTTTTAATCAAAGTTTAGCTTCTGTTAATTAGCTATCTTCAATAGTTCACGAGCCACTGAATTATTTCACAGTGCAATATAAGCAAACGTCACAGACTATCATCAAACTCACATAAAGATATTTCCAACTGGGTTCACTTTTAAACATGATGTTCAACTTAAAACTTAATTAATAAAATTCTTCTTATGTAATTCAAAGCAAAAATAATTGTCTATGTAAATTTCTCACGGGAAAAACTTTAATAATTCAATTCAATGCTATCCACTGCACTGCTAACCGAAATCATAAAGCGAAATGCAGGAAAAAAAACAAAAACAAAATCGTAAATATTTTATAGTTTAAGCCAAAATAGTAACAGGCAACAAGTTAGTCAGTTGTTCGTCTGTCGTTGTTGCTTCGAGATCAAAATGGTCAATATGTTTTTCAGCACTAATTGCAAATTGATTTTAATAAATTTCAACAAACTTTGACTGCCACACTGACAGACGACAACAAATTTGCTATGCCAGCCGTTAGTCGTCTGTGCAGTCAGCTTAAAGTTGTTGCCAAAACGAAACAAACTTCCAAACTTCCAATTTTACCAAAGAAAAATTCGTACAAATATGTACAAACTGTAAAGATGAAATGTGAATGTGAAGCGACATTATTGCATTATGCTCTTGGCATACATGAAGTTACCAGCCAACCAACCAACCAAATAGGAAAACTGACAGGCAAATAAACAACAGTTGGCTAATAATTTAACACACAAATCATTGACTAGAAAATATTTATGGGCCATATTGAAAATTTGACTTATTAAAAGTAGTTTATCTATCTTTTTAGTTTGGCAAAAAAATAATAAAAAAAAACAATGTATTTTGTGACAAAATTTGAATGCCATTATGATTAAATAGAAATTATAACGGTCATAGGCGAACTAATGGGAACTGTTTGTGGAAAATTGTTTTAAAAAATGTTATCAGAAATACTGAATGGTTTCTACTGAAGCCTTAAAAGACATAAATTCATCCTGATAAGGATGGGCGACCGAAAATAAAAATGTTCAAAATCAAATGATTTTTTTTAACATTAAATAAAAAAAATGTCTTCATTTGTGTATGTATTTTTGGGAAATCTTAGTTTATATCATAAGAAAATTGGACTGGCAACTGAAAATCTAGTTTATATTGCTCTTAGCTTGTTTATGCTCATTAGTATTTATTGTTATCATATTTATATCTCGTCTGCTCTCATCTTATAAAATCTTTCTATCAACAAGAAATTACGAGGCCGGGTCAATAAGTCCGTGACATATTGAATTTCCTGACTCTTAACTGAAAAGGCAACACTACACCTGGTAGCTGTCAGTTCACTCCTGTCAAAATTTGAACAAGCTGCGTCATTTAGTTTGTGTATGACATCCATTGACTTGAGGAGAAAATGGAAAAAAGTAAATTTCGAGCTTTATTTTTTTGCGGAAAAAACCATCACTCAAACCAAGACTAAGCTTGATAAATACTATGAGAACTCTGCACCATTAATTTCAATGGTAAAAAAATGGTTTACTGAATTTCGTTGTGGCCGTACAAGCACGGAAGATGCCGAACGTTCTGGACGTTGAGGACTCTACAGCCGAAACAATTGAATTAATTTACAATACGTTGTTTGCCGATCGGAGATTGACTATCTGCAAAAGGGTAAAACAATCAATGCCAACTTATTAGGTCGAGCATTTGTCCAAGAAAAAAGTTCTTTTTCACCAGGATAATGCAAGGGTGCACAAATAGTGCTATTAAGGGTTAATTTCCATTTTTGTGTTGTTATTATAACTACTACTTAGAGTTTATTTTATATTTTTTTTAAGTTTCATCAAAATCGACCCAAAAATATATAACATTTTGCTATCTTTCCATGAGAAATTCCAAATATTGAAAATTATCAATTTGACCTTTGACCTTCACCATTTAAGGGGTTAACGTTTTTCGATTTTAGTAAATCATTCAGACTATATTAAAAATAAACTGGACTATAATATTCTAAATAGGTTTTACATAAAATTCACAACAGTAAGGAAATTGGGCTTATTCGCCAAAATATGGCCAAAAAATTAGTTTTTTTTTTCGAAAATTGCAAAAGTTAAATCGCAGGTACGAAGAAACTATAGGAGGTATTGTAAAACGTTTTTCATATTTTTATCCCCTGTTATATTCTTAATAAATCCCCATGTAATCATCAAAAAATTCTTAAATTTGTTTAACAAAATATTTAAAAGTTTGAAAATGGAGCTTTGAAACTGTCGTTAAAAAGATTACATTTTTTGGTTATTCCACCGAATAGTTTAACGGCAGTCTCGAAGACAAAAACTCATATAAAAGTAAATATTTATATATTTTAAGTAAAAATGAGCTTTTATTTTAATATTTCTCAAAATATGTTAATTTTGTTCCTACATTTCTTGTTCTGGTGGCCTGTGACACGTTAATGGTCTGGGGAATTTTTAATAACTTTAACATTTAACTAATTTTTGTCTTTTATACCTCTTTAGAATGACAATTACGTACACATTTCGATTCTTTTAAATTAAATTGCAAAAGTAATTATTTAATGGCAACATTTTTACAAAAACTGAAAAAATTTTATTTTTTTTCCTTGTAAATGCGCCACAAAACCTCAGCGTCGTTGTGCCACCAGTTAACGTTATCCTATCGTCCTAATATTTTGTAAAACCTGTTTCTACAATACATAGAACAATTCTAATGGGGGGAGCACTCTAGTGCACACATGTGCAGTTTCCTCATCCGCTCTATTCTCCGGATTTAACACCGAGTGACTATTTCTTATTTTCAAACCTGAAGAAATGCCTCGGTGGAAAGAGATTTCATTCCAACGATGAAAACATCTCACAAAACAAATACATATTTTGATGACCTAGACAAATCTTTTATCTTGGAAGGGATACAAAAATTTAAGAAACGTTGAACGAATTGTATGTTAGTATATAATGGTTTTTTATCCAAAAACCTATGTTTCATTCAAACAGTCAAGGACTTACGGAACCGCTTTCGTATTAAACAAAATTAAATCGGCCGCTTTTAATTTTAAAACTTTTCATTTGAATTTGTTAATGTTCCAATGTCGCGTTCCGGTAACTAAGCCATCGTTTGTTATCATTAATCCTCAATCGTGCTAAAAAGTGGCTGAACACTTTTAATTCAGAGCAAAATATAGAGGCTTTAACTAAAAAAACAAATTAGAGCATCTACATAAACATTTTATTTTTTGTATATTAAAAGTGTGTCTCGTTCGCGATCGTTATTAAATCTGGCATATATCAAGATCATGACGACAGCTTGTATATTTTTTTGTTAATAGTGTTACGTTTAAATCTTTTTAAAACGTTGGTGTATTTCCCTTAAACAAACCGGATACCCTTGACTGCAAATAAAAGCAGTTTTAGTAGTTTAAAATTTTTAACAACTCTTTATTTATTTAAAATGTACAACAACAACAGTTCAAATAGTCATTCATTGTCTTTATACACGTTTATCAATTCACAGAAATGCACACACACTGCATAATGTACAAGACACTTGATGTTAACTCCAACAGCGCCTATGATAAACTCACTAACGACTGCATCCTCTGCCACTATTTATACACACGCCATATTTCGTGAATCTTCTACAATGTTTTTAACGTACAAACTAGTTTAATCGAATTCTAGAGCTTTCGATGTTAATGTTAGCAGCTTAAACATTCAGTGTTGCCATACTTTACAAAAATGATAAACTCAAAGCTTTTATTTAATGTTGTATGTTCCACAGCTATGTTAATAATACCCACAGATATGTTAACAGCAGCTGAGGAAGATTATGCAACTTTAAACAAGCCATTATATTTGAATTCAAGTACAATTTCGTAACAATAGCTTCCTTAGTTATAAGCATAACACTTTGCGTATGCTCTTTCTTAGTTTATCATAAAAAATATCTCATATAAAAATTATGTGAACTGCCATATATATAAAATAATATAATAAATACAAAGGTTTTGTTGCAATAGATACGAAGTTGTAGCTTATGAAATTTTGAGTTGAATTTACTTGACTAATCCGTATTATAAATATGACGGAAATATTGTCGCGTGACAAATCATACTAAAGGTTTGAAAACAAAAACCAATACAAACATTTCAACAGGACAACTAGCAATTGATAGCTATAGTATTCCATTTTAATGTAAACAAAATTTCATTAAAAAATCATGTTAATTCGCTGATTTTTGCATTTTTCTAGAGGCAGTCGAAAACGAGGTCTATTTTCTGTCTCGTTTGGGTTACCAAGGTTACGTCTAATATATTGGAAACAACTAATGGACAAAACATATAATTTATATTAAAAATAGCGCTACAAATATGCTTTCCAAAAAAAATCTTCAGATTTCAGATTTATTTTTTCACTTTAAAGTCATACGAATGTCGCGTTCGGCACCGGAAATGCCCATATTTATGTTGATTCTGTATGTATTTATGGGAGTCACTGGCCGCTAAAATTAAATCCAAATTGTACCTTAAATCACAATTATAAATACCACTTTAAACTCCCCTACCCTAGAGTAGGGTCAAAAAGTCACATACTTACAACTAGATGATAAATTTATAACGTTTACGTTAAACATAATATACGTTTTTTCCTTCCATATACTCGTAATTTGTTTAGGCAGATTTATGTTCAATTTACGTTGCAGTGACTGGTGTGTGTGTGTTACTGTGTGTTGGTTTGTTGAGGCACAATCTAAGGTTTTTGTGTTTGTTTTATTATGTTGCCACATTCGCTCGTTCGCTCTTTGACAATCGAATAACTTCGCGTAATTTCAAATAAAAAGTAGTAGTTGCTGTTTTTGGTTCAATGCTGTATCTGTATATGCAACAATGCAATGCAATGTAATGCTGCATTAAAAGTTTGTTTTATTTTATTTATTTACTATAACTGTGGGCTAATAAGTAGCGTGGATTTCGGTTGTAGGTCTTGTGTTGTGAGATTTTTAACAGTTTTACATAAATCATTGTTGGAGGGTACGCGACTACATTTGCTGGAGTACGGTTACATGCAGTATTATAACGTGACTTTAACACATTTGCTACGACGGACGACATTAATTAAAATTTGATTGGCTGAAGTTTTTTTTCCTTCAGATTTGTTTTTTTTTTTGTACAGAACTTTACCGCGTTGCACAAGTACAGAAATCGTGATGTCAAATGGTGTTACGATAAATTAAATGATGTGTTGTTGACAAAATTAGATAGATCTTTTTGAAAAAAAAAAACACTTACTTTTTCATATGAATGATGTACAGTAGCACTCTTAATTAGCTTATTTTATATTGTTTTATGTGCTATTTATCCTAGACGTTTCAGTATGTTAAATATTCGAGGTTCATTTCAAATGTACAAGTCTCCTCTTATTAAAGTATTGTTAAATCAGCTAATTCACTAATCATGTTTAGAATTTAGAATTAGTAAATTACATAATCCTTCTCACATCACTATTTCTAGTGTCAATATTACGATCAGTCAGTTTATAAAATCTGTCAATTATATTCATTTGTTGTTAATCTGATTAAAATGAATGACGAGCAAAAACCTTCGTACTTAAATTATTAAATATTTTCAACAAAACCCAACTTGGTCCTACAAAAAGTTGGTCAAGCATTTAAAGGTCTGCCGTTAAAGTATTTCCAATGTTATTAAACAGTACCGGGAGAACTTGTCCATTGATAGAAAATCTGGTTCAGGTAGAAGGAATGGTGCACATGATGTTTCTAAAGCCAAAAAAATAGAAAGCATTTTCAAAAGAGCTACCAACACATCCGGTAGGAAAGCAGCCCGGTTAGCTCAGTGCTCGGACGAAAAGTTAAAGCAAGTTTAAAAACATACAATGCTCAAAAAGTTCCTGACAGTAACGCTGCTAAAAATATAGAGGCCAAAACAGAGCACGGAAATTGAAGTCAAGTTTTATTAAAAAAATATTCGTGCTGAATGATGGATGACGAAACGTATGTTCTGGCAGATTTTCGCAACTTCCTGGTCAAAAATTGTATGTTGCTGATGCTCGAGGGCATGTTGAAGAAAAGTTTAGGACCCAAAAGCAGACAAAATTTCCCAAAAAGTTCTTAGTATGGCAAGCAATATGAAATTGCGGCAAAAGAAGCCAATCATTTGTTACAACGAGCTCTATAAATACCGAAATTTACATCAAGGAATGTTTACAAAAATGGCTGCTTCCATTCATAAGACTTCATAATGTGTCCACTTATTTTTGGCCTGACTTGGCATCCTGTCAATATGGTAAACAAGCCCTTGAGTGGTACAAGAACAATAATGTGGTATTTGTACCAAGAGCAGCAAATCCTCCAAACTGCCCGGAGCTAATTGAAGAGCACAAAAAAGGTGTCCAAAAGTGTCACTTTGCTGTTCGAGCAAAGTGACAGAAAACTCTAGAAAAACGTTAATGGAAGGGTTTCCGAAAAAGGTTCAAAATTTTATCACTAGTGACTAAAACTATAAAAATATTTTTTTTTTGTAAATTGTAATAATAATTTCAATCAAAAAAAAAAAGAAATAAAAACTGTAAGTTTAGTGGTTTCGTTTTTATTAACATATATGTATGTTAAGAATTTTTCGATCTCACTCCTTATAAAATGTATTATCGAATTCATGAATTTTTGCTGTACAATTTATTTGTTCACCTACAACATAATTTTCATCCAATTTTTCGTTAAATAACAGGGTGTTTACCATCTCTACTCATCGACAGTTTATGCTATAACGTAAGTTTGTGATTGTGGCTAAATTTATTGAAAATCATTTAAATCAGATCACTTTTTTTTAACACAACGAAATATTTGTCGCAGATCCACATTAGTGTGTATATTCTGGGTCCTCATAAGATTCTAAGACGATATAGGTCTGCTGAAAACACGATAAAACCCTAACGAAAGGATCTAGCTGCCTGAAATTTTCCACAAATACTCTCCAAAAACATAGTTTTTTTTTTTGCTGTAAACAAATTATTTTCTAAGCAATTCCATGTTTCTAAAACATATAATATTACCGTACAAGACCTTTTTTATAATTTCTTGAAGTTTGTGCAAGATGCATACAGTAAAGATACCACACAAAGCTTTATCTCTGTTAGATTTTTTTCTTACTAATACAATAACAATGGTTTTACATTTTTATTCGATAGTCCGGATTATTTGATAATCCGGATTAGAGTCTGCAATCAATTATCCGTATTATCAAGGTTTTACTGTACTCTGAAGTTATACTCTGAAGTATGGCGAAAATCGGTCCCCATACAAGGTCACTCTGAGAAAATTACTTGAATATACATAATTCTCTTATAATAATTATTATATCGTGATGAAATTGAACATAAACAAGTTTTATATTTACCTAAATCTTTCTACCATCTTTTGTAAGGATCAGAAAAATATTTTATTTTCAATTAATTATTTATATATGGGGCATTTCATGCCAAGTGAACCAAGTTTTGGAATCGATGTCTTCCGATTGGGATGGTTAGTTCTATTGGATAGTAATTCAGACACAATTTTTCAACAAGATCGGTCGAGAACTTTCTGAGCAGGTGCTTTTTTCCCATCCATGTAACTTATTACCTATTGTTCTTAGCAAAATGTGTCCCAAATAGTTAAGACAATTTTTGTATTTTTTTTTTTACTTTTTTTCAAAATGGGCCGTTTTTTCTCAAAAGAAAGCTTAGATATTTTCCTTGAAGACCTTTTTGGCCGCGTAGTGGGATGCGAGTTGGTTATCTATCAAAATAAATGTTTTGTAAAAAAAAAATTTATTTCTGTTCAAAAGAAAGCTTTAAGAGGTTATTGGTTGCTTAGTGGGATATCTATTTGCTAAGAACAATAGGTAATAAGTTACATGGATGAGAAAAAACACCTGTGTCTGAAACAATTGTGTCTGAATTACAATACAACTAACCATGGTGCAAATTTCATCTCAATCGGAAGACATCGATTTCAAAAGTTGGTTCACTTGACATGAAGTGCCCCATATATATAAAGATAAATTAAGTCATTTAAAGTTTTAAGAAATTAATCACTCTATAAAATTCTGTACAGTTAGGACATAACATGATTCGCCACAGCAGAATATAATACTCTTACTTGTTTTCTGTAAAAAATATTCTCAATTTGTATTTGTTTTACTTGTTTATTTTGCGTAATTTAAAGGAAAATATTTACATGTTTAGTTATTTGCCGATATTAATCCTTAAACAAGGCTAAAGTTAATAAGTATATGGCCAATATTTTTGGTAACCATGGCAAATTCTGCCCAATCGGATTTTGCGCTCATAATTGTTTTAACCAAATTTAACAAATGCAAAAGGTCATAACACCAAATATTTATATACTTTTCTATGGGACTGCCACCACCACCCTATTTCCTGCTTTATGTGTGTGTAAGTTAGAATTTTTTGTCACAAACACGTTTCTAACACGTCCACAATATAAATCGTAACCATGTCTTAAGATAAGAATCTATTTGGCAAAAACTGAAAAACAATTTTTTTTCCATTCGAACCACATTTGAAGTCGAGTCATAAATTATGGGAGTAAGAGGTGCCATTTAATTTGCTCATGTTGTAAAAGATGAAAAGATAGCAGCAGCAGCAGCAGCCTGGCCAGCCGGAGATGTGAATCAATTTCTTTTAAATGACCCAAATCATAAACAGAGACATAGACAACATACCAACATGTTGTCCACGTATGAAGGAATGAAAAATCGATCTGTAACAAACATGTTGTAGGCATTCAATGGACTCTTTTTTGTTTGTTTTGCTGTTTACTGCACTCCAACGAGGAGGATAACAATCTTCCTTGGTTGCATTATTTGTTAAAATATATTGTCTTTGCATTTTCTAACTTTTTTTTCCTGCCATCTTTATTTCGTTTATCTCACTTGTAGTGTGTTTTAAACATCTAGCGGTTTCAAACATTTTGTTGGCCGTTAACTAAGAACAAGACATTTTGTTTGTTTTTTTGTTGTTGTTATTATTTATGATTGTGTTTTTTGTTGTATGCTTAGAGTTGGTGACCAATACTTATGGTCACACCATGACTGTGACCAAACTCAAAGATATCGTAACATAATCAATGATTATATTTGCTAGGCAAGCAGCATACAAAAAAAGTATGCGCCAGACAACCCACCATAACAGGACACAATTATTTATTTATGATCGAGTCTACAAAAAAAAGAGAGCGAGAGATCAAGCAGGAAAGATTTTTTCCTTAACATACATATTGCCTTTGAAAAATGACATTCTTAGGAAATCTTGATCATTAAATCATTTTAAGAGGATGCTAAAAACAAACAGAAATGAAAAATGATTTGCAAGAAAATTTTCCCAGAGCATGTAAAAAATGATCTTGGTTTTCTCCATATGACATTTGTTGCGGAATATGTATGTTGTTTATACCATGTTGTTGCTGCTGTTGTTTTCCATGTCCAATTTTGTTTTATTTTCGTGAGTGCGTGATATTTCAGACCTCACAATATGTAGCCGTGCTCCACATGCCAACAATTAAACAATCCATCATGGAATGTTTGTTAATACTCACTGCATCAGTTGGCTGCTAGATTTGTTGGCTTGGTTTGTTTGTTTGTTTTTTATTTTATTTATTTATACGGATCGGTTCATACACGTAGTTTGAGTATTTAGGCTTCTGTTTGTTAAAAACCACTAAAGACCACTCACTATAAATGGCCCCTTCAAAATGAACACCCAGAACAAATTTTTCTGTTTTTTCTTAATTTTAAATGAATTTTTAAATTTGAACTGCGTATTGAAAAGACTGTCTTATGGTTAGATTTTGTGAGACAGCGCATAGTGGGGCAAAAGCTAAATATTTTGGAAATATATCTTTCACATATTAGTAGCAGAGAAGTCTATTTTTTGGCGAGGGACCTCCAAAGATTCCTATGAGGTGAGATTATCATGCCTCAATAGCCCTCGAACCACATGTCGTTGGTGTCCATATCATACAATTCAGGTCAAAAGAAGTAGGTAATCATAGATCTATAGTGCTCGCCGTTGATGGTGGTGGCCTGGTCAACTTCGTTCTCAAAGAAATATGGACCGAAGATGCCGCCAGTTCAAAATCCACACCAAACAGTGAATTTTTCGGGATGCTCTTGCATATCAAGAGGATTGGTATCGTCCCAAAACCTAACAAGACTTTAGCCCTTTCACAATTGGTGTAAATGTTTGAATTATTTGATAGCAAATTTATGACCAGAATCCCTTACAAAAAAATAACCCAATTTATCCCACTGTTTCCGTTGAGTTATTTTCCTTTGCATGCATAAGGAACAAACAAAAATCCAATCCACTTTTTCCACCACGACTTTGGTTTGATTGTGAGTGACTGCCTTTAACAACTGACAAATTGCTTGGACCATTAAGACAGCAACCATAACAACAACATCTGCAACAGCAGTCGTCGGCTCATATTTAAAATCAGCAGCCCCAGAACAACAACAAGATCTATTTACAAAGCAACACACTTCGAGTCGGCATCATACTTATGTGTGTGTGGTACACTCGTAGTCCAATTTTAAAATTTGAAATGCGTAGAAGTTCTACATTCTTGCCGACAATGTAAAAATAAAAATTCCAGCTACTGTCAGGAACGTTTACATTTGACAAACTGTTGTGGTCTTTTTTTTCTTCTTTCCAACTCTCCTCTTAAAACTCATAGCAGTTGGTTGGTTGGTAGCGGCTGCTCTAGTATGATACATATCTATGTACATACATACATTTTTGATTCCAGTCTTTTTGAAATATTGTGTTACTGAGCAGAAGAAAAAGAAAATTTAAAAAAAAGCAAACAACCAAACTTTTAAACGAAAACAAATTTGACTGCTACAGTTGTTTGTATTGAAATTTGTATTATTTTGTAGGGGGAGTAAGAAATACTAAACAGAATCCAATAAATGCTGGCAATTTAATGGATTCAAATCACGAAGTGGTTTTTAACAAATGTTTTGCTTGTGATTTTTGAATGGCTACAAATTTGTGTGTGATCGCAGTCATTTTTCTTAAGCAATAAATTGAGATAAATTGAATTGTTTAGAAGTGTTCAGGGTCTTTTGATTTTCAAATAAAAAGTCAAAAACTTAAAATGCATGGTAGTATTAAAACAAAAGTCATTTGTAAAAAAATCATAAAAGTTTTAAAAATGAAAGACTATAGCTTGAAATTTTATTTTTACATCAAAACTCCAAATATTTTTCTACTTTTCTTTTTTTTTAATTGATAATTAAACATTTTGCTTAAAAATTGGATTAGCTTTCAAAGGACACTCTTGTGGAATATGTATTGCTTAGTAAATTTTGGATATTTTACATTTTAAAGACCAAAAGGAAATCCAGTCAGGAAGTGTATGCTTTGTTAAGTTCTTCAAATATCCTCTGTACCTATATCGAAAATAACTATGTAGTAAACAAGTTGCAAACTTTTGTCATTTTGAAGGGTACATATATGTAATTTAGTGTTAATAACTTCTCTAATTTGGAAAAAAGTATGATAATCTGTGCTTACTCATATTTCCCACCAAAAATCGATTTTTATATGAGAAATCTAAAATTGCTTATAAATCGCTATCAAGAGGTCCTACAGCAAAAAGGATAGTAATCTGTGATTACTCATATTTCCCACCAAAAATCTATTTTTATATGAGAAATCTAAAATTGCTTATGAAACGTTATTCAGAGGTCCTAGAGCAAAAAGGATGATAATCTGTGATCACTCATATTTCCCACCAAAAATCTATTTTTATATGAGAAATCTAACATTCCTTATAAAACGAAGTCCTGGAGCAAAAAGGATGATAATCTGTGATCACTCATATTTCCCACCAAAAATCGAATTTTATATGAGAATTTTAAAATTGCTTATAAATCACTATCAAGAGGTCCTAAAGCAAAAAGGATGATAATCTGTGATCACTCATATTTCCCACCAAAAATGGATTTTTATATGAGAAATCTAAAATTGCTTATAAAACGTTATTCAGAGGTCCTAGAGCAAAAAGGATGATAATCTGTGATCACTCATATTTCCCACCAAAAATCGATTTTTATATGAGATATCTGAAATTGCTTATAAGTCGTTGTTCAGAGGTCCTAGAGCAAAAAGGATGATAATCTGTGATCACTCATATTTCCCACCAAAAATCTATTTTTATATGAGAAATCTGAAATTGCTTATAAAACGTTATTGAGAGGTCCTGAGCAAAATGGATGATAATCTGTGGTCGCTCGTATTTCTCACCAAAAATCTATTTTTATATGAGCAATCTAAAATTGCTTATAAACGTTATTGAGAAGTCCTAGAGCAAAAAGAATGATAATCTGTGATCACTCATATTTCCCAACAAAAATCGATTTTTATATGAGAAATCTAAAACTGCTTATAAGTCCCTATCAAGATGTCCTAGAACAAAAAGGATGATAACCTGTGATCACTCATATTTGCCACAAAAAATCGATTTTTATATAAGAAATCTAAAATTGCTTATAAAACGTTATTCAGAGGTCCTAGTGCAAAAAGGATGATATTCTGTGATCACTCATATTTCCCACCAAAAATCGATTTTTATATGAGAAATCTAAAATTGCTTATAAATCGCTGTCAAGAGGTCCTAGAGCTAAAAGGATGATAATCTGTGATCACTCATATTTCCCACCAAAAATCTATTTTAATATGAGAAATCTAAAATTGCTTATAAAATGTTATTGAGAGGTCCTAGAGCAAAAAGGATGATAATCTGTGATCACTCATATTTCCCACCAAAAGTCGATTTTTATATGAGAAATCTAAAATTGCTTATAAAACGTTATTCAGAGGTCCTAGAGCAAGAAGGATGATAATCTGTGATCACTCATATTTGCCACCAAAAATCGATTTTTATATGAGAAATCTAAAATTGCTTATAAAACGTTATTCAGAGGTCCTAGAACAAAAAGGATGATAATCTGTGATCACTCATATTTCCCACCAAAAATCGATTTTTATATGAGAAATCTAAAATTGCTTATAAATCGTTATTCAGAGGTCCTAGAGCAAAAAGGATGATAATCTGTGATCACTCATATTTCCCACCAAAAATCTATTTTTATATAAGAAATCTAAAATTGCTTATAAATCGCTGTCAAGAGGTCCTAGAGCAAAAAGGATGATAATCTGTGATCACTCATATTTCCCAGCAAAAATCGATTTTTATATGAGAATCCTAAAATTGCTTATAAAACGTTATTCAGAGGTCCTAGAGCAAAAAGGATGATAATCTGTGATCACTCATATTTCCCACCAAAAGTCGATTTTTATATGAGAAATCTAAAATTGCTTATAAAACGTTATTGAGAGGTCCTAGAGCAAAAAGGATGATAATCTGTGATCACTCATATTTCCCACCAAAAATCGATTTTTATATGAGAAACCTAAAATTGGTTATAAAACGTTATTCAAAGGTCCTAGATTACTCATATTTCCCAACAAAAATCGATTTTTATATGAGAAATCTAAAGTTGGTTATTAATCGCTATCAAGAGGTCCTAGAGCAAAAAGGATGATAATCTGTGATCACTCATATTTCTCACCAAAAATCGATTTTTATATGAGAAATCTAAAATAGCTTATAAAACGTTATTGAGAGGTCCTAAAGCAAAAAGGATGATAATCTGTGATCACTCATATTTCCCACCAAAAATCGATTTTTATATGAGAAAAAAATAGCTTATAAAACGTTATTGAGAGGTCGTAGAGCAAAAAGGATGATAATACAATGGAAACTTTTTACAAATATTCAAATCACAACCCAAACAAATTCTTAAGCAATTTTTATTTTTTTTAGTATATTATTAATGTATACTTTTATTTTCAGTCCGTATTTTGCGATTTACAATTTCCCAGGTCTCCTTCTATTAATTATCTTGGAGTAGTTTTACGAGGACTTCCTTCCAAGTGTTGAAAAATAAAAAATATGAAATCAAAAAATTGCTAGATTTTATTATTTTTACTAGTATTTTAATAAATAGTTTAGTTAATACAATTTTTTTAATAATTTACAATAATTATCGATTAATACGACAAAATAATTAATTTTTAGTTGAAGGGCCACTGTTTTTTTCCATTTGATCCCAATTTTAGCAACTATTCCTTAATTTTGTTATCAATCATCAGTATATATAGAAACAGTTTAACTAAAAGAAGAAGCATACTACAAAATAAACAAATTTTTATATTTTACAGAATTTTCATATAAAAATATTATTTTCTAAAGTTTTTAACACAAAAACTAAACAACATGGGTAAACGACAACATCAAAAAGATAAAATGTAAGTTTTTTGCTAAACCTATCACAAAAAAATAGCAATTTAAAATTAAAACAAAAAATTCCAGGTATTTGACCTACACCGAATGGTCGGAATTGTATGGAGGCAAAAAATACGAATCAGCGGAAAATGAACATATTAAATTTAAACGTTTACCATTTGATTGTTGCTGTATCTCCCTGGTGCCTTTTGAGACACCCTATAGTGATTTGGAAGGCAATGTTTTTGAATTGGAGGCAATACACAACTTCCTTAAGAAATTCAAATTGAACCCGGTGACCGGTAAACCTTTGGAGGCTAAAAAATTGATTAAATTAAATTTCTTTAAGAATTCCGATGATGAATACCATTGCCCGGCTTTATTTAAACCGTTTACTAAAAATTCCCATATAGTGGCGGTGGCCACAACGGGTAATGTTTTCTGCTGGGAGGCCATAGAGCAGTTGAATATTAAAGCCAAAAATTGGAAAGATTTGGTAGATGATACTCCATTTCTCCGAAAGGATATAATTACCATACAAGATCCTCAGAAACTGGAAAAGTTTGATATTTCGAAATTCTATTATATACGTAAAAATTTAAGGTTTTTAACTGACGAAGAGGAGTTAGAACTGAAAGATCCTAGTAAGAAAATTAAAACCATGAATTTGGAAACTAAGGAAACATTGGCTGAATTGGAAAAAGATTATAAGCCAGCTGAGGAGAAACCCTCCACTTCCAGACAAATGGCAGATAAATTTAATGCTGCTCATTATTCCACCGGGGCAGTGGCTGCCAGTTTTACCTCTACCGCCTTGGCTCCGGTTTACAATCACGAGGCTGCCATTATAGAGGAGGATTTGGTGAAATATGAACGTGTTAAGAAGAAGGGTTATGTGCGGTTAACCACTAATTTGGGTCCTTTGAATTTTGAGCTGTATTGTGATCAAGTGGCCAAGACTTGTGATAATTTTTTGCGTCACTGCGCTGATGGTTACTATACGAACACTAAATTTCATCGTTCTATAAGGAATTTTATGGTAACATAAGCAAAGTTTTTGCCGAAAATTTATATTATGTAAGATTTTTGTTGTAGATACAAGGTGGTGATCCTACAGGCTCTGGAACTGGCGGCCAATCAATATGGGGCACAAAATTTGATGATGAGTTTAAACCAAATTTAAGTCATACTGGACGTGGCATGTTGTCTATGGCGAATTCGGGACCAAATACAAATGGTTCTCAATTGTAAGTAAAAAATTAAACTAAAATCTTACTTTTTTTCAATATTTTTTTGCAAAACATGAGTGCTATATTCTGTAATGCCGAATCTTACATACACTTTACCAAATTAGATTTACTTTAACAGAAAAACAATATTTTAGTGAAAAAAATGTTTCGCCAAAAAAAAAAAAAAAAAATTGGTGGAAAAAATAGAGTAGAGGTATGCGCGGTTTTTCATATATCTCAGACATTTAAGGGCTGATCTAAGTTATTTGCATATTTCGGAAAGTTGTTTTCAACAGACAGACAGGGCTATATCGACTCCGCTTTATATAGCGATCAGAATATAAATACTTTATGGGGTCGCAAATGAAAAAATGTGGAAATTACAAACTGGCTATAGGGGATAAGAACGATGATTTCAACAAACAGACGGATATGGCCATATCGCCTTCAGAATACATATATTTTATGGGGTCGCAAATTAAAAATATAGAAATATCAAACCTTTACCACTCATGGTGAATGGTATACAAATATTAAAAGCAGCAATAAAATATATGTATTATTTTTATTTTACCTTCAGTTTCATTACTTATCGTTCCTGCAAACACTTGGATGGCAAACACACTGTCTTTGGCAAACTAGTGGGTGGTCTAGACACTTTACAAAAAATGGAACAAATTGAGGTCGATAATAAAGATCGTCCCATTGAAGATATAATCATTGAATCCGTACAAGTATTTGTGGATCCATTCAAAGAAGCCGAAGAGCAATTGATTAAAGAACGGGCAGAAGAAATCGAAAAACAGCAGCAAGAAATCCATGAGGAAAAGAAACAAAAACGTTTAAAAGAACCCTTAAAAGTATATCGTGAAGGTGTGGGAAAGTATTTAAATATACCAGCTTTAAAACAGACAATTAAAGAAGCTACTACACCCGCCACTTCATTAGCGGCTGGACCTATACGCAAGAAAGCCTCATCAAAAGCAGGATTTGGTGACTTTTCAGCATGGTAAAAATGGTAAGTCAAAAACAATATTTCTCCTTATACATATAATAAATGAAACAAGGCAGCTTATAACAATATATATTTTCTTTATTCTTTATCTTTTGTGACTTCGATTATTTTTTCCTGCTCTTCTCGTTCCCTCCATTTTTGTTTCATATCTTGCAATTTATTCTGCCTTCTTTTACGTTCGTTTGATTTTTTATTTTCAAACGCCTTTAGCTGGGCTTGTATAGAGTTTTCACCATTGTAATGGGCATCCAGTTTCTCTAGTAAAAGTTTTCTTGCCTCTACACGATTACGCGAGGCTAAACGATGTGTATGACATTTAACTAATATATTTGTGGGTATATGTCTTAATAAAACACAATTAGAGGTTTTATTAACAGCTTGTCCTCCTGGACCACTGCCACGAGTAAAGTGTTCCTCTAGTTCCTCCTCATTTAGTTTGGGATAACGAGAATAGTCCAGCTGTTGGTGTTTATAGCGTAGGAAAGTATTAGCTACATAGTTAGAACAAATTGATGAAGGTTTAAAAATAGTTGATGTTAATCTATGTTGTAGAGCTACCGTCCTTGTTAGCAAAGAAATCATGTTTGTTTTTAATGTTTTTAGTCTACAATATGCGGCCTTTACGCAATAAAGTTTCACCTCTCTGTATAAGTATTAAAGAAAAATTATTTATAAATTTGATTTATTATTGTGAAGCATTTTTCTGTATTACCTTAAAGTAAAATTCAATTTTGTGTTGTTCCGTTTCTTGGCTATTTTCTCTAAACTCGCGTCTTACTCTTCCCAAGAAATAGGATTTATCCGTCAATTGCAATTGATTGCCGTAACGTATTAAATGTTTATACAAACGTAAAACTTGTTGTTTGGAGGGTTGTAACATAGCTTTAATTAATTTTATATATTCTTGATGTTTTATTTAAGTTTTTTATTAACAATTTCAATTTATTGCATTGTGTTGAACAACATTAACCGCATTTTTTTCTTACATCTGTTGTTTCTTACGTCAGCTGTTCTTTGTTTACTAAAAACTGGTGTTACCGATTGTAAAACATATTTCAGTTCAGGGTTGTTTATAATAGTAGCGGGTGATAAAAGTAGCAGTGCTTTCTAAACTGTTTAAGTACCGTTAGTTTTAAATTTATTTGGTTGAATTTAAAATTATATAAAGAATATTGATTGATTTATTTAATAGAAATCTTTAAAATAAAGATGTGTAAGTCTCTTGTGTTTGTAGATGTTAGAGATAAGTTGTGCATGTTGTTTTGTTGTTCGTCAAGAGACTTGCGCAACTAATTTGCCTAATGTGAAAGCGGTCTTAGCAAACAATGTTTAGAGTAAAGATTTGCGAAAATTTTAAAACCAAAATTATAAATTTTAATGCTGGATTGAAGAAAAATATTATCTGTGATAAAAAACTTATCTAATTTCCAAAAATTACTCCCTGGAAGGTTATTAATAATCTAAAATTGGCAATTAGTAGAATTAGGCTATCACATCGCGATAAAACTTTTTATTTCTTAAACCCGTAATGCTTGTATAAAATTTGCTTGTATGCAAGATTCCAGCACGACAATCACCTCAAGCACACCCCTAGGTTTCTAACGGAGTGGTTGCAATCGTATTTTGAAGTGACCTGCCTAGAATGTCAAAATATTTCAAAGGAAACAATCGATTCTTTAATAGTTTCAAAGCATCGTCGCTCTGAAGCAGTTATAAAGAACAAGTAAGAGAGCTAGGTTCGGCAGTGCCGAATCTTATATACCCTTCACCAAAGAAAACTTAAGATCAAGATTGAACAAAATTTTTGGTAAAAAGAAAATTGTTGATTTTGCAGGCCGATTTTCTCTAACATCATTTGGAAAGTTGATTTCAACAGACGGACATAGTAATATCGACACTATTTTTAACGATCCAGAGTCTATGTAGTATATACTTTAAGAAACGTAGAAATTACGAACGGAATAACACAATTATATATACCCTTACTCATGGTGAAGGGTTTAATAAGGGATAAATACGCAATTTCTTCAATGTACGTAAACTGCAGCTATCTCCAACTAAAGAGTAACACTCTTTAACACCTGGACAAAGGAGGTAAAACCCAACCTTGCCGTGCTGGCAGCACATAGGGAATGGATAAAGAAACCTTGTTGGCTACCTACAAGACAAGTGTGGTCGCCTTCGCTGAGTGATACCCAGTGGATAAATTTGCTGCCTTACGGACTGTCACAGACTGAATGCAAATCACCTCGGAACACGAGGAAACGAAGGTTTTTCCTGTAAATGAACGTCATATTGTTCAATACGAGGAGTCATACATACAAAGGTATGTGCGGTATGCATTGGATCACAATATGTATGCGTATGCATTGAATGACATTCATAGAGACATCATTAATACGTAGTCCTTGGAGGTCACATAGCCTCCATATTAAACTCGTAGAAAAATCTGCCGCGGAAAACAGAATTACTCCTGGCACAACTGAGTTCGGTATGAACCAACGAGCAGGGCAGCCAAAAAAGTTTGAAGACCAAGAATTGCAGGCATTACTCCATGAAGATTGTTGTCAAACTCAGCAAGAGCTTGCAAAATCATTGGGCAGCAGGATTAATCCAAAAGCAGGGAAATTGGGTACCATACCTTTTTATACCCTTCATCATGAGTGGCAAGGGTCTATATAAGTTTGTTATTCCGTTTGTAGTCCGTCTGTATGTTGAAATCAACTTTCCGTAGCCCCCAAATAACTTACAAACATAATTGATACATCAATATATCGGGAATTCTTTCGGCTCGGTCGCTATTTAAAATCGAGAAAATCGATCCACAAAAAAAGCTGAGTTATAAGGAAAAAACCGGGACAACCTCGATTTTTGGCCTATTTTTTATCTATATCTGGATTACTAAGTCATTAATATAGACAATATGGATATCTAATGATAGATATTCCAAAGTCCATTTCAACAATTTATATAAGGCTATAGTAATTTAGACCTACAATGGGTCAAAATCGGGAAAATTATTTTTTAACCCGAATATTTTATTTTACCACAAACATTTTTTTTCAATAATAAATTAAAAAAAAAATTTGAAAGAAATTAAAAAAAAAAAAATTAATTTTTAGAAAATTTAGAAATTTTTTTTTTTTAAATTTTGAAAAGAAAAAAAAAATTAATTTTGTTTTAAGATCGTATGTGAATCCCGACCAACCCTCCGTATCGACACCAAAGCTAAATAACCATAGTAATGCACTGTATTTGGTGCGACCAAAAGGTCCAATCTATTATGAGCTGTTGAAATCTGATAAGACTATCACAGGAAACCTTTATTGAACGCAACTGATTCGTTTGAAGCGAGCATTTAGAAAGAAGTGGTTGGGATGTTTTGCCTCGCCTTATAGTCCAGAACTTGCGCCGTCTGACTACAATTTGTTTCGATCGATGCAGAATGCTCTCTCTGGGATACGCTACACTTTAGAATAGAGTATCCGATATTGGCTTGATTCGTTATTGGCCTCAGAAGATGACCAGTTATTTTGGCTCAGATTCTTTATGTTGCCAGAAAGATGGGAAAAGGCCATACCTGAAAATGGCCAATAGTTTGAATAAATTTCTTTAGTACAAATGTTTCAAAGTAAAAGCTAACATTTAAAAAAAAATCCCGAACTTTTTAGTCATACATCCAATAGTTTGTTTTCGATTTTCAAAATTTCATTAAGTAAAAGTATTACAAAATTAAAAAAAAAGAAAATATTTTTGTTGGATTTTGACTTTTAGTTAAATGTTCTTTTGTACTTATGTTTATGGTTAAAGAGTTCAAAAAATGGTTTTCTAAATACTAAAGGCCTTATTCATAATAAATTTTAAAATTTATTACAGGTTTATAAAACCATTTTTGTATGAAAATTCTGTTTTATAAACCTTATAAAATTAAAAATTGATTATGAATAAGGGGGTAAATATGCATTTAAATGTAATACATTTTGAATGAGATGACGTAATTATGTATATGAAAATTTTAATTCACTTAGATATAGAAAATTATATTATTTTTGCTAATATTTAGTTGAATATAAAATACGTCTGTTTATAATAATCATTTAAACAAATTATCTATTTCCGATTGAATTGATTTCAAACTCTAATAGCCTGCAATCTTAAGGTTTCAATTAATTTAGAATAATAAATAAAATATTTCATTGTATACGCAATCAGAAACGTGCTGTGTGTTTTTTTTATTGTTTTCGTTATATTTACCAATCAATTCCCGTAATTTGCTGCAAAATTCAAATCAATACAAACATTTAATTCAACTCACTTAAAATTAAGATTTGAAGCTTAAAAAAAAATCGTTAAAATATGACATTGATTTATTAGAAAATCGTTATATTTAAACTTCAACAAAAACAAAAAAACGAAACGAAACAAACGAGAAAAAACTAATATTTATTGAAATGTCACATTTTCGTATGCAACACAAAAAATTAAATTGTACTCGTAATTTTCATTTTCAATAATGTCTATAAGAAAAAACATAATACGAAAAAGTCAAAATGGCGTTATAAATATACGAGTAATAGATAGTAAATGTTTTGGTTACTCCACTATGACACTATTTAACTACAAAAAAAAGCGACATTCACCATGTTGTATTTTTCTATGAAAATTGTTTAGACTAGATTTGCAAACATACATACTCTCGTATTACACCAAAAACTATGCGTAATACTAAAACTAAAACATTCGAAATGTGAATTTACAACGCTTGATATTTTGCTATTTTTTGTTGTTGTTGTTGTAGTTGTTGGTTTTTGTTTTAAAAAGTTGATTTTCATTTGTGGCTTTAGCCAATCCGCTTTAGACAGCTTAACAAAACAAAAAAATCACCTTAAATTACATTTATTTAGAGAAGAAAAAAAAAAAAAACAAAATAACGCAATATATAAAGTGAATACATACGTTTTTTAATTTAAATTTTGTTGTTGCAAATCAAACAGGTGTTGCAGGTCTTTAGGCCACAAAAACACACTCACTTACTTACACACACGCATAGAATTTTGGTGAACGCATAAAATACTCGAGTTATACGAGGCCAAAGCGAGAATGTCCTTAGAAAACAATAGAAATATTGTGGTTGAGAATGTCTATACAATGGAATCTATACCAAATATTCGATTGATAGGTTAAAATTAGGGTTGTAATTCGAATAAAAATTATTCGAATAATCGAGGAAACAATTACCGTATTTTTGGAAGCATAATTACAACAATATTTATATTAAATAAAGTTTATAAAATTATATAGTTAAGGTTAAAAAAATCACTAGTAAACATTTATAATTAAAAATGCTGAGGAAATTACATAATGGCCCCTATTATGAGTTGCATTCGACAAACGATATTCGTTGACTATCGAATATCGACTATCGAATGTAAAATTCGTATTATAAGTTGGCATCGCTGTCGAAAATGTCGTTGTGCATCGAATTTTTCAACGTCGTGGTCATGTTTAATTTAATATTTTTTTTTTATTTTGTAAACAAAAATTTTTTATTTGTAGTGTCAACTGAAAGAATTGTACTACTGTGAATAAACCAAATCAGTAAAATTCACATTAGTGCTTTTCTTCAACGAATGTGCGCCATAATACCAAATAACAATTCGTTCGATCAGCTATTTCGACTACAGTCGAAAATCGAATTTAGTTCATAATAGGCACCAATATTGTTGTAATTATGCTTCCAAAAATACGGTGAATGGTGAAAGTGAGAACCGGAATAGCCCTGAATATCTTTTTCATTCGAATGAATAACATTTCTAAATTTTAAATAAAAAATTATTCGATTAATCGAATACTCGAATAAAATTTATTTTTGAGTTAAAATTAAAAAAAAAAAAATTTATAAAGGGTGTTTTTTTAAGACCGATTGAATTTGAAATTGTAAAAAATAACACAAAAAAGTAAATTTTTATAATTAAAAAAAAAAAAATTTTATCCGAAAGATCAATACATGGCGTCAACATTTGAAAATGATTTCGGGCATATGGCCACCGTAGATGTTCTTGATGAAGCGCATTCTGGACGTCGAATTATGGGCCAATAATTAGAGCATTGCTTGCCGTATGTCACGAGTAACACAAACAATGTTGTCCTCCAAGGCGTCAATTGTTGTTGGTTTATCAGCGCGTAGTCCACAGGAAATAATCGAAAGGTGTCAAATCACACGATCTTGGAGGCCAAATGACAGGACCATTTCTCGAAATCAAGATATCGCCAAAACATCCTGTTGAAACCACATCTCGTCCGGATCAATGTCAACCATATTAAAAAAAAATAAAAAATTCATTGATCATGGTGCGGTAACGGTCTCGAATGATCGTAACATGAGCTTCGGCTTCATTTTTTTAAAAATAACGTTCGATGATGCATTTTTAAACCCTTCACCTTTGTGAGTAGGTTATATATGAGTTTGTCAATCCGTTTGTAATTTTCATAATATAATTTTCCGAGCTTATCGAGTATATATCTTCTGGATCCTTATAGATAGTGGAGTCGATTAAACCATGTCCGTCTGTATGTCTGTCTGTTGAAATAAATTTTCTGAAGACCCCAGGTATCTTCGGGATCCAAATCTTCAATAATTCTGTGAGACATACTTTAGAGAAGTTTTCTATTTCAAATCAGCGAAATCCGTCTATAAATAACGGAGATATGAGCAAAAATCCGAGACAACCTCTGAAAATTTCATAAAAAAACACAATTTATTGCATGCTTTGTACCTATAATGGGTCAAAATCGGGAAAAATATTTTTTAACCCGAATTTTTTTCAACAATTAATTTTTTTTCACTAATAAATTAAAAAAAATTTTAAAATTAAAAAAACATTTTTTAAAAAAATTAAAGAAAATTTATTTTAAAGTATAATTTGGTGAAAGGTGTATAAGATTCGGCGCATCCGAATATAGCTCTCTTACTTGTTCTGGATGTAATGGAGTCTGTAAGGTCTGTTGTGGATTGGTATCACTCCCTATGCGGTAATTTTTTTTATTATCAACGCTGAACACAATTTTGCGATAAAACAGTCGTCTATAAGTTGCGCGTATCTATGACTGATTTTCAAAATAATTTTGGATAATTTGGTAACGTTATTCAAGCGTCAATCTATTCATGATGATTTGCTTGAGTATACTAATCATAAGTGTCAAAAAGTGGGCTTTTTTAAGCCCGATAGAATTTACGAAATATTGTTCCTAAAAAAGCACCCTTTATAAACAAAAATTTGGAGAAAAATATCTCAAAAACCAAGTTGGTTACATTGGAAATTTTGATTAGAATTGACTTTCTACTTTAATTTTTCAATCGACTAAGTACGTGTTAAAACACACCAAGATCAGAACATTGTGAAATTTATCTTAAAAATGAAAACCTTCTGACTACTAAAATCCTAGGAAAAGTAAAAGTCTCTGCAATAATTTATAATCTATTTTAGTCAAACGCCTTAAAAATTTACTGAAAGCCTGAAGTGAAAAATACGATATTTAAAGATATTTGCAATCTAAAAAATTATAATATTTAACCAGTCATAAATATTTGCCACACACCATAATATTGCCATCGCCAAACTTTTATTTGTATACTTGAAGTCCAGTATTTTTTCCTTCATCCGTCATAAAAAGAGAACAGTATTGCATTTCAATCTCGACCAGTTTTTATATGTTCTTTGACAAATTGTATATGAGCAGCAGGTGTTTTTTTAGAAATAATAGGTTTGTTTTTTGGATGCGGTATCGAGAACTAATTTCCTAACAAGGTACAATTAATAGAAAGTATGTTCTCAATTATACATTCCTTATAACGTCAAACAAAAGAATATTAGAAAAAAATCAAAACGAAATGTCTAAAATAAAAATAAATTAATTTGTGGTTGTATTAAAAAATATTTTTGTATTTAAATTTGTTCGTGAAATATTTAATACAAATTAAAATGTGTCCAAATAAATATGTTGGCTTTAATAGAACGTGCAAAAAATCGTGTATACAAATAAAAATTGATGAGAGTAAATGCGTTGTAGGGATAAATAATGACAACTCTCCCCAATAATTGTACCTGGTTTATTCTGCCATGATAGAAGCCATTTTTGGGAATTTCTTAAACTCTCTTGCTATTATATTGTTTCGTAATATTACTAGGTCTTCCCCTCAAATCTTGAAATTTTACAGTACCTTTCTCATAGAATAAACGAATAGAGCAAAAGGAGAGAGTAATATCAATGGAAAAATTACTACCTTTTCACACATACGGATGATACATTAACAAAATACATGCAATATATTCTCATGAATTAGGATTTTTACAACAGACTTAGGTTTTTGGCTCTCAGTTACCTATCTAGTTGTCATCTATGACCTTTCTCATTACTTATCACACATAGTTTTTTTGCTTCAATCGATCATTCAAAAAAACGTTTATTATTTTGGTTTGTAAATCTTAGCAAATCTTGTTTTTATAAAACATTTTTCCTTTTAATTTAAATTGTTTTGGTCTTTAACCCCAACATTTTTTCTCTATGGTTAGAGCGGAAATTAGAAACAAACTCAAACAAATTACATTACACGAGTGTTGTTTTTGTTTTCACATAGTTTTTTTTACGGGATTCGGGATTTTATAAATGTAAATCTCGGGATTACAGGATTTTTCGGGATCCCGGGATTTTTAGAGATTTTTTGACATTTTTGTTTCACATCAAAAAACATAAAATTTAACAATGAAAACTATTTATTTTATAAATATGTTTAAGTAAAAATATAACAAACAAAGTTTCCGATCTATGTGTATTTATCTATGGTCAAAAACCTAATTCATGAGAATGTATTGCATGTATTTTGTTGCTGTATCACCCGTATGTGTGAAAAGAGAATAATTTTTTCCGTTCTATTCGTTTATTCTATGTAGTTATTTTTATTAATATATTCTCACCACTTAGGTTTTTGGCAACTGAGTTAGGTTCTTGTCAGGAGAGTTTCCGATCTATGTGTATTTATCTATGCAAAAACTTTTGATGAAAAACTAAGGACTGAAATCGAAAAATTCTTAACACACGATTTTCATTAAAATGTTTAACCCAAGTATTATTTGATTTTTTGTTTTGATCAATTTACCTTTGTAAAGCATGTCACTTATTATGTTTAATGTCAATTATGTCCATTTGTTGTTAATCTGATTAAAAAGAGTGACCAGAAAAAAGTGCATACTAAAATTATTAAATATTTTCAACAAAACCCAACTTGGTCTTACAAAAAGTTGGCCAAACAATCAAAGGTCTGCCGTCAAACTGTTCCCAATGTTATTCAACAGTACCGGGAGAACTTGTCCCTTGATAGAAAATCTGGTTCAGGTAGAAGGAATGGTCCACATGATGTTTGTAAGCCAAAAAATAGAAAGCATTTTCAAAAGAGCTCCCAACACATCCGGTAGAAAGCAGCCCGGTTAGCTCAGTGCTCGGACTATTTGGTACGAAAAGTTAAAGCCAATGCAGGTTCAAAAACATACAAGGCTCAAAAAGTTCCTGACAGGAACGCTACTAAAAATTTAGCGGCCAAAAACACGAAAATTGAAGTCAAATTTTATTAAAAAAACTATTCCTGTTGCATAATGGATGACGAAACGTATGTTTTGGCAGATTTTTCGCAGCTTCTGAGTCAAAATTTTTGATGTTGCTGATGCTCGAGGGAATGTTGAAGAAAAGTTAGGAAACAAAAGCAGACAAAATTTCCCAAAAAGTTCTTGGTATGGCAAGCAATATGCAGTTGCGGCAAAAAAGCTAATGGTAAAAAAGGTCTTGAGTGGTAAAAGAACAAAATTCCAATGTAGAGATATTGGGCTCTTGTTAAAAGAGAATTAAAGAGCACAAAAAAGGTGTCCAAAAGTGTGGACAACCTGTTTGAACAAAGTGACAGAAATCACTATAAAAACCATAATGGAAGGGTTTCCGAAAAAGGTTCAAAATTTCATCACTAGTGATTAGAACTATAAAAATTTTTTTTTTTTTTTTTGTAAATTGTAATAATAATTTCAATCAAATAAAAAATTCAAAACTGTAAGTTTAGTGGTTTCATTTTTATTAACATATATGTATGTTAAGAATTTATCGATCTCCGTCCTTAATATTGTATTAAAATAAATTTGACAAAAATTATATTCCATATTTATCGTCATATTGTAAACTTCATGACAGTGAGCAATCTATAACAAAACTGACAATTTTACATCTTTTGTATGGAGATTGATATTAAAAACATTTTTGTTAAAATTTTGATATTGTCATAAAGTTCACATACGGTGCTTAATATAAATATCACAGATTATTACAGATATGAAACAAATGACAGTTCTCAAAAAAGTAATATCGAACCGTATGGTTATTTTGACATTCTACAACCACATTTCAATAGGCAACGAGTGTGATATTTATTTGTCCCTCTTTCCAAACCACAACCATTTTGACATTTTCTTTTGTTGGTTTTTTGAAACCAGCTGATTCATGTCTGTGTAATCTGTGATAAATATGTTTTATTACAAAAATAGTAATGATATCATTTATTAAAGAACGCTTTTTTGAGAGCATATCCTGTGTTCATAATAAACGGATTTTAGGGAAATATATTGAAAATGATCATATTTACCAACAGTGTAAAAACCGTTCAAAAGTTATTTACAATTAAAACTTCACATTTTACACCACTCTTATTAAAAGTTAAACCTCGATAGAATCCAGAATCCCAATGTATTGTTAGTTCAGAACAGGTAGAATTAATTGTGACTAGGGTTGCTAATTTCCCGGACTTTTTCCATTTCCGGAAATTATAAAGAAACACACCTTTAAGTAATTTAGTAAAATTTTTCCGCTTTTCTGCGTAAATATTAATTTATTTTTCTTTACAAATTTTTATTCTCCCATATTTTATTTGAATTTTTTTTGCATCTGACAGCTCATTTGGTGTTACCAGTTGAGATTCTCTTCTCAACAACAGACTTGCTCCAAAATATTGATGTTAAATTTAAAACAACTTTTCCAACTGCCCTCCTAGTCTAACGAAAAACATTAAGAAAAATTGAAAATAATGAAAAAAACACGTTAAGCACGCGTTTTGAATTCATTTACTCTGTAATGTATCATGGAAATTATCAAGTGCTAAAGCTTGATTTTTGCTTAAGTTTTTCTAATACGTGGTAATACATTTTTTCCACTTCAAATACTTGTATTTGTAGTTGCCTCCACTCTTTT
The DNA here is from genome assembly GCA_942486065.2 of Calliphora vomitoria. Classification (NCBI taxonomy): domain Eukaryota; kingdom Metazoa; phylum Arthropoda; class Insecta; order Diptera; family Calliphoridae; genus Calliphora; species Calliphora vomitoria. Next base: position 96,278,224 of record OW818033.2, read on the forward strand.
TTTTCTGTTTTTTGTTTTTCTTTTTAGTATATATGTAGTATAAAGCATTAATACAATCTAAAAATTTTGTACAACAAAAAAACAAGTACAACGCATTTCAAGCCTGAATTTGGTTTAAATATACAATTGCGTGCATGTCGTTTTAGTTGTTTTGCGTTTTTTTTTTTTTAGAACAGTAGGCGGGATTTTCCTAAGGTGAAGTGTTTAATGTATAATTTATCAATTTATAATTTCAATAAAAATGATTTGTGTGTTAAAGAGTTGAAAATTTAATTTAAATTGTGTGTATTTACTTTAAATACTTTTTGTCAAATTCTCTGAGGGTAAATATGATAATGAAAGTATATTGATATTTCTGTTATAGTTAGTAGTTGTGAACTTGGCAACTGGCAAAACATTTCATACTGTCACTTTCATTGTTTATAGGAAAAATTTGGAAATTTGATAAAAAGTGAGGTTAGTTTAGGGGTTTTCAATTGAAAACAGCTGTTTTGATCGAATATATGTAATTAGTGCAGTTTCTGCACATGACTTGCTGTCTCATTTCTTTGTTTACTTTGTTGGCTTTATTTCAGATTAATTGAATATTTGTCAAATTTAGTTTGAAGAATGATAAATGTATATTTAAGGTAAATGTATATTTGCAATGGTTTAGTAAATCAATATTTTTGATTTTATGTTTTTTAAAGTTTCTTTTATGTAAATTTGATCGTAACTACATTGTATGTTATCAAAAAAAGTCCGAAACACAGTATAGTACCCAATGGATTCTAGTTATTAACATATCTATTTTTTGAGGGGTTGTTTAAGTATTTGAAGCATGGACGAGAATTCTTATAAAGGGTCTTTCAATAGGAAGCTCCGAACTTTCATAGTTGATAGTGGCCATATTGTACATCTGTCGAATTGTCTGTAATTTATTCAGTTTATATTTGCAAATCACCATGGATGGATAAAGCGTTCATCAACACGTGTAAATTATTAAATTGTTTTAGCAAAATTATTGTTACGTTCTGTTCATAAGAAAATCATCTTCAGGAATGAGGCCCATTCCTGGATGAATGGATACGTCAACAAACAAAATTGTCGAATTTGGTACAATATAAATCCCCATGAGATCCAAGAGCGTCTAATGCATCCTGTTTGGTGTGGATTTTGGGCTGGCGACTCCATCGGTCCATTTTCTTTAAGAACGTCGTTGGCCTAGCCATCGCCGTCAATGACGAGCGCTATAGGTCAATGATTACCTACTTCTTTTGCCATGAGTTGGATGATACGGACACCAATGACATGTTGTTTCAACAGGATGACGCTACGTGGCACACAGCTCATTCCACATTGGACATTCTTCACGAGCGATTTGGGGGCATGGTCATCTAAAGTGGAGCTGACTGAGCCTGATAAAATTGGACATTTCGAATGCTGTATTCCATAAATAATGGCATCGATAGGCCTTTCAAACGAATAAAAAATTTCGAATTTGTTTTATTTAAATTCAAAGATAGGAAGCGCTTAATGAAAGACACTTTATTTATAGAAATGGGTTAGTTTAAGATAATTATGGAAGAAAATGCGTTTTGATATGCCCTAACTCGCCATTTTAATATCAGAAAAAGTATCAACAAATTTATTTCGAGATAGTGAGTCATTCTAATGTTAGAGTTTTCTGAATACCGGTACACCAAAATGACCCTAGGAGCTTGACCTATTCGCCATTAAACCGCTCGTTTATACGATAAGTCTAAGATGGGCTCTTTGATTGTGTGCAAACTAGATGACCACTTGAACTCCTGTGCCTCGACAAGAGCCATATGGTATAATTGTGACTTTCGTGACTTCGATTACGGAATGTGGTGGCAGCGATCACCGGCCACTGCCTGAATGATGTTTACGCTAGTACATTGAATCTCCCATATAATACATTCTCTAGGATTTGTCATTATGAAGGAGAGGAGGAGTCGGTGAAGCTTCTCAATTGCCCTGGTTGACCAGAAATTGGAAAAGCTGAAAGAGTTCTTCTTGCATGACCTAAAGGAACTATCTGTCTTCATACCAGCAAAACGATGATTTGGTTAATGGCTAACATTAGTCATTTGTAAAGAATATTGCTGTCCCTTCCTGACCTATTTCTGCCCTGGTTTCATAAACCGGACTACCCAAAATCCCGAAATACTTTCCCATACAATGGCTTCTGTATGAGTTGTCATTAAGATGGAGAGGAGGCGACGGTGAAGCACCTCTGCACATACTGTCCTGGCTGACCAAATATTGGAAATGCTGGGAGATTTATTTTTGCATGACCTAACGGTACTGTCTGTCTTCATATGAGCAGCGGGATGATTTACTTAAAGACTAACGTTTTTCATATATAATAAAAATTTCTGTCCGTCTCTGACCTCTTTCTACCCTGGAAGAACAACGGGACCCATGGAGGACCCGAGTGCAATAAAGAGTTGACAGCCTGTTTAAACTAACCTAAATCCCGAAAATCCCTGAATTCCGTTTTCAAAAATATCAGGTTTAAGTGATGTGTAAACTTTGAATAGCTTTTCTTATTTATGTCAATGCTTTTTTTAATAAATTTCCTGAACATTTTCGGAAATGGACGAAATTGTCTATCTATGTATATGCAGGAATGAAAAAGTCCGTCAAATTAGAAAACCTAGTTTAGACCAATGATTTTTATTTGAAAATATCACCTTCGGAATTAGTTCTAGAGAATTAACTCTAGATATGCAAGATCCAAAAAACATTTGCCGAAAAGCTAGTGAATGAATATAACAAATGAGGCTTAAGGGTGAGGACTGCAGAAGGTTATTCTGTTATTGGTCTTTTTATTCTAGAAGTGTTCAGGACGATCACGAAGGTAAGAACTAACACCCCCATCATCATGTTTTGGTTAGCTTAATGCTTTTGATTTATTTGAAAGTCTATGGATGAATTGTGAACGAAAGGAAAGTATTGTAAAAACAAAAGCAGTAAGCTTTTGACTTAACTTTAAACCAAATACCTCGACATCTTTTTAGGCGCTTAAATTCTAAATTAAGGGCAAAACTCGATTTTTCAAAGCTCCAGTGCCTAAACAGTTAAGAGTAGAAGCGATGTTGTAAGGACGTCAGCACATGACCAAGTATTCAGAGTGCCATAAATCGTTTAACAGATCTAACAGCTATTAGGCCGAAGCCAAACTCTTCAACTGTGACTTCGTATATTAATATGAAAGAATATGTCTATAAACATTTGATGCTCCTTAGTAACAACTAAGTCAGATTTATGCACCTGACACTTTTTAAAATTTGCCATGGTTTATTTAGTGTTCTTGAAGTAGAGTGATTTATGTGTTTCAAGAATATTAAGACACGTTCAAATTAGAAAATAAATACATTTAATGAAATCAATGCACCATTTATTTACTTATCTTAAAACTACATACTATGTATGAATTATGAAATTGTAAGATACAAAAAATATACGCATTAATGGAAAAATAAAAAACATAATCAAAATCCAAGCCCGTATTATTTAAACTAATAATGATTGATCAGTTAAATTTAGCAGCAAGCTGTGTTGTATGAATTGAAAAGCTGATGGATGAAACAAGTGAGTGGCAAATGATACCAATAATCACAAACTTTATCAGAATGATTGAACAGAAATAGCAGTAGTAATAGTAGTAGTAGTAGCTAAAACATACATTAGCAATCTCACAAAATATAAGCTAAAGTCAAGTAGACAATTTCTATTTGGGCTTATCTCGCCATGACAAGTACAAAAAACCAATAGTAAAATAATAAAATAAAATAAAACAAAAAGAGAACAACCTCTAAAATAAGATGTAGAAAAGTCAACAAGCCATAAATTGATAAATAGATAATGCCAAAATAGTCAGCTAAAAAGGAGAACCAGAAGCAACAGGAAATTACATACAATTTACCGCCTGGTAGATAAAAATAAAAAAAAATAAAACTTTTATATCTAAACAAAGACTAGAAAAAAAAACAAATCAAATTCATCGATCATGGCCAATAAAGAGAGGGGCCAAATAGTTTTATTAGATTTTTCTTATATCCTTAACTTTCTTGTCTTAGTTTTTGCACTTGTGTTTCTAACATTTTTAAAATTGATAAAAAGAAGCTACTTTTTTCGTAGCAAAAAGTCAATAAAAAACAATTGCAAATTGTTCAAGAAATAAATCTGAAAAGTTCCAATTAAAAACGGTGTTGTAATTGATAGATAGCGATCACCCATGGTTGGCAATAAAAACAAACAGAACAGTGTAGTGCAGTGCAGTGCAGTTCTGTGCAGTTCAGTGTAGTGCAGTAGTCTTACTGCTGCTAATACTCATATATGTGGAAACAAATCTCGTTTATTGGCCAATGCCCGCAATGAAATACATGTGTTGTTGTGGTTGCTGCTCCAATCCTAGCTAATCATCATTTTAATGAGCGTAATCATTTGAAACTATTTTATGTCCATTTACTAATTGTGGTAATTAATATCAAATGGCTGGCCAAGTTAATGTGGCAGTCGGCTCATTTTTCTTTCAACCACAATTTCTTGTGGCATGTGTAAATGATATTCCTCTACCCAGTCTTTGATTTAGTTGGGGTTACAAATTACACACAAACACATAGTATATTATATATACATACATATGTATATTACGAGAAATGGAAGACTACAATGTTGAAAGTATTGATATGATATGGCAGTCGGTTTCGTGTTTGTTTTATTTTCATCTGAAATGTCAACCATTAAATGAAGTTAATTATTTAATTACTTTACAAAGTTTGGCCGAAAATTGTATTGGACACATTGTAATGGTACAAATTTAGATTAAGTTTAAACGTACACATTTTTAGTTAAATCTAATATTATTTAAAAGAAGTTATAACGAAACACATTAATTAGTCCAGCCAAAGGTTTCATTAGCACTTAATGGATTAAAATGCTAATATAATGTGTTTTCACTACATAAAGATTTTAACGGATACACCATGGGTGTTATTATAGGGCCATAAAGTAAAATATACATAGAAGCGTTACAGAGAGACAAAAAACCTAAGTGTGTTGTCAAAAACCTAAGTCTTGCAACATTAAAATATATGTAAATCAATGTATTTTGTTGATGTGTCAGCCATAAAATTTGAGAGAGAGTAAATATTTTTAATATATTTTACTCTCAGTTGCGCCTCTAATTCTACGCTATGCCTCAGACTGATAGCTATGCTCACTATCATCTAGTCTATTGGGGCTCTCATAAGCCCCATTGCTTTAATGTATATTGATTTAAGATATATTGATCGTAAGGACTTATAGAAGCTGTTAAGAGTAATGTAGGAATCCAAGTTAATTGCTATGGCATCATACCGACAGTTGTCCTTACGATACGGTAACGGAGGAAACATTAAATAGCTTATGAAGAGTTTAAGATGACGGGAAGAACAAACACTTTTCCCTCTCCTTTGGTAAAAAACATAAAACTCTCAGTAGTTAAGCAAGTAGGCAATGTATCCTTTATTGATAGTAATTGTCTGACGACAAGGCTGACTCCAATTTATATATTTTGGGTCATTTGCCACGTATGTGCGAGTTGTAGTGAAGAGAGAAGTCAACTGGTTACTGTTTACATCCAATGTAATCTCTAGCGTAAAGATAATTGTCACTTAAGTGTCTCTAAGTAATATTGAGTGTAGTCACTTTAAACGTTTATTTGGTACTATACTTGCTTGTGAGTAATTCGTTCAAACTAGTTTTACTCAAAATGTGTTGTTTTCTTTTTGATTATGTATATTGACATCCCATGTAAACAAGTGTGAAGTCAATTGTCATTTTAGTGTCTCTAAATAACACAAAGTGTAGCCACTTTAAACGTTTATTTTGTATTGCACTTTAAAAAGTAGTTATTTTATCCAATAGAAGTAGTATATTGGAGAGTTGTCGGAGGAAGGTTTTTTTACCGTATATGTTAAAATAATTAGTTATGTAGCTGATCAAGTAACCAGTTAGGTAACTGACTCTATGTAAACGGTATGTGAATCCAATGCATTGACTACTTTTGACCAGCTATCAGACAGTTTCATTGTAATCCAAAAGGGTCAAATAACTAGTCACGTAGCTAGTTATGTAAGGAGTTGTCACCCTAAATAATAGGTAAAATCATTAGTTAGAACTTCTGGGATATTTATACGTCTAATTTTATTACCAACATGAGAATTAAGGACTGAGATTGAAAAAGTCTTAACATACATATATGTATGTTGATAAACATTAAACCGCTTACAGTTTTGATTTTTTTTATTTGATTGAAATTATTAAAATTTACAAAAAATATTATGTTTATAGTTCTAATCAGTAGTGATAAATTTATGAACCTTTTCCGGAAACCCTTCCATTAAGGTTTTTATTGCCACTTTGTTTGAACAGGTAGTCCATCTCCGTTTGAAATCTACCACACTTTTAGACAACTTTTTTGTGCTCTTCAATTCTCTTTTAACAAGATCCCAATATCTCTGCACTGGCCTTAGCATCAGGGAGTTTATTGTTCTTGTACCACGCAAGACCTTGCTTACCATAGTGACAGGATGCCAAATCAGGCTAAAAATAAGTTGACACATTAAGAAGTCTTATGAATGGAAACATCCTTTTTTGTAAACATTCCTTGATGTAAATTTCGGTATTTATAGACCCCTTTGTAACAAATGTTTGGCTTCTTTTGACACAACAGTATATTGCTTGTCATACCAAGAACTTTTTGGGAAAACTTTTCTACAACATACCCTCGAGCATCAGCAACATAAAAATATTGATCCGGAAGCTGCGAAAAATTGTTCATACTTACGTTTCGTCATCCATTATGCAGCAGGTATATTTTTTGTATAAAATTTGACTTAAATTTCCGTACTCTGTCTTTGGCCGCTAAATTTTTAGCAGAGTTTGAGCCTTGTATGTTTTTAAACCTTCATTGGCTTTAACTTTTCGTACCAAATAGTCCGAGTACTGAGCTAACCGGGTTGCTCATGTGGACCATTCCTTCTACATGAACCAGGTTTTCTATCAACGGACAAGTTATCCCGATACTGTTTAATAACATTGGAAAATGTTTGATAGCAGACCTTTGATTGTTTGGCCAACTTTTTGTAGGACCAAGTTGGGTTTTGTTGAAAATATTTAATAATTTTAGTACGCACTTTTTTCTGGTCACTCATTTTAATCATATTAACAACAAATGAACATAATTGACATTAAACATAATAACTGACATGCTTTACAAAGGTAACTTGATAAAAAAATTAAATATTAAATGTTTTAATGAAAAACGTGTTTTAAGGTTTTTTCGATCTCAGTCCTTATATTGATTCTTTTTACGGCTCGTTACAATTATACGTGTGTCCAGTTAAGTGCTTAGGCAGATGTCTAATTTATAAGTACTTATACATAATATCATAATCCAGCCATTACTAAACTAGTGCTAAGTAATGCAGATGGTATGCAGTAGTCATTGAAATGTATGGTTATAAATAATTTTCAAGTTTATTCTAAGAGTCACAGTTTAACAAAAAATCAGATCAGCCTAATGCATGACAATTTATATTTACGTTAAATTATATGTTTATAGTGTAACTGTACAAAATTTCATGGTTTTAAAAATAAAAAAATAAAAACATAAAAATATGAAATAACTATTGGTAAATAATTCAATGTGTTTATAGAAAAAAGGCAATTCACAAAGTGTAAAGCACTTAACTAAAAATCTTAAATTAAGACAAAATTTAACCCCAATTTAGTTGCGCAAGTCTTTTGTGTTTGTAGATGTCAGAAGTAAGATCGGGTTAAGGAGAAAAACATTTTGCATGTTGTTGGGCAAGAGACTTGCGCAACTAAATTGCCTAATGTGAAAGGGGTCTTTATTTAAAAAAATAAAACTACACTTTATGAATTACCTAAATGTTGTGTAACATTTAAATTTAATATATTATTTTGTTTTTTTTTTCAGATATTTTGACAAGTTGTGGTCAGGCTAAATCCAGCTACTATTTTTTCTAAAAAAATTTATACGGTTATTTGTTAACAAATTGTAATTAATAAAATATAATTCAATAAATAAAAATAAATCCTAGTTTCATTTAATATTATATACCTCTGGTCTAAAATTATACATTTGGATTTTTTTGTTCCAAAATTTTTACTTTGATTTTTGATGGTTACATAATTTTATATTTGATAAACCCTTAGTCGAAGATTAATAAGAAATTTTAGATTTTAAAAATTTCTAATTTAAACATTTTTCATAAAAAATACGATTTTTGACTTAAGTTTTCAAATCTTTTTAGTTGAATGACCTTTGATCACTTATATTTCTGACCAAAAATCATTAATAATCATTTAATCAAGAAAATTAGGTTGGTGTTAGGTCGATTTTTTATATGAAAATTGCGAAAAATCTCAAATCCTCAATAACTTTACAAAATAGTGTTTAATAAATTTTGTATGTTAAAATTAAGAACATTTTGTAAGTAAATCTTAAATCTTTATAAACTTTTTTAACAATCGTTTAATCGACATAAGAAGCTCATGCTCTCTTCAAAAATATTTTTTGTTTATGAGTAACTCAAATCCTAGATAAATACACATATATCGGAAACTCTCCTGTCAAAGACCTAACTCAGTTGTCAAAAACCAGTGGTGCGGTGGTGAGAATGTATTAGTAAAAAAAAACTATGTGATCATTTTTTTGAGTTTTTTTCTATTTTCCTCTATGACTCAAACTACAATATCTAATATTAAACTGTGCGACAGATCTTATTGGACTTGAACTAGACCATAAATATGAAACTTGAGATCGTATTTAGTAGAACTGCGCTTTCAATTTTTAATTTTCTGATCGTTTCTTCTTTTTGAATGACTTCAAAAGAGGACAATCTCTAGAAATTGAAACAATATTTTGTTTTAATTTTTCAGGACGAAACATTTTAAATATTGTCCTTTGACATTTTTTTTCTTTCATATCCCTGTGAATTTCCAATTTTTTTGTTTCAATAGCTTTCTCAACATTCGTGCTACATTTGCAAGACCTAGCCGAATACCATAAGGCTGCAGCATCAAGATAGAGAAACAAATCCCTTACCATTCATATGATTCAGTAAAACTAGCTGTACTATGCTCAACTTCAAATCCTAATGCTCCTAAAGAGCCCCAAATATCCAAATTCTAGTATTTTTTAAAAATTTGCTTTAAATATTATACTAATAATATGATTTTTTGTTAAGGCTTAACTAAAAAAGCTTTAGGACCAAAATTTTATAATTTTTCGTCCTGAAAAATTAAACAAAATATTGACACATACTAATGGGCAGAAAGAAAGAAATATAAAAAAAATAGAAATTTTTATATCCTTAAAAATTTAAAAAGGTGAAAAGATCAGAAAATGAAAGCGTGAAACCTGAAAAGGCAGTTTTATAATATACGATATCTAGTTTCATGTGTACATGGTCTCGTTCAATTCCAGTAAAAAAACGTAAAATTATCTAACGTTGTCATTGTTTACTTTAAAATAAGCGTTTGTCCGATCTGTGACCACTCATATTTCTGACTTACTGCCTGTTTCACTAAATGCGAAAGGACTCTTTCGTTTTTAATATAAAATAAGAAAGAATTGTTCGTACGCATTTAGAGAAACACGCAATTAAAGATAATTTTATATACGAAAAATATACAAGAAATTAAAAAAATCATTAAACTTCAATAATTTGTATAAATAAACGTTTAGTCATGAAAAGGATCTTGATCTTTGATCACTGTAGTGGCCCTTATAAATACCAAATTTGTAAATTTTTCTAATTTTTTTTTTAACTAAATTTTAAAAAAATAAATATGTAAATGGTTCGATTCTAACAAACACTAAATAAGAATTGAATATGCAAAATATAACGGTTGTAACTATTAGCGTGGATACCGATTTGAACTTGGAGTATTTCGAGAAAATATAATTTTTAGATACAAATTTGTTAAAATTATTAAAAAAAAAAATACAGTCTGCAAAATTTGCATTTTGTCATTCCGTTTGTAACACATCGAAATATTCATCGCAGACCCACAAAAGTGTATATATCCTGGGTCCTCATAAGATCTAGCTATGTCCGCCTGTCTGTCTGTTCAAAACACGATAGGACCCAAACGAAAGGAGCTAGCTGGCTGAAATTTTCCTCAAATACTATCTGTTGGTAAGGTTTGTTTGATATTGAAAATGAGCAATATTAGTGCATGATTTCACCTAGGCCTCATACAAATGTCCTCCCGGAATACTGTTGTAGCTGTCATAAATATGTTGATTATGTGGCAATCCTGATAAAATTTAGCACAAATTAGTTCTAAGTACTCTGAAATTATGTTTTATTAATACACAGCACCCCTACTTGTTAAACCTTAATTAGCATTTATTAGAATCGAGTGGCATTTTTTATTTATTTTTTTTAAATTTCGTTTGAATAGAAAATTTGGGATTTGAATTCATGCATGTGTCAAATTATAATTGATTATCAATTTCAGAACATTTTATATTTATTTTTTTATCCGAAAAACTCAAATAATCTTAAAACGTCAGCGTTGTATCGTAAAAAGTGCGTCGATCTGTGATCACATATATATTTTGTCAATAAATTGTTTTAAAAACTAAAAATATTCAACATATTTAATTTAATTAATAAATAAAAATAATATTTTTTAATTTTTTTCAGATTTTTTCTTGCAATTTATCTTCTTTATTTAATTTAAAGTAGTAACACATAGGAAACCTAAAATTCGAGTTATAGTTAGGAAGAATGTAGGAAAAAAGAAAATAAGACAGTATATAAAAGTGTCAAATAATTGTTTTCAAAATAAAGTACTATGAAATCTATATAAATATAAGTTTGTTTGTTTGTTTGAGCATCACGCCTAAACGGCTTAATCGATTTTATTGAAATTTGGAACATAGATAGATCCTTACTTGGAAGCGGCAATAGGCTATAAATTTTTTCAATTCTTGGACCAGAAAGGGGTAAACAGGGGGAAACCCGGTAAAATTGGTACCTTTAGTTCTTAAACAATAAATACTAAACGGCCGAAACGATTTTATTGAAATTTCCAACATAGACTACGACAGGGGTAGCGAAGCGCACCGGGCTAGTAATACATATATTTTTTTTTTGCGATTTGGTATCGTAATCTTCTAATATTTTGTGCATACACCTTTACCATCAATCACAGCTGCCAATCTGCTCGGCATCAGTTTTAGAATATCGTATACAAGTTAAATTTATAACCATTCTTCAGTAATATATCTAATTAACTAATTTTTTGCCACCATTTTCTTCAGAAAATTCCACGTATGGGATTCAAATCTGGATAACTTTTGCAGTTATAAAGAAACCACGGTCGACATAAATATTATTTATGTTTTGGATCGTTGTCTTGGTAAAAAAACGAATTTTTGAGCTCAAATAGTCAGTGAACCTTTTAATGGTCATTACGTCTTCTAAAAATGTAATTTATCCCACTTGTTTTGTTGTAATACAACCCCACACCATTACAGACAATTTTCCAAATTTGATCGTGGGTATTATATGTTTGTTTTCAAGGGCAGTCAGTGGTTTTCTCCAAACTATGTTTGGTCCACCGTGGCTGTAGAGCATTATTTTTGTTTCGCCACAATAAATAACATCATCCTAACACTCTATTGACAGAAAAATGTGACCAATAGCAAAGTGTAGTAACGACTTCTTAATATTTAGTAGCGATGAGCATTAGTTTTTATTTATACATTTTTTAACTGTTTCATGCGAAACTGATAGTCCGCATTAATTTTTAAGATGCTCTGCATGCCTGTTTGTGGATTTTCTTCTATAGTTATTATTATTTTCTTTCAGTTCGTTGTGTAAATGCCTTTTTCTACAAGTTGACTTATTTAATTTCAATTGTTCTTTCCCAGCACGGTTTATATTATTATATACAGTTCTTAGTTGCAAATCAAACATTTTCTAAAGTTCTTTAGGAGATTTTCCCTTATAATATTGATAATAAACTAATTCAATAACTTTTAAATCGGTTCGCTTTCCTGGCATCTTTATATGTTATTTTTTTGTTACAAAACTTCGTTATTTTGATTGCTGTAGTCCAAAATGAATGTATATCAACTGGCGTCATCGGTATTGCCCAAATAAGAAAAAAAATTTCGAAATAAAATTCTCTGTGTAAAAATTTGAAAAGAATTATTTGACACCATATATTTATGTTTAAGATAAATAAATTAACAATCGTACTAAGATGAATAATAAAAAACTTAATATTTGTTAGTGTTTGTCTTCATTGAAATTAAATGCTTTTTAAATATGACAAACTGTACATATTTCTGAACAATTTTAAATCGTTCTTTATAACTTTGTAATCGTTTAATCTTAAAAGGAAGCTCGATCTCCAATCGCTAACTAATACGAGTATTTCTGAGTAAAAAACTACTCTTTTCATAAGAAAGTAAATTTTTTGTAAGAGGTAAAAGTGATCACAGACTTTCGTTAATTTGCTCTAAACCCCTTATACAATTTATGGCCTATTTCATATACATCGAAATTTATTTGTAATGAAAAATATAAATGATCACTGATTTCAGATTTGAGATCACAAATTTTTGTTATTTGACACCAAACATTTTTCGTTAACTATAAACCGATTAAGATTTTTCTGAATTTTTCATATAAAAATAATTTGTATTATTTTGGCATTAACAAATGTTTTTATAAAGCAATTTATATAATAAATAGAAAATGTTTATTCACAGACTGAGATCCTTTTCATGTTTTAACAAATATTTAGAAAATTATGATTTATGGACGATTTAGATCAGTCAGCAACATAGTTACTCAGCCTGCCATAAAAATAACTCAAACTAAAAATTGAAGAGTAAGAGGAATTTGTAGTTGATTTTTTAAACTTTTTTTGGATTCAAAATAATATAAAATCATCCTTTATAGCTGTAGCTGTACGACCTTAATTATTAGATTTAATGAATGTTGTTTCTCTTAAAAGTGTTTACTTTTAGACTTTTTCGTCTTTCAGCTGAAAGAACGTTTGAATTTAGCCACATTTAACTAAAAACTGTAAAAGAAGTTCTTCTGTACGTCTTTAACAACCTATAATTTATTTAAATCTTGTTTACTTTAAAAATGTTGTGCATCAGACTTGTATGAAATCCACTTTTTTCTATATAAGAGTTTGACAACTCAACGATCAAACATATTCAGCAAAATTATTGTAGGTTCGAAGTCTCTTCATACACGTTGCATAACAAACATGTATGATGAGTTATGTTTAATTGAATTTTTTTTTTTCATAAAATATTGACATAAACTATTAGTAAGTGTCATTGGCAAAATATGCCACAAAATAAAGAAAAGTAAACACAAAAAAAAAAAACTGTTCATTACAAGGCAATCGCCCTAAAAATTCACTCCACAAATATCAGAGACTGCAAAATAACTCGTAAATAAAACCCAAGTAAAATAACTGGTACAAAACAACATTTGTCACGCAAATCTATAAGTTTTCAACATTGCAAACTACAACATCAACAGCAAAATACGAAAGATCTACAAAAAATGCAAATTACTTGGTAAATTTTTCATTTTTAAATTTTTTTTTATTGCATGCCTGATGTCTGAGCGATAGATATTATTTAGTTTAGTGTTTCTTTCGTTTCCTATAGATAGTAGGGAGGTAACGACAAGTAATGCGCTTCTTTTTCCCTTTCAAATTTTTGCGAAAACTTAGGAGTTTTGCAAGTATTCAATGTATCCTTTTTAAACAGTATTTTTCCCTAATATCTAATAACTTGGCTGACTCCAATTTAAATATTTTTGTGTTATTTGACATGTATGTGCTCTTTGTAATGCAAATGGAAGTTAACTGTTTACCTTTTACACCCAGGTAATCTAGCGTAAAGGCAATTGCCAATTTACAGTCTCCAAGTAATCTAGAGTGTAATTACTTTCAACATTTTATTGTACTGCACTTTAAAAATACGTTTTTTTTTACCCTCCGGAAGCAATCTATTGGAGAGTCAATTGTCACTTTAGTATCCCTTTGGTATCTACAGTGTAGTCTGTTAAAATTTGTAATTTTCATTTCATTTTAGAGAACGATTTAACTCACTACAAAGTAAATAACACTTGGTGTATTATCATTTTACTAACCTTTGTTAGATCAATCATTTCGCATTCGCTACCTCCCTAATAGAATGAATGCATCGATCGTCGTGTCGTATCTTACCCACAACGATTTGCCAAATATTAATGAGGAGTTTTTTTTATATTTTGTTTAATCTTAAAAGCATGCGTGTTGGTATTTTAATTAATATACAAGTAATTTTATTTAAATTATTTTTTTTTTTTTTTGTTAAATTTCACTAAAAATATTGGCTTCATTTGCTGCATTCAGTTCATACAATTCTTTGATTTGATGAGCCAATTCACGATCAACCACTTCACCACCTCTGGTCATTACCTCCTGTATCATTTCTTCTTCTGTTGGCTGAGCCATTAGCATTTCTTGGGATGTCTCTGACTTCGGCTCGACTAGACTCATAAGAAATGATGCACAGACACCAATACTGTAGGGTAAAAATTTTATGTATTCTCTAAGTAGGGAATTGTGGCTGGAATGAAAGAAAGACAGAAAGAAGAACATTTGAGTGGTTAGTGGTAAATTTGTACATGTTTCTTAATAGGAAATTAATGGCTTTTTATGCTCTCAAAATGTTTATATTGTAACATAGATATCATATTTTAAATTCTTAAAAAATTGTTTATGCGACCTAGTGTAGAAGGTCGACTACACTCGGTCGTATATTTTGCAGTTTTTTTTTAATTTTCGATCCTCCCAAGGTCTAAATTTAGAGGTTGCACATTTTTCTTGATGTTTTGAGTTTTAGGTAAAAATAGCAAAAAAAAATTTTTGGTTCCACTACAATCTGTTGTTTCTGGACAAAAAAAAATTACGATTTTTTTAATGTTTATTTTGTTTTTTTATTTAACTAACATTGTGTCTGAAGTATTTTCACATACATATTGCTTGTATTGATTTTGTCTAGAAGAACCATCACATCCCCATTTGCAAAAGAGAGTTAACTTCTAGTTCCCATATGTATTCAAATCATTTCCTTTAAATGATACTATCAAGCGTTGAGCTGTATGTGATCGAAATTGATATAAGGATTGAGATTGAAAAAACCTTAACACACGTTTTTCATTAAAACTGTTAACCCAAGTATTATTTGATTTTTATTTTGCTTTGTAAAGCATGTCAATTATGTTCATTTGTTCTTAATATGATTAAAATGAGTGACGCGAAAAAAGTGCCTACTAAAATTATTAAATATTTTCCAAAACACCCAAATTGGCCCTACACAAAGTTGGCCAAACAATCAAAGCTCTGCTATCCAACTTTTTCCAATGTTATTAAACAGTACCGGGAGAACTTGTCCGTTGATAGAAAACCTGGTTAAAGTTGAAGGAATGGTCTACATGATGTTTCTAAAGCCAATAAATAGAAAGCATTTTCAAAAGAGCTCCCAACACATCCGGTAGGTAAGCAGTCCGGTTAGCTCAGTAATCGGACTATTTGGTATGAAAAGTTAAAGCCAATGCAGGTTTAAAAGCATACAAGGCTCAAAAAGTTCCTAACGGGAACTCTACTAAAAATTTAGAGGCCAAAGACAGAGCATGCAAATTGAAGTCACATTTTATAACAGAAATATACCTACTGCATAATGGAATACGAAACTTACGTATGGAAAATTTTTCTCAGCTTCCGGGTTAATATTTTTATGTTGCTGAAGCTCGAGGGAATGTTGTAGAAAAGTTTCGGACCCAAAAGCAGAAAATTTTCCCAAAAAGTTCTTGGCATGCAAGCAATATGCAGTTGTAGCAAAAGAAATCAAACATTTGTCTATAAATACCGAAATTTACATCAAGGAATGTTTACAAAAGATAATGCTTACATTCATAAGACTTCTTAATGTGTCCACTTATTTTTGGCCTGATTTGGTATCCTGTCACTATGGTAAGCAAGGTCTTGAGTGGTACACTGGCGCGGATCCAGAGGATGTGAAATAGGAATTCTCCCCCTCCCAAAACTGAAAAGTTCTCATATAAAAAAGAAGAAAATTGAAAAATGTAGAATAAATTTTGGTTTCTCCCCCCAAATGATTGACCTGGATCTGCGCCTGGTGGTACAAGAACAATAATGTGTTATTTGTACCAAGAGAGGCAAATCCTCCAAACTGCCTGGAGCTAAGGTCAGTGGAGAGATATTAGGGTCTTGTTAAAAGAGAAGTGAAGAGTACAAAAAAGGTGTCCAAAAGCGTGGTAGATTTTAAACGGAGATGGACTACCTGTTCGAACAAAGTGACAGAAAGCTCAATAAAAGCTCATCCTTAATGGAAGTGTTTCCGGAAAAAGTTCATAAATTCATCACTATTAATTAGAACTATAAAAATAATATTTTTTATAAATTGTAATAAAAATTTCAATCAAATAAAAAAATCAAAACTGTAAGTTTAGTGGTTAAGATTTTTTCGATCTCAGTCCTTAGCAAAATTTTTTAAATAATTTCACATCCGATGTTTTCATTGATATCTTTAAGTTTCCGCCTTTTGATCTATCGCTACTGTTGTCCAGTGAGTAATTTTGGTGGTCTACCAAGATGGTTTGGGTTTGTACTTTCTGAAGATACCTGGACAATAAGTTCGCCCTTTAACCAGTTTATAGAGCGTTGTAAAGTTTTTGACGAAGTCAGTTATTTTATTTTCCAAGTCCAATTGTATTTCGGTGCTGCATGAATATACATATCATCATTGAACATAACTTAGAACATCTTTCCGCTTTTTGTTTTTAAAATACTGTGTATCGGTGTATCGACTGCGCTATCTATAGCGATCCAGTATATATATACTTAATAGGGTCGCAAATGAAAAATGTAGAAATTACAAACGAAATGCCCCACTCATGGTGGTAAAACCCCAGATATAATGCGGTTAACAATGTTCTAAAAATTTGTAAATTACAAACACGTAAATCAGCCTTTGAGATATGCGTGAAAATTTTAAAATGTTATTACATATTTTTTGGAAAATATTGCTACTTTGACCCTTAATGAGCAACCTATAAACGTTATCTGATTTTGCTAAAATGTTCAGCTTTTGGTTTTTGATAACGGTTAACACTTTGAATCTTGGGAGCATCGAAAATCCAAAAAGTACAGTATTTTACACTTTGTTTTATTATAGTTTTTCAATTACCAAACATTTCGACATACAAATCAATTTAAAACTCACCTTAAATACTCTGGAAACGCTCCCGGCACCAGCCTATCATAAGTTGCCTTCAATGTTTCACTGTAGACGGTGAAAATCTCCTCAAAATGTTTCGAACGTACTTCGGCAAATGTGGAGAGAGACAAGAAAACCGACAAGTCTACCATTGGCGAAGATATTCTCAGTGTTTGCAAATCAAACATCATTATATCCACCGGCTGACCATCTTTGTCATATTTAAATGCCACATTATTACGCAAATAATCACCGTGACACAATGTTACCAACGGCTCACGGGGCTTAACCAGCTCTTTACCATAATGATAATTATCACCCACCAAATTGGCGAAATTTTCCAAAAACTTTTCATCCACAGATGTTTCATATTTCTGAGTGGCTTTTATAGCTCTTCGTATAGTTTCTCTTAAGGTAATGGCCCACAGTGGATGTACCTCAGAGCCATAACGTGGTTCTTTAAGATCTTTTGTAAATTCTTGAAACTGTTGTGGATTTTGGTGGCGCCAGGCAAAACCCATGGCATGAAATTTGGCCAGATATTTTACACCCAAAAGTATGTGGGCCAATGATATATTGACCATTTCTTTGGATACCGTCCATTCGTAGCTTGAGAAATCTTCTGTTATAACGGTGGCGAAATTACTACCCAATTCGGCATAATAAAATTTGGCAATTTTTAAATCGATTTTAGCAAAGTTCTGTAGGACGGGCATAAGTTTCTCATAGGCCAGGATTTCATTGGTAAAGAGAGCATTAAAGTTGATATTATCGAATAGTTCTTGGGGTAATTGGGGAGTTTTCTGAAAGTAAAAAAAGAGAAGTGTTAAATAGAGAGTTTTAAATTAAATATTTTGTGAGAAAAGATCAGCTGGGTACTTTTTATATTTAATTAAATTCTCTACTAATATCATTAAACAATACTATCTTAAGATGTTTGTAAAAGTTTAATAAATTGTTACTCTTATCTGTGACGTGCTTATTTGCTCTCCAAGTGTTTAAAAATACTGACGGTGCTACTGCCTGAGTATATTTTATTAGAAAATCACTCTTATCAAGTTTCTTTTGCTGGCATGACAAAGCATAATTTTGAACATTAGAAATAAAAAAAAAACGAAACTAAACATTTTGAAAACAATTATACGATTATTTTGATTAATAGTTTCATACAAACATACAAATTTTAATGCATAATGATGATGATATTTCAAATTTTGTAAAGTAAATATTAAAATATATATTAAATATTTATGTGTAAATTTGTTCAACCTAAATACAATTTCCAATGTGAGGCTAATATCAATTAATCTCACATTAATTGCAGTGAGATGAATAGAAAACTATATGTTGTATCAGTAAAAATCAGAAAAAAATTGTCAAGATACTGGCCGTTAATTTTCCTAGAATAGGCCATAGAACGGAAAGAGAGAGAAATATCAATGGAAAAAATTACTCTCTTTTCACACATTCGCGTGATACAATAACAAAATACTTGCAATACATTCTCATGAATTAGGTTTTTGACAACAGTCTTAGGTTTTTGGCTCTCAGTTATCTATCAAGTTGTCATCTATGCTAAAAGCTTTTTTCAGTTTAGCGCTAGATTTTCTTTTACACGCATTTGAAGTTGATTATTTAAGAACGCTGTCTATACTTGACAAATATTTTTCACTTTTGTTGTCAAGTCAAAGTTGTCTGCGCAAAAGCACTAACAATTTTGTCATAACGAAGCAATAATACTAATAAATGGGGACTACACCTGATAATTGTTTATCTTGACAACCATTTTGAGGTTTATCATGATAAAAATTTATCAGGTGTATCCAGGGGGTAACAAGAAAAAATCATTATTTTCCTGGAAAGTTGTGGTATCTTACTATTTTTGGGGTCGAGGAATCCATTTTTGATATTTATTTTAACCGAAAACTCGCGCTAGAAGGCGATGTACAGTGGTATACAAAAACAAAATATGGAAATAAATCTGTAACTTCTAAACGGTTAGTCCGATTTGAATACAATTTGGCATGCGTAAAGAGTGTTGTTGAGTTAAAGTTTTGAATTAGGACCTCTTGAGCCCACCAGGGGCGCGGGGAGGAGTCCCCATGGTAGGACACCTCGGGTATAGTATATATTTAATAAGATACTATTTCTTCGTTGGTCTTTCGATTTAAAAAAAAAGAGATATTCGCATTTGAAACTTATATTTTCAACATTTTTACCCACCCTACACCAGTTTTTTGATAACAGCGCGACCAGATATTTTTCATTTTTCTTTTATTGAATAAAAGACAAATGTATGTGTCAAATAAAAAAGCACTGTTTAAAAATCATGACTGAGTCCAAAGTTATATGCATGTGAATTAAAAAAAAAGGTAACTTTTCGCTAGTTTTTGGGAACAAAGTACTTTTTTATCTAAAAAATGTCTTAGAAGATGTATAAATAATTTATACTTTTTAAAAAGTTAACTTTACAACAAATATTTTAAATGAAAATTTTAGATACCGAGGGGACCAGCTCCATCCAAAGAATGGCTATTTTGTACAGATTTTCCAAAAAACCGAATAATTTCAAAACCGCGGTTTCGGTTTTGTGATAATTTATTCACTACTAGCTTGACCCGGAAAACCGATTTATAAAAAAATCGGGTTTCCCCCTGTTTATCTCTTTCTGGTCCAAGTATAGAAAAAAGTTATAGCCTATTGACGCTTTCAAGTAAGGATCTATCTACGTTCCAAATTTCAATAAAATCGGTTCAGCCGTTTAGGCGTGATGCTCAAACAAAGTAACAAACAAACTTACAAAGACATTTATATATTTATATAGATTAAATCAGTTGATAATATACATATTTAAAGTTCAAACTTGATGAGTGTTCAAGGGGATAAAGGAAAATTGGTACTTTTTCTTTTAATGGTACCTTTTTAATATACTAAATTAGTTAGCTTATATACATTAAAGTTGGCTAATATTATTTTCAGAAAAGAAATAATCAGGAATAGGGTGCTCAATTGTATTTTGATAGCATTTCCAAATTTTATTTTTTCGTTCTCCAAATAGTACTTTTTGAATTTTGTAATATAATATTGAACCTAGAATAAGGAAATTACTTTGATTTAAAACTTTATGGTGTTTCAAGTGTGGAAAATTGTTACTTTTTCTTCTAATGGTACTTTTTATTATAATAAATTATTCTACTTATTGTATATACATAATAGTTGGCTGATATGATTCAGAGTAAAGAAAGAATCAAGGATAGAGGTCATAATGATATTGGGGCAACAGAAACTATTATTGAAATTTCCGTAATAATGAACCTATAAGCAGGAAATTAAACACACATGATTCCGATTGAGTTAAAATATAAAAAAGGGACTTACAGGTACTTTTTCGAACTAATAGTACTTTTTGAATATTTTATAACGATGGATCTAGAAACGTGAATTCAAAAGGGATAATTAATGTTACTAGTTCTTTATTGTAAAGGTACTTTTTGAATATTTTATAATAATAAACCTTAAGATTAGGCAGAAATGATTCTGAATAGTGGTACCTTTCTTTTGTATTTTCTATAATAATGGACACAGAAATATGAAATTAGACATTCATGATGCTGAGTAGGAATACAAAATGTGTAAGATACAGATATGGTACTGTTTTTATTCTAATAATACGTTTAGAATGAGCTATAATCCACATTACAATGAATCAATAAACATGAAACTAGAGACATGTTTTCTTGAATTAGTATTAATTTACAAAGGGAGGCTTAATAGTACTATTTCTTTCTTCCAATTGGGGTGGCAAGTACTCCAATCTTTTATCGGATATTTGAAAATAACTAAGACTTTGTTACACACATTTTGCATTATTTAGCCTGCGAAAGGTAGCCGCTACATCACCTGAAGCAATTATTGTAATACAATTTAAAAAAAATTTAAACAAATCTTAAGATCTGTTTTAGAGATATTGGATGAATAATTGGATGAAAAAGTTTGTTTTCTCATTTCAAAAATTTTGAATTTTTCTACTGAAAATAGTTTAAAAGTAAAAACCGAAGAATAATTGTCGGTTTCGGTTTTAGGCCTTGAAAAACCGCGGTTTCGGTTTTGGTTAAAACCGAACTGGAAACTCTAATTTTTTATGTAAAATTCAACTTTAGGGTAAAAATTCTCAAGTCCCATAGTCGATATCAAAATATAGTAACCCATTTTAGAGGGCCCAATATGTTCTTAATTATCTGTAAAATTTCATTAAAAAATATTCATGAATAAAAATTTAATTTCAATTTGAAAAATTTATATCTTTACATAAACTCTATATAAAAATCAATTTTGTCATATTTTTCAAAAGTATTCCATGAATTTTTTAATTGTCAAAAGTTATATATATTTTTGAAAAATGGACAAAATCCCCTATCCATTGATATATAACATGTCTGCCTTATGCTTGTTACGTGTCAAATTAATTAGGGAAAACTTAATAACTCGCACAGAATATACCTAGCACTGTTATTTACATTCATAAAAATGTTATTAGGTAGCCAAACATACTTTTTTATGAATTCTATGACAGAGGTCCAAGCAGTGGAGAAATATTCGGCGGCGGCGGCTGAAGAAAATTTAATCGGCGGCGGCTCAAAGTCGGCTGAAGCCGATACAAATTATAAAAATTGTTTTTAATTTTTTAAATTATTTTTTATTAACAAAAAGATAAAAACATCAGGTTTAACAAGTATATAGATACTTATAGCTTATTGAAGTTTACATTTAAACTTATTTAGTATTAAAATTTAATTAAAAAAATATTTTCACTATTGTGGATTTATTAAAGGCTCAACAATTTTGAAATTAACACAAGCCCTAGCGACGCAAAATGCTTGCTCTGATGAGGCAGATGTTGTTGGTATCTCAAAGCTACTTCAATTTCCAATATGTCGTTTTTTCCAATTGTTGGTCCGTTATATACAAATGATAATATTTCCTGTCTGCTATCAGATATTTTCTATTTTAATCTATTAGTTTAAATTTAATATTTTTATTTATAATTTCAACTACATGGCTTTTTCTGGTAGTTTCCAACGCGACTCTGCTGGTTGACGGCAGCCGGTTAGCCGGTTTCAGCCGACGGACACGGCGGCGGCTTTCATCGAAAAATTTTTTCAGCGGCGACTTGGATCTCTGTTCTATGATAGGTAATTTGGTGAGGGGTATTAATATAACTCTCTTACTATTATTCTTAATAATAATTTAGATTTCCTATTTCAATTTGAATTTACTTAATGGACTTGACTATACGTTCTTACTTTTTTGTATTATGAAACTATATAAATAAAATTGTATGTACATGAGTTGATGCAAATCACAATTGTACAATACACAAGCATGACACAGTAATTTCTTTTAACCCTAGCTCTGGCACCAATAATTGTCTACGAATTCTGGCACTATTTACATTTGTAAATACGTGTAATTTCTTATATATTGATATGTAGATTATTGTTAGGGGTACACTATAGACCGTTGAGGATTCTGGTGGAGCCGTCCATAAAATCACCACAATAGGCCTAGGCTTCTTATGAAGCCAATTATTCTGTTTATTGAGAGATCGGACATCAAAGCTTCTCCGATGTACTTCACTCAGCACTACCCTAAGATAAGGCAATCCCAATGTACATCCCCAGATATATGGTTGGTTGGTTTATGTGGTAGTTCGCAGCGCGCGAATAATCAAGTAGAGTCGAAAGGACCCCATTTTGAAAAGATCACACCACTCGTCAGATGTAGTGCCGTTTACATCGTAATGTATGCTAAAATGCTGAAGTTAATAGACCCAGTAGGTCATTATAACCCAGATACCTACCTACTAAGGTTGGTTAATACGTAGTTGCCCAGGAATCTGTGCATTGTGACACTCAGGGCTGTGAATTCGTAGAGAATATGAAAAATCTTTTCCCCTTTTTCACTATCCACGCAGCTACGACAATGGTCGTTAAAAGGGAATCCAAGGCGACTTGCGTGCTTGCCTACCATCCTCAGAGGAATAGTCCTGTATGTCGAATGTCTGGATCCTCCCTATATAATTTTTTGGAACGGTGACAGAGTATGGTTCCGGTCCTATAAATGCTCATGACATGGCACTTATGACTAAGTAACCATCATAATGTCAAAGTGCCTTTTAGAGATACTATAGAGGAAATTACGACACTCGAGACATCATATCAGGAGAAGATAAGTCCCCTGGTGCCCTCTGGCTATCCGACATCACAATGATCCTCAAATTCCTCAATCATCCTCCCAAACACTAAACAGCCCAAATGAGTTTGCATATATCTAAGCCTGAAACGTCATATACACTCAAGCCTCTTTTATCAAATTATGTGGCCTAGGAATGTTCAGGATGGCTCTTAGACCATAAGTAGGACTGGACCTCATGGCCCAGTAATAGAAACAATTAAATCAAATAAAATCAAATGAATTTTATGAAAAATAAAGCACATAAAACAAAAATATTTACATATGTAAATAGTGGCAGATAATGAAGAAAAAGTAACAAAATGGCTAGAAATAACGGTGAATTTTCTTTTTTGGGGATTTTTTTATATACTCACGAAGAACGTCAAAATTAGTCACTGACTTCAAACCATTTCTAAATCTGACTAAAAATAAAAAACTTATAGCTATTTTAAAATTCAGATATTTACATATGTAAATAGTGCCAGAGCTAGGGTTAAGGTGTAGCATCCAGACATGGTTATTTTAAACAATTGAAATTATAGTTATATATATTAGGGGTGTATAGTTTAAAAAAAAAAAATTGGGAGAATAACAAATCGACTCTACCGATACCATATTTAGCAAGTACGAAGAAAAATGAGATCGGTTGGGCGTTATAAAAGTCTCCAAGAGGAACGTAGTAATGTTAGTAATAACTTTATGTTATAAAATTGGTATTAAAATTAAATAAGTGTCATGATTCCACTTAGAAGTCATTTGATTTAATTCACTTCTTTTAATAAAGATAATTTTTAAAATTTAGCATCTATACTTTCATTTCGAAAGTTGTACAAAATACATTATCTGCTCAAGGTTTTTTCCATAATCCAAATTGACTGCTTTCATTATTAATACATCACAGGTTATCATGTAGCGACAGGGCCGAATTTTGTTTATACCCCTAATATACTTGTGTAATAGTGCTATATACGGCTTAGACGAACCGAAGATACTCTTCAGCATAGAACAAGCAATTAAATTTTATTTTGTTGGTTTTATAATGAATATATTTAAAAGTAAAATAAAAATTTATTAAGGAGTGAGATCGAAAAATTCTTAACATACATATATGTTAATAAAAACGAAACCACTAAACTTACAGTTTTAATTTTTTTTATTTGATTGAAACTATTATTACAATTAAAACAAAGATTTATAAATTTACTCACTAGTGATGAATTTTGAACTTTTTTCGGAAACCCTTCCATTAACGTTTTTATAGAGCTTTTTGTCACTTTTCTCGAACAGGTAGTCCATCTCCGTTTAAAATCGACCACACTTTTGGACACCTTTTTGTGCTCTTCAGTTCTCTTCTAACAAGAGCCTAATATCTCTTCACTGGCCTTAGCTCTAGGCAGTTTGGAGGATTTGCCTCTCTTGGTACAAATACCACATTATTATTCTTGTACCACTCAAGGGCTTGTTTACCATAGTGACAGAATGCCAAGTCAGGCCAAAAATAAGTAGACACATTATGAAGTCTTATGAATGGAAGCAGAATTTTTTGTAAACATTGATAGGCTTCTTTTGCAGCAACTGCATATTGCTTGCCATACCAGGAACTTTTTGGGAAATTTTGTCTGCTTTTGGATCCTTAACTTTTCTTCAACATTCCCTCGAGCATCAGCAACATAAAACTTTTGACCAGGAAGTTGCGAAAAATCTGCCAGAACATAAGTTTCGTCATCCATTATGCAGTAAGAATATTTTTTTATAAAACTTGACTTCAATTTCCTTGCTCTGTTTTTGGCCTCTAAATTTTTAGCAGAGTTCGAGTCAGCAACTTTTTGAGCCTTGTATGTTTTTAAACCTGCATTAGCTTTAACTTTTCATACCAAATAGTCCGAGTACTGACCTAACCGGGCTGCTTTCCTACCGGATGTGTTGGGAGCTCTTTTGAAAATGCTTTCTATTTTTTTGGTTTTAGAAACATCATGTGGGCCATTCCTTCTATCTAAACCAGGTTTTCTATCAACGGACAAGTTCACCAGGTACTGTTTAATAACATTGGAAACAGTTTGATGGCAGACCTTTGAATGCTTGGCCAACTTTTTGTAGGACCAAGTTGGGTTTTTTGGAAAATATTTAATAATTTTAGTACGCACTTTTTTCTGGTCACTCATTTTAATCAGATTAACAACAAATGAATATAATTGACATTTAACATAATAACTGACATGTTTAACAAAGGTAACTTGATAAAAAAAAAAAAATATCAAATAATACTTGGGTTAAAAGTTTTAATGAAAAACGTGTTAAGAATTTTACGATCTCACTCCTTAATTAATTGTTATGATAAATATTTGTCAATTATAGACAGGGGTTTAGGTTTGAATTAACAAAAATTTCAAACGTTGAATGAATTCTATTACGAATTAATGGAACGATGAATGAATTCTATTTAAATAAAAGCCTTTGAATGAAGCTAAATATTTAAATTTAGCGCGAATATATTTTTTTTATTCGTAATTACGATTTTAGTGAATTAAGCTCAAATTGAATTAATAAAGTCGAAACTAAATTAATAAAAACTTTCTAAAGATATTGTGTAGGCTCTGTGGAGCTTTAAATAAAGACAATCATATAGAATCATAAAATATATCTAGAAATTTCATAAAGAATATTAAGAAAATTGCAATGACATACCTAAAACATCTCTTTTATAAAGGGTTTTCCAACAAGAGGTGTTATTTTGAATCACCCGGTATTTCGGTAGCTGTCACTTTTAGCTTTTATTCATTGACATTTAACAAGTAGAAATTACTAAAAATGGAACGATACACGCTTCAACAACGCATTGAAATGTTAAAACTTTTGCAGTCACAGTTCACAAAACTAAAGCATTTTGGGTCGTCGTGAAGCACCTTGTCGGACCGCAATACAGAAATTGGTGGACAAATTCGAGCTGTTGGGACAGGTTAGTGATGTGAAGAATAAAACCCGGGCACATCGCTCAAGAACAACTGAGAATATTGCTGCTGTAGCCCAAAGTGTTGAAGAAAACCCAAGTTTCTCCATTCCTCGTCGTTCTTTGGAATTGGGCAACGCTTACTTTCAACAAGCCACACAAGCAACGAAACCATTGCTCTTTTACGGGAAAAGTTTCCGACCGTTTTATCTCTCGAAGGGGTGATCACAATTGGGCACTGAGATCTTGTGATTTAACACCTTGCGACTTCTTCCTTTGGGGCCACGTGAAACATAAAATCTACGCCGACAGCCCAGCGTCGATTCAAGATCTCAAAGATAGAATTCGTGAGGCTATCGAGGACATCGGGCAGCCACTTTGCGATTTGGTTATGGAAAATTTCATGAAAAGGATATGGTCCTGTAAGCGTGGTCGTGGTGGCCATTTGGCTAATGTTGTTTTTTAATATTAACGGCATACCTTCCACTTTATTATGAAATAAACATTCGATCATTTATCTAAAAAAAATGTATTTTTTCTTGGAATACCAAAATAACACCTCTTGTTGGAAAACCCTTTATATAATAAAAAAATCCACACACGATCGAAATTATCTTTTTGCACACAAAACTACATATTGTTTAAAATTTGCTTTACAGACAACTTGTTGTAAATATCAACTACTTTGTGAGTGTATTTAATAAATAAACATTCCACTTAAATAAAAAACACTTTAGAATAGATACAACAAAAGTGTACTATCTGATAAAGTGTATAAAAAAACTATAATCATGTTTTTAAGCACGACAAGTAGAAAATTTCCTTTTTTTTTATTAATATAATGAAATCCATAGGAATTTTTTTAATAAATATAATTTGCAGTGTAAACTATAATTTACCTTGATAAAAAAATTAATTTTATTGTGGACACCTTTAAATTGATATTCCAGGGCAGCTCTGTAACAGGTCGTTAACATGAAAGCTTCCTCCGCCCCCACTACTTTTACCACAATACTAAGTATTTGAAAATGTTCTGAATCGCTGTCATTAAAATTTTCAATTATTTTCTGTTGTTTTAATAATTTTGGTATTATTACGGCTTTTAGCCATTCAATTTCTGTATCTTTACTAAATGACATGGTTTTTTTTTTTTTTTTTTTTTTTTTGCTTAAATTATAGTTTAATTTTTTATATGTTCACAAATTAATGTAAATGACCAGCACGATTTATAAAACACAACTGAATTGTATTTGCTAGATTGTAGATCCCATCCTCACAGCAAAATATTGTTTTGTTTTCATTGATCGCGACGCTCTAGTAGTAAATATTTATAATTTTATTGAGAGAGTGCGATAGCGAGAGAAATTACAGACAAACAAATGAAAGCACGTTAAGTGAAAGAGCGTAACAATGTATTGTAAATAAATTGTATTGATAAGAACGTGTAAAAAAGTGGGAGAAATCTGGCCGCTTTAAAATATATATTTTTTTTAAATTAATTTCAAATGAATGATACAACCAGTGATGCCGTTTGGTTACATTTGTTACATTTTTCGTAACTTTTCAACCCTCTACGTAACATGTATAATTTTCTTGTTTTGGACCTTATTTTCGTAACTTTTTAGCACTGCATCTAAATAAATTACAATATGAAAAAGTAGTAAATATTTTTAGTACTTTAAATTAATTCATGCCACGGATGTTTCTATTAAACAATAGTGTGACTTATTTGTAATTTATTACCGTCTAGGTCTATATCATTTTGAGACAGACTCTGAAAATGTGAATGATCTTAGTAATGTACTCTTGAGCTGGCTAATATCCAAGATTTCGTCAGATACACCGAATGTTATGGTTGGATCACATAACTCTGTTTTTAGACAGTTAAAGAAGTCTGGAAAATATCGTATGTAATTAATGTAGCTTTTATTTAATACTAGGTGTATTAAAATCATACTAGAAGTAAGAAAAATTCAATTGAGGACACGATGAGAAATACGCGGTATATTTTTGTTGTAACTCCGAAAGGTTATATAAATTACAAAATGCCAACATTTCTTTTAATTAGACAACTATTAAATTTTAAGTCAAGCAGTAACAAGTTTTCATTTAAATCAAGTGATGTATATTAAGGAATATTTTCATTTAGAAATTTTGAAACCCTTACCAATGTCCCGGAGAATTATTTAATCATCGGCATAACAAAAATATATTTGGAGTTCCTTTCATATCTCTAAAACTTTTAAAAGATTTTAACCAAACACCAGCTACTTACTTCGCAACCAGAGTTAAAAAATTTATAATAACAATCGCTAGCAACTATTTAGAATTTAATGATATAAAAACAACGTCTAATTTTGAAATTAAATTTTCAAATCAAAATTACTTTTTATCGTTGGTAAAAATGTATCCAGCAGATTTAGCTCAATTTAGAAAAAACTAAATCAGAATAGCTTAGTGTTTTTTTTAAATCAATTTCTTAATTTAAATAATATTTACATAAATTATGTGGTGAGCACTCACTGTTCTACCATGAGTCCCTGATTTAAGTGCTGACGAATATCGGGATTAAATATACAATCTAAAGAATGCTGTATAGAGAAAATTTAGTTAACTAAAACTTATAAAAAACATGCTGATTACCGCATTCGTGATCGAATGAGCTATCGTATCGAAAATAGATTTCTATATCGAAATTATAAAAATTATATCAATTTACTATATTTCTTGCTGGATATCGAATGACATTATCTCGAATAAGAAAATTATATAAGAATAAGATATCGAATGCGGTAATTGGGACTCTGATTATAGTAACCGGTTATTAAACATAATTATATATAAAATTTATTTGGGAAAAATTCGTAAATGTAACTTTTTATGAAAAAATGTAACTTTTAATGAGAAAAGATGTAACTTTTTCCAAGCTACCCCTGGCAACACTGAATACAACATATCGAGAACCAAGAAAACTATCTAATTTTGGAAAAAACTCAGTTTTTGATGTCAAATATCTTACTAACTTATTATCCACATACAGTGGATGTTTTTTTTTTAAAACTATGATTCAACAACATTAATTTTTACGATATATAAGGACTGAGATCGTAAAAGAGAAATCATTTTCAAAAGAGTTCCCAACACATCCGGTAGGAACGCAGCCCGGTTAGGTCAGTACTCGATCTATTTGGTACGAAAAGTTAAAGCCAATGCAGGTTTAAAAACATACAAGGCTAAAAAAGTTCCTAACAGGAACGCTGCTAAAAATTTAGAGGCCAAAGATAGAGCACGGAAATTGAAGTCAAATTGTATACAAAAAATATACCTGCTGCATAATGGATGACGAAATGTACGTATGGAACATTTTTCGCAGCTTCTGGGTCAATTTTTTAATGTTGCAAATGCTCGAGGGAGTGTTGAAGAAAAGTTTAGGACCCAAAAGCAGACAAAATTTCCCAAAAAGTTCTTGGTATGTCAAGCAATATGCAGTTGCGGCAAAAGGAGCCAATCATTTGTTACAAAGGGCTCTATAAATACCGAAATTTACATCAAGGAATGTTTACAAGATAGGATGTTTCCATTCATAAGACTTCTTAATGTGTCCACTTATTTTTGGCCTGATTTGGCATCTGTCACTATGGTAAAAAATGTCTTGAGTGGTACAAGACCAATAATGTGGTATTTGTACCAAGAGAGGCAATTCCTCCAAACTGCCTGGAGCTGAGTCCAGTGGATAGATATTGGGCTCCTGTTAAAAGATAATTGAGTAGCACAAAAAATGTGTCCCAAAGTTTGGTAGACTTTAAACGGAGATGGGCTACCTGTTCGAAAAAAGTGACATAAAGCAAAAATAACCATAATGGAAGGGTTTTCGAAAAAGGTTCGAAATTTCATTACTTTTGATTACAACTATAAAAATATATTTTTTTTATAAAATGTAACAATAATTTTAATCAAATAAAAAAAGATTAAAAACTGTAAGTTTAATAGTTTCATTTTTATTAACATATATGTATGTTAAAAATATTTCGATCTCAGTTCTTAAATGCTTTCTAAAACAAATCTATATTTTTAAAATAAATTCATATTAACTTGGTTTTCTATTATAATACTAGCGAATACCCGGCTAGTGCTACTACGCTAATACTTCTTTACTAATGGAAGGGTTTTATAATAAACATTTTTTACCATATTAATGTAAATAAAAAATGTTTTGTAAAAAAAAGTACCAAAAAGAAATACGTTCAAATTTCAAAAAAGTGCCAGAGTCCATCTGAAATTTTGTAAGAATGACTGCAATTCCATTTAAATTTAATTTCTGGAATATGGGATACAAAAGAGTACTAAAACTCGGCTTTCGCCTATTTTATCCCCTTAAAAGTACAAAACGTACCACACACCTGTCCACTTATTTCTTGCATAAATTTAGATTAAGTTGGATTTTTGGTGTTAGCTTTATAAGTTCCGGAGATATAGAGATACCGATTTTACCTCCTTAGTGGATATACTCATCGGGAGATGTGCGTACATACAAAATTTCAATATAAACAAATTTTAAAATTGGGAAAAATTGTTGTATGGGAAAATTCAAAAATCAGCTTTACGAATGGCCGCATGTATCTAATGTAGTATTTTAGGTGTCTGAAACCATCTTCAGAAAATTTCCTTTCCAATGTAACCAGTTTGGAGCTAATCGGTTGGATAGTTTCAGAGTCTATAACCGACATAGGTAGAAACATGTTTTGTATTTTATATATATAGATAGATAGATACGAGGGTGGGTCAAAAAGTCAGTGTCTTTTTGAATGAAACATAGGTTCTTGGATAACAATTTATTTTATTTTTCAACATAGTCTCCTTTGAGCTGTATGCACTTTGTCGTCCTACGTTTCTCCAATTTGTTTATCCCTTTCAAAATATAAGATTTCTCCAGGTCATCACAATAGCATTTTTTTGTGAGATGATTTTATCGTTGGAGTCAAGCCTTTCCGCCAAAACATTTCTACAGGCTTGGAAACAGGAAATAGTCACACGGGGGTAAATCCGTAGAATAGGGTGTTGAGGGAGGAATTCGTAGACTAATTCATGGATTTTTGCAATGGAAACTGCACATGTATGTACCCGATCTTGCGGAAAGCTTTCTCATACCCAAGTGATCGTTCAGAATTGAAATCAGATGCCTATGACTTCCACAAACTCTCGCACTTTCAATCTCCGATCGGCCAACACCATATTCTGATATTTTATACCCTTCACCATGAGTGGCAAGGGTATATATAAGTTTGTCATTCCGTTTGTAATTAATACATTTTTCATTTGCGGCCCCACAAAGTATATACTATATTCTGGATCGTTATAGAGATCGAAGTCGATATAGCCATGTCCGTCTGTATGTTGAAATCAACTTTCCGTAGCCCCCAAATAACTTACACACATAATTGATACATCCAGGGACCGTAACGGTTATAAGTGATATCAAAAAAGTTACTTTATAACAGTTATTTTGTGACTTTAAAAATAAAAATCCATCTAAAACAGTTATTATTCAACGTAAAAATAAAAGTTCGAATAAACTGTTAAAAAATTACTTTTAAATAGCCGTCATAAAAAAAACTCATTTGAGGAGTTTTATTTTTTCCTTCAGAAAAAAACTCAATTGAGGAGTTTTATTTTTTCCGTCATAAAATAAAAGTCATTTGAGGAGTTTTATTTTTCCCGTCAGAAAATAAAACTCATTTTATGAAAATTGAGCTTGCTGCTGGTCAAATCATTACAATTTGTAAAGCACCTTGCATTGCAATTTATTAAATTTGCATTGAAATCAAATCATGTGGGATTTTAATTTGTTATTTTTTGATTCCTATTATCAAATTGTTGTTGTTTTTTTTTTCTTAAACAAATGAATTACTACAAACATTATACCAGATAGATTCAATAAAGAAAGATACTGAAAAAAAGTAGAAAATAAAAGAAAAGAGTTTTATTTTCTGACTGGAAAATTAAAACTCCTCAAATGACTTTTATTTTATGACGGAACAAATAAAACTCCTCAAATGAGTTTTTTTTCTGACGGAAAAAATAAAACTCCTCAAATGAGTTTTTTTCATAACGGCTATTTAAAAGTCCTTCTTTAACAGTTTCATTCGAGCTTTTATTTTTACGTTGAAAAATAACTGTTAACTGTGGAGTTGAGATCATTTTTGTAATATCTGAAAGATCACGTCAATACGAATCTAATGGTATATAACAATATAGGTCTCTTTTGACTCTAACATAGAGATTTTTTGATTTAAAATTTTCTGGATAACCCTTATTTACGGGCCCTGGATACATCAATATATCGGGAATTCTTCCGGCTCGGTCGCTATTTAAAATCGGCCCACAAATGGCAGAAATATAAGGAAAAAACCGGGACAACCTCGATTTTTGGCCTATTTTTTATCTATATCTGGATTACTAAGTCATTTATATAGACAATATGGATATCTAATGATAGACATTTCAAAGTCCATTGCATCAAAATCGGGAAAAATATTTTTTAACCCGAATTTTTGTTTTACCAAAAAATTTTTTTTTACTAATAAATTAAAAAAAAAAAAATTAAAAAAAAAATTTAACACTATTTTAAAAAATTTTTTTTTTAACAGCCTGGCCCACGATGTCGAAAGAAAACTTAAACGAACGAAAGTCAGTCACTCACTTTCATTCGAAACAGTGGCCCACTATCTTACGACTTATCGTTCGCTTTGCTTTACGTTTCAAACGTAATCCAAATATAATTGAGAAATAGTCGACAATATATTGAAAACCATTATTTGTCACAAAATAAAATAATTGAGCAGTGGTGTAGTGGGTACAGCCCTTGACTAGCAACCGGAAGGTTGTGGGATCAACTCGTGGTTGCGACTTATTTTTTTTTCTTATTTTTTTTTATATTTTTTATTATTGTAAATATATAATTCTATAAATAACTCTCCTAAAGGTACGGTCACACATGACAAATATTTACTCAAAAAAGCGTAACCACTTTGTTTAATCACAAATTTGTTTGACGTTGTTTACTCTTAAAAGTGTTTTGTATGATCAAACAGCATCAAATAAAATAAAACTAAATATATGTTTTGAATAGTTTCAAGTAAAATACGTTTTTGGAAAAAAATAAAAGAATTCAAATGTATTTTATTTAGTGGTTACGTCTTTTTCGTCAAATATTTGCCATGTGTGACCCTACCTTAAGGAATATAAAAGATTTCTTTTGGGACATCTCTAACAAAAATAAGTAGACTTTTCGTCAAATTCTACTTATTTTTCTACCACAAACCAGTATGTATGAGTGAAAATATATGTAATTATGCTATATTATACACAAATCTATAATAATAAATAAGTATGCATCCGTTTTGTACTAGATTCTTACACAGACGACAATAAATAAAAAGTGAATGAATTTCACATTTTAGTTCGTACAAATATTAGAAAATGTAAATAGTGAGCCTCAAATTTTGTATTGAATTGCTTACGTTATCGTTCGTATTTGTTTTCTTTCGACTAAGAATATTATTGAGCCGCAAAACAGCTGTTTGTCGTTTGAAACGACAACGTTCGACATAGTGGGCCAGGCTGTAAATTTTAAAAAACAATTTTGAAAAAAAAAAAAAATAATTTTGTTAACCTAAAAATATTTAAAATTGGTATTTTAAATTATAATTTGGTGATGGGTATATAAGAATATAGCTCTTTTACTTGTTCCAATTGTTTCGGATGTAGAGACCTCAACTGGGCGTCCAGAACGTTCGGGATCTTCCGTGCTTGTACGGCCCCAATGAAATTCAGTAAACCACTTTTATTACCATTTAATGGTGGAGAGTTCCCTTTGTATTTATCAAGCTTAGCCTTTATTTGAGTGATGTTTTTTTTTTCGGAAAAAATAATGTTTAATTAGCACACGAAATTAACTTTTTTCCAATTTCTCTTTAAATCACGAAGTAGTCTGCTATCAATGGCTGTCCAATATAAACTAAATGACGTAGCTTGTTTAAATTTTGACAGGAGTCAACTAACAGATGGCTGCTAACAGGAGCAGTGTTATTCATTCAGTTAAGAGTCGGGAAATTAAATTTTTTTTACAATTTTAATCATTAAAACTAAATGACACAGCTTGTTCAAATTTTGACAGGAGTCAACTAACATATGCCTGTTTACAGGAGCAGTGTTGCCCGTTCAGTTAATTCGGGAAATTCATTTTTTTTTTTAAATTTCATTAAAGTTTAATAAAAATATGTTTATAGAATGTGGTTATAAAGGGCCATTCGCTAAGCGCTTCCCATATTTAAATTTAAATAAAACAAAGTGTGTGAGAGATATCATCGACAATTTTTTTCTTTTGAAAGGTCTATCGATGGCATGTACAGAATGTAAAATGTGGCACGAAATGCCGTCCTGTTCAAACCACATGTCGTTGGTGGCTATATCATACAATTCAGGCCAAACGAAGTTAGTAATAATCGACCTATAGCGATCGCCGTTGTCGGTGATGGCCTGGCCAATTTCGTTCTCAAAGAAATATGGACCGAAATTCACACCAAACAGTTACATTTTCGGGATGCATTGGACGCTCTTGGATCTCATGTGGATTGGTATTGTCCCAAATTCGACAATTTCGTTGTATCCCTTCATCTTCTCTTTTGTATCCCTTCACCTTCACCGTAAGTTGGTAGAAAAGCCCGCGGAACGTTTCCCCATTTTGATGAAACAATTTTATCATTTCCACGTATTGTTGAACTGTATAACTGTATAACAAACTGAATACATTTCATCCAATTCGACAGATGTAGCTTCAATAATATGACCGATATCCACTGTCAAAGATCGGAAGACTCTATTGGAAGACCCTTTATTTAGCAAGCCAAAGTTATATAGTTTGGTCGAAATCGGAACAGTCCAGAAAATAAATTTGTTTTCCTCTTGTATTTTCAAAATTGGAAATCAACAAACAATACTAGGGGTATTGATGGTCAAAAAACGCTAATCAAATCTATTTAGACGTTTCAACTTTAAAGTACATATCACAAATAAACATAATAACTTAACTTTCTTTATATTGAAATATTGCAATCAAAAACATAAAATGTATAACTTTTGCAAATAAGTTTCCTTTCAGTCAAATTTGACAACAAATTAAGAAACGTATAGAATAAAAAAAGTTAGTACCCACACTGTGTGTTAAATACATAAATGATATGTAGACTGTATTTGACCATTTCGTTTACAGCGGACCACACACATGACCAGCCACCAAAACCATTATTATTTACTCTACTCTTTGTGTTAAAAGTATGTAACTGTGTGTGTTTGTGTGTGGTGAATGAACATTTGTAAAGCAAATAAATTATTAAATATTTTTGCCTAAATGTGCAATATTTTTCATTTGTTGTTTCTATTGTAGTTGTTTTTGTTCTTGTGTTGCATGACTTTGTCAGTGGAAGGTGGTGTCAACATTTCAAAACTACAATCTGTATAAAATCAAAATTTAAAAAAAAAAAAACATTTGAGTCATTGTTAATACTAACAATACTCAGTACCGGGTTTTTGTTTTTTTTTTTTATAACATGCTTTATAAACCATAAATCTCCATTTTTGCATGTGTTGTAAAATTTTATTTTTATAAAAAAAAAACGAAAAACTTAAAAAAAAAGATTATGACAACAATAAAATAAAAGAATTGCATGTGTGTGGCATTGCTGCATATTAAAATAACATAAATAAAACATATATATATATTTTTTTAAAGTTTGTTTATGTACAATCCTTTTTTAATTTATACAAAATAAATAAATTACTTTAAATAACCAACACAAACAATAAATAAACAAGTCGAAGGGGAAATTGTAATGTCAAAGATTAAATTATTTGCATTTTTTGTTTATTTTTTTAATTAATTTATTTTATATTTAAACAAATTGCTTAGTAATTTATATCAATTCAATTTGTTTAATTTCCCTTATTAGCTATTAAGCCAACAATTAAAACCATGTTGGTGTTATTATTGTTTCCCATTATTATTATTTTTTTTTCAAATAATAAAATTGGTACAAGATTTTATTTTATTATTAAAAAAATTGTTGTGAATTACACTTTTTTAAAATTAAACATTTTTTAGGTTTTTCTTACGAGTAGCTACTTTCAAAAAATTATGTTTTTACTTTTTTTTAAATGGAGTTAACGCGCATCGTTACTTTGTTAAAAACAAGTAAGAGAACTATATTCGGCTGTGCCGACTCTTATATACACTTCAAATAAAAATTTTAAATATTTTTAGGTAAAATTTTTTTTTTTTTCAAAATTTAAAAAAAAGATTGTTTCTAAATTGTTTTTCAATTTTTTTTTTTCGAAATTGTTTTTTTTTCCAATTTTTTTCAATTTTTTAATTTTTTTTTTTTTGTAAATTATTAGTGAAAAAAAATTTAAGAAAAAAATGTTTCTGGTAATTGATGTATTAATAATGTTTGTAAATTATTTGGGGGCTGAGACGGAAAGACGGACATAGCTATATCGACTTCGCTATCTATAACGATCCAGAATATATATACTTTGTGGGGTCGCAAATGTATAGTGGAAAACGGAATAACAAACTTAGATATACCATTGCCATTGGTATTTTGTTAAAAAAAAATTGTGAGCAAAATTACTCAGTTATTTGTGGGCCGATTTTCTCAATTTTAAATAACAACCGAACCGGGACTATAACGGGTATATTGATGTATCAATCATATATGAAAGTTATTTGGGGACTTTCGAAAGAAGATTTCAACAGACAGACGTACATGGCTATATCGACTCCGTTATCTATAACGATCCAGAATATATATACTTTATGGGGTCGCAAATGAAAAATGTAGAAATTACAAACGAAATGACAAACTTATATATACTCTTATCCAGGTCAAACATTTGTGGGGGGGGGGGTGTAAAAAGTAAAATTTATTTTACATTTTTCTTTTTTTTATATTAGTGTGTGCCAAACGGTAGCAAAGTATGTGGAAAAGTAAATTTTTGAATAAAATTTCATTAGAGCGAATTATTTTCCATTTCTATATTTTAAAATTTTGAAAAATTCGGGATTTAATTCACGATTTTCGATTTTTGAAAATTTACAAAATTCGATAAATTATGTAAGTTTATGTATTCCTATCTTATAAAGCTGTTGTCGTATTTGGTTGATTGTGTCTGAAAAATTATTCTGTTCTCTTTAAATTATATAAATACAGTGCAAGCTAGGTATTCGCGACTAATTAAAAACCAAAAATTTTATTGAGAAAATTTATGTAATTTTTAAAATTAGAATCCTTTTTATTGATATACATATTACATATTAAACATTTTTAAAGAAGTTGGAGATTTTCAGTTGCTTGTTTGGCAAATTATTTTTTAAAAGAACAGCTGAATCACGTAGTTCATTTTCCAAAGCCCATTGTATGCATATGTTTATCGATGTTAAACAATCGTCCACTTTAATTTTGTTTTCTTCATGACCACTATCGTATAAATCCTCCGATTCAATATCTGATAATTCCATTTGCTCCTCATTACTTTCCACATGAAATTCTTCTTGAATCCAATAGTTTATGTCAGCGTTCGTGAAAAGATGTTCCGTATGAATTTGAGCTACAAGTGTACCAATAGTAGAAAGATCTTCGTTTTCTTCTTGAATTATATTTTATAAAAAATTTAAGGGCATGTTATCCTCTTCACTCCATTCAATACCGAATTCGAGCAAGGCGTTCCAGGATTTTCGGATATTGGACACTGATATTTTATCCCAGGACGTAGCTAGAATCTGAACTGCATTTTTGAGATTGAAGTTTTTTAGTTTGAGCTCCAATTTTCTTTACATATTTTTCTTCCGGGCACTATTTTCTCATTACATATGACAAGAATGTGATTTGGAAGCATCCTGTAATATAAACCAGATTCGTGGCCATGCTCATCAACATAATCCTTAAACTCTTTCACAAATGGATCAATAAGTTGAGGTTTCGAAGACAATTTCTCGCCCGTAATTATTTCTTCAACCATCCTTCACTGACATTAAAACCTGAATTGGTTTGATAAATTTTTGAAAAGAAATGACTGGTTTTTGTTCGTAAAATCGCTGCTGATATTGGAACCTTTTTTTCTTTTTGTTTTAGAAACCACTTATAAATCATTTTTTCCATTCTTGTTTACTCAGCTTTCTTTAAGGTGCAACGTTGGCCAGGGCCACTTTCCGTTGTTAGTATGAACTTTTTTGTTGAATTTTCTTGCTTTATAATACAGTAAACTGAAGACTTATGTGACTTGTACTTCACACAAATTGAATTTATGGAATCTCCACTTTTAATTTTTTTAAAATCTCTAATTTTTGAGAAATCGTTGGTTTTACAATATATTGAACTATTCCCATATTAAAAGATGTATTTACACAACAAATGACACGAATACACTGACAAAATTGAAGATCAAAATCAACCAAAAAGGTTAATATACCAAAGACGGGGATTTCCCTTTTTTTTAGTTATAGACATTGTAATCAAATTTGAAACAGATAAAAGTCGCGAAAATAGATAGAACCTGCAATGTATAAAAATAAGCCGTCGCGATAATGGGTAGTCGCGAATACCGAGCTTACACTGTACATAGGGATATTTTAATATAAAAGTGCACTCACTAATGCAAATGCAATTTACTGATGCAGTTTTGACAAATTTCTACCTTTTAATTTTTAATATTTTTCAGTAAATTAAAATGTTTAAAAAACAGCGCAATAAACATTATTCTGCGACACGATAGTCTATTATTTTTAATAGTTTTTTACTATAAAGACAACGTAATAACCTTTTAGATGGTTTCACAATCAACCGGATCGGAACACAGCTTTACATTATATGAATTTTGTCATGAATTTAATCGCGAGTTTTTGAAAATCAGAAAAATTAAAAATGGATATGTGAAATGGCTTTATAGATTATAAGAGTGAAAAATTTTATCAAAATTTGAAGATACACGGTCAAAAAACTGTATTTTTTTTTTCAGAAATCTTTCATGGAATGAATGATATACAAAATTAAAATATTATAGCATTGTTGTGCTTTTTTATTTTTTTATTTTGATTTCATTTGTAAATTCTCACTAAAGACTGGAAATCACATTTTTAGTTGTTAGTTCTTTTAAATTTTAAAGGCAATTGTAAACATTTAACTGAGTCAAAAACTATTTCATTTAGTTCACAGTCAACGCGAAATTATTAATAAACTACTGTCAATGCCAACGAAACGAGAGCTCCTAGATTGAAATTAAAAATTCTGAGATTTGAAGGACGATTAGTACTATAAGTATGCCGAATTTTAGTTTTCATGTTATTTAGG
Source organism: Calliphora vomitoria (assembly GCA_942486065.2). Taxonomy (NCBI): domain Eukaryota; kingdom Metazoa; phylum Arthropoda; class Insecta; order Diptera; family Calliphoridae; genus Calliphora; species Calliphora vomitoria. The sequence continues at coordinate 96,318,167 of OW818033.2, forward strand.
GGCTTCAATAAGTTTCCAAAATATAAAAAAATCACGGAATTACCCGAAATTTATACCAAATATTGGGGATTTAGCAATCCCGAAAAATCCCGATCTTTTCGGGATTTCCACTGTGGTTTCACTCCCTAATCTAGCTAAATAAAATTATAAAAATTTAGGTCTTTAGAATAAAGCGAAATATACTTGTATTTTTGATAATAGCTAACAACTTACTATCTTACAATGTAAAATAGTTTTTTGTTGAGAGTAGATTGAGAGTTTAACAAATATTCGCTAATATTTTTGTTTAAACATTTTTCATTGAAACCAATTCTTGAAATCTTATATAGACATTGAAATTAGCTTTTATTAATGTATATTTAACTTTAGTAGTCCTTACCTTCGTCTTGTTTTAGTCCTTTAAAGTTAGGCCTCAAATAAAAATAAAAAGCTTGCCAAAATCTGTTTATTTCCAATTTTAATGCAAACGATGTTGTTAAAAATGTACCACAAAATGTTGACATCATTTTCATTTCACTGTAGATAAAAATATATTTCATACTATTTTTTTTATTAATTTTTAAGATGAAAAAAAAAAAAAATTTTGTTACATGATTTCATGATAATTTAGAGTTGTGTATATCTAACCTCAACTATAACTCGAAAAATACGTAATCCAGTGGTTTTCAAACATATTTTTTTAATTCAGAGACACAAAATCCATATAAAAACGCTAATAAATAATTTTGTCCAGCTAGATTTGGAACCACAGTGCCACTGTGAAATTTAAATTCTATAGTCCAACATGTACAGCATACTTTTAGGTGCTTGTAATTATTAATTACTCTGATTATTCATTAAAAAAAACTGTAATTTCCTTTCGAAAACGTGCCAAACCCCCAGAAATAAATAAAAAATGCCTTTAATTTACAATCAGCCTCATCATTTAATTAAAATCATTAATACTTAAATAAGAACAGAAGAGTATTGGGTTACAAAGAACAACAGTTGTTCCATGTAATTAATGGTCACATTAAAACTCTTGTTAATATTACCAGTATTTGGAATATTTTGTATTATACTTGAGAAAACATTGAGCGTTTACACTTATACACTCATTTCAAGTCAATTGTTTAGGAATTAGAAAACAAAAACATTAATTATATAACCAAACTAGCTTGACCCGGTGCGCTTCGCTACCCCTGTCGTAGTTTATGTTGGAAATTTCAATAAAATCGTTTCGGCCGTTTAGTATTTATTGTTTAAGAAATAAAGGTACCAATTTTACCGGTTTTCCCCCTGTTTACTCCTTTCTGGTCCAAGTATTGAAAAAAGTTATAGCCTATTGACGCTTCCAAGTAGGGATCAATCTACGTTCCAAATTTCAATAAAATCGATTCAGCCGTTTAGGCGTGATGCTCAAACAAATAAACAAACAAACAAACAAACAAATAAACAAACAAACAAACAAACTTACAAAGACATTTATATATTTATATAGATATCCAGAGGATTGCAATTGCTCTGGCATAACAGCATGTATATATATGTCCAGTATAAACTGCAGAGGAAGAGTGAGCTGTATTATAAAATTTATTGAAATTACCAGGATTACGATCTATAAACTGAGTATATGTTTGTATGTATAATTATTTAAGTAGGTATGAACACATATGTGCAGGGGAGAGTGTGGAAGAATACCATAATTTTTATAATAATATTTAGGTATAAATTCAATACAATCAATTGTTTAAATGTATTAACTTAATGGAAGCGAACAACAAGTAGAACACTTACACATTTTACGTTGAATACACATACATACATACATATATACATTCAATTCACATCAAGAAACATCATATCATCATAGTAATTTTCGTAATAATGTCGTAAATTGAATGATACGAATTTTATTGAATTAAATCGATATTGATATTGCCTCGGCAAATGGAATTCTTTGCTAATTCAACTGCTAATAGTATTAATATACATACATACATATAATTTTCCCTCAACTCCTGTTGTGAGCTACATGTTTTTATATGGGCAACAGTTCCAATAATGACCTAAAGTTTCAAATAGTATTTAAGAGTATATTGTGAATTCCAATTCGGCAGCTGTGCCTTTTGTATAACTATTCATGCATATACATACATACTTAGATACAATATGAATATATATATATTGAACTAAGAGTATCAATGTTTAAAGGGTGTTTTAAAGGGATGTGATAATCCAATTTGTTGACTGCAATTTGAATTCCGCTAGTACAATTTTAATAAAACAACTTCTGCTTATTATGATATCTGTTAATACAATGGAAACTGTTTGCATAACATATTCAATTAAGAGGTCACAATCCAATCAATATATTTTATCAATATATATTGGGTGTATACCTAAAACTGTGGGATTTACAATAGATGTCGTATCTTTTGTAGTTAATAACTTATATTTCATTTTGAAGGGTACATATCTGTCAATTATTCTCACTTAGTTTTTTTTTTTCTTGGACCAGCACTCAGGGGATGACCCCTACTCATGCAAAGCATTGTGTTGTAACTAGGAAATTAGGTTATGGGAGGGAGAATAGAGGGAGTAGTGTTTGTGGATATTTGATTTGAAATTTCCTATATTAAAAGTGACAGGAAATACTTCAGGAGGAAGCTTATTCCACATACGGACAGTACGGCTAAAGAAAGAATTTTCCCTGTAATTTGTTGTGCGATCCACTGTCCAGTCGACAACGAATTGATGAGCCCTTGCCGAAGAACGTGTTTTGCGTAAAAAACTACGGGTTTCGGGAACAAGTTCCCTGATTTCAGCAGAGCACATACCATTGTAGTATCGGTAGAACAGTGAAACACAACCCGCATTGAGACGATGTTTCAGTGAGTCAATAGAGCTGGACACCCTACTGTCACCGATAAGCACTCCAAAATAGACTTCGAAGCACCGGCCCACACATGAGAATTGTATTACATTTTCGGTCGGATATAAGTGGTGTAAATAGTAAGGAGATCAGATGGAGTGAAATATGTCTTACACCGTTTTAGAAAACCGAGGTACTTGCATGCTTCTTTCGACACTCGAAAAATATGTTTTGTCCAGCGGACATCGCACTGAATACTCATGCCTAGAACATCAAGAGCTTCTGATTCCTTAATATTTACAGCACCCATAAAAACAGATGGAGCAGCATGATCTGTTGTGCGTTTGTGTGCATTGAAATCGACTCTATTCGCACAACCCCATTCAGAGATTTGCACAAGATCTTGAGTAAGCGTATCATTCATGTTTTGCCTCATTGCCCCAATCTCCAACAGGCTTGGTCTATAATTGAACGTATATGAATGGCAAATGTTGTTGTCATCTGCAAAAGAATAGATAGGGTTGGAAGTTTGACATAAAAAGTCGTTTATAAAGATAAGAAATAGAGTAGGAGAAAGAACGGAGTCTTGCGGTACTCGTTTGAAGAGATTCCATCTACAACAACTCGTATAGTGCGATCTCTGAGAAAGCTCGATATAAATCGAGAGAAATTATTACCGATACCAAAAGCAATAAGTTTTTTTATAGTTCTAATCAATTGTGATGAATTTATGAACCCTTCCATTAAGGTTTTTATAGTGCATTCTATCACTTTGTTCGAACAGTTAGTCCATATCCGTTTAAAATCTTTCACACTTTTGGACCACTTTTGTGTGCTCTTCAATTCTCTTTTAACAAGAGCCCAATATCTCTCCACTGGCCTTAGCTCCTGGCAGTTTGGAGGATTTGCCTCTCTTGGTACAAATACCACATTATTGTTCTTATACCACTCAAGACCTTGCTTACTATAGTGACAGGATCCCAAGTCAGGCCAAAAATAAGTGGACACTTTGGAAACATTCCTTGATTTAAATTTCGGCATTGTCCGGAAAACGCCCATAATATGCGGCCAGACATGAAACCTTATTATTCCATTATGACAACGCCGAGCGTAATATTACGGTATCTTAAGTGTAACGGTAGTCAACCTGAAAATGTATATTAGGATTAAATGATATCATACAGTAGTCTGGTTAAACAAATTTAAATAACCTCCCTTTATTGGATTTCCCTGTTTTTTTGTTATATAGCCGGTATGTGTAAATGAGACTGTGTATCTATGTTGTATTATTGTTTTGTGTTTATTTCACTTATATGGCCTTCTTAAGGATTCCATTTATGACATTCGTAATTGTTATTCATGGTATTTGGAAGTTTGACTATGCTTTTCTCTTTATAATCCTATTGGGCCTGTGTGTCATTTCCTCTGAATGTTTAAGTATTTAATTTTCAAAGCAGGTTTCATATACATACATTCATTTACAATCATAGACACACATATATGTATGTATGTTTGTTAAGGTGGCCCTAACTTTGCACTTATTGGATTTTTCTACGTCATCTAAAAACTAAAAGCTAATTATTTGAGGAAAATTGAATAACGTTTAAAGGTTGAACATTTTATTTGAAGTTTCGAGTTTTAGTTCTAAGCAGCAATATTTTCAACAAACTAAAATAATATAAAAATGTTCTGAAATTGATAACCCATTATAACTTGATACTAAAAAAATTAGACTTCATGCATATCACAAATTCCAAATTCGAAATTTGTTGGTTCTTTTAGCGTCTCAGTATTTTGTTGGATATTCCTTATTTTTATTACTGCTTCATGGCAGCGATGCATTAAACCAATTAAATAGTCAGTCGTCTCCTTTGAAATAAGGAGTGAGATCAAAAAATTCTTAACATACATTTAGTTAATAAAAACGAAACCACTAAACTTACAGTTTTATTTTTTTTTATTTGATTGAAATTATTATTACAATTTACAAAAAAAAAAAAAAATATTTTTATAGTTTTAATCACTAGTGATGAAATTTTGAACCTTTTTCGGAAACCCTTCCATTAAAGTTTTTGTAGTGCTTTATGTCATTTTTTTACGAACAGGTAGTCTATATCCGTTTAAAATCTACCACACTTTTGGACACCTTTTTTGTGCTCTTCAATTTTCTTTGAATAAAAGCCCAATATCTCTCCACTGGCCTTAGCTCCAGGCAGTTTGGAGGATTTGCCTCTCTTGGTACAAATACCACATTATTGTTCTTGTACCACTCAAGGGCTTGTTTACCATAGTGACGGGATGCCAAGTCAGGCCAAAAATAAGTGAACACATTATGAAGTCATTAATGGATGCAGCCTTTTTTGTAAACATTCCTTGATGTAAATTTCGGTATTTATAGAGCCCGTTGTAACAAATGATTGGCTTCTTTTGCCGCAACTGCATATTGCTTGCCATATCAATAACTTTTTAGCAAATTTTGTCTGCTTTTGGGTCCTAAACTTTTCTTAAACATTCCCTTGACCAGGAAGTTGCGAAAAATCTGCCAGAACATACGTTTCGTCATCCATTATGCAGCAAGAATATCTTTTTATAAAACTTGACTTCAATTTCCGTGCTCTGTTATGGCCTCTAAATTTTTAGCAGCATTCCTGTCAGGAACTTTTTGAGCCTTGTATGTTTTTAAACCTGTATTATCTTTTTCGTACCAAATAGTCTGAGCACTGAGCTAATCGAGCTGCTTTCCTACCGAATGTGTTGTGAGCTCTTTTGAAAATGCTTTCTATTTGAACCTGAACCAGGTTTTCTATCAACGGACAAGTTCTCCCGGTACTGTTTAATAACATTGGAAACAGTTTGACGGCAGACCTTTGAATACTTGGTCAACTATTTTGTAGGACCAAGTTGGGTTTTGTTGAAAATATTTAATAATTTTAGTACGCACTTTTTTCTGGTCACTCATTTTAATCAGATTAACAACAAATGAATATAATTGACATTAAACATAATAACTGTCATGCTTTACAAAGGTAACTTGATCAAAAAAAAAAAAAAAAAAATCAAATAATACTTGAGTTAAAAGTTTTAATGAAAAACGTGTGTTAAGAATTTTACGATCTCACTCCTTATGTTTCCATTCCCTTATAACCGCATCTGATAAAGCTTCCTTCGTGGTAAAACTTTCCGTCCGTATAATTTCCCATTTGATTTTTTTTGACATTGAGATTTGTCGATTGGACAGGCCACTTCAAAACATGCTTCTTATTGGATTGTAACCATTCGTTTACAAACCTATGTTCTTTTGGGAATTTCATAAACTCTCTTGCTAATGAGATATCTTGTCTTGGAGTAGCGTCGATAACGAGTCGAATATTCGCTTCCAAGAGCTCGATCGTTTCTAGTTTATCTGCAGAGAACTGGGACTTTACATATCCCCAGAGAAAATAATCTAATGGCGTCAAATCACATGAACGAGGTGGCCAGTTAACGGTTCCATTTCTTGATATTATTCGTTCGCTAAATGTTTCTCATGTAATATCATCCTGCTGAAACCACATGTCTGCTATAAAAATGCCTTCCAAAATTATTAAGCATGTCTCTAAACAGCTCACCGTTGACTGTATCGTTCTGAGCATCGTTATTTGTGAAGACATATGGACCAATGATTCCACCGGTCCATAAAGCGCACCAAACAGTGAGTCTTTCTTGATGTAATAGTCTTGCTCCAAATTCGGCAATTCTGTTTATTGACATAACCATTTATACAAAAGTGTACATCATCACTAAACAAAATTTTCAAATGAAATTGTAGGTCAATAGCGACACTTCCTTCGGCCTATTCACCGAATTTACGGCGCGAACGATGTTCAATTCCTGTACGAGAACCTTAAGCTGAATTTTCTATAAAATGGATGGCTACAAGTTTAATTGTTGAGCACGATGACGAATAGACACATTTGGATCATCATTAACACTATGCCGCTGCACACCATCAATCGCTAGTTATGTGCGCACTGTACGGCGTCTTTTGGGATGTGTATTATAGTTAAGAGTAAAGGTATTGTGAAAACGATCCAGAGTCTCTCGAATTTATCGCTCTGATGAACGATTATGAATATCATAAAATGCACGTAATGACCGATGAGTTTGTCGAATTGAACCATGATTTTCAAAATAAATTTTAACAATTTGCAATCGTTGCTCTGGCGTGATTCTATTCATGATAAATTCCCAAACCAAACTAACCTAAAAATAACCGTGAACTGTCAAATCAGCTTTCACAGGTGTGCTGCTTTTTACATATACATATGGGGCATTTCATGTCAAGTGAACCAACTTTTGAAATCAATGTCTTCCGATTGGGATGAAATTCGCAACATAGTAGGATAGTAATTCAGACACAATTTTTCAACAATATCGGTCGAGAACTTTCTGAGTTAGAGGGGGTCAAAATTTGACATTTTGGCCAAGTAGGTGTTTTTTCTCATCCATGTAACTTATTACCTATTGTTCTTAGCAAAATGTGTCCCAAATAGTTTAGATAGCTATTTCTTCAATCTTTCGGAAAAAAAATAAAAATAAAAAATTTTGTAATTTTTTTTTCCAAAATCAAAAACGTTTTTGACTTTTTTTTTCAAAATTCATCCTAATCGGAAGACATCGATTTCAAAAGTTGGTTCACTTGACATGAAATGCCCCATATGTATATTTGGTAGACTCCGAACGATTATTCGGTTTCGGTTTAATGGAAAGATCCATACGTGGCATTAACATATGAAAGCGATTTCGATCATATGGCAGAAGAACATCCTGTATGTCCAATTTTGGGGCACTTTTTCGAGTATTGCTGGCCGTATGTCAAGAATAACACAAACAATGTTGGCCTCAGCATAAACCAGTGACTTCACGTGACCCCATAAGAAGTAGTCGACTGGTGTAAAATCGCACAACTCTGGAGGCCAATTGAATGAGGGCCACCCTAATGTATATATAGGGATATGTACCCTGCAGTTTTAACAGTTTGGTGAAAATTGTTTACTTACTTTTTAACTTTCAAAATTTCAACATTGCTACTTTGAATTAAGTGGCTGTCTATGAAATCAAACTAAACGGAAAATTTAGCTAAAATTATGTGTCACAATAATGTTCCATGGACAGCAGGGTACTTTTATACATATGTATATATAAGTTTTTGTATAGATGTGTCTATGTGCTTGTATCGTTAGACATGTACATAATACATATAATATTTGAATGCTGCATGTTGTTATTCTTAGAATATTAGATTAAAGGTTTTATCATTTACATTAGCTTCGTTTTCTTTTGTATTTTGTATTTTTTTTTTATTTTTATTTTCTAAAAGTATTTTAAAAATGTTAATGCTTTTTGGGGTCAAAAGCTTAGTAACACATGTTTTTGTTCATTTTTTTTTTTTCCAAAAAAGTTTTTCCTGCAACAATAGAATTTTGTAGCATTAGTGATTGCTTCATTTTGAAAATTTTGTTAATGTTTACTTCATAAAAATTTTATATGAAACAAAAAAGTTTTAGCCAAAAAACGATACAAGTATAAAGCCACATTTAAAGTTATGGTAACAGTTTTATTTTTCTACTAGCTTGACCCGGTGCGCTTCGCTACCCCTGTCGTAGTCTATGTTGGAAATTTCAATAAAATCGTTTCGGCCGTTTAGTATTTATTGTTTAAGAACAAAAGGTACCAATTTTACCGGTTTTCCCCCTGTTTACCCCTTTCTGGTCCATGTATTGAGAAAAGTTATAGCCTATTGACGCTTCCAAGTAAGGATCTATCTACGTTCCAAATTTCAATAAAATCGATTCAGCCGTTTAGGCGTGATGCTCAAACAAACAAACAAACTTACAAAGACATTTATATATTTATATAGATTGTACTAAAAATAAAATGACAATCTACAATATATGTGGGAAAGAGAGGAAGTGAAATCTATGAAATGCCTTAAGGGAAATATTTAAAATAAAATTTCCTCATAAAAATCAAGTACATATTTTTGAAAAGTGAAAAGTTTAATGTTGAGTTTAAGTTCAAAATTTTATGATGATTTCGTTTTAGTTTTTTACCAAAAATTTGTGGAAATTCAATATTAATTATTAATGAACAAATTTTGATGACTTTTTAAAGAAAATATTGGGAAAAATATTGAATTCTATGTCAAAATATTTAGCTAATTATCTTTTATATAAGTACATAAGTTAGAAAAAAAAAATAACTCTTAAGATGAAACATAATCACTTTTACGTGTTTATAGGAATCTTTCCTTTTTTAATAAGAAACTTTTCATTTGTAGTTTGCACATTCTGACATGACACCAGAGAGCAAAATGTAACAGGCACAATTTTAAAGTTACTTGTTTGTAGCATGCGTTCTTGTCTAGCCGTGGAAACTGCATTAAATTAAAAACAAAAAACTTTATCATAAGAAAATCCTAGTAGTTGTTTTATACAGTTTTCCTTGGAATACGTTAGATAATCAAATTTTATGTTAACGAGTTTCAGACAAAATTAAGAGGGTTGTTCAATAAGGCAAGGCTATATATAAGTTTGTTATTCCGTTTGTAATTTGTACATTTTTCATTTGCGAACCCACAAAGTTTATATACTGGACACATTCGTCTTCTTAACAACACTACGTACAGCATCATTTGGCGGATGCTCTCCGTGATCATGTGCCATATAGCTGGATATCAGCCATAACAAACTGCCTTCATTAGTTTCCCATGAGACTGCTACTGTATCTTTATTGCTGTAATCAGACAGAATGAAGATATTCAAAGAGCTTTTAGCCAATATACAGGATATAATTTTACCTGCGCCTTAGCGTAATATCCATCGTTCAAAGAAGGTACCAACCAGTTCGGAAACACAGTTGGTATCTTCAATGTCAGTTATATCGACGGCGTCCTTACAATCAATGGCCTCTTCTGAGAGCATGGGCTTAACATCATCTGAGGAGGTATCGCCTTTGTTGTCACTTCGATAGACACGCAGGATGATCGTACCAAAGTCTTCCTTAGTGGCCCCAAAGAGTCCTTATTCAGGACAACGATCGCTTGTCTGGAAGACCCCTCAGCGTCCGTAACCTTAACAACTTTCCAATCGTGATTTGGAAGCTGTGGGTTACAGCAATGAAGGATCTCCAAGATCTCCTCCGGGCTAGATGGTTCAGCTGGAATTTTAGCTATGGATCTAGGCTTTCGGGGTATTTCTCTCACAGATAACACCTCAAGCCTATATCCCGGCCATACTTCGCCCAATGATGCGACAGCAGTCTTGAGTAGCAACGCTGAGCGTCATCTACACAAGACATTGCTGGCTCTTAGCTGTCACTTCCTCTTCACTACCAGCGATATGAGCTTTCACCCAAGAGAGGGAAGCCTGTTGCTCCTTCGTGAGGTCCTCGACCTTTTTAGAGCCGAGAGACTCAATGAAGTGCATGGCGGAATGCCTGGTAGTAGCAGCCCTTCTGGCAGGATTTTTTATGCCAAAGACTGAGTTCGGAGCCGATTTTCCCAGGGGTGGTGCGCCTTCAGGACAGGAGGATTACATCACAGACCCTGATCGCAGAATTGGCATACTGGAGGCAACCGAGAGGAGCGACTTGGTCACTTTCCCCCCAGAGTCACCCGAAACATGGCGTTTAACCGCCTTAACGGTTTGGGCTTTAGCGGCTTTGGAGGTACTTGGGGAGAAATCCAGAGGTACCTCGCCGCTTAGGTCACTACCACCTATAGCTACAATTGGACCTACAATTGGTCAAAATTGGTATTTTGTTTACCTAAAAATATATAAAATTTTTATTTTAAAGTATAATTTGGTGAAGGGTATATAAGATTCGGCGCAGTGGAATATAGCTCTGTTACTTGTTTTTTCTTCTAATATTAGCATCAAACCAAAGGTAACTATCTCCAGTGAGCATTGTTTGTTGTCTTTGCTTCAATCAACTTGTAATTGGCATATTGACTAACCACAAGCATTCATCAAATATAACCATATGAAATTATTAGATAAGTTCAGGAAAAAAAAAATGGAGATTGCAGTCTTTGCTTCTATACCTCTCAAGTGTTAGAATATTAGTATTTAAGCTAATTTTTGGTTAATGAAAGCCTTTGCTTTTTAGTGGCCCTCCTACATTGTAAACCCTACTAAAACTTGTATACTATTAATGTCTTTTTTGAAAAGGGTAAGACAAGTTGAAATGTTGCACAACTTTTTCAACATGCTGAACTTGATATCAATTATTGAAGATAATTATAGCATAAGAAAATTGCCAGACAACATTATAAATAAAATAAACTGTCTCGGTATTATATGCCGAAAATGATTTAAGGGAATTTAAACTCAAAGTTTATTGGTAAAGAGAATAATCATAAACACATACACAAGTTTACAAAAATAAATCTTTTGAATAATTTCATGAAAACAAACAGTTTTCTGTAACAGCTGTTTTGACAGTTCTCGGTTGTTATGAGGATACTTTGGTTTGGCAATTTATCATGAATAGACTCACGCCAGAGCAACGTTTGTAAATTGTTCAAATTTATGTTGAAAATCATGGTTCAATTCAACAAACTCATCGGGCATAACGTGCATTTTATGGCGGTTATAATCGTCCATCAGAGCTATTAAATCGAGAGACAATGGATCGTTGTCGCAATACGTTTAATCTTAACGATAATACGCATCCCGAAATACGTCGTACAGTGCGCACATAACGAGCGTAGTGTTGATGATGATCCGAATGTGTCAATTCCTCATCGTGCTCAACAATTATACTTGTGTTTATCCACTATGTGAAACATTTTGCATAAGGATCTTGCTTACAAGATTTAATTCGTACAGGAATTGAAGCCTCACGATCATCGTTCGCGCCTTATATTTGATGAATGGGCCAAAGGAAGTATCGCTATTGTCCCACAATTTCATTTGAAACTGTTGTTTAGTGATGAAGTACACTTTTGGTTAAATGGCTATGCCAATACACAGAATTGCCGCATTTGTATCGAGCCATTGTCGAATCACCTTTACATCCAGAAAAACTCACTGTTTGGTGTGTTTTATGGACCGGGGGAATCATTGGTCGATATGTCTTCACAAATAACGATGGTCAGAACGTTACAGTCAATATTGAGTAGTATAGAGACAAGCTTACAAACTTTTTCGTGCCTCATTTGGTAAGCATTTGTATAGCAGACATGTGGTTTCTGCATGATGGTGACAAATGTCACACAACGTGTGATATAATCAATTTACTGAGAGAAACATTTGGCGAACGAATAATTTTAAGAAATTGACCTGTTAACCGACCACCTATTTCATGTGTTTTGCCGCCATTAGATTAGTTTCTCTTGGGAGAGGTAAAGTCCCTGTGATATGCAGAGAAACCAAAAACGATCGGGCACTTGAAAGCGAATATTCGACTCGTTATTGCCAAAATACAGCCTGACTTACTGCGAAGACCTACAGGTTACGACAGATAATGTTATAAAATTATGTATATAATAAAGCCAATTGGATGAATATTAAAAACAGTTTTCTCTGTTTTATTTCAATTTAAAGTTATCCGTCTCTTTAAAAAACACCCTTTATTTAAAAATAAAAGGAATTTAGAGTTTCTTTTTTAAAGTTAAAAGAGTTTGTACGTTATTTTAAAATAAAATTCGTGACAAATAAGGAGTTAGATCGTAAAATTCTTAACACACGTTTTTTATTAAAACTTTTAACCCAAGTACAATTTGATTTTTCTCTTGATCAAGTTACCTTTGTAAAGCATGTCAGTTATTATGTTTAATGTCAGTTATGTTCATTTGGTGTTAATCTGATTAAAATGAGTGACCAGAAAAAACCAACTTGGTCCTACAAAAATTTGGCCAAGCATTCAAAGGTCTGCCGTTAGACTGTTTCCAATGTTATTAAACAGTACCGGGAGAACTTGTCCGTTCAGGTAGAAGGAATGCTCCACATGATGTTCAAAAGAGCTCCCAACACATCCGGTAAGAACCTCAGCCCGGTTAGCTCAGTGCTCGGACTATTTGGTACGAAAAGTTAAATCTTATATACCCTTCACCAAATTATATTTTAAAATAATATTATTATTTTTTTTTTTTAATTTTTAAAATTTTTTTTTTTTTAATTTAGTAGTGAAAAAAATTTATGACAAAAAACTGTTTTTTGTGAAAACAAATTCGGCTTAAAAAATATTTTTCTCGATTTTGGCTCGTTGTAGGTCCAACTTTGAAATATCTATCATTAGATATCCATATTGTCTATATTTATGACTTAGTAATCTAGATATAGATCAAAAATAGGCCAAAAATAGTGGTTGTCTTGGATTTTTGCTCATATCTCCGTTATTTACAAACGGATTTAGCTGATTTAAAATAGGAAACTTCTCGAAAGCATGTCTGACAGAATTGTGGAAGATTTTGATCTCGAAGATATCTGGGGTCTTCAGAAAATTGATTTCAACAGACAGACAGACGGTCTCCGCTATCTTTAAGGATCCAGTATATATATACTTTACAGGGTCGGAAAATTATATTGTCGAAATTACAAACGGAATGACAAACTTATATACATATACCTTTCTCACGAAGGTGAAGGGTATTAAAACATACAAGGCTCAAAAAGTTCCTGTCAGGAAATTGAAGTCAAGTTTTATAAAAAATATTGTTGCTGCATAATGGATGACGAAACGTATGTTCTGGCAGATTTTTCGCAACATCCTGGTCAAAAATGTTGAAGAAAAGTTTAGGACCCAAAAGCACACAAAATTTCCCAAAAAGTTCTTGGTATGGCAAGCAATATGCAGTTGCGGCAAATGAAGCCAATCATTTGTTACAACGGGCTCTATAAATACCGAAATTTACATCAAGGAATGTTTACAAAAAAGGCTGCTTCCATTCATAAAACTTCATAATTTGTCCACTTATTTTTGGCCTGACTTGGCATCCTGTCACTATGGTAAACAAGCCCTTAAGTGATACAAGAACAATAATGTGGTATTTGTACCAAGAGAGGCAAATCCTCCAAACTGCCCTGAGCTAAGGCCAGTGGAGAGATATTGGGCTCTTGTTAAAAGAGAATTGAAGAACACAAAAAAGGTGTCCAAAAGTGTGGTAGATTTTAAACGGAGATGGACTACCTGTCGAGCAAAGTGACAGAAAGCTCTATAAAAACGTTAATGGAAGGGTTTCCGAAAAAGGTTCAAAATTAAAATGATTAAAACTATAAAAATTTTTTTTTTTTTGTTAATAATAATAACTCTATCAACTAAAAAATTAAAACTGTAAGTTTAGTTGTTTCGTTTTTTGTTAACATATATGTATGTTAAGAATTTTTCGATCTCACTCTTTAAAACAATCAAACTGAAATGAGAGCTCTAAAAATTGCGAACACCTATATTTTAAGCATATGTAGATAAAACCCTTTAAAACTGCCACGAAAATACAAGGATGTGATAAATAGTTTGCTATTTGATAAATGTTTTATGTATGTATTATACTATAGCGTTTTGTTACAATTTGTTTTCACATACGTTAGTATATAGATACAACAAACGTAATAAAAATAAAATTATATTTTAATTACTAAACCATCTGTTTGACAATAATCTCCATATCTTTTGTTCTCGTTCTTCACTCTTATTTACAAATTTTCAATAAAAACCATTGTAAACCATATTTAATTTTTTTTTTTTTTATGTCAAAATGTTGTTTAACTTTTCTATTATTTGGTTTTTGCGAAAAATAAAATGTATTCATTTGTAATCTGTTAGAGATATAAAATTGTATATTTATGGAAGTGATGATGGATAATAGAAGTTTTTTCCTGGAAGTTTTGTAACATTAGATTTACATGATAATTTAAATATTGCACTGTGCGGCCAAATGCAAAAATATTGGTATTTTTTATAATACACTAGCTTGACCCGGTGCGCTTCGCTACCCCTGTCGATGTAAAAATCGGTTCAGCCATTTAGTAATTATTGTTTAAAAACTAAAGGTACCAATTTTACCCGTTTTTCCCCCTTTTTATCCCTTTCTGGTCCAAGTATTGAAAAAATTTATAGCCTATTGACGCTTCCAAGTAAGGATCTATCTACGTTCCAAATTTCAATAAAATCGGTTCAGCCGTTTAGGCGTGATGCTCAAACAAACAAACAAACAAACAAATAAACAAACAAACAAACAAACAAACTTACAAAGACATTTATATATTTATATAGATTGACGCTTCCAAGTAAGGATCTATCTACGTTCCAAATTTCAATAAAATCGGTTCAGCCGTTTAGGCGTGATGCTCAAACAAACAAACAAACAAACAAATAAACAAACAAACAAACAAACAAACTTACAAAGACATTTATATATTTATATAGATTATCTTTGTATTGGGTTGAAATTGAGCTCTTGGCAATTCATAATAAACACTTTTTCACATTAAAAAAGATTGACATACAATTCACTGCATCAAACTGTAATTTGTTCACACATTTCAGTGTGATATTCAAGCAACAGAAAAAACATATTTGTTTCATTCACGTCAGTTCCTATAGGCAACTAGAAAACGCTTTGTCATAATACCAGTGAGCATTAGGGTGTGTTCACATCCTTCAGCATGAGTATGGGTATGATAAATTTGTCATTCCGTTTGTTATTTTTCATTTGCGACCACATAAAGTACATATATATTCTGCAGTCGATATAGCCATCTACGCCTGTCTGTTGAAATCACACCCTAAATAACTTACAAACATGATTGATACATCAATATATCGGGTATAGTCCTGGTTCTGTTTAAAATCGGGTAACAGATGGCTGAGATATTGGCAAAAAAGTGGACTAC
This sequence comes from Calliphora vomitoria, assembly GCA_942486065.2. Lineage (NCBI taxonomy): Eukaryota > Metazoa > Arthropoda > Insecta > Diptera > Calliphoridae > Calliphora > Calliphora vomitoria. Next base: position 96,333,896 of record OW818033.2, read on the forward strand.
AACGATTTGTTTACCTATTTCTTGATTCCGAAGTCATGTATATAGACCAGAGCTGTAAATGATTCATTCTTTTTTGATTTTGATTCCTTACGAATTAGCTAAATTTTGAATTAATTCTTTTCACAACAAAAAATAATTGAATGAAATTTGAATCAATTTAAACAAATTAGGCAGAATTGAATTTCAATTAATTTCCAATTCAAATGAATTTGGTAGAATGAGTTGCAATTCGTTTTCAACTCAAATGAATCTGTAAAATGAACTGTAATTCGTTTGAAATTCAAATGAATTTATTAAAGAGAATTGCAATTCATTTCCAATTCGTCTGAATTGAGTTAAGAATTTCGAGTAAACAAACACAGCTTTGACAGCAAATAAAGTTAAGCTGAGATCCAAAGTTGCTTAAATATCTAAAATTCGATTGAAAATTAAAAAAAAAAAAAAAATAATAAAATTCCAGAATATACAAATATGTATGAGATTATTTAAATAAAAAATGATTGTTAAACACACCTTTAATACTATTTTCACACTATTTGATAATAATAAAAATGTATATTTCTTTTAGTAAATAAACAAAATTTTCCCATTTTGATAGTATTTTCGCCGCTAACTAATAATTCAATTCCTATTCTGCAGCTACCTGACAATTCCAGTATGTCAAGGGAATTTAAAATCTAAGAATTTTTTGTTTTTGGACTATATTAGGTGATATACAAAACAAGAGTAATGCTAGCTGTCTTTAACATAAAAAATTAGTTGAATAACAAAACGACAGTGATGCTTACTGTAGATTTACTTACAAAATCAATTTAAATTTCAATCAAGTTGGAAATGAATTGCTAATTCTTTTTTCTAATTCATTTGACTTTATTCAAAATCAATTCATTTCAAATGAATTGACAAATTCATTTGAATTAGAAACGAATAACAATTCATTCAACAAATTCATTTGAATTGAAAACCAATTGCAATTCATTTGAATTCGAAATGAATTGCAATTGAGTTTTACCAAATTCATTTGAATTGACTCAAATTTCATTCAATTAATTTTTTGTGTGAAAAGAATTAATTCAAAATTAGCTAATTCAGTGCATGAATAATTCGCGAATTATACCCAAAATATTACATTATGTAGCTTTATAGGTTGTCGTTTTTTGTAGTTTGGAATTATTAAACATATTTAATAAATATAAATATTAAATTTCACACTACAACACTTTGTATTAAAATGTATCAAGTATTTGAACAATTTCAAACAACAATACATTGTGACAATCAATTTGATTTTGAATTATAGACAATGACATCCTGATAATCATAGGGTAACATAGAGACGAGGCGTAATTGTCAAAAACCTAAGTCTGTTGTCAACAACCTAACTCTTGCAACAACAAAATACGTGCTAGTCAATGTATTTTGTTGTTGTATCAGACATAATTTGTTGTATTTTTGTTTGACAAATCGGAGTGTCTCGTCTCTATGTATAATTCTCTATGTTGATAATAATAGAAAGTATTGTAGTGTAAAACCCCTTTAAATTATTAATATTGTTACGAAATAACATTATCAATTTGAATTTAACAACATTAACTGTGAAGCAGCTTTAAAAGCTCTAATTGATTATTGTGGAAATAGAACATAGGTGCGCAGCCCATAACACAATTGTGCAAAATCAAATCACACATATTCTTATGCTCTTACAATTTAGTAGTCGTTGTCCACCCAACGAGACAACTACGAATACACATGAGCATGGGTGTCTGACTTTTTCTTTATTTTTTCAGTTTTTGTATTTGTTTGTTTGTAGGTGCACTGAACAAAATAAAGAATTGAATGTGTTGGTGAGAGTAAGTGTATTGGTGAGAGAATTTACTTTTGCGCACCTCTGAAATAGAACATTCAAGTTTTTTTCCGTTTGATTATTCATGAGACTTCTAGAAGATGGCGCTGTGTATATAAATAGTAACAGCGAGTTGTGAGTCAGACAGTAAGCGCATTGTAATCGCATTTAGAGTTAACATCAACCGTATTACCAGTGTATTCTTGTAGATTATAAAGTGTGTGTATTAAAAGAGAGTGACTACTGATCGCCTTTATTTGCAATTAAAAGAAAACTGTTTATTTAAAGGTAATAAACCACCGTTTTTAAAAGGTAAAAACGTAACAACATAATGTATATAAACTATTGGGACACATTTTGCTAAGAACAATAGATAATAAGTTACATGGCTGAGAAAAAAACACCTGCTGTCAAATTTTGACCCCCTCTAACTCAGAAAGTTCTCGACCGATCTTGTTTAAAAATTGTGTCTGAATTACTATCCATTAGAACTAACCATGGTACATCCCAATCGGAAGACATCGATTTCAAAAGTTGGTTCACTTGACATGAAATGCCCCATTAAAGATTTGTTTATAGATACTTGTTTTTGTTAATTTTTTCGAATGCAAAATAGTGTAGATCGGAATAATGTGATTATTGTTAATCTGTATTATTTTTCTAAAAATATATGAAAGTTAAAAATCGGTTGGAAAATATTCGAGTAAAATTTCTCACCACTATTACACCGAAAAAATTAAATGTAGCAAAAATTTCCACCAGAAATTTTATAAAGCCAGGGTGCTATTAAAGTTTTTTATCTATAAATTCTCTGTTATAAATGTCTATCCAATTAGTATAACTTTTACGCATTGCATGTATGTAAAATAAAAATATTAAAAAAAAAAAAAATTAATTCAAAAAACCATCACCCCAGTATATGTATGTATCTATATTACATTGATGTTTGATTTAACAATTCCCCAACAGTTTTAGGAGGCTGTCCCAAACTAGTGATTTTACCTATCATTTGGGGTGACAACTAGTTTATAACTAGCTATGTGGCTAGTTGACCCTTCTGGATTAAAATGAGACTTTGCGATAGCTGGTCCAAAGTATTCAACGCATTGGCTTCACATACCGGTTATATAAAGTCAGTTATCTTGCTAGCTAACTGGTTTCTTGATCACTTTCATAACTAGTAATTTAAACATTTACTGGTACTTTTTTTCAAATAATAATACTTTTTGACTATTTTATAATAATAAACCTAAAAATTAAAAATTAGGCAAACATGATTTTGAATGAGTTAGAATTCACAAAAGGTGACTTTAGTGGTACCTTTCTTTAGCATTTTCTATAATAATAGACACAAAATCATGATGTTCAGTGAGAATACAAGATGTGGTTCTAAATGGTACTTTTTTATTCTAATAATACGTTTCGAATTAGCTAGAATACACATTACAATGAATCAATAAACATGAAACTAGAGACATATTATCCTGAATTAGTATTAATTCACAAATGGAGACTTAATAGTATTATTTCTTTCATCCATTGGGGTGGCGAAGCGCACTGGGTTAGCTATTACTCCATACTTTTATCTTTTTATATGTACATATGGAAATAGCTAAGTCTTTGTTACAAAATTTTTTTTTTAAATTAAAGAAATAATAAGAAGTTTAATTGTCAGGAAATACTCGTAGATCAATATTTTTAAATGAGTTTGTGTCATTCTTTATTAACAGGTTTCCTTGCCTAGCCTGCTACATCATCTGAAGCAATTATTGTAACACAATTTAAAACATTTAAAGAAATCTTAAGATATTTTTACCGATCTGTTTTTAGAGATTTGGATGAAAAAGTTTGTTTCTCATTTCTAAATTTTGAATTTTTCTACTGAAAATAGATTAAAAGTAAAAACTGAAGAATAATTGTAGGTTTCGGTTTAAGGTCATGAAAAACCGCGGTTTCGGTTAAAACCGAACTGGAACCTCTAGTCTAAAATGACTACACTCAATGTTACTAAGAGACACTAAAGTGACATTTCACTTCACGCTAGGTTACATGGGATGTCAGTATATTTAAGCAAAAAGAAAGTAAACTGTACGAATTACTTATACAAAAATTAAGTACAATTGACGTTTGAAGTGACTACACTCTAGATTAGTTAGAAACACTTATGTGGCAATTGTCTTCACGGTAGATTACGTGGGATGTATAAGGTAAACAATTGACTTCTCTCTGGACTACAAACAGCACATAAGTGTCAAATGGCCCAAAATATGTAAAATGGAGCCAGCCAAGTCGTCAAACATTAGTGACAATTACTGTCTATAAGGGATACATTGACTACTTGCTTAACTGCTGGGTAATTGGAGCATAGTAGACTCGGTGTCACAACCAAAATTAGTGCGTCTACTCGTATCAACTTGTATGCCCTTTATTGTGTAAAAATAATTAAATTGCTACTAACAGTAGCAGTAAATATTTAATTGCAAATGATTTTCTAATATTTATGTTGAATTTTGTTTTTGATAAATATTATATTGATAGCGACACTTTTTTTATTTACTCATTATTTGTTTAATATTACAATAAATAAGTAAGAGAGCTATATTCGACTGTGCCAAATCGTATATACCCTTCACCAAATTATAAATTACAAAATTAAATTTTTTTTTTCAGAATTGTTTTTCAAGATTTAAATTTTTTTTTTTAATATTTTCCAATTTTTTTAAAAAATTTATTTTAAAGTTATTAGTGAAAAAAAAAAAAAAAAATATAAAAAATTGTTTGTGGTAAAAAAAATATTCAGGTTAAAAAATAATTTTCCCGATTTTGACCCATTGTAGGTCCAAATTACTATATATACTTATATAAATCGTTGCAATGGACTTTGAAATATCTATCATTAGGTATCCATATTGTCTATATTAATGACTTAGTAATCCATAGATCAAAAATAGGCCAAAAATCGAGGTTGTCCCGGTTTTTTCCTTATATCTCAGCCATTTGTGGGCCGATTTTCTCGATTTTAAATAGCGAAGGAGGCGAAAGAATTCCCGATATATTGATGTATCAATTATGTTTGTAAGTTATTTAGGGGCTACGGAATGTTGATTTCAACATACAGACGGAGAGACGGACATGGCTATATCGACTTCGCTATCTATAACGATCCAGAATATATGTATATACTTTGTGGAGTCGCAAATGAAAAATGTAGAAATTACAAACGGAATGACAAACTTATATATACCCTTGCCACTCTTGGTGAAGGGTATAAAAATGTAGTTATTTGAATTTGTATTAAGGCTTGTCAAGTTATTAGCTTAAAGGTTAAATTAAATGTGCGTGGGCTTCACATTTGCTGTTCAGAGAACCCACATGTGATTGCCGAAAAACAAATCCATTCACAAGGTGTCACTGTGTAGTGCGAATTTTTGGATTTAGATCATACTTCTTCGAAAATGAAGCTGATGCTCGATATTGCAACATGATAACTGTGTTATTTCGACATAAATTGGATGATATTTACATGGACGTCTAATTATTTCTGCCCTTCTGTTTATTGGATTTTCTGAAGTCAAATGTTTATCGGGAAAATCGAAGCACAAATGGCTGAGATATTTCGACCTATTTTTGACCATGCATTTCAATGACCTTTACAATGGCGTACATAAAGTCAGCAATTAGGCCTAACAATGGTAATATCGGTAAAAATATTTGTTTAGCCAAATTTGTTTCCCCAAAAAATTAGTTTACCAAAATATTTTTTTCACCAAAAATTTTTGATTTTTCCTTTGTAAAATTTTGTTTTTTCACCAAAATTGTTTTTTATATTTTTCTTAAAGTAAACTTTGGTGAAGGGTATAACGCTCTTGTTTTATTATCCCCCGGAAATGAAAAAAAACTTAATGAAATTAGAAAGCTTAACATGGAGGCATAACCATATCCTGTGTACTTTACGATTCCATAAAAACTAAAATCTAAAGAACAAAATCTATGTTTTCTATTTAATTAAAATCTTGAGTAAATTTTTTATTGGTGTACAAATGAGCTATGTTCCATTTTATAAATTTTAGTGGAGAGTCATAAAAACTCATACAGTCTTTGGTATTAAATATATTTTAAAATATTAATATAGTTTTTATCTTATATACTGGATTCAAATTTCCTGAAAATTAGGAATTAAAAGACAAAATACTCCACCGGAAATTCTCAAACCCTGGTTATAAATCCTATAATACTATTTTGGGGGAGTCTACTGTATGAACTACCTTTTCCTCCAATTACTGTTATGGTCAGGACAGGCATAATCTTTTTCATTTCAAGTATAGTATTTCATAAAAAAAATATTTCTCTCATACATAAATTACAAATTGTAAAATTACCAAAAAAAAAAAGGAAGAAAAAATGGAAAAACAAAAGTCGTTAAGTTTACTATTTTGCTGGCAATTTTCCGCATCAATACGCTTTATTAAAAAAACATGCTATATAGAAAACGGTAACAGTAGTTTGTTGATTGGACGGACTACTACTTCATTATGAGTGCAAGATAAAATATGTTTCACCAGCACTAATCCAAATTGAGTTTGTCATAAAATTACCCCCAAAAAATAAATGGAACAAACCTTGTGAAATGCCTTCCTGAACAGGCAACAAATAAAAAATACAACAGGATAAAAATTTCAAGCCAACAAATGTTGTTAATAGTTTTTTTGGCATACTCTAATACAGATACATAGACTCTTAAAAAACACTTATACATACACACACACATATGTATACATACATATTAGGGTGGTTGTTTTGATTTTTTTTTTTTTTTTCGAAAGTGCAGATCGGAATACTTTCCCTAATCGGGAACAATTTTCCCGATTAGGAAATTTCGGGAATAAATGGTTGTCACAAACATATACATGTTTACTGTAACCATATATATGGTTAAAATATTCATGTGAATCGTAAATTAACCATATTATTGTTACCACAATCATATATATAGTTACTGTGACTATAATATTGTTAAAAATTTTGATATTGTTACAGTAACCATGCACAAATGTTGAAATGGTTACAGTAACAATGTACAACTATATTTTTTTCTGCGTGTGGGATCAGACATGAAACTGTAATATTCGTAATAGTTCAGACCGTGCCTCATCCTATTACTATTCGTATCGACCGATGAAGAACACTCTGTCGGGGATACGCTTCACTTTGGAATAGATTATCCGATATTGGCTTGATTTTTTCTTGGACTCAAAAGATGAGCAGTTCTTTTGGCCTTGGAAAAATTTTCAGCAAACCAGCCCACATCTGTGGAACAAATTTCAATCCAATGCAATGCAATACAAAAGAGAAATCCGAAGTTCCAATTTGACTCAAATACTCAGCCTCTGCTTTAAATTCGAAACAATTAAGAAAGAAACCACCTTAATACAATATACAACATAAATAAAGAAAATGTTTTAAAAAATTCAAAAAGGAACAAAATCATCGTTTCTGTTGTCGTAAATGACAGGAAATTGCCGTAAAATATGGCCAAGATAAAATGAAATAGTAAACGGACGGAAATTCGTTTACTCGTAAGAGATAGAGCGAGAGAGAGAGAAAAACCAACAGTGGGTTGTGTGTTTTTTTTTTTTAATATTTAAAGGAAACACGAAATTTTAAACAGACGTTTCCATTCAGTTATTCTGGCCTAAACTACTTAAATCTATAACAATGACATTTTTTTGGTCATAAACTTGTATAAAATATGATGTGATGGCAAATCTTTTATCATCCTTCTTAATAATCTTTACATTTAATAAATATTCGTACAAAAACTATTGCTTACACTACATAAATAAAGCAGAGAAATTCCTTAAACGATAGGATACATTTTTTAGATTTTTTTTTTACCATAAAAATAATATGGTTTTATACATATACATTAGGGTGGTCACGTTTGTATGGAGGAAATATAAGTAAGTGGTCGATGTTCTCATTTAAAATGAAAATTTATTTTTTTTTTTTTTGTCCTGGCGTAAAGTGGGGGAACGGGGAAAAAAGTGGAAATAAATCTGTAACTTCTAAACGGCGATGTAAATAAAATTACCCATGGCTATAGAGGAGGTGTAGTTTGGATATATGAAAAATTAAAAATGATTCCAAATCTTTCCTGAATTTTTGTTTAAACTAACAACAAATTTTAACAAAAAATCAGTACTGAGTAAAAATTTTTGTTCATTTAAAATAAAAACAAGTAAGAGAGCTATATTCGGCTGTGCCGAATCTTGTATACCCTTCACCAAATTATCCTTTAAAATAAAAATTTTAAATATTTTTAGGTAAACCAAACAATTTTTTATTTTTTCAAAATTGATTTTCAAAATTAAAAATTTTGTTTGTTTAATTTTTTTTTTTTCAAAATTTAGTTTTTAATTTTTTTTCCAATTTTTTTTGACAATTTATTAGTGAAACTAATGTAAACAATTTGGTTAAAAAATTCTGATTAAAAAATATTTTTCCCGATTTTGACCCATTGTAGGTCCAAATTACTATAGCTTTATATACATAGTTGTAATGGACTTTGAAATATCTATCATTAGATATCCATATTGTCTATATTAATGACTGAATAATCAAGGTATAGATCAAAAATAGGCCAAAAATCGAGGTTGTCCCGGTTACTTCCTTATACCTCATCCACTTGTGGTCCGATTTTCTCGATTTTAAATAGTGACCGAGCCGGAAGAATTTCCGATATATTGATGTATCAATTATGTTTGTAAGTTATTTGGAGGCCACGGAAAGTTGATTTCAACATACAGACGGGCAGACGGACATGGTTATATCGACTTTGCTATCTATAACGATCCAGAATATATATACTTTGTGGGGTCGCAAATGAAAAATTTAGAAATTACAAACGGAATGACAAACTTAGTATAAAAAAATAAATTGACCGATTTTAGGAAATAGGGCACCCCTCAGCCATTTCCAAACTTTGCCAATTTTAAAGAAACAAATTTTAAAAATGCAAAGCCCCGATTATAAAAAAATATTAGTTTTGTATGGTCCTATAGTATATAGTTTAAATAGACTAAAAGTTAATGAGATATCTCACAGTAAATAACGTCAGAGCGGCCTCTTTTATAGAAAAACTCAATTTATGGAACATATTTTCCCCGTTTGAGGAATTTCGATATTTAAGTAAAGACAATGGAAAATTAATTAACCCATTACTTAAGAGACCCATCGATCATTATAAGTTTCAAATTTTATTACAATAACTTAATCCTTTGAATTTGTTCATAAATTCGAATTTTGAATTCAATATTTTGTCTTTAAAATGTTAATCCTCTAGTCCTTAGGTTCACAATAATACTTGTACATAGTGATTATCAAGCCTTCAAGACACTCACAAAACGTGCATTCATTTAAATTCTTTAACGTTTTTAGTGCAAAATGTGTATAGTTTCGTAAAAAAAACATAATTTGAAAACTCAAACGAAAACTGATTGAAATGAACATATGTACATACAAAATAAATATAAAAATTTTGCTCACAATGTACCAAAAAACATTTACAAATTTAAAAGTGCTGTCCTGCAATGTTACTGAAATTTGCAAATCGAAAATTTTAACAGACAACACTTCAGATTTCAAATTGGCACTAATTGATAATTGACTATCTAATTTATTACTACTTTCTAAAGTATAAAACACTGCTGATTACTTAGAGACTCTAAAGTGGCGACTGACTTCACTCTAGATTACCTGGGATGTATAAAGTAACCAGCTAACTTACAAAAATCACATACGTGTCAAAAACTCCGGAAATATATAAATTGGAGTAAATCAAGTACTTCGTGATTCTTTCGGGATTCTTTATTTGGATTTATTTTTGTATTTTCATTCATAAATGTTTGTTTTATTTTTTTGTAAGTTTATTATAAATGTTTATACGTGTGTTACGAACCTACTCCACTTAAAGCCTTTTTCCCCTGTCCTACATTCAATTTAATTTTAATATTCATACAGGAATACTTAAATTGTGGGAGTTTTTAAACCACTTTTGAATACAACTATAACCAACACACATATACCTATATATAAAATTTAAAAATGGACATGACGTGTTTTTTTTTTTTTTTTTTTTTTTTTTTTGCTAACCTGCTAGTTCTTTCGGTGGTAATGTACCTATTTTTGTCAGTAATTTTCACCTAAATTCGGTAGTTTACCCTGTTGTGGGTTAAATGGAATAGTTCGGAGTGTTGAACTGATTCTATGTTATCTAAGTAGATGTCAATTACCAACTCTAAGAATAGCCAAATGACGAGTCCGCTGCAGCCACTACGAATTACAGGGATATGCTTGTTTAAATGTGTATGAATGAGTAGTTTCTTTATTGTCACGTAATTTTCATATAATTTATTGCCAGGTGCTTGTTTTTGACTTTAACATTTGTTCACATTTATTTGGTGTTTTTCGTTTGTATTTCAATTTGTTTTTTTTTTTTTTTTCATTATTATTGTATAAAATACACCAACCATATGATGTCTCCATATGTTGCAGTTATATTTTGGTTGCTGTTTTTGTTATGCCATAAATTATTAGTAAATAAATGAGTGTTTTGTTATGATTAAATAAATATAAACATTTTCTTTTTACCACTTACACAATTTATGTTTAAATACATGAGTGAGAAATGTAAAATTTTATAATTCTTTTGTAATAAAAATTTAAAAAATGTTAATACCGGAAGTGGGCCTTATGTGGAAGCTATGACTAATTATGGAGCGATCATCATAAAATTAGGTGATATGAATTCTGTACATATACAACTTATTTGGAGTGAATTTGTTTAGATACCTATAGAAATTAAATATTTATTACCTGTAAAATCCTATAACATTTGTAAAGGGAAAACATTTATATAGGGACAAGGTGAAATAATAGACAGAATTCATCCAATTTCAATAGACTTCATCCCTGGACCAAACAAAACGCCTGTACGAAATATCTTCAAAATTGAGATCTGAACTTCGCGCACAAGGTTTACATGGACAATCAGCCGGACGGACTTCGTTAGCTCGTCTTAGAATCACTTTCTCGGTATCGGTATACTTTAAGGTGGGTGAGTGATATACTAATATTTTTGGACGTTATTAAAAACCCGCTTGAAAAGGTCATGTTTTCTTATTTATACCTATTAAACAAATCATTTTGTAAAATTTTAATACAAAATTTCGTGAAATCTTAACTTTTTGTTTTGTGCTTTGAATGATCTTCTCGTTTTAATCACCTAGCATAGTTGTGCTCCAATGGCCTTGAAATCGTTTTTCAAGCTTCTTTAAATCCTGGTGGAACATCTCACTCTGCTCATCACTGACCGCACCCAGATTAGATAGAAAAAATGAGAGTAAAGAAAGGGAATTTTCAATGAGATTCTTCAACCTAACTTTTCGTAAGCTTTAAACATGTCGTCAACTAAGGACTGAGATTGTAAAATTCTTAACACACGTTTTTCATTAAAACTTTTAACCCAAGTATTATTTGATATTTTTTTTTATCAGTTACCTTTGAAAAGCATGTCAGTTATTATGTTTAATGTCAATTATATTCATTTGTTGTTAATGTGATTAAAATGAGTGACCAGAAAAAAGTGCGTACTAAAATTATTAAATATTTTCAACAAAACCCAAACTTGGTCCTACAAAAACTTGGCCAAACAATCAAAGGTCTGCCGTCATACTGTTTCCAATGTTATTAAACAGTACCGGGAGAACTTGTCCGTTGATATAAAACCTGGTTCAGGTAGAAGGAATTGTCCACATGATGTTTCTAAAGCCATAAAATAGAAAGCGTTTCAAAAGAGCTCCCAACACCTCCGGTAGGAAAGCTGCCCGTTTAGGTCAGTACTCGGACTATTTGGTACGAACAGTTAAAGCCAATGCAGGCTTAAAAGCCTACAAGGCTAAAAAAGTAACTCTGCTAAAAATTTAGAGGCCAAAGACAGAGCTCGGAAATTGAAGTCAAATTTTATACAAAAAATATACCTGCTGCATAATGGAGGACGAAATGTACGTATGGACAATTTTTCGCAGCTTCTGGTTCAATTTTTTTATGTTGCAGATGCTCGAGGGAATGTTGAAGAAAAGTTTAGGACCCAATAGCAGACAAAATTTCCCAAAAAGTTCTTGGTATGGCAAGGAATATGCAGTTGCTGCAAACAAGCCAAACATTTGTTACAAAGGGCTCTATAAATACCGAAATTTACATCAAGAAATGTTGACAAAAAAGAAAGTTTCCATTCATAAGACTTCTTAATGTGTCCACTTATTTTTGGCCTGATTTAGCATCTATGTGGTTTTTGTACCAAGAGAGGCAATTTCCCCAAACTGCCTGGAGCTGAGTCCAGTGGAGAGATATTGGGTTCTTATTAAAAAAGAATTGAAGAGCACAAAAAAGGTGTCCAAAAGTGTGGTAGATTTTAAACGGAGATGGACAACCTGTTCGAACAAAGTGACATAAAGCACTATAAAGCACTGGAAGGGTTTTCGAAAAAGGTTAAAAATTTTATGATTAGTGATTAGCACTAAAAATATTTTTTTTTTTTTGTAAATTGTAACAATAATTTCAATCAAATAAAAAAAGATTCAAAACTGTAAGTTTAGTGGTTTCATTTTTGTTAACATATATGTATGTTAAAAATTTTTCAATCTCAGTCCTTAGCTGTTCTACATTTTCGGCTCTGTTGTTCCCTAAAAACCCTTTCATAATTGCTTGCAGTGATAGCCGGTTATCAAGTTCCTAGTTAGTAAGTTTTCTTTCAAATATTCCTTGTTAGAGTTTGTCTTTACATAACTTGGAAAATACTTTATTTAAATATAAAAAGCCATCACCCACTTCATAGCCTTGACAAAAAATTTCATCAAACCAAGTTTTATGTGCAGTGGTTGTAAAATTACATATTTAGTAGCTATCAATGGTAAAAGTTTCACATTAGATTTGCCGCAAACAAACTATGTCCTTTCTGGCCATACTTTTGGTGCATTTAAGCAGTTTCGACGACCACTTAGTCCAGTATTAATATTGGATTTTCAAATAAATATTTACAAAGATGTTTACGTTATTGAATAGTAACGATTACTAAACAAAACATAGTAATAAAAAAGTACAATACATCGAAAACAGTAACTGTTTCTTTTAACCCTAAAGTTAGGGTTGAAAAAATAATAATTGACACGTACCTCGAAAACTATAAGTGATGGATACCTCATTACCTATTCTTTCCAGGTAACAATTAAAAGGGTGCCAAAATCGTGCAACGCAGTGAAATCATGCATATTTCAATTCCCAAATTTTACACTTTCAAATTCCTTTAGCCGAAATTTCACTAAATTAAAAAATGTTTTCAATTCTAATAAAAACCAAATTTTAACGGTTGTACTCAATAGGGTCGATTTAGAGACGCAACTGAGAGTAAAATATATTACAAATATTTACTCACTCTCAAAATTTATGTCTGACACAACAACAAAATACATTTGAGTATTCAAACGGTCTGCTATTATTGTCCTAATATATCATGGCAGTTCAAACAATTTTTTGTTGTGTTTCAAACAAAAAAGTTCTAAACAACAACAATTTGTTTAAACTATCATAATATATTAGATCATTATGGCAATAAGTCTTAATAGCAGACCGTTTGAATCCTCCAATTAATTTACATGTATTTTGTTGTAAAAAACATCAAAGATCTTGGTGTTAAAAGTTAATAAAGAACACGGTATGAGGACACCTAAACTCTCTACTAAGGAGTGAGATCGAAAAATTTTTAACATACATATATGTTAATCAAAACGAAACCACAAAACTTACAGTTTTAATTTTTTTTAATTTGATTGAAACTATTATTAAAATTTACAAAAAAAAAAAAAAAAATTATGGTTCTAATCACTAGTAATGAATTTTTGAACCTTTTTCGGATACCCTTCCATTAACGTTTTTAGAGTGCTTTCTGTCACTTTGCTCGAACAGGTAGTTCATCTCCGTTTAAAATCGACCACACTTTTGGACATCTTTTTTGTGCTCTTTAATTCTCTTTCACCAAGAGCCCAATATCTTTCCACTGGCCTTAGCTCCGGGCAGTTTGGAGGATTTGCCTCTTTTGGTACTAATACCATATTATTGTTCCTGTACCACTCAAGGGCTTGTTTACCAAAGTGACAGAATGCCAAGTCTTATGAATGGAAGCATCCTTTTTTGTAAACATTCCTTGATGTAAATTTCGGTATTTATAGAGACCTTTGTAACAAATGATTGGCTTCTTTTGCCGTAACTGCATATTGCTTGCCATACCAAGAACTTTTTGGGAAATTTTGTCTGTTTTTGGGTCCTAAACTTTTCTTCAACATTCCCTCGAGCATCAGCAACATAAAATGTTTGACCAGGAAGCTGTGAAAAATCTGTCAGAACATACGTTTCGTCATCCATTATGAAGCAAGAACATTTTTTTATAAAACTTGACTGCAATTTCCGTGCTCTGTTTTTGGCCTCTAAATTTTTAGCAGCATTGCTGTCAGGAACTTTTTGAGCCTTGTATGTTTTTAAACCTGCATTAGCTTTAACTTTTCGTCCCAAATAGTCCGAGCACTGAGCTAACCGGGGTGCTTACCTACCGGATGTGTTGGGAGCTCTTTTGAAAATGCTTTCTATTTTTTTAGCTTTAGAACATCATGTGGACTATTCCTTCTACCTGAACCAGGTTTTCTATCAACGGACAAGTTCTCCCGGTACTGTTTAATAACATTCGAAACAGTTTGACGGCAGACCTTTGAATGCTTGGTCAACTTTTTGTAGGACCAAGTTGGGTTTTGTTGAAAATATTTAATAATTTTAATACGCATTTTTTTCTGGTCACTCATTTTAATCAGATTAACAACAAATGCACATAATTGACATTAAACATAATAACTGACATGTTTTACAAAGGTAACTTGATCAAAAAAAAAAAAAAGAAATCAAATAATACTTGGGTTAATGAAAAACGTATGTTAAGAATTTTACGATCTCACTCCTTAATATAGTCCAAAGCCAAAAAATTCTTAGATTTAAACTTTAACAATCATTTTCTTTTTTGAAAAATTTTCAATCGAATTTTAAAGATTCTAATGTCTTTGAGTCGTCAAAGATGGCTTTAATTAAAGTTTATTGCTTGTGATTGAGAGTCAATGATCATCATTTTAAACGACAAACGTTAAACAAATTTTTCATGGAAAATATTCAAGTTTAGAACCTTTTTCCCAGTATTATCATACAAATTTCTTACGTTTCTGAACGGTTCGTGTTATAAAATGAGACCTAATATTTTGTTTAAAGTTTCTTGTGATTGATCAAAAAAACAATACTGTTTTGTCGTTCAGCGTATTTCAAAATAAAATCAGTTCTTCTTGAAGAAACGAACACCAAACATCCTTTGATCCAGGACAAGGTTTTTCAACTTTTGTACTGAATATTTTCATTTTGTTAGGAGAAATTTTTCATTCCCCTTAGAGATCTGCTCTTGAATTTGATTGATTGCAATTAATTTTTGATTTTATTAATTTGAATTACTAATTCTTTTTTCTAATTCATTTGAATTAATTCAAAAGCAATTCAATTCAAATAAATTGAATTGAAAACGAATTGAATTGAAATTCATTTCTGCCTAATTCGTTTGAATCGATTCAAATTTCATTCAATTAATTTTTGTTGTAAAATGAATTATTTCAAAATTTGGCTGATTCATAATGAATTAAAATCAAAAAAGAATGATTCATTTACAGCTCTGCTGTATTGGGTTTCTGTTTTGCACAAATTAGTTCTAAGTACTGTGAAATTATATTGTAAAGTATGGCGTAAATCGCGCAATATTTGTCCGTAGTTCTCATACAAGGTCCCCCATCAGAAAATCACTTGAACATTTATAATTTTCTTATAAATAATAACGTAATGAAATTGGACATAAACAAGTTTTATATGAACCTAAATCATTCTATCAGTTTTTGTGATGATCAGTTCATAATTTACCCTTCTCCCATATAACTGCAATATCAGAAAAATATTTTATTGTCAATATTATTGACATTAACATAAGTTTCGACATATGTGTGTCATTTAAAGTTTTAACAGTTCCAACTATAACTGATTCAAGACCCCATAGAAGGCCAAAACTACATATTGAATACAGCACTCTTACTTGTTTTCCCTATCGGAAATCTGAAACAATGATAATAGTACTTAGTTATTATGAGAGAAATTACGGTTAAAATATGCAAATTAAAAGAATACTCAGTACTTATGTACTGAAATTATTAGTATTCCCGTGCGTATGATGAATATTTTTATTTCACATATTTATTTACATAAAATATAACGCATACGCTTAAGTGGCTGTATATTATGCATAGAAATGAATGTATGTCATGTATAATTCGTTTGCATTTAAAAAGGAGAATTAATAAGAACAGCTTACATGTAATTCATAAAGTTATTTTATAACTATCGTACTCATGTTACAAGTAATGTTCTCTGGTATTTTTTGTAAGTATGTAATTCATAATCCTTGTTTGTTCCTTAATAAGTTTATTTATTCTAAAAGGTTCATAGTAAAATACTATAAATTAAGCTTCTGTTATTTCTTAATAAAAAAAAATAGTACATACAACAAAAGCTGTAAAGTAATAACATTAGAGAAACTCAACTTTATGGCAATATTATTTTTCTTTTTCTTTTTAAAATTTATTGCAAAAGAAAAATAATAATAATTGGAAAAACAAAAAATCCATAAAGAAAACTTACAAGGATTAAACACAAAGAGAAAATTACAAACAAAAAAAAAAAAAAATGAAACATGTAGTAAACAGATATATTTTCCCAATTAGAAACCAAACCTATATATGATATAAATACTGCCCTACAAACTTCATTAGCAAGTGTTTGTATATTGGGGAAATAAGCTCTAAAATATTATAACTTCTTAAAGGAAATGTTAAATGTTATTTAAAAAAAAACTAAACTTCATGTTTAAAAATAAAATCACATCAAACATTCACTATTCAGTCTTATATTGTCTGAGTAACAAGTATCAAATAAACTGGAAAAGCGAACATTTATCATGTTCTGTCTGCGGTGTAGGGTTAAAAAAAGAATATTTTTAAGGAAGGTGTCCTTAGAAAAGCAAGATGATAATAAATTTGAAAGCCACAACAAATGTAACGCATTCACTGACCACATGTTTTGAGTTCTTTGTATAATTTACAGATTTTAAATCGGCAGCAAATGGGATTTCCAAACAAATAAATACAGAAATAAAATTTTATGTATAAACTCCTCTAATCGAAAAATAATCAGTCTGTGTTTTGAAACTTTTTAAAAATTCGTAGTTTTGAAGGCTTTAATTTGTTTTACACATTTACTAATATTAAAAAAACATATATAGTTGGATGGACCGTTTGTATGGAGGAAGAATAAGGTTTGGATGTTTTCAACTAAAATGAAAGGCATTGAAAGCCTTTCATTTCATCATATTTCATATGAGTCCCTTGTGAGAAATATGAAAAAAATCATAAAAACCTCAAAAATGGTCCTTCTCATCCAATAATCCAGCTCACCAATTACTGAACTCAGGACAAACATTTTTAGAATGAATTTAACTTTTTTGTTGTGGTTCGCTACATATACGAATTTCTTATTATTATCTTCCAAGGGAGGTAGAATTTTATTGGGATTTGCGGGATTTACAATATATATCGTATCTTTTGAAAGCGGTTTTTGCTTTCAATAACTTTATGTAATTTTGAAGGGTAAATATCTGTCATTTATCCTCACTTAGTTATTGAACATTATAGATTTATTATAGAAAACATCAACGTTTTTTCTCACTTCGAAAATGACGAATTTAGTACCAAGAAAGCGTCATATGCGGTTTTTGCTTGACTTCTTTAATTTTAAAATAAGTGCCGCCAAAGCTTATGGTGACTGTGTTCCATCGGGTTTAATGAGCAAAACATGGATTCTGTGATTCAGAAGTGGTCATTTTGACACTAAAGACAAAGATCGCCCAGGCCGCCCAAATAAATTTGAAGACCCTGAATTGAAGGCAATACTCCATGAAGATTGTTGTAAAACTCAACAAGAGCTTGCAAAATCATTGGGAGCTACTCAAGAAGTAATTTCAAAATGTTTGCGTGCAGCAGGTTTCATCAAAAAACATGGAAATTGGGTACCATACGAATTGAAGCAGATATACCTTGAAAGACGAGGAAAGATATACCAACCAGCCGAATCGACACCAAAGCCAAATATCCATGGCTCTAAGGTAATTCTTTGTATTTGGTGGGACCAAAAGGGTCCTATCTATAGTGAGTTGCTGAAATCTGACCAGACCATCACAGGGAACCTGTACCGAATGCGACTGATTCGTTCGAAGCAAGCATTGGCCGAAGAACGCCCAGAATATGCAGCCAGACATGAAACTGTAATAATCCATCATGGCAACACTCGTCAACATGCTGCAATACCTGTCAAAAAGTATTTAGAATTAAGTTGTTCAGATGTTTTGCCTCATCCGCTTTATAGTCCAGACCTTGCCCCGTTATTTGTTTGGAACAGAGTATCCGATATTGGCTTCATTCGATCTTGTCCTCAAAAGATGAACAGTTTTTTTTTTTTTTTGGCTCGGAATCCAAATGTTGTCAGAAAGATGGGAAAAGGTCATAGCTAACAATGGCCAATACTTTGAATACATTTATATTGTATAAATGTTTCAAAATAAAAGCTTAACATTTTGAAAATTATTTAGTGTTCAAACGTGCTAACTCTCTTTTCACAAATTTTACAAGAGACACAAATAACGTTCTAAGATCCTTGATTTTAAATAATTTTGAAATCTGTCAATGCTGTTTTATTACTTATTTGTTATGACTTAACAATGATAAATAATCACAGTTTGTTAGAAGTGTTTTTTTTGGGACTTGGGACATTTGCAACTAAGGACTGAGATCGAAAAATTCTTAACACACGTTTTTCATTAAAACTTTTAACCCATGTATTATTTGATTTTTTTTTTTTTTTATCAAGTTACATTTGTAAAGCATGTCAGTTATTATGTTTAATGTCAATTATGTTCATTTGTTGTTAATCTGATTAAAATAAGTGACGAACAAAACCCAAGTTGGTCCAACAAAAAGTTGGCCAATCAATCAACAGTACCGGGAGAACTTGTCCGTTGATAGAAAACCTGGTTCAGGTAGAATGATGTTTCTAAACCCAAAAGAATAGAAAGCATTTTCAAAAGAGCTCCCAACACATTCGGTAGAAAGCAGCCCGGTTAGCTCAGTGCTCGGACTATTTGGTATGAAAAGTTAAAGCCAATGCAGATTTAATGACATACAAGGCTAAAAAGTTCCTGACAAGAACTCTGCTAAAAATTTAGAGGCCAAAGACAGAGCACGAAAATTGAAGTCAAGTTTTATAAAACAAATATACCTGCTGCATAATGGATGACGAAACATATGTTCTGGCAGATTTTTCACAGCTTCCGGGTCAATATTTTTATGTTGCTGATGCTCGAGGTAATGTTGTAGAAAAGTTTAGGACCCAAAATTAGAAAATTTTCTAAAAAAGTTCTTGGCATGGCAAGCAATATGCAGTTGCGGCAAAAAATCCAAACATTAGTTACAAAGGGGTCTATAAATACCGAAATTTACATCAAGGAATGTTTACAAAAAAGGATGCTTCATAAGACTTCTTGATGTGTCCACTTATTTTTGGCCTGAGTTGGCATCCTGTCACTATAGTAAACAAGCCCTTGAGTGGTAAAAGATCAATAATGTGGTATTTGTACAAAGAGAGGCAAATCCTCCAAACTATCTGGAGCTAAGGTCAGTGGAGAGATATTGGGCTTTTGTTAAAAGAGAATTGAAGAGCACAAAAAAGGTGTCCAAAACGGAGATGGACAACCTGTTCAAACAAAGTGACAGAAAGCACTATAAAGCACATAATGGAAGGGTTTCCGAAAAAGGTTCAAAATTTCATCACTAGTGAAAAGAACTAAATATTTTTTTTGGAAAATTGTTACAATAATTTCAATCAAATAAAGAAAAATCAAAACTGTAAATTTAGTGGTTTCATTTTAATGTTAAGAATTTTTCGATCTCAGTCCTTATTTTCTATTTTTAGTGGACTCAGCTCATTTACTGATAGAATTTCTTCTTTATTTGTATAGCTTGTAACGGACCGACCACTAAGGCTCCAATTATCTAAAGACTTTGCTACCTGTTGTTCCGGCCGTGCTCAGGGAAATTGGGATGGTTCTTGTCTTTATCTAATTGGATTTAGATTCGATACACAATTTATTTAATTTAAAAAAAAAAAAAGGTAGCAATATTTCCACAACCGACAAACAAAAATAATAAACAAATAAAAATTACAATTGAATTGGAAAACTATAAGGAAGAGGATAAGATGTTATTACCTCTTCAAAGATCTGTACCCACCCTACCATGCTATTTTATTTTGTTTTTAAAATAGCCCTATAAGAAACTACTTGACCTATCACTCGTTAACCGTTCATGGAATAAGATCACAAATTTATTCTATTAATTTCATTTTAAAATTTAACATCAATTAATGTTTATTTAAATAAAAACAAAAAATCACTAAATAAATCATTATCTACATATTTACATTATCTTAGTATTATTTTATATTAAAATGTTTGTGTGGATATGTTAATGTATGTATATTTACTCAAAATTCAAATTAAAACACTCAAATATTTTTTTGTACTCAAAATCTGAATGTTGAGCAAATATACAAATAAGGGTTGTTTTGTATATTAAAAGAGTGAAAATTTAATTATTTTAAGTTTTAACACTCACCAATTTTTAATGTTCCACGATGAATTCAGGCCTGAAGTTCGAGGATGTCTTTAAAATATTAAGATCGAAGATTTATAAACTATTTAGCGTATAGAAATATAATTTTCACTCAATTATAAATAACAAAATTGATTGTGTTAAAAGAAATTACAATTCTAAATAATGTTAATTAAAGATTATGAGAACAAAATTTACATATTTTGATAATAGTTTTGAATATTAAAGATATTAAGTTTTAAGTAATTAATTAAGTAAAATTAGTTTTTTAGTTAGTAGTTAGTTTTAAGAATATTTCGTTAATTTAAGAATAAAGTTTTTTTTTTTCTTTTAGTTAATAGTTTAAGGAACTGATTTAAGGATAAAATATTTTAAATAATGGTTAGATTAAGGAATTAGTTTAAGGATTAAAATTCTTTTAGATAATGGTTAATTTAAGAACTATCAGATAATTGGTGAACAAATTTAGTAATTTTATAAAAGTTGTTTTTATCTATTAAAAAAAAAAAACACTCTTATGATGACCTTTTGTTATAGATCGTGACCGTATAGGGAATTTTCATGTTGATGAAAGACGTAAAAGAATATTTGTATTCTGGATCCTCAGATAACTAAGATTGGAAAATGTCGTCGTTAAGATATTAATATTTGGATTGTAGAATCTTTAACAAATATTTGATTCTTGATCCTTGATGTTTATCATTTGTTCCAAACTGGAACAAAGGTATTTTTGAAATCTGAAGAGAAATTTTCTTTGTAATATGAAATTACACGAAATCTACATATTTCACTATAAATTTGATCTTACCTTAGAATGATAAAATTCAGTATTAAGCTACAATAATGGCCTTTATAGAATATCCTTTTCTTCTTCAATTGTTTATTCAATTGTCTTCTTTTATATAAAATATTATTTCAAATTAAATAAAATCGGTCCACTCCCTTTCGAATTTAATTTTCAAATGAAAAAAAAATGTCTATCATTTTGTATGCTTTTAATTTCATAGTTACTTAGACAATATTCATAAAATTTCTGAGTGTTTTCAAATTGAGACAAAGTATTTAAGTACACTCAAAGAAATAAAGTTTTGAAACAATGCCTCACAAGCTTTAACTCTGTTATTTGACTTAAACTCTCTATTGTCACTAAAGCTGCACCCTAAAGTCAAGCTACATTTTTGGGATCAATAGTCAAGATGATAATACTTTTTTTTTTGTTAGCAATTAAATGAATAAACGAATAATTAAAATCAGTTTAAAGTTATTATATATATAATGTGAAATTAAAAAAAAAATAATTAGAAAAATGTGGCACGTTCCACAGTGTGAATTTTGTTTACGCAAACAGTGTATTTCTTCATATTCTAGTGTTCTGTATTAAAATCAAAATTTTCATAAAAAGTGGGACTTAGCATGTTTGCACATTAAGGTATGTCCCCGAGTGAGTGAGTTTGTTTCTTCTGATGGTTATTTTAGAATTTTCTAATTTAATAAACCTAGCAATATAAATTTAAGCACCTTTGGTCCCTGTTGAGATATATATCACACATACTGGTATTTTTTTATTACTTTATATTCATAAACTTAGACAACGTAAAAGTTTGCTCCTATCTAACACCATTACTTATGAAATAGTTTAATAAATGCTACTATTTTATTCTGTTATTTACAGAGACCACAAATTAATATGACCCTCTCCTCTAGGTTGTCACCAAAAGCAAATTATTACCTCCAAACATCCATTAATTTGCGTATGCTATTCTTCCCCTTGTTAGAACATTTGTGGCAAAGAGTGAAGCCAAAGCGTTGCAATTCAATTAAAAGTTAAAATAAATTTATGTTCTACACGATAACAATGCATGAGAAGTACTTTGTCTTTGAGGTTAAGCCGCAAAAAATTTTAAAAATAAATGAGAGAAAACAGCAAAAAAGTAAAAGATAAATAAAATGGATGAAAGAAAAAAAATAAAAAAAAAAATGGAGCAAAAAAGCAGCTGCATTCATTCAGTTTTATTAATTCAGCTTTTTGATATTCTTGCAAATGGTTTGAACAAAAAAAAAACACACACTAAAGTAAAAATTCCAGCATATGTGAGTGTAAATTTAGTTCATTTCTATAGAAAAAATATACTTTAGTTTAGCACACCATCAATTTATTGCTTGGAAAATCTGTAGCAATACAGAATACTCTTAATATAAGGAGAGGTTGATAAAGGGGAACGGAGCGAATTTACAGAAAGACCTTAACTTCACAATTTTAAGTAATAGGATTTTTGTTTAAATAAATTATTAACGAGTATTTCAGCAGGAACTGTTTTAAACATTTTGCTATTCATCATGATTTCTCATGATGTTTTCCAAGAACAAATCTTATCTTCTGTTGTTGTTATTTTAAATTACCGAAAGTCATCTTTAGCTAAGAGTAAAATTTAAAACTGCTAAATAACATTTATGCTTGTGACACCTTTTATTTAAATTAAATGGTTTGTAAGTGATTTAGTACGTTTTTCCATAAATATAATTGGACCAAGAATATTATTTTCCTTCTGGTTAGTAAATGTTGTAAAGACTTTATTTAAACTTTTAATTTTTAGCTTTCTCATGTTTTAAAGATTATGTTAGAACATAGTTGTTTCAGATATGCTAAGAAAATTTATCACAGAAATAAAAGTTTTCTCCCATAAACTATGAATAAATGAAGCAGTACATATATTAAACAAGTAAAAAAGTATGGTCGGTCAAGCCCGACCTTATAATACCCTACACTAAGTAAATGAGCAAAAACATTTTTCTTTCAAAATTTCAATAATTTATATTCGTAAGTGATTTTCGGAAGTGAGCCTTATATGGGAGCTGTGAAAAATTATGGACCGATCACCATGAAATTTGGTCATGTGATTAATGTCTATATGAAAGCTATTTATGTTGAATTTTATATCAACATTTTTAGGAGATTTATGCTCGTTGAAGTGATTACCGGAAGCAGGCCTTATATGGGAGCTATGGCTAATTATGGACCGATCGTAATAAAATTTGGTGACATGAATTTCATATATATAAAACTTAATTTGAGAAAAACTTGTGTAGATACCTATATAAATTAAACATTTATGATCGATAAAGTCCAATTTCGTGAGGGCATTTGTATGGGGGCTAGGTGAAATAATGGACCGATTTCAGCCAGTTTCAATAGGCTTGGTCATTGGGCAGAAAAAATGATATGTACTAAATTTTATCGAAATATATTCAAAATACCTGCACTCTGCGCACAAGGTTTACATGGACAACCAGCCAGCCAGACGGATGGACATCGTTTAATCGACTCAGAAAGTGATTCTGAGTCGATCGGTATACTTTAAGGTGTTAGACTAATATTTTTGGGCGTTACAAACATCTGCACAAATCCATTATACCCTCCCCACTATGGTGGTGTAGGGTATAATGAATTCAAAGGGAATACGATTCAACCAAGAAGTTCACATTTTAGGTCAAGAATTTTTTTTCATTTTAGTCCAAAGTGTAGGGAGTTCCAAAAATGTAAACAAAATTTTAATTAATAAATTACTGACCAGGAAAGGAATATAAGAATCAAATGCAGCAATCTCCACTTTTTTTTAGTTTCTATATATGTATATGTATATTACATTTATATTTTCTTACTCAATAGTTTGAGCCAAACTCATATAGATGTTTTCGGTCAAATACGTTAAAAAATTTAGAAATTGCTTTGTTTGCTTTCACTAAATAGACATTGCTACATTTGACATAATTTGATTAGCTCTAAAATTAATAATACAAACAAAATTCCAGTTTAAATTAAAAACATGTAATTTTAACATGAACAAAATATATAAAAACAAATATTATTCATATAATTCTTAAACAAAAAGTTGATTATACAATATTTCACACTTAATAATAAATAATTAGCAAATAGTTCAAATTCAAAACCAAAAGGTAGGAAATTTTTGGAAAATGTGGTAACAGTAGCTTCACCGCCCCATATTAAAATCAAAATAAACTGAAACATAATCGTAGCTATAAGTCGGTAAATAGCGTGCCAAAAGGAAAAGGACGATCATCTGTGATCACTTATATTTTCAACCGAACATCGATTTCTCGTATGAAAGTCAAGTAAAACTTAAGCAAGTAAGAGAGCTAAATATTAGGCTGTGACGAATCTTATATACCATTCACCAAATTAGACTTTAAAATACAAATTTTGAAATATTTTAAGGTAAACAAAATTAATTTTTTTTTTAAATTTATAAGCGAAAAAAAAATTATTTGTGAAAAAAAAGTTTATAACAAAAACATTTTTTTTTTTTGTGAAAAAAAAAAAATAATTCAGGGTAAAAAATATTTTTCCTGATTTTGACCAATTGTAAGTCCGACTTACTTTGGTCTGTATACACCCTTGCAAAGGTCTTTGAAATATCTATTATTAGATAACCATATTGACTTAGTAATCCAGATATAGATAAAAAATAGGTCAAAAATCGAGGTTGTCCTGGTGTTTTCCCTATAAATACTGAGATCGAAAAATTCTTAACATACACATATTATGTTAATAAAAATGAAACCACTAAACTTACAGTTATGATTTTTTTTATTTGATTGAAATTATTATTACAATTTACAAAAAAAAAAAAAACAATATTTTTATACTTCTAATCACTAGTGATGAAATTTTTAACCTTTTTCGAAAACCCTTCCATTATGGTTTTTATAGTGATTTCTGTCACTTTCTTCGAACAGGTTGTGCATCTCAGTTTAAAATCGACCACACTTTTGGACACCTTTTTTGTGCTATTCAATTCTCTTTTAACAAGAGCCCAACATCTCTCCACTGGCCTAAGCTCCAGGCAGTTTGGAGAATTTACCTCTCTTGGTACAAATACCACATTATGGATCTTTTACCACTCAAGACCTTTCTTACCATAGTGACAGAATGCCAAATCAGGCCAAAAATAAGTGGACACACTAAGAAGTCTTATGAATGGTAGCATCCTTTTTTGTACACATTCCTTGATGTAAATTTCGGTGTTTATAGAGCCCTTTGTAACAAATGTTTGGCTTTTTTGCCGCAACTGCATATTACTTGCCATACCAAGAACTTTTCGGGAAATTTTGTCTGCTTTTGGGTTCTAAACTTTCCTTTAACATTCCCTCGAGTATCAGCAACATCAAAATTTTGACCCAGAAGCTGCGAAAAATCTGCCAGAACATACGTTTCGTCATCCATTATGCAGCAAGAATATTTTTTTTTTATAAAACTTGACTTGAATTTCCGAGCTCTGTTTTTGTCCTCTAAATTATTAACAGCATTCCTGTGGGGAACTTTTTGAGCCTTGTATGTTTTTAAACCTGCATTAGCTTTAAATTTTCGTACCAAATAGTCCGAGCACTGAGCTAACCGGTCTGCTTTCCTACCGGATGTGTTGGGAGCTCTTTTGAAAATGCTTTCTATTTTTTTGGCTTTAGAAACATTATGTGAATCATTCTTTCTACCTGAACCAGGTTTACTATCAACGGACAAGTTTTCACGGTACTGTTGAATAACATTGGAAACGGCAGACCTTTGATTGTTTGGCCAACTTTTTGTAAGACCAAGTTGGGTTTGACATTAAACATAATAACGGACATGCTGTACAAAGGTAACTTGATCAAAAAATATCAAATAATACTTGGGTTAAAAGTTTTAATGAAAAACGTGTGTTAAGAATTTTTCGATCTTAGTCGTTATCTCAGTCGTTATCTACATGTGAAAACAAAAACAAGAGAGCTCACTGTATGACTTTAGAAAGACCTACGATTGAAGCTCAAATAAGATTACAAAAGGTCTTAAGATTGAGGCTTAATAAAGGCTTCACTCAAATGGAAAAAAAGAAGATCATCTGTGATCACTTATATTTCAACCAAAAGTCGATGTTTTTATATGGAGATCAAGTAAAACATAAGTCGGTAAATAGTGGTCCAAATGAAAAAATAACGATCATCTGTGATTACTTAAATTTTCAACGAAAAATTGATTTTTTATATTAAAATCAAGTAAAACATAAAAGTGGCTATAAGTCGGTAAATAGTGGTGCAAATGGAAAAGCACGATCATCTGTGATCACTTATATTTTTAACCAAAACACGATTTCTTATATGAAATAAAGTAAAACATAAAAGTGGCTATAAGTCGGTAAAAAGTGGTTCAAATGGAAAAAGAACGATCATGTGTGATCACTTACAATTTCAACCATGGAAATCAAGTAAAAAATAAATGTTGCTAAACGTTGGTAAATAGTGGTCCAAATGGAAAAGCACGATCATCTGTGATCACTTATATTTTTAACCAAGAGTAGATTTTTTATGTGCAAGTCTAGAAAAACATAAAAGTCGGTAAATAGTGGTCCAAATGGAAAAATGACATCCATCTGTGATAATTTATATTTTCAGCCAAAAATCTGATTTAGGATCATGTTTTTCTAATTTCAATGAACCTAGGTTAGGCTGCCTGATAACCTAGCAGCCGTCCAAAACCTTCGCTCACTTGGGTCCAATAATCGTTCCCTTTGTGGTACCTGAAAGAAAATGAAAACAGAGAGAGGAGAGAAATAGAAGTAGAAGATAGGAATTCTATAGATTTAGTAGGCAAGAGGAGAAAATTTAAAGAATTGGGAGGAGTAAGAGGAGAATATGTTGAGAGTCAAGTAACGCAGACCATCATGGGACAGTTGCCGAGTCGCCATGAGGTGCAATTTGCAAGTCCGGTCTTATCAACCACCCGCTTTCCCTAATAAAGGCGTCTATGCACCTTAGTTCCTTCACTGATAGCCCGGAGAGGGTACCAAGGGATCTCTCACCTAAAAGTCTGGCCCGTAGATCGCCAAGTGCCGGACAATTACAAAAGAAGTATAGAATAGTTTCCTCCTCTTACTCATTCTGACAACTTCTGCAGAAGTCGTTATACGGTAACCCAAGTCTTGCAGCATGGGGACCGAAAGTGCAATGTCCGGTGATAATCGCCACCATATTGCTGAGTTGTATTCGTTGTAGTCGAACTAGATATGAAGTGCGTATACAGTCCAACGCAGGCCATATCATCGTCGTAATAGCACCCCACCTCGTTTGGGCAAGTTCGTAATATGCGTCATGTATACGTTTCTTGCAGGTTGACAGCGGAATTCCGCAGAGGGAGTCTATCTCGTCTTCCGACAACAAGGCTCCTAATCCTGCCAAGTGATCAGCAATAAAATTGCCCTCATTGTCCCTGTGTCCACGTACCCATGTACAACTGTCGAATGTCTCTTTCGACAGTTGTACATGCCGATACTTTTGATAGTCTTTTGATAGCCGATACTTCGAATGAACCTAGAGTCATTATTATAAATTATTCAAAAAGTTTTATTTGAATAAAGAAACAGTACCGTAAAGGTTCCCCTTATGGATATTAACTTAAAAAGTACCAAACTGTTTACCCGGATTTGTCACAATCACACTCGAGTTCCTGCTAGTTTATTTTTGTATGACTGCAGGAACCAATGTTTAACATGTTAGAAATATTGGCTTAATAATTTCTTGGGTATTTTTTTGTCCTCATTGAAATTATAAAATGTTAAAAACTAAAAAAAATTGTCTTTCATATTAAATCTATTTTATTAGATGATACGCCATATTGTATTCGTCTTATCGAATATTCAAAATCTGAGTTAATAATCATGTTTCGATACCACAACTGGAACAGTTGTAACTTTAACATGATTTTGTATGATGACTGTTATTTTTGAAACTTTCTACAAGTTTTCTGAACAGTACTTTCTCCTGTTGAATTAATATTTCATTATTTGCTGTCTTAATTTAAGTATTTATTTAAACCCTCTTACTTTTGCAAACAAATTTATTCAAAAATCCACACTTACTTTCTCATAAAAATTCATTAAAAAAATCTGCTACTGCTGCTGTTGTCATCACAACTTTTACTGGTTTTGCTTCCGTTTTATTCCAATGATTAATTGTGAGTTGAAAATGAAGTTTTCAAACAATCAGTTAGAAAAAAATATAAATAATTTTAAAAGAATGTCCCTCTACTGACAAATTACTTTTTCAAATTGCATTTATTTTATAAATGATTTTATTACTTAATAAATTTATTTTCAACACTTCAATTGAAGCATATTTTATATTCTGCTTCAAATCTGTACAGGAACTCTGCAGGAGTTTGCAGCATACTTTTCAGAGTGTATTTATTTTGATTTACATTATTTTATAGGAAAAATAACCATAAGGAACATAAACTCAACAAAACAAAGTCATAAATTTGCTGTTGTTATTATTTAAGAGCCTCATAAACAATTTATGTAAAACTTTTTCAGTCTCCTTCAAATACAAACGTTCGAGTCTTGGCCAAAGTAATAAGAGGAGGATGTGCGCGCATTGACTGAACAATTTATACATATATTGTTTTATCAACATTCATCCTAAACTCATATCGTTGTAAATTGTGTATTAGCATATTATGGCATATAAACATATTTGTATTTTATTATAAACTCAAAATAAATACAATACATTGAAAATAACAGTGTATTAATAATGAGAGTGTAAGAAGTAAGACCATACAAGGGCTCTCCAAGAATCGTAGATCCTCTGAAGCTGATGAATTTTTAAACTCGCATAATAAATTCCACATTTTGAATATGATTGTAGAAATGTCTAACAATTTAAATTGTTTAACTTTAATTTAAGGCCCCAAAATGCATGCAATTGCTCATTTTTTATTTAACTTCTGAATTAATTTAAATTCAATAACAAACAGCTCTAGGAAATAATAACAATTGATACTGTATAATATTTTTGCAATATAGACACACACATTTATATAGAATATTTATTTATTTATGTATGTACAATTTCTAAAGTAAATTCATAAATATTTATAAATTCCCAAGTGAAAAATTTACATTTGAATTCTTTGTTTTATTTTTATGGCATCATACGAATACAACTACTTCAGCTAGTGTAACTAAATAAACATGTAAACAAACCTCTATTTAAAATTTGACCCCACCCAGTAATACTTTGTTTTTCGAATTAAGCAAACATGTAATGGAAGATTTTATATAAATTGGGAAAAAACACTTATTTACTCACCAAAAAAAAAAAAAAATGCAAGGTGAGGTAAAACTTCCCAACCACTTCTTTCTAAATAGTTTTAATCAGGTATTGCATCATGTGGCCGAGTGTTTTCATGATGGAATATTTCATGTCTGGCATCATATTCTGGGTGTTTTTCGGCCAATGCTTGCTTCAAACGTATTAGTTGCGTTCGGTACAGGTTCCCATTGATGGTTTGGTCAGATTACAGAGTATTACTTTAGCCCAATGGATATTTGGCTTTGGTGTTGATTCGGCTGGTTGGTCGGGCTATACGTACGATCTCTTGCGCTTGGGGTTATCGTAATGGATTAATTTCTTTTTTCGCAAATAATGATTCGGTGCAAAAGTTATTTTCTTTTATTGCGTTCAAACATCATTTCTGACATGCAAAATCGTCTTTCAAGGTCTCTCGGCTTCAATTCGTATGCTACCCAATTTCCCTCCTTTTGAATGAATTCTGGTGCTTGCAAACGTTTTGAAATTGCTACTTGAGTAGCTCCTAATGATTTTGCAAGCTTTTGTTGAGTTTTAAAACAATTCTTGGTCTTCAAACTTTTTTCACAACTTCTGAACCGAACAAACCATCTCTCGGTGGCACATTCACCATAAGCTTTGGTGAGCAATCGGTGTGTTTCAACGCTACTTTTTTTTCAAATTAAAGAAGTAAAGCAAAACTTCTCGCATATGACGTTTTGTTGGTAAAAAATTCGACATTTTCAAAGCAAAAAAAAACGTTGTTGTTTATGAAAATCGGATAACATTTAAGTTAACAATTTTGCTGGGTTATGTTACTTATGCAAATTTGTCTACGATTGTAATGTTTTAGTATCATTTCCAAGCATATATCTTTATTTAAACATACAATAATAGTACACACATATACATTAGGGTGGCCCCGTTTGTATGTTTCTATGTACATTCTTATAATAAATTCAAAAAATAGCATTAGAAACACGAAAAGCTACCATTACATCTTCTTATATTTGATTATCTGATATACATCAGCTAACTTTTATGTCGATATGTTTAAAAATTTAAAATACCAAAAAATGTACCAATAATATAAAAAGTACCATTATCCTTTTTCACTCTTATATTTCAATTTTCGAAATAAAGCATTTTGGATGATATATGGACTGAGATCGAAAAATTCTTAACATACATATATGTTAATTAAAAGAAACCAATAAACTTACAGTTTTGATATTTTTTTTTATTTGATTGAAATTATTATTACAATTTTCCAAAAAAAAAATTTTATAGTTCTAATCACGAGTGATGAAATTTTGAACCTTTTTCGGAAACCCTTCCATTATGGTTTTTATAGTGATTCCTGTTCCATCTCCGTTTAAAATCGACCACACTTTTGGACACGTTTTTTGTGCTCTTCAATTCTCTTTTAACAAGAGCCCAATATCTCTCCACTGGCCTTAGCTCCAGACAGTTTGGAGAATTTGCCT
Source organism: Calliphora vomitoria (assembly GCA_942486065.2). Classification (NCBI taxonomy): domain Eukaryota; kingdom Metazoa; phylum Arthropoda; class Insecta; order Diptera; family Calliphoridae; genus Calliphora; species Calliphora vomitoria. The sequence goes on from OW818033.2 coordinate 96,365,248, forward strand.
CTCTTGTTACAAATACCACATTATTGTTCTTGTACCACTCAAGGGCTTGTTTACCATAGTGACAGGATGCCAAGTCAGGCCAAAGATAAGTTGACACACTAAGAAGTCTTATGAATGGAAGCATCATTTTTTGTAAACATTCCTTGATGTAAATTGCGGTATTTATACAGCCCTTTGTAACAAATGTTTGGCTTTTTTGCCGCAACTGCATATTGTTTGCCATACCAAGAACTTTTTGGGAAATTTTGTCTGCTTTTGGGTCCTAAACTCTTCTTCAACATTCCCTCGAGCATAAGCGAAAAATCTGCCAAAACATACGTTTCGTCATCCATTATGCAGCAGGAATATTCTTTTATAAAATTTAACTTCAATTTCCGTGCTCTGTTTTTTAGCAGCGTTCCTGTCAGGAACTTTTTGAGCCTTGTATGTTTTTAAACCTGCATCGGCTTTAACTTTTCGTACCAAATAGTCCGAGCACTGAGCTAACCGGGCTGCTTTCCTTCCGGATGTGTTGGGAACTCTTTTGAAAATGGTTTATATTTTTTTGGCTTAATAAACATCACGTGAACCATTCCTTCTACCTGAACCAGGTTTTCTATCAACGGTACTGTTGAGTAACATTGGAAACAGTTTGACGGCATACCTTCGATTGTTTGTCCAACTTTTTGTAGAACAAAGTTGGGTTTTGTTGAAAATATTTAATAATTTTAGTACGCACTTTTTTCTGGTCGCTCATTTTTAATCATATTAACAACATATTAACAACAAATGAGCATAATTGACATTAAACATAATAACTGACATGCTTTACAAAGGTAACTTGATCAAAGAAACAATCAAATAATACTCAAACGATTCAAATCTGTATTTATATTTTTAAAAAATTGTAAAAATTTTATTTAAATAAATTTCAGTTTAGAAAAAAAACTAATTTTATGAAAAATGTACCACAATTTTCGAATTTTCAAAAAATACTAAACGTGTATTTGTTCTTTTTTAATAATTAAAGAATACGATAGAAATTTATTTCTATGTTTATTGATTTAAAAATGCATGGAGTAGCAAAAATGTAAAAAAATTAGTTTTTATCCGTTTTTCCCTTAAAAGTTTCGAATTTCAAGAACGTAAACACTAAAATATGTTTCCAAAAATTAAAATAAAAAATCCTGTTTCGTTGAAATTCTATTCAATTTTTTTTTTTATATTATTATAAAAACCTAAAATGTTTGCAAATAAATAAAAAAGTTCGTATATTTTTGGACTTTAATTTCAGATGTGTAGCGCATTTCAAAGGCCTTTCACATGATACCAATATTTCATGTTTCCTTTGAAAAAAATATGAAAAAATCATAAAATCATAAAAACATAAACTTTTTGTCCTTGCATGCAGCTCACGAAATACTGACACGCCAGGACAGACATTATGCGAAACGGTATCTTAGAATTTATTAATTAATTAATCTTTCATTTTAGTTGGGAACATGCACAACTTTTTGGGGCCACAGTAATATACATACATGTATGTATATTCCTTTATGTAAATACATATATGTCAAAATAGACAAATACAGGGTTAATTATTAAATATGTTTTCGATTATAATCACAAAATTACAAAATGTACTTGTAAAATTTTAAAAGTATCTATATTATTTCTTTGTTTGCTTATACTTTTCTTCTGGGAAGTGACTAATATCACAGACTAAATGTTTCTATACATTCGTATTACAAAAATAGTTTCTAAATCTCGACATATAAGAAAATACTCGGAGGTCCATAACAAAACGCAATAATTCCACTTTTTAAGTTTTTCATTTTTATTGAATCCAATTATACACATTAAAATCTATGTAACCATTGTTAAAAATCATACAAAAGGTCAATTATTTTACTATAAAAGTGAACATGAAACTTTTTATGAAAAATTTGATTTTAATATAAAAAGTCAGAATAAGAAAAAATGCACTGTTTTCTTAAAAAAATACAGGGTTACTTAATTTTTTGTTGTAGTTATATTGTGGTCTGTAAAAGTGATAAATACATTTTAGGGTAAGCAAATGTGCTAAGTCCTTATGTGACTTATCTCGTTTAAATAATAAAATTACAATAATTCTGCATTAAATTAGTATTAACGAATTTTCGGGAACAAATAATTTTAATATTTCCCGGAAATGGATTCAATATTATTAATCCATTTGTCGATAATTAAGGACTGAGATCGAAAAATTCTTAACACACGTTTTTCATTAAAAATTTTTATTTGATTTTTTGTTTTTTTTAATCTGATTAAAATGAGTGACCAGAAAATAGTGCGTACTAAAATTATTAAATATTTTCAACAAAACCCAACTTGGTCCTACAAAAAGTTGGCCAAACAATCAATGTTATTCAATAGTACCGAGAGAACTTGTCCGTTGATAGCAAACCTAGTTCAGGTAGAAGGAATGGTCCACATGATGTTTATTAAGCCAAAAAAATAGAAAGCATTTTCAAAAGAGCTCCCAACACATCCGGTAGCTCAGTGCTCGGACTATTTGGTACGAAAAGTTAAAGCCAAAGCAGGTTCAAAAAAATACAAAGCTCAAAAAGTTCATGACAGGAACGCTGCTAAAAATTTAGAGGACAAAAAAAATTTTTATAAAAAAATTTTCCTGCTGCATAATGGATGACGAAACTGTTGTGGCAGATTTTTCGCAGCTTCCGGGTCAAAATTTTGATGTTGCTGATGCTCGAGGGAATGTTGAAAAAAAGTTTAGGACCCAAAAGCAGACAAAATTTCCCAAAAAGTTCTTGGTATGGCAAGCAATATGCAGTTGCGGCAAAAAAGCCAAACATTTGTTACAAAGGGCTCTATAAATACCGGAATTTACATCAATGAATGTTTACAAAAAAGGATGCATCCATTCATAAGACTTCTTAGTGTGTCCACTTATTTTTGGCCTGATTTGGCATCCTGTCACTGTGGTAAGAAAGGTCTTGAGTGGTAAAAGAACAATAATGGGGTTTTTGTACAATGAGAGTCAAATCTTCCAAACTGAGATATTGGGCTCTTGTTAAAAGATAGAGCACAAAAAAGGTGTCCAAAAGTGTGGTAGATTTAAAATGGAGATGGACAACTTGTTCGAACAAAGTGACAGAAATCACTATAAAAATCATAATGGAAGGGTTTCCGAAAAAGGTTAAAAACAAAGAATAATAACAAGAATTGAAACGCTGTCAAAAAAAACCTAACTCTATGAATGTATTGGTAACATTTTATTTATATGTATTGGTATTTAAACCACTTTCACCACACTCCTCAAACACACATAGTTGTAAAAAAGCGACCTTAAAAATTATAACACAATTTTTTTACAATTAAATTTAAAAATTCAAACAACTCTCATATTCTATAATGTATATTTGACCTGGAAAGATTTTATAAATAGATTTTTCTGTTTTTTCTTCCATAATTTCTGCCAAAATTTAATTTATTTGAGATTTTTAGTCATTTTTAATACCAAATTTTACAAGTGTGTTTTTTTCAGTTTTAATTTCAAACCTCCCTTGTTATTCTTTGGTTAAAAATTTCATCACTAGTGATTAGAACTATAAAAATATTTTTTTTTTTTCAAATCAAAACTGTAAGTTTAGTGGTTTCATTTTTATTAACATATATGTATGTGAAGAATTTTTCGATCTCAGTCCTTAGTTTATGACAAATTTGTTGTTTCATTACATATATTTTTAGTTAGATCGAAGTAAACATTTTGCCACTCAAAGCTTTTGGTTCTTTAAATTCTGTATAGCAAATTTTTAAACCCCCTTTTGAAAAAAAAAAAAAATACATATGCAAAGAATATACATATTTTGAATATTTTTAGTTTTTGTATATTTAGTTGAATTTAATAAATGGAAAGTGTAAAGTAATGAAAATATGTTTTACGAATTAATATTTTAAATAGAAAACTTATACATTCAAACTTAAATACGGATACATTACATACAGACAGAGAAAAAACATGGTTGTGGTAAACATAATCTAAGTGCAACATATTATGATAAGATTTATGATTGTAGTTCAAACATACTATGATTTTTATTCAATTGAACTATTAAGGACAAGTATAAACGACAATAAACTCGGATTTTATCTTATCTTACCTAGCCTTTACACATGCAAGTAACAGTTCGAAAAACACGACACATTGATACTTTTGCACTAACACAATCACGCATGCGTGTGTAAATTTACACATGCATGAATGATTGTGTTAGTGCAAAAGTATGAATGTGATGAGTTTTTCGAACTGTTACTTGCATGTGTAAAGGCTAGGTTACATTCCCTACTATTACTATGATGCAAAGTAATCATATTATGATCTACAAATGGTGAGAACAAAATATTATTAAAAACAAACATATTTTGTTTGCATCTTAAACATACTAAAAGTACACTTAATATTTAATGGTTATTTGAAAGCTTAAATGGTTGTAGATAATACAATATATTAGCATAGTTATCGTTCATTAGTTGTTTAAAAGATAATTATGTTTCAGTGAACCTTACCAAAATTTATAATAGCGATGAACATGAAAATGTTAACAGTAACTAAAGTATTGTTGAAATCAAATTAAAATTTCAATTATATGTGTACGACAACAATATGTTGTTACAAAGAACACAGTGTAGCTGTAGTAACCATAATGAATCCTAATTTTTTCTCTGCGTGTACATACCATGAATTGACAAACTAGTTTACAGTACACAATGTGAAACATATGTGCTCGTACATAGAAAGTCCTACAAAGTCCTAAATAAAACAACTATATAAATATTTATAAATATGAAGACACATTTATTATTTTAAATTTAAATTATATAACTATAATACAAAGATAAAATGACAGAATATACATAGAGACTTTGCTACTAGAGAATGTGAAATTATAGCTAAACTATATATTTAAATAAAGTGCGTTTTTTAAAGCCCCATAGAACATGCAATTGTAAAAAATAATTTAAAATATTAAATTTTAATCAAAAAAATGTTTGTATTCGAAAGATCAATACGTCCAATTTTGCCCACTTTTTCGAGCATTGCTGGCCGTATGTCACGAATAACACGAACAATGTTAGCCACCAAGGAGTCAATTGTTGCTGGCTTATCAGCATAACCAGCGACTTCTCGTCTCACTACAGGAATCGAGAAGTGTCAAATCGCACGACTTTGGAGACCAATTGACAAGTCCATTTCTCGAAATCAAGTTATCGCCAAATTTTGATTTCAATAAATCGTGGTTGTGGTCACCATATGGCACTTATCATTGATCATGGTGCGGTAACGATCTTCATTGATCGTAACGCGAACTCCGATGGCGTATTTTTCTGTACATAAGGAAGTCTATAGGGTCTGTTGTAGATCAGTCTCCACTCCATATGCGCCAATTGTGTTCACTAACAAACCCGTTAAGCCAAAAATTATCCTCTTCGATGAAAACAATTTTGCGATAAAACAGTTGTCAATAAGTTGCGCGAATCGATGACTGCAAGACGAATGTATATACCAGGTGGTGTCGATAAGCTGTCAAAGTCTGCCTGTAGTTTTTGTTTATTTTACGTTTGTTGTAGTTTTCGCCGCAACAAACACTATTGAATTTGACAGCTTAAACATCTAAACAACTAAAGTTTTAAGTGAATTTCAACACCACCTGGCATATAAATTCGCCTTGGATGACTGATTTCCAAAATAAATTTAGATAAATAACTTGGTAGCATTGTTCAAGAGTCAATATATTCATGATGATTTGCCTGAGTATACTGATCATAAATGTAAAAAAGTGAGCGCAGTATGACAGTTCGTTTGTCAATTAACCCTTTCGTAAGCTCTATCGGGCTTAAAAAAACAGCCCGATAGTTTGAAGTTTTGAAGTTTTATTTCAACTAGTTAAAAACAAATAAAATTTTGTTTGTTTTATGAGTCGGTCTAATGTGTGTGTATGTCAACAAAGTAATTTGATTTTTCAATTTATGAAAAATTGCTAAAGAAATTAAATATTTTGATAGTTTTACTTTGTACAATAGACGTTTGAGATTTACTTATTTATTCTGGATTTATATGTTTTGCATTTTTCATAATTTTTTATTTATAACTTATGTAGTTTCAAACTTTAATCTGAGTAATTGTAAATACAAAGCAATGTATAGTACAAGGATATGTTTGTAAATAACTGTAGCTTTATATTTAATTTAAAAATCATTTTTGATTACATATTTAGTAGGAATGTTAATTCTTAAGTATTTGTTTAATTTAAAACAGCACATATCTCTAGTTTACAAGGTTTTTGTTTATGATGTGAAACGTATGTATATGAGTTTGTAATTTTAAGCTAATTTCCGGAAAAATAAGGAAAACATTTCAAACTTTTGATATATTTATTAAGAAAGACAATATTAAAAAGTAACATAAAAATTCGAACAAAAAAATAAAAATTAAATTTCTGTTTTTATAAATATTTTCATTTGTCTCCCTCACGACACTTCAACCATAGGCTGCTAGCATAAGCTGCTCCCAAAAACATGATAATTGTGATTAAATTTGGCACAGTGGGTGTCAAAGTTGACCACATTTAGTTTGCTTTCTAGAGCTCCTAACATGTACAAATACGGACAGATCTTAAATGAATTTTCGTCATAAAGCAAATACAATAATAAAAACATTCAGTTTATTTCACTCAGTTAACTCTTACAGTTTAAAAAAACATTTAAGTACAATACAAAATTTTTAAATTTTCGATTTTTACCTTGACTTTATTTTGTTTTTTGAAGAGGTGACGATCTTTAAATCGAAATATGTAAAACAAAGAAAAACGTATTTAATATCCATCCAATTAGTTTTATTAATTAGATAATTTTATGGTATTTTATAGCGCGTAAATTACGTAATCTGGAGGTCCAACTTGCACAATTCCTTCACAATAAATCAGGCTGTATTTAGATAATATCGCATCGAATTTTTGCCTCAAGTGCTCGATCGTTTCTGGCATAGAATAATATATCCGTCGAAGCGTTACTGAGAGGGAAAAAAACCTTAGTCTGTTGTCAAAAACCTAAGTCGTGAAAATGTATTAGTATTGGTGCCTTTTTTATTTTCACCAGAGTTCTATAAAAATTTTTAAATTTTCATTTATTTAAATTTTTAATGCCAAAAATTTTAACTCTGTTCTATAAATTAAATTCTACCACAAATAAAATTTAGTGTCAAAAATTAATTAAAAATATTTGTCTCATTTGTGCAAAATTAACGTGTTTTAGAAACAAAAATGATCAAAAAAATCATCAAATATTGCGTGGAAGTATAATAAAGTGGTTCGGTCTGTATTAAGTCGCAAAACAAAGAATAATAACAAGAAATGAAACGCTGTCAAAAAAAAACCTAACTCTAAGAATGTACCAATACATTTTGTTTATATGTATTGGTATTCAAACCACTTTTACCACACTCCTCAAACACACATAGTTGTAAAAAAGCGACCTTAAAAATTATAACAAAATTTTATTACAATTAAATTTAAAAATTCAAACAATTCTCAAATCATTTAATGTATATTTGACCTGGTAAGATTTTATAAATAGATTTTTCTGCTTTTTATTCCATAATTTCTGCAAAAATTTAATATATTTTAATTTTTTTTATTACGAAATTTTCAAAATGTGTTTTTTTCAGTTTTATTTCCAACCTCCAAAAATTTAATGTCATAAAAATTAAAAAAATATATTTTTCGTTTGTGCAAAATAAGCATGTTTCGGTTACTTTAATAGTTTAAGGCCCGTTTTCTCAATGTATCTTTTGAAAAAATCATTATCTTGATAAACTCTTTCAGCATTTACTTGAAACTCATGTTCTTCGAGTTTATCCTCCATAAAATTAATGTTAATTCCTCTATTATACTTTTTTTTATAAAATCTATTTAATTTCGTTTACAAAAACACATACACATTAAAACTATGAACAGCAGTCAGCTGATTGAATTTATCTGTACGATAAATAAATAATTGACAGATGAGGTCGGGTTAGCTTTGCGACAGAATAGAAGCAAAAGAGACATTGAGAAAACCAAATTTCTTTAATCTGCAGTTTTTCGTTGGGAAAAAAGATAATCACATAATGAGAAAACGGCCCTAAATATGTGTAAAAAATATAAAAATATTATGTGTTTGTAAAATAGTGTGTTAGAATTGCAATTTAATTGCAAATTTCAAGAAAAAGTTTTGAAGTTAAATTTCTCTCTCAAGTGTGTTGAATTCACATACAACCTGTCTGTGAAAAGAGAGAGAAGTTGTTGTTGTAGAAAAAGAGAGGGCCTTCCCTTCTTGTTATTCTTTGTCGCAAAATTAAAGTTAAAATTTTAAGTTTTTGATGTGTTTAATTCTCTCACAAGTACGTGTGAAGAGAGTAATTATTGTTACTCTCAGCTTACTCTCAGTTGCGCCTAGACCTGGAACTTTACATATCCCCAGATAAAATAATCTAATGCCGTCAAATCACATGAACGAAGTGGTCAGTTAACAGGTTTCTCTTAGTAAATTGATTGTATCGCGCGGTTTGTAACTTATGACGCCATCCTACAGAAACCATGTCTGCAATACTAATGCCTTCCAATTGAGGTACGAAAACGTAAGTAAGCACTTCTCTATACCGCCACCGTTGACTGTAAAGTTCCGACCATCGATACTTGTGAAGACATATGGACCAGTGATTCCACCAGCCCATAAAGTGCACCATTAATCTTTGAAATATTCAATACAAATAAGTTATATATACTTATACAAAAGTCATATCACCAAATTCCATGACGATCGGTCCATAATTAGTCATAGCTTCCATATAAGACCCACTTCCGAAAATCATTTTAACGAGTATTTGTTTAATTTAAAACTTAAAAATGTTGGTATCCAAATAAAGTTCAACACAAATAAGTAAGAGAGCTCTATTCGGCTTTGCCGAATCTTATATACCCTTCACCAAAGTATACTTAGTGCCATTTTAACCCCAATTACCATTTTTGTGCTGTTGTTATAACTACTAGACTTCATGTTATATTTTTCTGAAGTTTCATCAAAATCGGACCAAAAATATATAACATTTCACTATAATTCTATTAGAAATTCCAAATATTGAACAATTTGACCTTTGACCTGCTTGATTTAAGGTTTAACGTTTTCCAATTTTAGTAAAAATGTCAGAGTATATTTATAATTATCTGGACTATAATGTTCTGAATCGGTTGTACTTAAAATTCATAACAGTAAATAAATTAAGATCATTCTCCAAAATATGGCCAAATAATTTGTTTTTCTCGAAAATTGCAAAATTTACGGATAAACTATAGGAGGTATTTATTTTCATATTTTATTCCTATTATATTCTCAATAAATTCCAATGTTATTTTGAATTTGTAAATTCGAAAATGGAGTTAATATATATAATATCGTTCCAGTTAAAAAAAAAAAATGACCAAAAAATATTTTCAATCTCAGTCCCGTTTGACATCCCTCTAAGGAACCTGAGTACCAAGCTATAACAAATTTGGAACGGGTAAGGTGAATAATAAAATAAATTTTCTGCTAATTTAAATCATTCTTTAAAGTTTCTATGTAAATTATTTTTTAATCCGACTTAGAAGATAAATATTTATTTATTAAAATTTCTCTCATCGGACCTAAAGTTGTTTGTTATGTACATCAACATTCAATAACAAAGAATGCGCGTTTTTACCAGAACATATGAAAAATATAAATACTGGATATTTTTTTTTACTATTTTCTAATTTTGTTGTTTGTTTTAACAACAACGCTCAATATTACGATGAGAGTGGCTTTAGCACTTTTTTGTTTTTGGTTTAACTACCTGTTTACAGAATATTTTTCAGTTACAATATTCTATTTGCAGCTGCTGGTGCTTTGTTTGTATGTACTTACCATGTAAATATAAATTTTTAGTAGTAGTTTTACTTACATGCTAGTAGTAGTAGTAGTAATTGTAGTAAAGTTAGTACGGCGATTTTAAAATTTTTACAGAGCAGCAGTAAAAGCATAGAATGTTTCAGTGGCAGTCGTTTTAAATTCCATCTAACTAGCCGCCTACAGGCACTCATACGCTTGTTTTTCATATGCATATGTACATTTTTTGTACGTTAGTTTATATTTTCCGCATTAAATTTTTAAATCTATGTAAACAATAAAAAAAGAAAAACTTTGTCAGTTGTAGTCCATGGCCAATATTATGTTGTTCATAGCAATGCTTCAGTGCACTATGGGTTTGTGTTTTAATTAGCAGCAGGATTTTTGCACCGAATCATTACTTGCGATGCAAAATGAATCCATTAGCGATTACCCGCAACGTATGAGATCGCGTGGGAAGCCTGGCCAACCAGACGAATCGACACCAAAGCTAAATATCCATGGCGCTATGGTAATTCTCTGTATTTGGTGGGACCAAAAGTGTTCTATCTATTACGAGCTGCTGAAATCTGACCAGACCATCACAGGGAACCTGTACCGAACACAACTGATTCGCTTGAAGCAAGCATTGACCGAAAAACGCCCAAAACATGAGGCCTTACATGAAACTGTTGCCATACCTGTTAAAAACTATTTAAAGAGTTTTCCAACAAGAGGTGTTATTTTAAATCACCCTGTATTTCGGTAGCTGTCACTTTTGAAGATTTTATTCTTAGACATTTGACAAGTAGAAACTACGCCATTACTAAAAATGGAACGATACACGCTTCAACAATGCATTGAAATTATTAAAATTCACTACAAAAATGGGGAAAATCTTGCAGTCACAGTTCGCAAAACTAAAGCATTTTTGGGTCGTCGTGAAGCACCTTGTCGGACCGCAATACAGAAATTGGTGGAAAAATTAGAGCTGTTGGGACGAGTTATTGATGTGAAGAATAAAACTCGTGCACGTCGCTTAAGAACAACTGAGAATATTGCTGCTGTAGCCCACAAAGTTCAGTTAACACAAGAACTCAAGCCGGCCGATCATCAACAACGTCGTGTCTTTGCTGATTGGGTCCTTGTTATTATCTCACGAAGAGGTGATCACAATTGCCACCGAGATCTTGTGATTTAACACCTTGCGACTTCTTCCTTTGGGGCCACGTGATAATAAGGTCGATTCAAGACCTCAAAGATAAAATTCGTGAGGCTATCGAGGACATAGAGCAGCCACTTTGCGATTTGGTTATGGAAAATTTCATGAAAAGGATATGGTCCTGTAAGCGTGGTCGTGGTGGCCATTTGGCTGATGTTGTTTTTCATTATATCAATAAACATCCGATCATTTATCTCAAAAAATGCCACTTGCTTTGAATACCAAAATAACACCTCTTGTTGGAAAACCCTGTATAAAGAAGTTGTTGGGATGTTTTACATCACCCGCTTAATATTCCAGACTGTGCCTTGTCCGACTATTATTTGATTCGATCGATGCAGAACGCTCTCTCTGGGATATGCTTCACTTTGTAGCAGAGTATCCGATATTGGATTGATTCGTTGTTGACCTCAAATTGATTTTATCATTCCGTTTGTAACATATCGAAACATTGGTCGTAGAACAAAAAAGTAAGTATAAGATTCTAAGAAGATCTAAATATGTCCGTCCGTCTGTCTGTTTGTTGAAAACACAATAAGATTTATTTGGTATTGAAAATGGGCAATATCGATCCATGATTTCCCCTAGCCCCCATTCAAATGTCCCCTCCAACCTGAATACTGTTTGAGAAGTCATAAATATATTGATTATCCAACAATCCTGATAATAGCTCTAAGTACTCTGAAATTATACTGTAAACTATGGCGAAAAACGGTCAACATTTGTCGCTACCCAGCTGTTAAGCAAGTAGTCAATGAATCCCTTATAGACAGTAATCGTCACAAATCACTTGGCTGGCTCCAATTTATATATTTTGGTCATTTGACACGTATGTGCTCTTTATAGTGCAGAGAGAAGACAATTGGTTACTTTATATATCCCAGATAATCTAGTGTGAAGATAATTGTCACGTAAGTGTCTCTAAGTAATCTGGAGTGTAGTCACTTTAAACGTTTTGTGAGTAATTCGTTCAAACTGATTTTATACAAATTGTGTTGATATAACTCTCACTTTAGTGCCTCTTAGTAACCTATAGTGAAGTTACTTTAAACTTTTATTTTGTACTGCATTTTAGAAAGTAGTTATTTTACCTACCACAAGCACTACATTGGAGAATTGTCGACGAAAGGTTTGTTTAGAAGCTATCGTGTATTGGACTTCCTATGATATATCTATTTGAGGTCAATTAGCACCCGTACATATTAAAATAACTAGTTATGTAGCTGATTAAGTTACCAGTTGGTAGCTAGTAAGGTAACTGACGTTAGTATGTGAATCCGTGAATGCGTTGACTACTTTGGACCAACTATTAGACATTCTCATTGTAGTCAAAAAGGGTCAATTGACCCCCTGGTTAGGACATGCACGCGCTAAAATAACTAGTAACGTAGCTATTGAAGTAACTAGTTCCCACCCTAAATAATGGATAAAATCACTAGTTCGGAACTGTCTCCTAGAACTGCTGGGTAGTTTTAAAAAAAAAAAATTTTTAATTTTTTTCCAATTTTTTTTTTTATTTTTTAAAATTTATTAGTGAAAAAAAGTGTACAACAAAAAAATAGTTTGTTGAAAAAAAATTTGGGTTAAAAATATTTTTCCCGATTTTGACCCATTGTAGGTCCAAATTACGTGGAAATATATAGATATATATCAAAGATAGGCCAAAAAACGAGGTTGCCCCGGTTTTTTCCTTATATCTCAGCCATTTGTGGACCGATTTTCTCGATTTTGAATAGTGACCGAGCCGGAAGAATTCTCGATATATTGATGTATCAATTATGTTTGTAAGTTATTTGGGGGCTACGGAAAGTTAATTTCAACATACAGACGGACATGGCTATATCGACTTCGCTATCTATAACGATCCAGAGTATATATACTTTGTGGGGTCGCAAATTAAAAAATATGTAAAAATTAGAAACGGAATGACATACTTATAACAGGTGGCGCAAAAGTAATCCTCCTATCAGAAAATGCTATAAATTTTGCGATTGGCCCCTAATGTCAGTTCTGTTTTGACATTTGCGTAGTAAACACATGCAAAATACACGGTAATAAACAATGTTACGCTACACTGCTCCAGAGCGCGAAATATTGCTGACTATTTATTTGACCAATAATCGGCAAAATGTATAGCATTTTCTGATAGGAGGATTACTTTTGCGCCACCTGTTATATAGCCTTGCCACTCAAGGTGAAGGGTATAATTATATTGAAATACGATAAATCAATAATTTTCAACTATAAATTAATATTGTTCTATATTGAAATAAAAAATTTCAACATTACTTGAATTTCTTTAATGTTTCTTATTAATTCAATATGGTTTTTATTGATTTTAAGTTGTTTTTTTCTCTGGGTCTAGTTTACATCTCTTATAACCCATAGTGCTTCCATACAAAAGTTCATTCATATTTGTATGTCTGTACAGTATGTACTCAGTTTAATTTCCTGTCTAAGTATTATTCCTCTTTTTTTGTTCTTGTTGCAGTTTTTTTTTTTTTTTTTTTTTTTGTACTGCTCCTAAAATGCTGCCATTATAAATGTTTATGCTAGATTTTCTATACACGAGTATCCTGATGTTTATACAACTACAACTTGTAATTGCTTAAAGCAATGATATTGCCATTTTTGTATGTTTGTAGCTTTCATCTACTGTTGATTTTGTTGCTGTTTTAGTTTATATTAATGTTTAGTTTTAAAATAACATTAGAAAAAATCCATCCACTCATTGTTAAACATAAAAAAACTTATTATTTTTAACAGCAAAAATAAAATATTTACACACTCATTGTTAAATTGAGTGAGGCAAAACAAGTATTTTTGTAAATATTTAGATTTTATAATTTGCTGACAACAGGAAGAAAAATAATTAAGCGGAATGCTAAACATTGTTGGTTTTTTTTTTTGTTTAAATTATGCACAGCAAAATCATTTATAATACAGGACACTAACAAAAGTTAGGTTCTTTGAATTTTGACATATCAAAGAAATGTTAGAAATTTAAATAACAAAGTTTTTGAGCCTTAAATTTAAAGCTTTTTGATAAAACATTTAAATTTGTCCTTGTTGAGTTTTCAATTATTAATGTTTTTTTCTTTTATTGGTGTTGGTTTATTCTCTACAAATATCGATTAAATATATTTGATCAATTCACAAGGTCTCTTATCATGTCATATTGTCATAATGTCCTAATATATCACGACTCGGCGGCTCGGCTTAACCGACTCTTAGGAAATCGGCGTTGGTCTCTGCTGATTGGTTACGATAACACTATAAACATAGCATAGAAAGTAGTATTATTTTAGGACATTTTTTGCTTGAAAAGCAATAAAAACCATTGTGAAATATTAGGACATTATGACAATATGACATGATAAGAGACCTTGTGAATTGACCAAATATATTTAATCGATTGTGTTATACACATAGTTAAAACCACTGTAACCACATAATAATAATGACTCACGATAAAAATCAGTTAAGTTGTAATAAACGCAAACAAATATTATTTCAAGTTATTTTTAAAAATATATCCACCGTGATACAATCATTAACTGTTATCTATATAAATATATAAATGTCTTTGTAAGTTTGTTTGTTTATTTGTTTGTTTGTTTGTTTGTTTGTTTGTTTGTTTGTTTGTTTGTTTGTTTGTTTGTTTGTTTGTTTGTTTGTTTGTTTGTTTGTTTGTTTGTTTGTTTGAGCATCACGCCTAAACGGCTGAACCGATTTTATTGAAATTTGGAACGTAGATAGATACTTACTTGGAAGCGTCAATAGGCTATAAATTTTTTCAATACTTGGACCAGAAAGGGATAAAAAGGGGGAAAAACGGGTAAAATTGGTACCTTTAGTTTTTAAACAATAATTACTAAACGGCTGAACCGATTTTTACATCGACAGGGGTAGCGAAGCGCACCGGGTCAAGCTAGTTGTAAATATATTTTTCAATTAAGGCAAACACGTTTAAGAGATGTCAGAGTCTTGTTAAAAAAAAGTTCCTAATTTATCGAAATTTTTTCCAAGTTTTTTTTAAATAATCCAGTCGATATAATATTTATAAATTTAAGTAGATCAAAGTTTATTTGTTATCAAATATTTTACAAAATGTTTTCATCAAAAGTTAATGTACTTTATTTGTGAACTTTCCCAACCCTCACCATTACAATTATTCCAACTATGACTATCCCAAATATTATATTTTTAACATGAAGTAATGTCACCTTAAAAAGTATTTTTGGTTACATTTTTATCATGTATGTATGTATGTTTGTATGTACGTTTATAAATGTGTAATTGTCAAAAGACAAAATTTTTTTTATTAATTAAAAATTTAATTAAATTTCTTTGGAATTTCTGGCTCTACCTACCATCAGGTCGAATGTACAGACAACATGTTGAACATTCCCTGTTTAAAGAAACAACAAAAACAAAAAAATTAAAATAAAACGAAATTAAACCAAAATCAAATTACACTCAAATTCAATTTAACTTAAGAAAACTCAATAAGGCTTCAATAAAAAGGGTCTACGTGTGTTTTCTTAACCACTTACGATTTCTTTCTTTGTATTCATATTTTTTTTTCTTCAGAAAATTTAACACTTGAAACAGTTTGAAAAGAAAAACTCAATTAAAAGTACTGGGTAGTAGTTACCTACAAGAATACATATAAATAGAAAAATAAGAATTTAAGAAATAAAAAGTATTTTAGAAACTTAAAACTTTAAGAAAAAACATACTTACCTACGATGACAAGTATTTACACATACCCATCCTTGCAGACCAATAACCCAACGAATATTAACGATCTCAAAGGTTTCTCAAAACCTAAATATACTCCCAGAGAAAAAACAACTTCAAATCAATAAAAACCATATTTAATTAATAAGAAACATTAACGAAAGTCTAGTAATGTTGAAATTTTTATTTCAAAATGGAACAGTAATAATTTAAAGTTGAAAATTATTGATTTATCGTATTTCAATATAATTTTTCTATTACAATGAAAATTATTGAATTAATATTGTTACGTTTTTACCTTTTAACCCTTTGACGTCCACGGGAACACCGATGTCCCAACACAAAAACATTGAATATTTAAATAACGAAAAAATGAATGGGTTCCATTTCAATTTTAATTAGTTCGTATACGTGTCTCTTATTAATGTGTTTATAATTAAACAAGTTTGGTTACAGCATTTATTTTTTATTGTCTCTGAAAATTTACAGTTTTATTGGTAATGTGTTCAAGAATTGTTCAAAAATTTGTCTTATGGTCGTGAAAGGGTTAAAAACGTGGGTTTATTTCCTTTAAATAAACCGGATACTTTTGATTTAGTTGTTTAAAATTGTAACAACTCTTTATTTATTTAAAATGTACAACAACAACAGTCTAAATATTCACTCAGTGTCTTTATAACAGGTGGCGCAAAAGTAATCCTCCTATCAGAAAATGCTATAAATTTTGCCGATTATTGGTCAAATAAATAGTCAGCAATATTCCGCGTTCTGGAGCAGTGTAGCGTAACATTGTTTATTAACGTGTATTTCACATGTGTTTATTACACAAATGTTAAAACAGAACTGACATTAGGGGCCAATCGCAAAATTTATAGCATTTTCTGATAGGAGGATTACTTTTGCGCCACCTTGTACACTTTTATCAATTCGCAGAAATGCATACACACACTTTATAATGTACAAGCTCAAATGTACAAGACAGTTGATGTTAACTCTAACAGCTGGTATGATAAACTCACTCACGACTGCCACCTCTGCCACTATTTATACACACGCCATCTTTCGTTAATCTTCTACAATAATCTTAACGGACAACTAAAACATTCGAATTCTAGAGCTTTCGATGTTAATGTTAGCAGCTCACACATTTAGTGTTGCCATACATACAAACAATACTAGTAACCGCATGCCATCAACATTGTTGATAAGTAGAAGCTTCTGCTTCTAATGGACGTGTTCATAAACATGATGAATATTGCAGGCAGTCGTTACAGAACGTTAAATTCAAATCGCTATTGCACATTCGTAACAATATGACGCGTTCTTATTTTTAAGTTGCAGGTTTTCTCTGAGTGTAGCTTTGAATTTTCGATTAGAATTCAATTTAAGGCTGAAAATAAAATTGTAAATATTTTTTTTAAATTTGATAGCAAAAATTATTCTCAAATTATAACAATACAACGAAAACAATTAAGAGTGTTATATTCGGCTGTGCCGAATCTTTTATGCCCATCATCAATATGTGATAATAAAATAGTTACCTGATATAGGAGTTATACGAAGGATAGTGTCAATTATGGACCTATCTTCACAAAAGTCGGCAGATAGATTTTGGTTCATATAAAACTAGTTTGTTACCAATTTCATGACGATATTGGTATTATTATGAATTTTCAAGCCATGTTGCCCGATTTTCGTCATACTTTTCAGTATAATTTCAGAGTACTTAGAGCTATTATCAGAATTGTCTTATAATCAACATATTTATGACTTCTCAAACAGTATTCCTGAGAACATTTGTATGGGGGCTAGGTGAAATCAGGGACCGATATTGCCCATTTTCAATACCAAACAAACCTTATCAACAGAGAGTATTTGTGGAAAATGTCAGCCAGCTAGCCCCTTTCGTTTGCGCCATATAGTGTTTTCAACAGACAGACAAACGGATATACCTTGATCGTCTTAGAATTTCATAAGGACCCAGAATATATATAGTTTTTTTAGATGTGTTTTTTATGGTGGGTATAATAATATTTTATTTTTAATCCACATTTGAAATCGCATTTGAGAATAAAGTATGAGAACAATTTGAGCATAAACTCCTTATTTGGTTGAGATGGCTATTATTCTTGAATGTTTATAAAATTATTATTATCATTAAACTTTAGACATTTGAGTTTGATTTGAAATCATTCTCAATTTATTCCAATCTGAATGTTTGCTGAGTTGTTTACATAAATGTATGTGACATGCGAGCCGTTTCAAGTGTATTATAAAAACTCATATACGTATTTATTAGGGGGCCCTTATTTTGCACTTTCTATGTTCTAAAGTGAAGCGTATCCCAGAGAGAGCGTTCGACATCAATCGAAACAAATAGTAGTCGCACGGGGTCAAGGTCTGGACTAAAAAGCGGGTGTACAAAACTTCCAAATACTTTTTAACAGGTATTGCCACATGTGGCCTAGCGTTGTCATGATGGAATATTACGGTTTCATGTCTGGCTGCATATTCTGGGCGTTTTTCGGACAATTTTCACCTTAAATGAATCAGTTGCGTTCGGTATAGATTCCCTGTGATGGTCTGGCCAGATTTCAGCAGCTCATAATAGATAGGACCCTTTTGCTACCACCAAATACATAGCAATACCTTAGCGGGATGGATATATGGCTTTAGTGTCAATTCGGTTGGTTGGCCGGACTTTACATACGCTTCGGGTTATTGTAATAGATCTATTTTTCATCGCAAGTAATAATTCGTTGCAAAATTGATTTTTTTATAGCGTTTAAGCATAATTTCGGACATACAAAATCGTTTTTCAAGGTCCCTCGTCTTCAATTTGTATGGTACCCAATTTCCCTGCTTTTGGATGAATCAAACTGTTTCCAAACATTTTGAAATCGTTGAATGAGTAGCTCCCATTGATTTTGCAAGCTCTTGTTGAGTTTGACAACAATCTTCATGGAGTAATGCTTCCAATTCTAAGTCTTCAAACCTTCGTCTTTGTGTGAAAATCACCATTTTTGAACCGTAGAAACCATCTCTCGCACGTTGAAACACATTCATAAGCCTCCGTGAGCAATCGTTGTGCTTCAGCGGCACCATAGTGGGGAGGGTATAATGCGTTTGTGCTGATGTTTGCAACGCCCAAAAATATTAGTCTAATACCCTAAAGTAAACCTATCGACTCAGAATCACTTTCTCTGTAAATCTTATGTGCAAAGTACAGGTCGCAATTTTGAAAATATTTCGATCGAATTTGGTACATACATTTGTTTCAGTCCAACGACGAAGCCTATTGAAATTGGTTGGAATCGGTCCATTATTTCACCTAGTCCCCATACAAATGTCCTCCCGCTTCCGAAAATCACTTTAACGAGCATAAATCTTTTAAAAAATTTGATATCCTCATAAAATTCAACAGAAAAAAGTTTCATATTGACACACCATCTAATTTCATTATGATCGGTCCATAATTAGTCATAGCTCCCATTTACTCAGTGTAAAGTAATATATTGGCGGGCTTGACCATACTTTTCTACACATTTGTACTTTCTTACATCTATTGTAAATCCCGCATTTTTAAGTCATATACCCAAAAAATAATAAATTTAGATTTTGGACAATTCAAAATAAAAAAATTGCAAAATAAGAGCCACTCTAATGTACAGTATATGTTACATGGCATCTATAAAGTAAAAAAAGAAATTGCTATAGTAATTGGCTGTGGGCTATCATTTGATCAAACTAACCGGAAGTGACATGAAAGGTGCACTTGTATCTTGTATTAAAATACTAAACGAATGAAAACTATGCGTATTCCATAAAAGTAACAGTCATTTAAAAGCATAGACGTAAACGACGATTTTGTTCACAAAAACAAAAAAATAAATATATAAACTGGGGTAAATATATTTATAAGGCTCATGGAAACAACGTGACCAACTCTTTTTGTATAAACGTAATACGTATAAGTTATAAATAAATAAATATTTTGTGTGTATAATAGTTGTGGCAGTATAGAATTTGCGTTAAAAGAAAGGATGAGATAGGATCTTTTAAAATAAGTAATCTTTAAAAAATACTAACATTTAAATCAATACATCGCACGATTCGGCGAATAATTCTGGGAAAACATAATTATAAATTTAAATTATTATTTTTGCTGAATTTTGTATGGATTTATTAACTATCAAATCAGTTGATAATATAGGAATTGCTACACAAATTTAAAGTTCAAACTTGACGAGTGTTCAAGAGGATAAAGGAAAATTGGTACTATTTCTTATATACATTAAAGTTGCTGGTATTTTTTCTTTCTTCAAATAGTACTTTTTGAATTTTCTATAATATTGAACCAAGAATCAGGAAATTACTTTGAAATTTCAAACTTGACAGTGGTTTAAGTGTGAAAAATTGTTACTTTTACTTCTAATGGTACTTTTTATAATATTAAACTATTTTACTTATAACAGGTGGCGCAAAAATAATCCTCCTATCAGAAAATGCTATAAATTTTGTCGATTATTGGTCAAATAAATAGTCAGCAATATTCCGCGTTCTGGAGCAGTGTAGCGTAACATTGTTTATTAACGTGTATTTCGCATGTGATTACTACACAAATGTCAAAACAGAACTGACATTACGGGCCAATCGCAAAATTTATAGCATTTTCTGATAGGAGGATTACCTTTGCGCCACCTGTTATGTATACAAAATAGTTGACTGATATGATTCTGAGTAAAGAAAGAATCAAGAATAGAGGGCATAATGATATTGAGGTAGCAGAAACTATTATTGAAATTTCCATAAGCAGGAAATTAAACACACATGATCATGACTGAGTTAGAATATAAAAAGGGACTTGCAGGTACTTTTTCCAACTAATAGTACTTTTTGAATATTTTATAACGATGGAGCTAGAAACACGAAATTAAGCATTCATGGTTTAGTGGATGCGAATTCATAAGGGATAATTAGTGTTACTACTTCTTTATTGTAAAGGTATTTTTTTTTTTAATTTTTATAACAATAAACCTTAAAATTGAAAATTAGCCACAAATGATTCTGAATGAGTTAGAATTCACAAAAGGTGATTATAGTGGTACCTTTTCTTTGTATTTGCTATAATAATGGGCACAGAAATATTAAATTAGACATTCATGATGCTGAGTAGGAATACAAAATGTGGGTCTTTATGGTACTGTTTTTATTCTAATAATACTTTTAGAATGAACTAGAATCTACATTACAATGAATCAATTAACATGAAACATGAGACATATTACCCTGAATTAGTATTAATTCACAAAGGAAGACTTAATAGTACTATTCCTTTCTTCCAATTGGGGTGGCTAATCGCATCAGGTCAGCTAGTACTCCATACTTTTATTGGATATTTGAAAATAACTAAGATTTTGTTGCAAAACTTTTTTTTTAAATTAAATATATAAACAGTCTTTTGAAGTTTAATTGTCAGGAAATACTCGTAGATCAATATGTTGTGTCATGCATTATTAACAGGTTTCCTTGCCTAACATACGAATGGTAGCCTGATACATTTTTTAAATACAATTTAATGATTTTAGAGATATTGGATGAAAAGGTTTGTTTCTCATTTCTAAATTTTGAATTTTTGTACTGAAAATAGATTAAAAGTAAAAAACCGAAGAATAATTGTCGGTTTCGGTTTTAGGCCTTGAAAAACCGCGGTTTCGGTTAAAACCGAAATGGAAACTCTAATTTACATAATAATATGTGAAAATGATCAACATTTTCACAGATTATCTTACATTTCGCTCCATAACTCTGATTCTATCAGCAATTTCAATAACAAACTGCTTAGAAAAATTATAAACAATTTGGTATAAATTTCATTAATTTAACGGTTGTACGTACATTGGGTAGTCTAGGGGAACGATTTCAAATTAGCGGATTTCGAGGAAATTATTATTTTTTGTTCATATGTTTGCCTTTAACTATTTATTATTATGCTATTTATATTTTTACAAATTATACAACATAAATAATTCTTATATATTTTTGTATTTCCAGCTACTGTTCCATGCCTAATATTCAACGTAATGTAAATTCTAGTAAACAACAAATTACTTAATTAAATAATACTAATAAATATGTTGCAACTCTTTTATGCATATTTTATTAAGCAACAAAAGTAATAATTGTTATAAATATTGTATTATAATCATTTACATTTTAAGTAGCAGAATTAATATATTTAAAAAAAATATTTGATTATGTATTTTACTTATATTTAATTTTGTATAAAATATTGTAATTAAGAGAAATTTTAAACAATAAACAAATATATTTTATTTATTCATAATATGAAATATAAAAATTATGCATTTTTATTTAAGCGTATCAAACAAAAGTACCGATATGTGTCACTGCTTCTTTTTTGTATTTTGAAACCCAAAAGAAATTCAAGGAAGGCATCTGAATTCAGTTCCTAAACATTCTCCAAAATTTTTGATTTACCTCATATACATATGTCCAAAAACAAAGCCCGTCCAAATTTTTATTATTTTAAAAATTATTATAATTTTTATTATTATTTAATTTTAGTAAAAATTACAAAAAAAAATATTAATCTAAAATTTCATCTTTCGTGACATCATTTTAACATAATTTGGTATGATACAAATTTTCACGCTCATTCATTCATAAATTATTTTCAATTGGCAAAATTAAAATTTCAAAAATTCATGCAAATACCAGGAGAACAGAATCCAGCAGGAGGTGTAATTGCTTAATGAAAAATATTCATTACATAGTTTCAGGCGCCAAAAAGTATTTGAGTCACCTTGTTTTAGTTTTTTCCCCAAGACTGGGTGACTCAAATACTTTTTTAACGCCTAAAACTATGTTATTATATAAATTGGGTGTTGCCAGATCTGATTTTAGCTGAATTAACAAAACATGAGATATTATATTATAATTTAATGAAAATTCAACACAATTCGTACTTTTTAAGAATATTATTTATTTATTTTTTTAATTTTTAATAAAGTTAAAGATGTTGCATCAAAATAAACTAGAATATACATACAAGTACATTACGAACTCTAAATTTTAATCCAATTCAGTGAAAATTTTATTTTTGTTTACATTTTTTACTGAGTACGCTTAATATCATGATCTGTGGTTAGAGTTAACTGCTACTATTAGTTAAGTAGTTAGTGTAGATAAAACAACACAACTTTATAAGGCAATATATGTATAAATAAGTACAAACTATATATACATATATGAATATATAAATATAAGCTTAAATTAATATTGAACATTTTATTCTGTACGTTTCTAATTGTTACATAATTGGAATATTATTTAAATACTTAACAATTTAATATAAATTAATTTAATACTTGTAATATAGTTAAAGTTGTTTCAGCTAAATTAGTTTTTTTAAGCTCGATCGTACTTGAAAGTGTAAAAAACAACACAAGCAAGTAAATTTTAATCCAAAGAAAATTTTATGCGAAAGATCTATACATGGTATCAACTATTAAAATGTTTTCGGGCATATGGCCGCCGCGGCTTTTCTTCCATTTTTGGGCATTGCTGGCCGTATGTCACTATCCTGGAGGCCAATTGACAGGTACATTTCTCGAAATCAAGTACGTAGCGCCATCCTGTTGAAACCACATCTCGCCTGTATCAATGTCATCCATATTTTCAAACAAAAAAGCTTTGATCATGGTGCTGCAACGAACTCCATCGACAATAACGCTGGAATAAATATACATACATATAAGTAGAATTACTAAATCTAACTATTAAACCAATTAAATTTAAATTGTTTTTTGTTTTTAATTTTTAACTGAGTTGTTTAATATCATGAGCTGTGGTTATAGTATGGAATATAACAATAAACTTAAAATTAAATGAATGCAGCATTTTTTATGCCGTAAGTTTTATACTGTTGCGTAATTGGAAAATTATTTAATAATAACATAAAATAATTTAATTAAATTACCAATATTTTTATAGCAATTTACTTATTTGCAATAATGGTATAAAGATTATATTTAATTATTATTGATATCAACACCTTCACAATTATAAGTATGTAGTAAAAAAAATATTTGTATACCCTTCACCATGAGTGCCAAGGGTATATATTAGTTTGTCATTCCGTTTGTACTTTCTAAAATTTACATTCGCGACCCCACAAAGTATATATATTCTGGATCGTTATTGATAGCAAAGTTGATATAGCCATGTCCGTATGTATGTTGAAATCAACTTTCCGTAGCCCCCAAATAACTTACAAACATAATTGATACATCAATATATCGGCTCGGTAGCTATTTAAAATCGAGAAAATCAGCCCACAAATGGCAGATATAAAGAAAAAACCGGGACAACCTCGATTTTTTGTCTATTTTTGATATATATCTGGATTACTAAGTCATTAATATAGACAATATGGATATCTAATGATAGATATTTCAAAGTCCATTGCAACGATGTATATAAGGCTATAATAATTTGGACCTACATTGGGTCAAAATCGGGAAAAATATTTGTTAAACCGAATTTTTTTTTACCAAAACAATTTTTTTCACTATTAAATTTAAAAAAAAAAAAATTTAGAAAATTAAAAAAAAAATTTTAAAAAACATTTTTGAAAAAAAATTTTCAAAACAATTTTGAAAAAAAATTTTTTTTTTTTTAAATTTTGAAAAACAATTTAGAATTTTTTTTTTTCATTAATTTTGAAAAAAAAAAATTTAATTCTGTTTACTTAAAAATATTTAAAATTTTTATTTTAAATTATAAATTGGTGAAGGGTATATAAGATTCGGCACAGCCGAATATAGCTCTTTTACTTGTTTTATTTAAAAGCATTAATGCAGTACTTATCTTCTCATGACTTTATACATATTAATAAAAACGCTGAACAACCAGTGCTTAAATTGTTTAAATGTAAATTCTCTTATGAATATTTCGTAGCCACACTTTTTTTTGTTGAAAGGATTTAAGTGTTTTTAATACGGCTTTATAGAGTTATCCACACATTCTGCAATGAAACAATAATAATTTGCTGTATAATAATTTTGTTGTTTGTTCATAGTCACATAATTGCAGGTATACAAATTAATATTTTATATGCGAAATTGCTTTAAATTAGTACATAAGTATTTTAGACTTTTAGTGAAATCATAAATTAGCAAGCCTAAGAAACAATCTGAAATTAAATACATATTAGAAAATTCAATTAGCAATAAAAACTTAAGTTAAAGTTTGCATTTTTTTACACAATTAAAAATTTAGGAAAATATTTGTGAAAATTCTTATAAAAAAATTTGAAATTTGAGCCTTGATAAAAGACAAAACAAACTGAATTTAAAATTTCTATTCATTATTACATTTTGTATAATTATAAAGAGAACCTCGTGCTAAAGAGCTAAGGTCCGATGTAGGGTATTCAATTAATCGGGTTTCTGATTTAATCGGTTAATCGAGCAAATAATTAATCGGGGTTTAGATTAAATCGGTTATTAATCGGTTAATTTTGAATTATTCGATTAACCGAGTAATTTATATTTTAATTTTAAATTGAGAATAAAACAACGAATTTTGTGTACCTATTAAGAATTTTATTAATAAAAAAAAACAAAAATATAAAAAACAAATAATAACAATTCATCAAAACCAAATAAGTAATAGCAAAACAAAAATATGATATCTGAGACCTTTTTCATGCACATGTGAGTTTTTTTAGGATCTTCTGAAATAAGCTTTTTAAAAAAGAATATAATTGAAATGTTTTCCTTTTAAACGATTTTTTTCATTAGTTTTAATAAAACTTGACTTGGAAAGAACTCTCTCACTGATTAGATGTTGGAGAAATTAAAAGTAAGGCATGATAAAGAATATCCAATTTCTCATATAAAATCCTCATATATATATTTGGAGTCCTTTTTGTATTTTTTTAGATTATGAATACTTTTAATAGTTTCTGATAAAAGACTCGTTTCAGTTATGTCTTTAGTTTCATCTATTATCAAGTCGTCCTCCGACTCATTAGGACAAAGATAATCATAGTACATTCTAGAAGAAAGTTCATTTCCAAATTCCTTAGTTTAAATTTTTGTGCTAGAAATTTCGGATAATCGGTTAATCGACACAAATTAATCGGTTTATTTGTTATTTGAAAATCGTAAATTTTGAATTATTCGAACAGTTAACCGACCAAAATTAATCGGTTAACTGATTGGCGGTTAATCGATTGAATACCCTAGTCCGATGCCTTGTCGCAGTTATTAGAATTGAGAAAAATGTTTTTAATTTTTTAAAATTTCGTTTCAATTTTGGAATTTGATATATGGGCAAGTCCCAGAAACAGACTACCATAGAATAATATATCCATAGAAGCGTTACTGAGAGAGAAAAAACCTAAGTATGTTGTCAAAAAACCTAAGTCGTGAGAATGTATTAGTATATAGTTTTGAGGTAGTAGGGTAGAATAGGGATCATACGCCATAGAGGCATATCCGCCAACACCGAATAACTTAAAAACCGAGTAATCGATTTTGTTACATTATTAAGTTAATTTCACATATGACGTGAGACAGACGTTATTAATTGTTTTTCAATAGGCTGTGAAAATATTTCATCGTTCAAATTTTTTGTGCTAACTTTTTTAGTTTTTGTGATACAAAAAAGATATTGGTTGAAGATAGAATGTCAATATTAGTGAACAATAAATGACAATAGTCTTTTCGATCATTTAATTTAAAGTAAGAAAAAAAATGTATATTAAATCTCAAAACTCCCCCTGGGGCACATTCGCTAGATACAAGGAATCCCTGCGATGTAGAGTAAAATGTTGATAAACATAGAAAAAATCAGTCACAATTTGTTTAATTTTTTTTTGTCATGTTATGTGAAATAAACAATAAATATCTAGTTTATTATACTTTGTTTTATGAATTAATGTATAAAACAGTAAAATACGTTTATATTTTTGGATTTTTTTTTATTTTATAAATGACAAATCTGCGCCATCCCATTGGCGTATTTAACACATGGATGGGGTCGTTTCGCCGTTTTTGGTCAGTATAAAAATTTTAAAAAAATATGTATATTAAGATAAGATAGGCAAGATTGAAATTAATAAAACTAAAGCCAACAAATCTAAATATCCGAAACGAGAAAAAAACTAAGAATATGTATTGCGGTTTTAATTTGAGAACGCCTCAAAAAAAAAAAATGGCGTATGGTCCCCCTTCTACCCTATTGGTGCCTTTTTAATTTTCACTAGACACACAGAGTTCTATAAAAATTTTTACATTTTAATTTATTTAAATTTTCTTCTGTTTTCAATACCAAAAATAGAAACTCTGTTCCATAAATTAAATTCTACCACAGATAAAATTAAGAGTCTAAAATTAATAAAAAATAATTTTTTTCATTTGAGCAAAATTAACGTGTTCCGGAAATAAAAGTGTCGTGCAAAGTATTATACAAATTTGCCAAGAATTGTGTACAGGTGTAATAAAGCGGTTCGGTCTATATTTTGTCGGAAAATCGAAGTTAAAATTTCAAGTATTATGATGTGTTTAATTCTCTCACAAGTATGTTGAAATCACATATCACAGTAAGTGTGAAGAGAGTAATTATTATTACTCTCAGCTTACTCTAAGTTGCGCCTCTAGTTGTTCCCTATGCAGTCTACCAACAAAAAAATTTTTAAATTGATCAAACTTGAACATTTTTAATTGTAATATTAGACTAGATATGTATATTATATTTTATATATAAACAATATGTATTTCGATGGTCATTCATACAAAAATGATTACCAAATCCAACACTAGCTCAGATATTTTTATATTATACAAAAAAGTTTGAATTTTTTAATGTTTTCGTATCATTATTTAAGTGTTAACAAAATAGTTCGATCGACAGCTATATTTTTGAACATTCAATTTAAATAAAAAATAATTTTGAGTAGTTTCACTTTGAATGGAATTTGTCATAACTTCTCACGGAGAAGGTGCAGTAGATTAATATAATTGTGATAATTTTCAAGCTACTGGAAAATTTGTAATGAGCGTCACGTAACGTGCGTCACAAAATGTTCTCGGCTTTTTATGAAAATTGTAAATTTTTGTTCATGCCAATAAGTTATATTAGAATTCTCTTTCATTCATCTTTGTTTTAGGAATAAGATTTTGTGTGCTTTATTATTCAAAATTCGTTAAAATTACGAAAAAAAACACTTCAACTTTCAAGGTTACTTCCATTTTTTGTAACGTGCGTCACAAAACTTTGCGATCAATTATTTCGCAACATATGGCATTAAAATGTAATATCTTATGCCATTTGGAATTGCACTTAAATCTCACTATAGCGTATAGTATACGTTGAAGGTATCTTATTTGAAAAACCAAAAAATGTTCAGATTTAAATATGAAAACGTGTACGAATGAAACGTTCGTCACGCAGTATTTGCCCATATAAATGAATTGGGGCCAACCTATTGTATATTAATGTCCTTAAAAATACAAAACCATTCAATGTCAATCAACATTTGATACTCAACATCCGTTTAATAGGTTTCTGTGGGTGCATGTGAGTGTTACTTAAAGACAACACACATTTCTCAACATTTTTCTGATACATTTTTTATATTCGTCTAAAACAATTTTGCCACAGATCAGAGTTTACATTCGTACAATCTGGTTTGAGAATATTTCACAATTTTTTTTTTTTGTTTCTTTTGCTGCCAAGAACTTTTTTCTGATGTAAATATCAAACATTAGGGTGGCCCCGTTTGTATAGAGGAAAAAATATGATGTCGATGTTCCCAACTAAAATAAAAGTTTAGTTGGTTTGAGGAGACCATTTCTCAAAAGGTTTGTCCTAGAGTCAATAGTTCGTGAGCTGGTGCAAAGGATATAAATGTAAGTTTTAACGTTTTTATATTTTTTTTTCATATTTTTGCATATGAAATATTGGAATCATGTGAAGGTCTTTGAGAGGTGCCTTCAATGCTGTATCTGAAATTATCGTGTAAGTTTAAAAATATTCGAACTTTGGTTATTTTTAGCAAACATTTTGAGTTTTTTAAATTTTTAAAATAAATTTAACTATGTAGTTTAAATTGTTAAGTTTTAAACCTCTGTAAATCACCGAAATTTTTTCATTTTTCGAAACTTCAAATTTTATTTGAATTTTTAGAAATTTAATTTATATTTCCTCCATACAAACGCCACCACCCTAATGTACATAGTTTGAAGAATTGCAGAGAAAATCGAAAATGAAATAGTGATGAATTATGATTGCTCTGGCAAATAAGTTCGCAAGTGTTTTTGGTTTTTGCCTGTCTGTCTGTCTGTCTGTATGTGAGTGTAGAAGTATGTATGAAATTCATCTATTTTTAGTGAGCTCTCCGGATAGAGGACAAAACCAATCATAAATTCATTGAATCGAATGGTGTCAATTTGAGTATCCTGTTGTGTTGGCATACAATGCAACAAAAAAACTAAAAAATAAAAGAAAAAAAAAACCGAGAGCAATAAAAACTGAAACCGGAAAATACTTGAAATTCTTGATGACAGTTAATGCAGCACCCAGCACATGTGTTGCATGTTACAAGTAGACTTCAGTTAAATGTGATTATTGCCATATCGCACATATACAGACAATTACTAACTATTATTACTGCTGGCATATGCATTAGAGGCGTCCCATTTCCTTCTCTTTTTTTTATACACTTCACCATGAGTGGCATTAGTTTGTCATTCCCTTTGTAATTTCTACATTTTTCATTTGCGACCTCATAAAGTATATATATTATGAATCGTTATATATAGCGGAGTCGATATAGCTATATCCGCCTGTATGTTGAAATCAACTTCCCGTAGCCCCCAAATAACTTACAAACATGATTTATACATCAATATATCCGCTATAGTGCCGGTTCGGTTGCTATTTAAAATCGCTCATTATGATGTAAACTTAAATGTTAGTTAGAAATATCGTTAACTTTGAACCTTACAAACAGTACCACCCTAATACACATACGAATGTATGCATATCAGGCTGGGAAAATTGAGATTTTTAAATGCTACACATCTCTTGCCAACAGAGTACTTTTTAAGTGTAAAAGAGTAATTATTCACTATAGCGCCTACACAGTCATATATATGATTGCTACAATAATGTGAATTGTACCTTAAACATATTATGATTACCGCAATCATATACATAATTACAGTGACAATAATATTGTTAACAAACTTGTACAAAATTTGAAATGGTAAACATGTACAACTATATTTTTTTATTTCTGCGTGTAGAGATATAGTTGGTTGGTCGAAGTTTATCACTAGAGACATCAACCATTTAGCCAACAATATCTTGTCGTGATTTGGGTCTAAACCAGTCAGGACAAGTTCCTGTGACAGCAGATAGGACTCTAGTCAGCCGTGAATATAAAATTCCTCCAACCTAAAGACCCTTGAAGTCTAAGCAACTCTTTACCCTGGGATGCAGCAACATCAATGTGCTGCAAATCACAAATATAATAAGCCCCGGGAGACGAAATAAGTACAATATTTCAGAATTTTCCATACCTGATGTCAACGTACGTTTAAAGTGTTGGTCTATATACATACATATTACAATACGTACATATTTAGCCAGCGACCACTACCTCTCACTTTAACCACAAATGTAACATTGACCGATAGTGTCAGGCCTGCCAGATTTGTCTACAGTGTTTTTTTTATACATTTTTATTCCTATCACTACAGATATATATACGTTTGTTATTACATTTGTAGTTTCCATCAGGGTCAATTTCAAGAAAAATATATTTTAATCCGATAGCTGCTGGAAAGTAAGTAGTTAACGCATTGGATTCACATACTGGTTACATAAAGTCAGTTATCTTACTAGCTACCTCACAGATTACTTGATCATCTACATAACTAGTTATTTTATCATGTACGGGTGCAAAGCATATATGTTAATAAAAATTAAACCACTAAACTTACAGTTTTAATTTTTTTTTTTTATTTGATTGAAATTATTATTACAATTTACAAAAAAAAAAAGTATTTTTATAGTTTTAATCACTAGTGATGAAATTTTTAACCTTTTTCGGAAATTCTGCCATTAACATTTTTATAGTGCTTTCTGTCACTTTGCACAAACACGTAGTCCATCTCCGTTTGAAATCTACCACACTTTTGGACACCTTTTTTGTGCACTTTCTCTCAATTCTCTTTTAGTAAGAGCCCAATATCTCTCAACTGGCCTTAGCTCCGGGGAGTTTGGAGGATTTGCCTCTCTTGCTACAAATACCACATTATTGTTCTTGTACCACTCAATGGCTTGTTTACCATAGTGTGAGGATGTCAAGACAGGCCAAAAATAAGTTGACACATTATGAAGTATTATGAATGGAAGCAGCCTTTTTTGTAAACATTCCTTGATGTAAATTTCTGTATTTGTAGAGCCCGTTATAACAAATGATTGGCTTCTTTTGCCGCAACTGCATATTGCTTGCCATACCAATCATTTTTTGGGACATTTTGTCTCCTTTTGGATCCTAAACTTTTCTTCAACATTCCCTCGAGCATCAGCAACATAAAATTTTTGACCAGGAAGTTGCGAAAAATCTGGCAGAACATACGTTTTGTCATACAGCAAGAATATTTTTTTATAAAACTTGACTTCAATTTCCGTGCTCTGTTTTTGGTCTCTAAATTTTTAGCAGCGTTCCTGCCAGGAACTTTTTGAGCCTTGTATGTTTTTAAACCTGCATTAGCTTTAATTTTTCGTACCAAATAGTCCGAGCACTGGGCTAACCGGGCTGCTTTCCTACTGGATGTGTTGGGAGATTTTTTGAAAATGCTTTCTATTTTTTTTGGCACTTTTTTCTCGTCACTCATTTTAATTAGATTAACACCAAGAGAACATAATTGACATTAAACATAATAACTGACATGCTTACAATGGTAACTTGATAAAAAAAAATCAAATAAGACTTGAGTTAAAAGTTTTAATGAAAAACTTGTGTTAAGAATTTTATGATCTCACTCCTTAGTCAGTTAAAAATACATCTCACAGAACGATTACTTCTGGTTGGTAAAAAAACTACTTTTACTTTAGGTTACTTAAAGACACTAATGTGACAACTGACTTTACGCGATTTTATATGGAATGTCACTATACTTAAACTATATGGGATGTCACTATACTATATACTATACTTAAGCTAAAATAAAATAAACTGAATGAGAAGTATATCAAAACAAATTTGTATAAAACCAGTTTGTACGAATTACTCTCCATTACGTAGAGATACTTAAGTGAAAATTGACTTCAAGCTAGATTACCTAGGATGTATAAATTAACCAATTGACTTATCTCTTCACTACAAAGAGCACATACGTGTCAAATTACCCAAGATATATCAATTCTAGTTAGCCAAGTGATCGGACATAAGTGTATAAAAAAATTGGACTTCACAACACAGGAATAAATAAATACCTAATAATCACTACAGCACAAACACAGATCTATAAGTAAAATTTAATGGTAATATCGCAGTACTTAACTATTAATCTATTAATTTGTTCCTACATATATATATATATATTTTGGTTTTAATAAAGTTATAAGCGTGTTGTAACTCAAACTAAAAAAATAATATTGAAAAAATTTAGTGAAATTTTTTTAGATTCATTCTAATGGATTTTTTTTTTTTAAATGAGAAAAATCAAACTGTTTTGACATAAATTCAAATAAAATTTAATAAACATGTATTATTATAATATTATGTAATTTCGTAGTATTTTTACATGCCCGATTTTTCAAAATTTTGCCTCCATTTTTTGTAAATTCTGTAGAATCTGGCAGCCTTAGTTGATGTTCGTGTTGGCGAGTTAATTCTGACAAATGTAAATTGGTGAACATGTTTAAAATTCCATTTTTCTTTTTGTGCCAGTGAAAGTGCTGAACAATATTGTGTTATAAAGTGGATACAAAATCGAATTTGAATACAAAGTTGACATGATTAATCAAAAAAATTGTACATACAGTTGGACTAACTAAATAAGTAATATGTACACGAAAAGTTTTAAAATGAAAATTTAAACAAAAAATAATGTAACAGTTGGTTTTCTTGTTAATTCGTTTTGCTTCCACGAGGATGCAAAACTCACTAATGATTTCGACAAAGTTACCATAAGGTATGTATGTATGTGCCTACAAAATTAAGGCTAATTTGATCATGGAAGTGAAATGAAGATGAGAAATAAATACAAATTAGGGATGTTCGATTAATTCAAAAAACTTTATAAAATCCTTTGTTTAAAAATTTTGTGAAGTTGTAGAGCTGTTTTGTTACTTATTTTGGTATGATTTATAATTTTAAAAAAGGGGCGGATATATATGTAAATGCATGTTTATATATGAAGTTTCAAATACCATGTGGACTAATTACACATGTTTACAAAACGTTACGAAAACATATTTTTTGTGATATACTACTTACGGTAAGTATTTTTTGTTGCCCAAATATACGACGAGTTTATTTTTCATTTACTTTCAGGCATGTATGTATATTTCTTTCATAGATTCGAAAGCTCTTAAACAATTTTCGTTTAAGGTATCGTAATAATCTGATATTTAGAAATATTTGTTATGTTTCTTATAAATCGTAAAAAAATAATTTTAGTATATTTTTTATGTAATTGAATAAAATGCTACTAAAAATTTGACTATTTTTACCAAATCTGCTACACTGTTAACGTTTTTGAGCGGAGGGGTAGAAGTTAAATGACGAATAGATCCCAATAAATTTATTAATTAAAATTTGTGAAGGAATTTGAAAAACTCGATGCTAAATTTTTATTATTTAATTATAAAAATTAAAAATAATAAAAATAAAAAATTTTTGTAATTTTTTTTTTCCAAAATCAATAACTTTGTTGACTTTTTTTCAAAATGGGCCCTTTTTTAATTTTTTTTCATTTTTGAAAAAAAATCAAAAAAGTTTTTAATTTTGGAAAAAAAATTGCAAAAATTTTTTATTTTTATTATTTTTAATTTTTTTTTCCGAATGATTGAAGAAATAGCTATTTAAACTATTTGGGACACATTTTGCTAAGAACAATAACTATGGTGCAAATTTTATCCCAATCGGAAGACATCGATTTCAAAAGTTGATGCACTTGACATGAAATGCGTCATATATAGAAAACAAAAACGGACCCTGAACTTACCCTTGAGAGACACCTAGCTTTAAAACCCTTTGATGTGACTTGCGACCACCAAATGACACAAATTGTCTCGTATCAGTCGAGTATGAATAAATAAGTAAACACGATGTCCTAGAAAAACCAAACTAATCCCTTAGTTTCTAACAAGTTTTATGTGGTTAATATGATCAAAAGCCTCGGATAGGTCCAATGATACTAAATCGCTTGTTATTCCCCTATTCATATTCTCCCTTACACACTCAGTGCTTCTCAACAAAGCAGATTAATCACTATAACGGTAACCTGTTTTCCGATCATTCAATAAAGAGTTCCTCAGAATATGCTCTATAATTTGAGCCCGGATCCAGGGGTGAAATAAAGTAAATTAGTAATATTTGTAGCTAGGTCTTATCAATATTGCAATAAAAAAAACCTTCCAGAAACATTTAAAAACCTTAAGCTTTTTTTTTTGTCAAAATGTTTGCATTTTTCATACTCATTTCAAAAATTTTAATTTAATTATTTTTCATTACTAGGTGGATTGAGATTTAGGAAATATGGTTTTTCCATGATAGTTTGAAGTTAATTAGATATAAAATAAGTATTATTAACATTTATTACGAAAGACATATGCGAAAAACAAAATAAAGTCAAGGTACACATCAAAAATTTCAAAATTTAAGCTTCAATGTTTTCTTTTTTTTAATATAAGAGATATCATAGTAAAATAAACAAGATTTTTTTATTATCCCATTTGATTTATAATGAAAATTGATTTAATATCTGTCCGTTACGATCTCTAAAAGGTTTTGCAAACTAGAAGTGGTAAAATTTCATTTTCTGAAAGCATCTGTACTATTTTTTGATTTATTTATTATTTATTACCTATTTTCCAACTAGGAGACTATAGTTGGAGTGTCGTGAGAGAGACAAATGAAAATATTTATAAAAAAATTAACACTATTCATATTTCATGTTAGTTTTAGTATTTTCTTTTTTAATAAATAATAAATATCTCAAAATTATACCTCCTGGATTTTTTTCAAAATAAAATAACAAACCCAAATAAATGGGTACTTTAAAATTTGACTAAGCTCGTTTGCATATCACAAAATGGACTTAGAACTTTTGCATATAAATATATCGATATATTACAAAAAAAATTACTAAATCAATATACTTATGTATTTCTTTTTAGTAGAGTGTATTGTACGAGTAGTTTTTTACTCATATTGTTAGGGATAATGCCAGGAATAACAGTTAAAAATATTTTTGAAATACTCCTTACAACTTAAAGAAATAATCATGATTTGAATGCAAAGTCTGTTAAAAATGTTTAAACTTCAAAGTCTTTAAAACAGTTGTGTAAAATGAGTTTGAATTAAATTTAAAATGGGTCACAAGTAAATATAAATAAAATGTATTTTCCTTCTTCACTTATGTCTACTCTTATACATATGTCAGCCTCTTTGTCATTGCCGCTTTGACATAAAGGATTCATTCTATATATAAACATACTCGTAATTCGATAGTAGTTATTTAAGTTATTTGTGTGGTTGTACATGTGATGCTAATAAACCTTTAAGAGTAAATCACTTACAAACCTGTGTATTAAACATGTCCTTAAAAATTATATTTACTTTGGATGTGTCATATTTTGTTTTCCAATTTTACAACTTTCAATCGATTTCCGGCACGAGTTCTAGTTATATGATTGGCATAAAATTTTCCAGCAGTCAGTTTTAGCTAATAAAGAACAAAATAATACCCATCTCAAGGGCAGGTCTACTGTATACCGGAGTAAATATTTAGAAATAAACCAGTAAAAAAATAAATAACAGCAGGAAAAAAGAGCTTAAAAACCATTTTTTTTAACAAAATTGTTAAACTTTATTTCTCGATTTTGTATGCAATTATGAGATTATAAATTTCACTTTTTATTAACTGAACTCTAGACCATATCCACTTTCTTAAAAACGATTCCTTGTTGCCTTTCATATAATAAGAATTGGCATATAGGACTTATTTCGCTTAATTATCTTTTCCAATATTGTTTGCGTAGGTAAACAATAGTAATACAAGCTTGAAGATTTTGTTCTACGACATAAAACCAAACATTTTCAAGTGCTTACAAAGCTATCAAATTCATGCAAACATCTTTATAAATATTTACATATAAACAAAAACTCTCACATACAAACATATCGACCGCTAACAGTGAAAATATCTTAAATAACAATATATTCGATTTTCGTTATTTAATGTAATTCGTTAATTTAGTATTACACAGGGTTACAATGCTTTTGGTGCTGACAATACTAAAACCAATTTTAAGTACATTCGATACCCCTTGATTCTAACTGTATATTTATTTTTCAATGCTATATATGTATAGTTTTCGAGAAATTGCTGGGATAAAAAATGAAAATAATGATTTTACAACATTAAACAGGTTAGAGTCTTTTTTTAGATTTTCAACGATGGAGGTGCTTAGGTCACTCCCGTGTGATACTCCAATATTAATCTGCCGTCATATGTTTATCTCAGAAACTTTGGTATCTATCTTCCATTACTTTTAAATCTTGATAGAAACGTTCACCTTGTTCTTCACTATACGAACCAAGATTTTCAGGAAACTTGTCTAAATTACGGTACATATAGTGTACTTTTAGGCTCATATTACATCTAAGATTTTTAAAGCTAATTTAACTAAGGAGTGAGATCGAAAAAACCTTAACACACGTTTTTCTTTAAAGTATTATTTGATTTTTTTGTTTTATCAAGTTAACTTTGTAAAGCATGTCAGTTATTATGTTTAATGTCAATTATGTTCACTTGTTGTAAATTTATTAAATATTTTCAACAAAACCCAACTTGGTCCTACAAAAAGTTGGACAAACAATCAAAGGTCTGCCGTCAAACTGGTTCCAATGTTATTAAACAGTATCGGGAGAACTTGTCCGTTGATAGAAAACGTGGGTCAGTTAGAAGGAATGGTCCACATGATGTTTCTAAAGCCAGTTATGTCAGTTATTATGTTTAATGTCAATCATGTGCATTTGTTGTTAATCTGATTAAAATGAGTGACCAGAAAAAAGTGCGTACTAAAATTATTAAATACTTTCAACAAAACCCAACTTGGTCCTACAAAGAGTTGGCCAAACAATCAAAGGTCAGCCGTCAAGCTGTTTCCAATATTATTAAACAGTATCGGGAGAACTTGTCCATTGATCGAAAACCTCGTTCAGGTGGAAGGAATGGTTCACATGATATTTCTAAACCCAATAATTAGAAAGCACTTTCAAACGAGCTCCCAACATATCCGGTAGGAAAGCAGCGCGGTTAGCACAGTACTCGTACTATTTGTTACGAAAAGTTAAAGCCAATGCAGGTCTAAAAACATACAAGGATCAAAAAGCTCCTGACAGGAACGCTGCTTAACATTTAGAGGCCAGAGACAGAGCACAAAAATTTAAGTCAAGTTTTATAAAAATAATTACATGCTGCATAATGAATGACGAAACGCATGTTCTGGAAATTTTTCGCAGCTTCCGGTCAATATTTGTATGTTGCTGATGCTCGAGGGAATGTTGTTAAAAGTTTAGGACCCAAAAGCAGAAAAATTTTCCAAAAAGTTCTTGGTATATCAAGCAATATGCAGTTGCGGCCAAAGAAGCCAAACATTTATTACAAATGGCTCTATAAATACCTAAATTTATATCAAGGAATGTTTACCAAAAAGGCTGCTTCCATTCATAAGACTTTATAGTGTGTCCACTTATTTTTGGTTTGACTTGGCATCTTCTCACTATGGGAAGCGAGGTCTTAAGTGGTATAAGAACAATAATGTGGTATTTGTACCAAGAGAAGTAAATCCTTCAAACTGCCTGGAGCTAAGGCCAGTGGGGAGATATTGAGCTCTTGTTAAAAGAGAATTGAAGAGCACAAAAAAGAGATGGACAACCTGTTGGAACAAAGCGATAGAAAGCACTATAAAAACCTTAATGGAAGGGTTTCCGGAAAAAGTTCATAAATTCATCACAACTGATTGGAACTATAAAAATAATATTTTTTGTAAGTTGTAATAATAATTTCAATTAAATAAAAAAAAGCAAAACTTTGGATTTAGTGTTTTTTTATTAACATTTATGTATGTTAAGATTATTTCCATCTCACTCCTTAATTCCTGCTAATTTTCCGCTTTCTGATTTCCTAAGAAATAGTTCACAACGGCATCAAATGACTTCCAAGACGCTGCTTCTAAATCATTAATTTAATGTATGAAATCGTTGTCTTCCATTAAAAGTCTTATTTGTGTGCCATTACAGATATCAGCTTTTAGTTTTTTGGAAACTTTCTTGAAAGAGTGCAAAATCATGGACTAGTTTTATATAATACCTTCACATAGTGCTTCATAAGTTCTGGAAACCAAAGCTGGGTTTATTACATTTGATTTCTCAATCGTCAAGTCTTCTCTCAGATAATCCAATGTTCATGTTTTGCTCTGCAGTCATCAATTAGGTTTTACGGTTCTGTCCAAATCATAGGTACACCAAACTTCAAATGACTACGTTTACCGCTTTTGCACTATCTTAAATGTTCACTACACACTTTACTTACACACAATATTTGGAACCCACGCACAGTGGTCCAAATAAATAGCTAGACTAGCATTGATACATTACTTCAAAAACAAGTAATTGCTTCTTTGTTAAAAAATTAATATATCAAGTGACATTTAACAGTGCAAGTGCAATTGTCGTCAAAAAATAATAAGAACAATTAAAAAAAAAAATTTGTTGTTTTAATTAATATAACAAAAGGTAAGAGTAAAAATTACTATTTAAATTCTTCAGAAAATATGTTTTGTTTAGAAAAAAAAAATGCAATTATGTAGATGTGTGTTTTAAATGTGAAATTTTTGTTCAATGTCCAAATTCTATTAGAATTTCAAATGGTAATTTAACAGAGTTAAGCTCTAGTTTTTATGTTGTCGTCATCTATATAGATGTAGCTTTCTAATGTTTAAAAAATTAGACGCCACTTTTTGCCTCAACGATTTATATTTCATTTAGAGTTTAACATGTCCGTTACAAGGAAGGAGCTGAATTTTTATTTTAAGGGTTGGCGTGGCATTTCTCCCACTTCAAATTTTTTAATGAAAGGTAGCCTTTAATTCCCTCCACACATATAGAATGACGGTGTGAAAATTTCAGGAAAATCGGTTCAGCCGTTCGCCGTTTATAGGCTTCAAACAAACCCACAGTGAAAAAATTTATATACAAAATCACACATACATGCACAAAAAAATTGTTTATATTGATGAAATCTATAAACGTTCCAAGTTTCATGTTGGTACAGCTTTTCAAATGCGAGTTATGACTTTTTTCGTCTAGATTGAGCATTTGGACCACTGTGCCATGGCTTAATCAGGGCCTTAAGCTCCATCTTAAAGTAATTGAAATACGTATTTTTCTCTAAGTCTTTTATGGGTTTTCTAAACTGTTTGACTTTGTATTTACCACAAATGTCAATTTATTTATAGAAATCAAAATATATGCTTACGAAACGGGCACACGAATTTACTTATGACAGCCAATATTGAGAAATGAAAGTAGATCCAAAGCAACACGTAGGAGAAAAATAAATAATAAAAAAACAATTTTTTTCTTTATTTGTTGACCAGTGTAATCTGTTGAAATTTTATAGATCTACCAAGTACCATCGGAATTTTATAGCAAACAACATTAAAATAATCAAACAATCACAAAAATACTTCTCCAGGTTTGTTTGATTTTCTCAACTTAAGATATTTTCGCTTTTAGGGCTGTAAATGTCTAGAACTGCATTTAAAAATTCCTTTTTTGCTTTAAGAAAAAGTATTTTTCGTTTATTTTTGTGTGTATTTTACACACTTTGCTAAGCGAAAATAAATAAACAAATAAAACTGTATAGAAACCCATATTAAAGCTGATTAAAGAATTAAGTTTTGAATAGAATTGTGCTCTTAAAGAAAAAGAACTTTCGAGTAAATACAAAAACAGTTTGTTTAAGTTTATGTGTAAGTATGTCTGTGCAGATAATCTAAAAGTTTAAATTTATTATTTAAAGCAAGATAATTTTCATTCTAAGAATACACAATATTCATGTAGCAAACAATAATGAAGTTGTTGCTAATAATAGCAAACACTTCTCTGATTTTAAGAATTTTACTGACAAAAATAGTTGGGGAAGTGCAAAGACAGTAACTTATGTTTTTATTACGTGTTTAAATAAGTAGAATAGTGTACTTTACTATTGTAGGAAGAAGTTTTTTCTTTTGCAATTTATTTTGTTTTTTCATGCTTTAAAGTAAGTAATATTTAACTCATATAAGTATGAAGAAAATCAAACATTTTGGAGAATCATTGAAACTAAATTCAGTTGGCGTGTATTTCATTTGTGTTTCGAAAAGAAAAAAATCAATAACATATAATGGTAGACCATAGAAAAAACCTATGAGTCCAAAATCTTAGTTTCTACCCAGCAAAAGCCTTAATTTTAAACAACTTATATCAAAAATATCATAAATTTAAATTCTCCTTCAGATTACTTCTCTCGAACTATGTTTCAAAAAACATAAAAGGCCACTTAAAATTTCTAGCATTCTATACTATGTAGTTGAAATATTTGTTTGATTGAATAAAAGTAAACGAAATAGCAATATTGAATTGAAAATAACCATAAAGTATGTAGGTATATTGAACTAATGATACTTTTAAACCAATGACCCAATATATTCGACAAACTAATGAAAGAAACGTGTTAGTTGCATTTTATTAATTGAATCAATATTTATTTCCACTATAAAGTGACGCACGAAACAGCCAATGAAATTTTAAGTGGCCGTTACAGCTTTTGAAACATATACAATATATTTCAAGAGTAATTTGTTTCCATAGCAAATATTCAACGTTGCCACAAAGTAAAATATAAATATATACAAATAAATATCAATGGTATTTTGGCAAAAAGCAATTATTTCTAGATATGAATATTTTCCTTTTTCATAACAACAAATGAGCAATTGGTTAAAAGATATAACACAAAGAGTGTAACAATTTTTTTTAGGAAAATTTACTCACAAAAAAGTGAGACTCTGGTTCTTTATTTTACAATTAAACCCATTAATTTACAACTAAGCTCATAAAGTATTTTTATATTTAACAGGTATTGTCCTGTGTAAAGGGCTTAATATAAAAAATATATATATTTTTTTTAAATAAGTGGTTTTGTTAAACATCCATAAATGCATAATATCAAACCGAGCGTATTTGTGTCATAAAAATATGTAGCTCTTATTTTTTTAAAGTCACAAACTGTAATACAAGGTGGCGCAAAAGTAAACTTCTGATGTTTTTTGGCTGTAATTAAAAAAAAAGAAAAACTTTGATTCTTCTTGTGGATTATTTTTATTTGGTCTTTTAATTTTTTTAAATCAAGTCGAGAATATGAAGTCATATAAATGGCCGCCGCCACAGTTGATTGTCATTTGAGCCCCTTTTATGGCATTTTCCATCACTTTGGCGAAAACTTCCGGGGATAGGTCCTCACATTCTTGACGTTTATTGTCTTTAAGAGCTGCAAGAGTCTGAGGCTTGTTGACATAAACCCGCGACTTCAAAAAGCCCCACAAAAAGAAGTCTGGAGCGGTCAAATCAGGCGATCTTGCTGGCCAGTGGAAATAGCCAAAACGGGTGATTCGGCGCCCGGGAAATGCATTCTTCAGCATATCGGTTGTGGCACGTGCAGTGTGTGCCGTTGCACCATCCTGTTGGAACCACATGTTTTCCAATCCCAATTCATCAAGTTGCGGCAAAAAGAACTCGTTGATCATTGCTCTGTGTAGCGCTCACCATTCACAGTAACCGTTTGGCCCGCGACGTCTTCGAAGAAAAAAGGTTCGATGACTCCTCCAGCGAAAACAGCACACCATACAGTGACTTTGAGCGGGTGTAATGGCTCTTCGTGGGTTACACGCTGATTTTCAGTGCCCCTTATTTACTTATTTACATACCCGCTAAGATGGAAATGGGCCTCATCACTCATGATTATTTTTGATGAAAAATCATTTTCCTCTTGGTGGTGATTAAGGATGGCTTGAGCGTATGTTAGACGCGATTGGCGGTCAGCAGCTAACAGCTGATGCACCGTCTGGACTTTGTACGGAAACATCTTCAAATCTTGTACCAAAATTCGCTGTAAAGACCGTCGACTGATACCCATTTGCGTGGCACGTCGTCTGGTCGATGTCGACGGCGCTTCCATGACATCCTCGGCTACAGCAGCAATATTCTCTGCAGAACGGCTACGCCGGGGTCTGTCACGCCTGACAGCTTCTCGTGTTGTGCCAGTCTCTTTGAGGCGAGCGGCTAAACGTCGCAGTGTTTCACCAGTAGGCGTTGGACTGCTAGGAAATCTGCGACGAAATTCACGTTGTGCCAAAGTCACCGACCGATTATTGGTCAAATAAATAGTCAGCAATATTCCGCGTTCTGGAGCAGTGTAGAGTAAAATTGTTTTTTAACGTATATTTCGCATGTGTTTACTACACAAATGTCAAAACAGAACTGACATTAGGGGCCAATCGCAAAATTTATAGCATTTTCTGATAGGAGGATTACTTTTGCGCCACCTTGTACATACATCAAATATATGTTGAATATATGTTTCTTTAATGACGATAACGGTAATTTTAGTTATTTCGGTAACGATATTTCAGCAATAACGGTTGTTAAATTGAAAGGGTTTGCTTTGGGTAACGGTAGCCAACTTTGTTAAATATTCGTACCAAATTTAGTATAAGTTGGTCATATTATATATGAGTATACTTATTATAATTGATAAATATTACTCATACGCCGACATGGTTCTTTAGAAAAATAAAATTGTCACAGATAATGTATTTTCCCAGAGACCGTAACTGTTATGAGTTTTTTGTAAATAAATCAAATTTTAAGAATAATTGGGTGTATGAATTAAAAATGCGGGATTTACAATAGATGTCAAATCTTTTGAACGCGGTTTTTGTTTTTAAGAACTTATATGTCATTTTGAAGGGTACATTATTCTCACTTATGGTGTTTTCTTTTCTGACACAAAATCGTTCCTATATATTTTGTACCATTTATTAAAGGTTACGCATACCCTCATACTGTCTTACATTTTAAATGATCACAATAAAACAAAAATCATTACCAGTTATGTAATATTATTATAAATATTATAAAACTATACTTTTTGCTCCATGTTAAAACTTTTAATCAAAAAATAGAAAAACTATTTCATTAACACAAACTAACTTCAGAAACAACAAGTAAGAGTATAGTACTATCCACCTAAATGTGATGATGTAACAATTGAAATAATATAAACATTGTTTGAAAGATTCACCACTTGTGGTGGTGGAGGGTATAAAAAATGTTATTCCTATGACACGAACGCCATTTTTTGGTTGTACACACCGATACTTAAGCATGCTATAATAAATATAATTATAAAAATATTAAAAACACATTTTCGATTTTTTTTCTTTAAAGTTTTAATAATTATAGTTTTTAATAATTATAATTTTTTTATGTTTGCCTGTGGAACAAATCACTGTGTCAAATCACCACCTCAAAATGACATTTGATTTATTTTGAGTTGACATAAACAAGCAATTAATGTGCAATACTCTTTGACATTTCTGTAGCTTATACTTGCTATTATAAATTTAACGAACATTTTGAGTGTGACAGATTTTAAACTCGCTTAAAAAGATGTATTTGCAATCATTCTGATTTAAAAAAAATCATAACAGTTGCTACCAAGCATACATTTAAGCATTGTAGATATTTACATACTAAGTACTTAAATTACAAATATTCAAACATGTTCTCATACACTAGTGAATTTATTTTAATTACCGTAAAGTTTTACAAACCATAACCGCAGCAGCAATGGTAACAGCGGAAAAAGTAACAATAGCACTCTATGTGTGTGTATAGTCCAAAATAAAGGGAATATATATGAGACAAAATGAAAAATTTCTAAAAAA
Organism: Calliphora vomitoria; assembly: GCA_942486065.2. Classification (NCBI taxonomy): domain Eukaryota; kingdom Metazoa; phylum Arthropoda; class Insecta; order Diptera; family Calliphoridae; genus Calliphora; species Calliphora vomitoria. Next base: position 96,409,463 of record OW818033.2, read on the forward strand.
AAAAATATTTTTCAATCATGTATAAATATTTTTCATGCCCATACAAGTTTTATGCATAGAGAAAATATACATAGAGCGGAAACTCTGCTGTCAAAGACCTAACTCAGTTGTCAAAAAGCTAAGTGGTGAGAATGTATTAGTAGAAAACAGTATGTGAAAACAAAAACAACACTCGTATGTGTGATTATTATGAGTAATTTTTTTGTTTCAGTTATTTTCCGCTCTATGTTTCTCTATGGTTTCATGATCTTCTAGAATTTCGAAATTCGCTTTATACACGCAGAGAAAAAACTTGATTGTGGTTGAGCAACATATTATGATAAGATTTATGATTGTAGTCCAAACATATTACGATCATTATAAGTATCATAAAATATCATATTATGATCAAATATAGTCGTAATATCATTGTATACATGATCATTATATGTTCATCATATTATGATCCAAAGCAATCATATTATCATTAAAAGTTAATTTTGCAAATACAAAATTTTGTTCTAATAGTTTTTACTTTAGGAGAGCTAAATTTATTACACAAATAAATCTATAGTGCGAATGAGAATTACAGCCCCTCAAACATTACTTGTAAAAATATGAGAGCAGAGCAAACACCAATAAAAGCAAAAGCATTCTTCAAATGGTGAGACCAATATATTATTAAGAGTAAACATATTTTGTTTGCAGCTTAAACACACATATAGAAACTTAACATTTAATGTTTATTTGTAAATTTAAATGTTTATAAATAATATAATTAGCCAATTCACTCTCTTATCATGTCATATTGTCATAATGTCCTAATATATCACGACTCGGCGGCTCGGCTTAACCGACTTTTAAACATTCGTCGTTGGTCTCTGCTGGTTCGTTACGATAACACAATAAACATAGCATAGGAAGTAGTATTGCTTTAGGACATTTTTTACTTGAAAAGCAATAAAAACCATTATGAAATATTAGAACATTATGACAATATGACATGATCTTGTGAATTGACCAAATATGATTGTCAGATATCATTCTTTAGTTGTATACTCAAATTTATAATTGCGAAGAACATAAAACTGTTTACAGCAACTAAAATATTATTGAAATTAAGTTAAAGTAACAATTACTTATATACAAAGAACATAGTTTATCTTTGCGTGTAGGTTCAAAGTTCATATTTTGTAATAAAGAGTGTTTTTTTAAGCCCGATAGAACTTACGTTAACTGTCAAACGAACTGTCGTACAGCGCTCACTTTTTATTATACACAATCAGTATACTCTGGCAAATCATTATGAATAGATTGACGCTTGAACAACGCTACCAAATTATCCAAATTTACTTTGAAAATCAGTCATCGATTCGCACAACTTATAGACGACTGTTTTATCGTAAAATAGTGTTCAGCGAAATGGCTAATTTTTAGCTTAACGGGTTTGTTAATAAACAAAATTGCGGCGTATGGAGTGGGACCAACCCACAACAGACTCTACAGACTCCATTACATACAGGTGCGGTTTACACGATGTTGGCATCATCAAAAATTAAGCCGGAGCTCGGGTTACTGTCAATGGAGATCGTTACAGCATCAAGATCAATGGTTTTTTGTTTGGGAGTATAGATGACAACCATCGATTTATTGAAAAGAAAGTTTGGCAATAACTTGACTTTGAGAAAAGGACCTGTCAATTGCCCCCCAAGGTCGTGCTATGGGGCCACGTGAAGTCAGTGGTTTATGCTGATAAACCAACAACAATTGACGCCTTGGAGAACAACATTGTTTGTGTTATTCATGACATACGGCCAGCAATGCCCTAATTGGTGGCCCAAAATTGGACATTTACAGTGGCCATATGCCCGAAATCATTTTCAAATTTTAATGTAATGTATTGATCTTTCGAATTAAACAATTGTTTTGATTAAAATTAACTTTTTTGTGTTATTTTCTGGCAAGTTCTACCTGGCTTAAAAAACACCCTTTAAATGCGTACAAAATACCTAAAGTAAAACTGTTAACAAATTTAACTATTAGGCTTCTGATACACGGTTGTCAGATCTTACTTTCAACATTAGTTCACATGGTGTTAACCATTTTCTGAACATTTTTCTGAGATCGTTGTATGATCTGACAACCGTGTACACGTAGGTTTAGTCAGATTTTGTTTTTGAACTCATGTTAAAGCTAATGGATCGTAGATTTTAAAGATTTTTTAAGAAATCAGTTTCTCATCAAAATAGCTTAAAAAATCGTCCTAGAAGAAAGGATATCTTACATTTTCCAAAGATTTTCCTTAAATATGAGCCATTGCACGATTTAAAACGTGGAAGTGGTAAGGCAAAATTTTGTTTCTTCCCATATTGATTTTGTAATTACTTTTTAAACACATTGGACCCATACAGTATGTACATTAGAAAACCAACCCTTATAAAATAGTATCTAAAACTAATTAAAGCTGAATTCGGAGCAAATCGAAAAATGGGATCCCAGGCCAGAAATTGACTCATATTTTATAGCTTCCTGACGATTTTTCTTTGTGGATTGCATTACTTTGGTGCGCGTTACACCATCTTAACAACTTTGGTGACGCCTGAATTGATCAATTTTCACTCCCTACTTATACACATGTATGTTTATCGGCAATGTGTATATATAACGCTCGACACAGTCTACTTAATACCTATACAAAAAATCTTTGTACTTGTTATTTGTAGGAGATTGTGGTAATTAGACGTGCTACATGCACGTGATACTGTTATGGTGTGAATATTTATTTTATATTGTATTTGTTTTTCCATACAATGTCATACAAGTTTCTAATTATATAGAAAATATCACAGATGCAAATTCATACATAGAAATGCACGTAAAAACACAGACGATTATACACATAAACACTTATGTACGCATGTACATGCTCTTAATACTTTGTGTAAATTACACAGACAAATTATACGCACATCCTATCACACAAATACAACTGTAGTTACCGACATACACTTTTGAAAATCATTTTTTTGCACATATAAAGTGGCAACAGTGCACAATGGACCATACCAGGGACTAGCAGAAATACAGCGTGTTATCAAAACTGTTTATAAGTAGAAGTTTATACTGAGGGCAGGCTACGATTTTATGAAAATTTTAACTTTTCAACAAAATTTAAACAATAACCATAATAAAAAATGTGGATTTTACCTTTACCTAAAATGTAATTTTGGCAAACTAAGCAAATTTGACATTAAAAATTCTATCAAACAAAATGCGCAACTAATAAAATTGTCTATTACATTGAACATTGAGAAATGTACAATCGACTTCAATTGTTCGTTTTTTTCAGCAAAAAGACTAGTTTTGTGTCAGTTATTTTCTCTCTAGAGAAAGTTATTGGCACTAAGCAATTAATTGTGTTACAGAAATGTTATTAGAAAAACAGCCCCATAGTGCATTTATGCCAACAACGAATATAACTGAAACATTTTTTTTTTTAAATAAAAGAAAACTTTTTCCGAGTGTTGTTTCACAAATAACAAAAAACACCTGTTTCAAATGCTTAAAATGTCTGCGTGTTTGTTAAAATTTTGTTTAAATAAAATTGCATGCGTGTCTCTGGGATTTGATGTATAAATTTATATGTGATTAAGTAACAAAGTGTACTTGTGTGTGAAAAAAAGGTACAAGTGCACAAGTTAGTTGAGTGGAAAAAAAGTAAGAAAATAAATAAAAAAAAGGGCATCATCGTATGTTTAAAGCTGCGTTAACTTTAAAACTTAACTGACTTCATGACGATGTCATTTACACGAAACGAACCATAAGATAAGGAAACAAAACCAGGGATGTATTATATACGAACATTTTCATCATGTCAAAATTAAAATTTTCTATTGGAAATACTATTACATACAAAATTTTCTGTAGAAAATCATGTTAGACATGATATTTTTTATTGGAAATACTGTTATACATGAAATTTTCTATATAAACAACTGTTATAATCAAAATTTTCTATAGAAAAAACTGTTATACAGATAATTTTCTACAGAAAATACTGTTATACACAAAAATGTCTATAGCAAATACTGTTATACACAAAATTTTCTCTAGAAAATCATGTAACACATGCAATTTTTTATTGGAAATACTGTTATACGCGAAATTTTCTATATAAACAACTGTTATACTCAAAATTTTCTATAGAAAAAACTGTTATACATGAAATTTTCTTTTGGAAATACTGTTATACATGAATTTTTCTATAGAAACAACTGTTATACTCAAAATTTTCTAAAGAAAATACAGTTATACAGACAATTGTCTATAGAAAATACTGTTATACACAAAATTTTCTATAGATAATACTGTTAGACACAAAATAAGGAGCCGCAGAACAGAAAGTTCTTTTTCACATTTTTTGACAAATTGGTTTTTGGTATTTTTATATTTGGATTGAAACCCAGCAAAATTTTTACGCAAGCCAGTAAGTAATATTGGAGCAAAGTGATAATTACTTATTATTTAACTGAAACACTAGTTATTTTTGTTCGAGATTTTAAAAAATGGGTCCTGCTTATAAATGTACTTACTATTCACCTCAGGAATAAGTAGTTACATTCAAAACAAGAATATGTAGCTAAACAAAAACACAAAAAATATTGCCTTGTATAGGAATCGAACCGACCCATTATTTGCTTGTGTTTGATAGTCTAGCTGCTAATTCACTGCTCCATGTACGAGTTATTTTATCGAGGGTTAACGATGGTTTTAACATAAACATATAAATTAGCATAATATGAGCAAACAAATTAATGGCGCTGACTGGTGTCGAACCACTAACGTCCCGTTTTTCATTTTTGTTATTTCTCTGTCTTACACAATTAATTTTTCAAATAATTAATTTTTAAATTTTTCTTGGAATAATTTCTTCTTGCAATAAATGTTTTCTTACTATTTTTGAACGTTGATCATGAATTTGACATTTTTAATCGTTTATCAAAATAGCGAAAGCTGATTCTGAATTGAATTACCATGAACATATTTTGCATTTTTGTTTTTGGAATATATAATGTACATGGCATAAAAATAAATAGTTAAAGTTGGAATTTGCTTAAAAAAAAGTGTCCACTTTTTAAGTGTGGCTACTAAAACCGCAACCATTATTTATCTAATGATCTATTCATTATTTATCTCTAAGTTGTTGAACAGATCACATTGATCTACCTGTTCGTATTCAACCTTAAACATAAACCTCTATATTCAGCCAAATAAGTGGTAGAATTTGCAAGATTTTAAGAGCGTAATACCACCGGAATATCATTATTTTTAAGATAATTTAATCAAATCAAACTCCAACTCCAAACTGTGAGATTCAGTGGTTACTTAAAAAAACAGTTTATTGGCTCTCTTGAAAAGTTGTGTTTTTGAAGATAGAGGGTTTTGAATATATGCTCTCGATATTTTAGATCAGGTTTTAAAACATTCATTCAAACTATTCAATTGGTCAATTCACAAGGTCTCTTATCATGTCATATTGTCATAATGTCCTAATATTTCACAATGGTTTTTATTGCTTTTCAAGCAAAAAATGCCCTAATAATACTACTTTCTATGATATGTTTATTGTGTTATTGTAACGAACCAGCAGAGATCAACGCCGAATGCCTAAGAGTCGGTAAAGACGAGCCGCCGAGTCGTGATATATTAGAACATTATGACAATATGACTGATAAGAGACCTTGTGAATTGACCAAATATTGTTATACACACAATTTTGTATACAAAATCTATAGAAATGTTATACACGACATTTTTATTCTATAAAAAATCAAGCTATACTAGAAATGTTTTACATAATGTTATATTCCGAAATTGATTGGAATTCTTTGCAATGTATGGATTCTTACTTTTGCATGACTCTCTGCTTTACAATATATCGAAATTAACAGAAAACAAAGGAAATAAGTATAATACGACATGAACGGACATGCTGATATCTAACAGCAAATAATTTCGAGTCTTTAAAACTCTCTTAGAACACTTTTTTGAAAGCATCAAACGAATCGCGGGAGTGCTGCGGTTCTTTTGATTATGAAATAGTATGAAAATACGTACGATCGTTTAATTTTGTCCACCTCTGAACAAAACTTATATGTAATAAAATTAATATCAGTAAAACTTGGTTTACAAAGTATATTTGTGTGCAGCAGTAGTCTGCGGCAACGAATGTGTGCCTGAGTATGAGCAATTTAAGTTAATGGGATATTTCCGACAAACATACAACCAAAAGAGGTGTAAATTAAAAAAAATTTAGGAAGTAAAAGTTTAAGATAAATTGGTTACTTACCGTGATAAATAAAGTTGGAAATTTTGTGATATATTTAAAACAAAACGTTGGCTGCATCTCAGGAAACTTTTGTCATGTTAAAAGTCAATTTCAGCGAATATAGTTTTTTTTTTCTGAAATTTTATTAAAAAAAAAAGAAAAATTTGTTTGAAATTTTACTAGTAAAGAAACAGTTTTTATTTTAAAAATGATTTGTGTGCGTTTAGAAAGATTTCCGCCAATTAATTTTGGAATAATATTGCAAATTTATTCTATGAACTTTTAGATATATGTATGATAACATCATACATAATGTTGAAAGGAAGACATTATTTTCATAACATTCCAATGTTTGAAAATGTATATAATGTATATGTGTACATTAAAAGTATTTTCCTCATGACAAATAAATATAAGGACTGAGATCGTAAAATTCTTAACACACGTTTTTCATTAAAACTTTTAACTCAAGTATTATTTGGTTTTTTTTATCATGTTACCTTTGTAAAGCATGTCAGTTATTATGTTTAATGTCAATTATGTTCATTTGTTGTTAATCTGATTAAAATGAGTGACCAGAAAAAAGTGCGTACTAAAATTATTAAATATGATCAACAAAACCCAACTTGGTCCTACAAAAAGATGGCCAAACAATCAAAGGTCTGCCGTCAAACTGTTTCCAATGTTATTCAACAGTACCGGGAGAACTTGTCCGTTGATAGAAAATCTGGTTCAGGTAGAAGGAATGGTTCACATGTTGTTTATTAAGCCAAACAAATAGAAAGCATTTTCAAAAGATCTCCCAACACATCCGGTAGGAAAGCAGCCCGGTTTGCATAGTGCTCGGACTGTTTTGTACGAAAAGTTAAAGACAATGAAGGTTTAAAAGCATACAAGGCTCAAAAAGTTCCTGACAGGAACTCTGCTAAAAATTTAGAGCACGGAAATTCAAGTCAAATTTTATACAAAAAATATACCAGCTGCATAATTTTTCGCAGCTTCTGACAATTTTTTTTATGTTGCAGATGCTCGAGGGAATTTTGATGTAAAGTTTAAGACCCAAAACCAGCAAAATTTCCCAAAAAGTTCTTGGTATGGCAAGCAATATGCAGTTGCGGCAAAAAAGCTAAACATTTGATACAAACGGCTCTAAAAATACCGATATTTACATCAAGGAATGTTTACAAAAAAGGATGTTTTCATTCAGTCTTCTTAATGTGTCCACTTATTTTTGGCCTGATTTGGCATTTGTAACTATGGTAAGAAAGGTATTGAGTGGTACAGGAACAATAATGAGGTATTTGTACCAAGAGAGGTAATTCCTCCAAACTGCCTGGAGCTGAGTCCAGTGCAGAGATATTGGGCTCTTGTTAAAAGAGAATTGAAGAGCACAAAAAAGGTGTTCAAAATTGTGGTAGATTTTAAACGGAGATGGACAACCTGTTCGAACAAAGTGACATAAAGCACTATAAAAACCATAATGGAAGGGTTTTCGAAAAAGGTTAAAAATTTCATGATTAGTGATTAGAACTATAAATATTTTTTTTTTCAATCAAATAAAAAAAGATTTAAAACTGTAAGTTTAGTGGTTTCATTTTTATTAGCATATATGTATGTTAAACATTTTTCGATCTCTGTCCTTATGAAAAAGAAAAGGTTCATTCTTGTATTTTTATATATACGCTATAAAGATTTTCTGACATCGATCGACTTATTTGTGTTGAATTCCGAGATTTATCCTCATTAATGAAATTTTCGAGAGTGATCCATATATGGGAGCTATTGAAAATTTAGAACTGATTGGTACTAAATTTGGTAGCGCGATTAGAACTTAACTATTTGCAGATAGTACAGTTGTATGGTGGCTACGAGAAATAATGGACGGATTCAAACCAAATTCAATAGGCTTCGGCCTTGTTATAAAAAAGTTTATGATACATTTTGCCAAATTATCGTTGAAATTGCAAAATTGGACGGACATCGCTGAACTCTTTGCGGATTAGTGGTCACTTTATTAACCACCTTTTGTATAGTCTTTAAAACATAGTTTATTGGCATCTATTGGCCTTTTATTAAACAATACAATTTTTTGAAGTCATCGTTTATGTTTTTTTTACTAAACTTTGCAGTCAGTTTGCTCTGGTTAAATAAATATTGTAATTTGAAAATAAGGTAAACCGTCGTTCTTTTAAGAGACTTTCACGCATTCAATTTCGTTTTGCTATTTGGTTTGTTTGGTCGGAAAATATTAATGCCAACAGCCATGGTGGTTAGTAAACTAACACAAAAACCCTTGGAATGGGATGGTTTTTTATGTTTTGAATTATTTTTTCTTACTTTTTATAATAAATGTTAAACTTATACACATAAAACCGTGGCTGAAAAGATTATTCGAATTTTCCACGTTACAAACATCAGCACTAACTTAAATGGAGGGTGGGTTTTTGCAAAAATATTTTTTATAAAAAAATTTGTTTATTGCGCTTGGTGTAACAATAAGATTACAGGTGTTAATTATAAACAGTGTTGCCAGTTTAGCCTTTTTGAGGCTAAATTTAGCCTTTTTATTTACTCTTTAGCCTCGAAATTTTGGTTTTAGCTTCGTGGCTTTTTTCTAGCCTTTTCTTAATTTGATAATAGCCTTTTTTTAAATAAAAAAGGCTAGAAAAAACCACGAAGCTAAAACCAAAATTTCGAGGATAAGGAGAAAATAAAAAGGCTAAATTTATATTAGTGAGACATTTTCATTTTAATTCATTACTGATTTTCATTTAGCTTTTCAATATACTCAAGAATTGTGCAGTATTAAAAGAACAAATAACAATTGTCAATACCAAGTGTTTCAAAATGAAATATAGTATTTTATTTCTGAAAGCTATAAATGTCTAGTAAATTAGCTTTGAAGACAAAATTGTTATTACACATTATATTCATCGTGATATAATGGACAAAAGCCCCACAAACTCTTGAAGGCTTGTGATACTCGATGGCTGTCATTTGAAATAGCCGTTAAACGTATTGTGAATCTGTGCTTCGAGTTAAAACCAGCAAAACATTTAAGTGATTAATATACTGATTATAATTTGGTGTATTATTTTTTTTTAAACTAGTAAGCAATTCAGCGGATCCAACAAAGCTGTTTTCTGATTTAAAATTTCTTCTCCATAGTTTGTGTTTTCAAATTGTAATACAATGCAAAGAATTGATACATTATCGTCCCCAATTGAAAATTATTTAATGTTTTCGCCACATTTTTCATGCAAGTTTGAAGAATGAGAGATAAAATAACGAACGGTTTAATTAGTGACGATTCTGAAAAAAATAATACGGCAAATTAAACTAATTGAGCAATTGCGACAAAGATTTTCATATGAAAACTGTTCGCTTAATCGATTTTTTATCCGTTAATAATACGCTTAAAATAGTACTCGTAAAACCAAAAAAATATATTATGTATGTGAAAAATAGTAAATGCTTAGTACTTAAATTAAAAAAAAAAACAAAATTTAAGATTTGTCTGTATAAAAATATATATGGGGCATTTAATGTCATGTAAACCATCTTTTGAAATCGATGTCTTCCGATAGTTAGTTCTATTAGATAGTAATTCAGACACAATTTTTCAACAAGATCGGTCTAAAACTTTCTGAGTTAGAGGGGATCAGAATTTGACATTTTGGCCAAGCAGGTGTTTTTTCTCATCCATGTAACTTATTACCTATTGTTCTTAGTAAAATGTGTACCTAATAGTTTACATAGCTATTTCTTCAATCTTTCGGAAAAAACCATTTCTTTTGACTTTTTTTCAAAATTTAAAACTGTTGCCATTTTTTTTCAAAATGGGCTCTTTTTTTAATTTTTTTTTTGCTCAGAGAAAGCTTAGGTCCATTCCTTTAAGAGGTTTTTGATCGCTTAGTGGGATTCGAGTGGAATATCTATCAAAATAAATATTTTGTAACTCAAGACATACAATTTTTGAAATTTTTTTGCAAAATCTAAATTTTTTTCCAAAATGGGCCCCTTTTTTATTTTTTTTTGCTCAAAAGAAAGCTTATTTTTGGTAGCTTATGTAAATTTGTATATTATTTATTATTAATGATTAATGTTATTTTTTGTTTGCTGCTGAATTGTACCTTTATAATTTTATTTATTTTTATGAATTTTATGAACATATTTTCAAATTTTTATTTCAAAATAAATATAAAACTAAATTCTTAGTTTATAATATTTTAGCTTTTTTTGACTTTTTTTTAAAGCAGTTTGGCTTTTTCTGGCCTTTTTTTGAAGTCAATATAGCTTCTTTTTTTGCCAGCTCCTGGCAACACTGATTATAAATATAAACTAGATTCCTAACATAACCCATGAGACACATCCAAGACAAAATAAGCTTTTTGAGGGCAGGTCTAATGTAAGAAGTAACAAATTTAAACTTTTTTTAAATGTTACGTATTTACTACAAGTTAAGTTAAGAAAGAATTTTAATTTTCTGTTGTATACATAAGTAAAATATACATTTATAAAAGAGCAAATGCATATGAACGTATAGTTATATTTAAAATACAATTACAATTAAAAGAAAATATATCGTCGATGGGCCAAAAAAAGTTTCTAAGTTATTTCTTAAATATTTTTTAGGAAGGAAAAAAAAAAATATTTTGTTTATTAAGAAAAATGTTTTCTATATGAAGCATATTAATCTTCTTGAAAATGAAATAAATTCAATTTCAAAAATTTACACATACATATGAATTTTTGGTAGCAACAACGATATGTACATTGTAAAATACATAAAAACTTCCTTAAAAACAAAATTCTACAACAAATTAAATTTCCATTTCAAAACAAAAATTTTATGTTTTCCTAACTTTTTTTATTTATTTATTTTTTATAAAGAAACTTTATTTAACTTTCCTTTCAAGTACAACCACAAAAAACTTTCTGCTGTTGTAATATTTAATTCAACCATAAAATATTGATTTTATTTTCGTAAATACTTTAGCAAAATAAAAGTACTCGTATGTATGTAAGTAAGTAAAAATATTTATATTTTATATTGAATAAAATTCCATTACATTTCATTCATATTCTTTCTAAAATTTATTATAAGTTTCACCCTAAACATACTTAAGAGCAAACTGCTGCTATACAGTGGGTGACTGCTGTTCTTTCTTTGGAAAATCTGGTGGGGCTGGTGATGATCCTGATTTTCAATGCCTTATAATGTGTGTAAACTATCATTGTATAGAAATCGCTTACAAAAGAAAATTAAAAAAAAAAAAATACTAACATAACCCCCTGCAAAGTTTTTTTCTGCGAGTCGGTATGTAAAGTTATACAAGTGCACAGTGGTGCTATACATTCATTTCAAAATAGTATACAAAAAATTAAATTGTTTTGGAGCAGATGAGATGAGGTAAACGTTACCCTAGTTAAGGCAAAAACTAGGTTGCCCTTTTTTAATCAAAATTTAAAAAAAAAAAATATAAAAATATAGAAATTGTAACAAACAAATTTTATGTTAAAATTTGTGACCAAAAATAGGTATTTTCACAAACAAATGTTAAAAAAAAATATTTTTTATTTGGGACCTTATTATTATATGTACTTTATGTCCCACACTTAACTTTAAGTACATAGGTCCCGGAATCACTTTAAGAGTCAATGAAGGGATGACCATCCGTCCTTTTGCCGTCCACTTATATCTCTACATCTATTTTATATACATAAAAGAGTAAGGGGACTGAGTGACTGACTGATTTTCAACATCACCCAGTTCAACGCTAAAAGTAAGAGGCATGAAATTATAACTATAGGTTCCCCACCTTCTATTTAGATCCACTAAAAAGGGATTTTTGTAAATACAAAGGTTTTGGGGGGTAAAAACGGGTAAATTCGGTAACTGTTATCTTTAATTATTGTACTTGCAAAATTAGCAGAATTGTGATTGGTACTTTTTTGAAATTCAAATCACTTAGGCGATTTTGGTACTTTTTTTTGCTATATAAATAAATTTTAAATCATTAAAATTAACTAACATATTGCATGCAATATATGAAAACACTTAAAATTTTTCAAAGGGGGCAAGGTTTGTGGAACTTCTGAGTAGAAAATAAGGCTGTTTATACAAGTATTTGATACTGGAGAAAACCTTAGGACTTGAAGATTGATATTTTAGTAAAATAAAATAATTTTATAAATTTTTGTTACGTAATTTACCTTAAAAACTAAAAAAAAATATAATATAGTGATTTGGCATGAAGAAAAATATAAAATTTTAATCAATGTTAAATTTTAACGGTTAAATATATCATAACAAAACTTTGAACTAATATAGACTCAAATGTCCTTAAATCAATGGCATTATAATGCTTGTAATGTTTTATTCTCAAATACCGAAATTCCTATAATGGGGAAAATGTGTTCCAAAAACTTAGTTTATTTAGAAAAGTGTCAAGTATTTAAAAAACATATGGGGTTATACAAATATGGAGATTTTTCGAGAAGCGTTTTTTTTTTTTTAAATTGGCGAAGTTTGGATAGGTCTGGGCGTGTTATGTCCGCTCAAGTGAGCCAAATTTTACTTTACATGCTTTTTCATTAAGTTCTCTTTCTGGATCATATACAATTTGTATATAGTCCCGAAGAAAATTTTTTTCTACAAAAGAAAAAATATGGGCATTTCTTACGATTAGTCAAACAGGATCGAAAAATAAAATCTTGATAATCATCGTGTTTATTGAAGATATTTCGATATAATTTGTTACATATAATTTTTTCGGTCCAAGGACGAAGCCTGTTGAATCTGGCTGAAATCGGTCCATTATTTCACCTAGCCCCCATACAAATGTCCTCCCGAAATTGGACTTTATCGGTCTTAAATGTTTAATTTATGTAGGTATCTACACAAATATTGTTCCAAATAAGTCTTATATATATATCGAATTCATGTCACCAAATTTTATTATGATCGGTCCATAATTAATCATAGCTCCCATATAAGACCCGCTTCCGTAAATCACTTTAACGTTCATAAATCTCATAAAAATGTTGGTATACACATAAAATTCAACATAAATAACTCTCATATAGACCGAACGTACTTTCTTTCTTATTTGTTTGTTAAGGAAATTTGAAGATATTTATGTGAAAATGCATGGTGATAATAACAAAAGAATCTTAAGGAAAAATCGTACATTCGCGATACGTTAATGTACTTTTAAAATAAATTAATCGCTTTTAAATATTCCGTTCCATTTCGTAGATTTTTACATTTCACTACTGTCAGCCAAAGTTGACTTATATTTTGCGTACGTTCGTTACCACATGTTTATAACTATTATTATGAAAACTTAAACTCGATGAAATCCATCTTTTGCACCAAACTTAGAGCTACCAAAATGCTATCAAATCGCAAAAAAAATGCTAGGAAAATTTTTGGACAAAGGATGCCCATATATAGTCTTTTTTGGAAAAAAAAAACTTAAAAAATACGGCTCTTTTTACATGTTCCAACTTTGGATGCATGTAACTTTTTATAGAGACGAGATAACTGTTAACCAGTTTTATTTTATTTAGAATTTTATCGCCAATATAGCTTATATTTTAAAAATAAATTTGGACCCTTCGTAGGCCCGCCATATCTAAAAAACCATAAAAAGATCATGCAAAATTAAAAAAAAAAATAAATAAATCAATAAACCGAAATATCCCTTCAACTAATAAAGATAACCTACACATGTTTATAGATCATCTTAAGGACTATTTCTATTTTAAATTTCAGCTCATTCGTATCATAAATGGATTTTTGGCCATTTAAAAAAAAAAAAATTGAGATCTGAGGTGACCAACTTTGAGATGGCGCGCACTGGCCCTCATTAGCGTTAGGAATCTAAACAAGTGTAAATCAACTCGAAAGCACCTAAAATCCAACCATGTGGAATTTTGTAACAATACATCTAATAGTTACCGAGATACCGATTTATTTCCAAAAAAAAAACTTTTCTAAACCAAAGTGGAGTGTACAATAGGGAATATGAAAATTGGTACTCTTTCTTCTAATTTTTTATTATATTAAATTATCTAACTTATATAATATGCTTCTCAGTAAAGAAAGAAACAAGGATGCTGCTTAATTATATTATGGTACTAAACAAGTAGAACTAATTACTTACACATTTCAAACTTTACAAAGGTTCAAGAAGGAATTAGAAAATTTGTACATTTTTTCAGTGGTACTTTATAATTATATTTTATTATTTAAATTATATACAGAATGCTTTACTGATATGCTTCTGAGTAAAGAAAGAATCAAGGATAGGGGGCCCAATGGCATTAAGGTACCAAAAATGGAGAACTAATGGTACTTTTTTAATTGTCAATAATAACGAACCTAGAATCAGGAAATTAAACACACATGATTCTGATTGAGTTAGAATATACAGTGAAGGTACTTATAGGTACTTTTATAATAATGGACCTAAAATCATGAAATTAAGCATTTATGGATTCTATTTCTTTATTGCTATGGTACTTTTAGAATATTTTATAATAATGTCCAATTTTATTTTAGGTGCAATCTTGAAGGTTTTTAATGGTGTTAAAAACTTAATTAATTATAGATTTCCGAAGGTAGAATAATATCATTACAATATAAATGGCAAAAGCATATAATGCTGTGTCCTTAAAAAATACATAAAATTTCCGATAGTAAGCAATTTTTAATTACGATTGGGGAGGCGAAGCGAACCGAACCGGGTTAGCTAGTATTACATATACATACATAGTATAGTAGTACATAATACCATTTTTTTAAAATAATATTTTCTTGTTTCTACACACTGTGGCTTGAAATCATAGCTGCAAATGTGCAATAACGTGGTATTTCACATCAACGGTCACACGTGGCAAATATTTGGCGTAACAGACGTAACCACTAATTCAAATATATTTAAATTGTTTTGTTTATTAGAATAATTTCTTAAATTTAAGATACGTTATAATAGGAAACATAGCTCAGTCGTTTCGAGAAAAACGGCGTTGAATGTTTTATGGCATTTTACTATTTCTTAAATAAATATTTAACAAATCATGAGATTTCAGAAATAAAACCTGATTTAAATAGTAGATGTTAATATCCTTCTAATCTGTATTTAACCCAAATTTTTTCTTGTCAAATATTCGAGAAAACATGAATTTTGATGTTACAACTTTTATTGACTTTTTTGAAAACTGATAAAATTATATGAAAGACTATAGAACGGCGCATATTTTGTATTAGTGAGTTCAAAAAACACGGATTTTGAGTTATGACGTTGTTGCAGCAAATGAGCGATATGTAGTTTTATTTTATGATCTTTACTCTTACAAAATGCTTGTAAAGGTGGAGAACATGAAACATATGTGTGTGCTAAAAATAGTGGTAATGTTTTTTTCAGTAAATATTTGCCAGATATGAGGGTACCTGACAATGACAATATTGAGACCCACGATAGCAACATACCTACAGACATACGTGACGCGTTTATGAAATCGGTGTGCTTTATTTAGCGTATTCACCACCTGCAAGTTGAATTTATGTCAACCAAACAAAAGTTTTTTCTATTTGGTTGTTCGTTAATGCACTGCATGAGTGTTACATAGAAAATCTTATTTATTTGTTACTCATATACCCAGCAAATGAAACAGAAAAAACAGTACATTCATATAATCAAGTAAGGGTGATATATTCAACTGTGACAAATCTTATATACCCTTCACTGAAGAATAATTTGAGATAAATAATACAAAATGTTTTTGCTGAAAAAAATATTTATTGAAAAAATCGAGATATTCGCGGTTTTTGGCGTATATCTAAATCATTTGTGTTTCGATTGTCTCGATTTTAAATTGCAACTTAAGTTGGAGTATAGCAGATATATTGGTGTATCAATCGTGCATGAAAGTTATTTGAGGGTTTCAGAGCCCAGATTTCAACAGTCAGACGGACATATCTATCTATAACGATGAAAAATGTATGTAAACAGAATGACAAATATATATTAAGCCTTGCCATTCATGATGAAGGGTATCAAAACAAGTTGAAGTGCTGGGACGAAACAAAAACCTTTGAACCTTTACTACTCTGAATTCAAAATTATTTGGTACTAGCTGAACCCGGTCCGCGTTGCTGGCCCTTAGAAAACATCTGTTTTATATTGTATCTCGATCTCGATTTTAATATACAGTGTCGGACAAATTCGGTGATCCAGCCGGTGGCAGTCCGGCTGGATCACCGGCCTGGCAGTTCTCCAGGTTATATTTTTTAATTATTGAGTAAAAAATACTTAAAGTAATACAGTTAATAACTTTAGAACTCTTAGTCAGACTTGTTATTTTTGATATCATATTATTAATGAGAATGAATAGTAGATTTTAATGTATTTCTCTACAAATCAGTTTCTCATCAAAACAGGATATAGCGTAGAAAATCTTCGAAAAAGATATCTTCCATTTTCCGAAGATTTTCCTGAAATATGTGTTATTAAACATTTAAAAGCACATATAAAAAAGTCCAATTTTTATACATTTAGTCTTAGATTTAGCCAAGCATTCAAAGGTCTGCCGTCAAACTGTTTCCAATGTTATTAAACATTACCAGGAGAACTTATCCGTTGATAGAAAACCTGGTTCAGGTAGAAGAAATGGTCCACATGATGTTTCTAAAGCCAAAAAAATAGAAAGCATTTTCAAAAGATCTCCCAACATATCCGGTAGGAAAGCAGCCCGGTTAGCTCAGTGCACGGACTATTTAATACAAAAAGTTAAAGCCAATGCACGTTTGAAAATATACAAGGGTCAAAAAGTTCCTGACAGGAACGCTGCTAAAAATTTAGAGACCAAAAACAAAGCATGAAATGTTAAGAATTTTTCGATCTCACTCCTTACATTCAAAATAGTAGGATATTTTTAAAGAACTATTTATGGTATTGGGTGTATGACTTAAAAATGCGGTATTTTTTCAAATTTTTAGCATTTATTTTTAAACAATTGTTCAATGTAAATTTATTCAAAGTATTGGCCATTGTTAGCTATGACCTTTTTCCATCTTACTGGTAACATATGGATTCCGAGCTAAAAAAAAACAGCTTATCTTTTGAGGCCAAGAATGAATCAAGCCAATATCGGATACTCTGTTCCAAAGTTAAGCGTATCCCAGATAGAGAATTCTGCATCGCTCGAAACAAATAGTATTCGGACGGGCCAAGGTCTGGATTATAAGGTGGGTGAGGCAAAACATCCCATTCACTTCATTCTAAATACGTTTTAACAAGTATTGCCTAATGTGGCCGAGCGTTGTCATGATGGAATTTTGCGGCTTCATGTGTGGCAGCATATTTTGGGCGTTTTTCGGATAATGCTAGCTTCAAACGAATCAGTTGCGTTCGGTGCAGGTTACATGTGATGGTCTGGCCAGATTTCAGAAGCTCATAACAGATAGGACCATGTTGCTGCCACCAAATACAGAGCATTACCTTAGCGCCATAGATATTTGGCTTTGGTGTCGATTCGGCTGTTTGTCCAGGCTTCACGTACGAGCTCTTACGCTTCGGGTTATCGTAATGGATACATTTTTCATCGTCTTTCAAGGTCGTCTCGTCTTCAATTCGTATGGTACCCTATTTCTCTGCTTTTTGAAATTGCTGCTTGAGTAGCTCTTAATGATTTTTCAAACTCTAGTTAAGTTTTATAACAATCTTCAGGGAGTAGTGCCTCCAATTCTTGATCTTCAAACTTTTATTCGCTGGCCTGGGCGATTTTTGTCTTCCGTGTTAAACTCAACACTTTTGCAATGGGTGTGCTCACGCACGTTAAAACGCTCGTTTAATGGAACAAATTCACCATAAGCTTTGGTGAGGAATCGGTGTTCGTCAGCGGCACTTTTTTCAAATTAAAGAAGTTAAGCAAAACTTCCTGCATATGACGATTCGTTGATACAAAATTAAAAAAAAACATTGTTGTTTACACTAGCTTTGTTTAATAACTAAAAGTTGTTACTAGTTAGTAACAATTTTTACTGGAAACGCGTTCATTAACGCAAAAAACTAGCAAGTAGACAAAAAATTGCAAAATATTACATGTTCTATTTTGAATTCGTAATAGTTAGCAGCTAATATTTCATATGTTTTGTGTTATTGTTTATTTATTTACAATTTTATTTCTGTGGTGAAAAAATTTCCAAAAAAAAAAATTCAATAAAATTGAAGAAAATGTGAGTACTTATACATTTTAAAATGAATACAATAAGAAAATTTAAGATCCAGTGCAGGCCACCAAGATTTCTCGTTTACTAGGAAAGTAAATGAACAGACCTACTATAATGTTCAATAAGTAAGTGAGAATAAATGTCAGTTCTGTACCCTTCAAAATGACATATATGTTATTAAAAATAAAAACCGAGTTCCAAAGATACGCCACACATTGTTTCAGGTTCATAGAACGGGCGGCTAAAAATAAAAGAAGTTGTCGAAGGACAATGAAACTTGGCACATAGGCATTTTTAATTTGAATTAAGAAAAACTGGAAAAATCAAAATGATCCGCCCACCTCCCATACAAAGTGAAAATTAAATTTTGACCTACGCCATTGTTTTATGGCACATAGCATTTTTAAACACTCAGAATTATTTGTGTGAAATTTGAAAAATATCCGCTACTTTTACGCCCACTTCCCATACAACTTGTATTGAAAAATTGGCATAACTCCCTTGATTTCTAATGCATCAACTCAATTTTCACAAAAAAAAATAATATTGTAATTGTAGAATGGGCTCCTGAAAATATATACCTGATCCGCCTACTTTAACTCCCATCTCCCATAGAAAAAACATGAATAAGTAATTTAAGCATAGTCTTTTAATAATTTTTCAACATCATTATCGTACTCCAATTTTTTTAATTTTCAGCTTTGAGCGAAATCTATTTATAAATGGGTCTGAAGACAATAAAAGATTATGCATTACGTCTTCATTAGTGGCTACACGTCCAATTCTTCGCGAATGATGTAATATATTCCTCGCTTCCTGAGCTTCCTCGGAAAGTCCCTAATACAAATAATCAATTAAAATGTAAAAAATAAAAAATAAAAATTAAATCATTGAATAAGGGCCTTTAGATAGAGGCAAAATATTGGCAGAATAGCTTCTTGACTAGTATGTATATTACATTATGTAATAATTTTAAACAGTAAAGATGGCAACAACACCATGCATGAACGTGTCTGTCCAAACAAATAATAAATATATCAGCCTAATATTACGGAATCATAATATTCAGATATCTGACAACAAAATACCAAAAAATTATCCAAATCGGCGAACATGAAAAAAATAAATTTCGGCCACTATTGAAAATCCCCCATTTTTAAGCCATACACCAAATATGTCTTTTTGTTAAACTTTTTAAAAAATATTTTTGTTGGAAAGTTTTCAGAAGTTTGATGTCAAAGTATTTTTAATTCGTAAAAGGCTCTTAGATTATTATTTCTATCTAAATTGTTTATTACTACTTAGTTGCAAAATCATTTCCATAATTTGAATGAAGCTGAAAGAATTAGATTTTTGGAATGGATTTATAAAATATATGGCAGCCATATTTTAATTCTGATTTAAAATTTTAGTGAATTAACCTTTGCTTTACTAATACCCACCGGGGTGACCTTTTCGGTTTTATTAGTTAAATAATTTATTTTGATTTTAAGACTCCCTGAACAAATTTTCGAGTTCTGTAGAATTTAATAAAAACATTTTAAACTTTTATAAGGTTCTTTGGATTTCTTAAAATTTTGTTCGTTGTAGATATGTATAGAGCTGCAGTACCACCCGGGTAGGTATTGGTAAACCATGTACATAGAAAAGCTTTTGGTAAAGCGAAGGTTAAGCTCAAATTGAATTAATTTATTCGAAGCTCTGGTATTTAATAGTCACAAGTTTTTTATATTTCAGTTAAGCTTGATAATGTTGTGATCTTAGGGTTAAATCCAAAATCTATTCAAAAATAAATGTGAAAATTCCAATTGAATGAAATTATTAATGAGGAACATATTTGATTAACATTACGAATTAATCGATTTGTTTCTTTGGTATTGGTTTTTTTAATATTTTAATTAATATAAAAATTTTTTGTTCAAATTTTAGCTCAAAAATAACAATTATTGAATTTAAACTCTAAATTGAAAAATTTTATTCAATCGAATAAAAAATATTATTTTCCCTAGATTATTCGAATAATTTTTATTCTTATTTTTATTCGTTACCTAAGGTGGTGTAGTGCATAAATATTTAAATGCGAAAATCTGCGTTTTTGCTAACAAAAGCAGTCAACATTTAAATATGACACATGTCATTTTAAATTGGATTGCGAGTTTGCAATAAATTGCAATGGAACATATCATGAAATTATGAATTACATTTAGGGTGGCTTGAGGACACAAACATAGAGAAGCAAATATTGATGATATTGATGTAAAGGATATAAATTCCATGGTGTTTGAATGAAGTATGCTACAGAAAGTTGTTCTCCTATGTGCATTTAAATTTTATTGATATTGAATTTAAGATAGTGCTTTCATTTGACTATAAAAATATAGACATGCCACATGCATATACCCCACAGCCGCCATTGAATGGAGTGTGTTCCAAATAAATGTTATCAAACAATATGGTGAAATTGTATTTTATTGAAAAAGTTATATGGTGAAATGCGTAGTACGTGTCTAGAGAAAAACCATATGGGTTTCATTCACATTTAACAAAATAGACTAACTACCAGCAACAAAAATACATAAATATAAAATAAATATGAATAAACTAACCAAATAAGCCTTCATAAAAACACACACGTGCCTACACACAAACACATATGTTAATATTAGACCTGCCCTTAAGAAAATAAATTTGCTTTAGATGACCCATCAGCAAATCTATTTCTTTGAATATTTAGAAGCTAAAACTAACAAAATACTACATGTGCGGGAAATCTATATTGTTTAAATAGCTACATTTTTTAATCAGAAAAATGTACATGTTTACCCATATTCACAACATCCATCAAATAAGATCCTTCCAAAGCAAATCTATTTTTTAAGGGCCGGTCTAATGTACACAAATATTAACACTGACATGTGCATGTTCATCTTTATATACACACAATTACAATTATGTACATTCAAATGCATGAATGTCCTTAATAATAAAAATTAAGTTTATTCGAGAAATATCAAAAGATAAAAACATCTTAGAATGTCATATTTGACATGTGTTTATGTGCGTGTTTGTGTCTGGGCTTTTTTCAAACAATATTTAATAATAATAATAAACATAATTAAAATGAATAATAAACATTTGTTTTTAACAATAGTGAATGACATTTTAATTATTGTCATTTTGTATATCAAAAAAATCGAAGTGAATATTTCTAAATTTATTAAGAACATTATCATTACTGAGGCAATGATTAATTTAAGCCTAGAAATATAATTTGTTATATCAAAATTCCAAAGGCATTAGAAAAGGTCATTTAACTCTTTCCGCTTTAGTGGTCACTTTTCTAACCACCTTTCTTAGAGACTTTAAACAATTTTCAGGGAGATCTATTGGCATTTTGCTAAACAATTACCTTTTTTAAGTCAAATTTCTTGTCGTCAATTTACTCTGGTTAGATTAATACAGTGCAAGCTCGGTATACGCGACTAATTAAAAACTAGACCTGTCATGAAAACTGAATTTTTGCGAAAACAGAACCCAAAATTTTATTGAAAAAATGTATGTAATTTTTAAAATTAGAATCTTTTTTATTGATATACATATTAAACATTTTTAAAGAAGTTGGAGATTTTGAGTTGCTTTTTTGGCAAATTATTTTTTAAAACAACACCTGAAGCACGTAGTTCATATAGTGCTGTTGTCGGCTTATCATTTTCCAAAGCCTATTGTATCTTTATCGATGTTAAACAATCGTGCACTTTAATTTAGTTTTCTTCATGACCACTATCGTATAAATCCTCTGATTCCATATCTGATAATTCCATTTGCTCCTGATTACTTTCCACATAAAATGCTTCTTGAATCTAGTTGTTTATGTCAGCATTTTGAAAAGATGTTCCGTATCAATTTGAGCTACAAGTGTATCAATAGTAGAAAGATCTTCATTTTCTTCCTGAATTATATTTTGTAAAATATATAAGGGCGTGTTACCCTCTTCACTCCATTCAGTACCGAATTCGAGCAAGGCGTTCCAGGATTTTCGGATATTGGACACTGATATTTTATCCCAGGACGTAGCTAGAATGTGACCTGCATTTTTGAGATTGAAGTTTTTTAGTTTGAGCTCCAAATTTGTTCCCTTCTGGTCAAGCAAGTGGGTGAGCAGTTGTTATTTATAATTTAATTTGACCAAGTTGATAAAGTTTTGATCTAGCGGTTGAATAAGCGCAGTGCAATTGGGTGGTAGATTCATTGCTATAATTAAACAGTCATCACTTTTTAGTTACTTAACTGGGTGACACGTCGCGTTATCAAAAAGCAAAACTGCTTTTTGCGGCAGATCTTTTGAAGCCAACAATTCTCGGACCTAAAAAATATTTTGACTTATAAACAACTTACTTTTACTAATTGGTGAAAATTAACTTATGTGGGTAACAAATTCGTGATGGAACCAGTCCTTGAATATAAATGATCTCATCCAGGCGTTTTTACTGGAGTTGTATATTACAGGTTTATTGAAAAACCTTTAAAGGTTTCGATTTTCCAACAACCAACAAATTCAGTTTGTCGCATTTGAACAGGGCAAACAAGTTATTCGTTCTTTACATATTTTTCTTCTGGACGCTGTTTTCTCATTACATGTGACAAGATTGTGATTTGGAAGCATCCTATAACCAGATTCATCGGCATTGTAGATTTGGTGAAGAGTCAACCGATGCTCATCAACATAATCCTTAAACTCTTTCACAAATGGATCAATAAGTTGAGGTTTCGAAGAGAATTTCTCGCCCGTAATTTTTAAAAATCTAATTTAATGTCGACCCTTAATTTTCTTCAACCAACCATCACTGGCATTAAAATCTGAATTGGTTTGATACATTTTTGAAAAAAAATGACTGGCATTTGTTCGTAAAATCGCTGATGATGGTGCTCTATGACATACCTACGGTTCTCCAGTAAAAATATGTTAAAATTTAGGTAATACTTCTGTTAGTTACTTATCTACCCAAACTGCTATGGTGAAACCAAAATGCTGAAAAAATTGTCGACTGGAAGAGCCGGTTGATTATATAGAATTTGGGGGTATACAAATTAATATAAAATAATTGGAGAATGTCTCACCTACACAGCAATTTCGTTTGTTATGTTCAGAAAATTTAGTCAATTTTGTGTCGGTAATAACTTCTCTTGATTTATATCGAGCTTTCTCAGATATCGCACTATAGGAGTTGTTATAGATGGGATCTCATCAAACGAGTTCAAGATAAATTCAGGGGTACCGCAAGACTCCGTTCTTTCTCCTACTCTATTCCTTATTTTTCTAAATGACCTTCTACGTCAAACTTCCAACCCTATCTATTCTTTTGCAGATGACAGCAACATGAATGATTCCCTTAATCGGGACCTTGTGACAATCTCGCTTTCAACGCTCAGGCTTGCATGTTGACACAAAAACGAACTACAGACAATGTTGCTTCATCTGTATTTATGGATGGTGTAAATATTGTGGCATCAGACGCTCTTGATATTCTGGTCATGAAAATACAATGTGATGTCCGCTGGTCTAAACACATTTTTCAAGTGTCGAAAGAAGCATTCAAGTGTCTCGGTTTTTTGAAACGGTGTAGGAATTACTTCACTCCATCTGATCTCCTCACTATTTACACCACCTATATCCGACCGAAAATGCAATACAATTCCCATGTATGGGCCGGTGCTTCAAAGTCTATTTTGGAGCTGCTCGACCGCGTACAGGAGAGGGCGAAGGTCCAACACTATTGATTCGCTGGAGCACCGTCGCAATGTGGGCTGCGTTTCACTGTTCTACCGATACCACAATGGAATGTGTTTTGATGAAATTAGGGAACTTGTTCCTGATACCCGCAGATTTTTACGTAATACACGTTTTCCAGTGGACCGCACAACACATTACAGGGAAAATTCGTTCTTTAGCCGTACTGTACGTATGTGGAACAAACCTCCCGCTGAAGTGTTTCCTTCCATTTCTAATGTGGGAAAGTTCAAATTGAATGTCCACAAACACTACTCCCTCTTTCCTTCCTCCCATAACCTATTTTCCTAATTCCAACACAATGCTTTGCATGAATAGGGGTCATCCCCTGAGTACTGGCCCAAGAAAAAAAGTTTTCAAGCAAATTTATACGCACGAAAATTGGTATCATAATTATTTTTAATGCCAACCGCCATGGTGGTTAATAAACTAACCACCTTGTTCAATAAAAACCTTAAGCTGTATTTTTATTTTTTTCTTATTTTTCTTTATATATCAATCCTAATTTAAGTAACAATGCAATTGTTTTGATTATGAACTTATACACATAAAACTGTGGCTGAAAGAGTTAAGTTAGATGTGGTAGCATCACTTCGTTAGCTTAGTGAGCAAACGTGATAAGCCCACTCCATTATAAATCATACCAAATTAGTAATAAAACAGCATGGATTTCAGAAAGTTGTTTGCGTCTCCTGCAGAATTTATGAAAAGGCACTTATTACTTCTGAACACTAAGTTAACGTTTTGTCCACGTGTTTAAATATTGATATTTATCTTGCTACCAATACATGTATACGGATCTACATAAACTATTATTTGTTAAACTAAGTTTCATAATTAGTGGACTCATTAAGTATCCCATTATTTCACAATGTTTTAAAAATCTTGTTATTGCCTTTCGAGCAAAAACTGTCCTAAAATAATACTAAGCTGTCGTAACCAACCAGCAGAGATCTGCGCTGAACGCCTAAGAGTCTGATAAGCCGAGCTGCCTAGTCGTAAAATATTATATCATTATGACATAATAGGATACCTTGTGAATCCACTAAATACAACGAAACTATTCAGAATTAATACTATGACTTTAAAAAAAAAAAACTTACAAAGCAATTTCCGAAATTTCCCTGGAATTTTTGCCTAAATCCTTCTTCCCTACTAACTTATGTATTTAGAAAATAATATTTAAATAAACTGTTATTTCTATTGAATTGTATGTATTTCATACTTGTAACATGACAACAGAACAAGCCTCTTTTTTACATTTACATAGACATTTTTGTTTTTTTGACGTTTTTCTACAACTATGACATGAAATTGTAAAAGATGTGTATACATAGTCGTACATATCATGTAAATAATTTCTCAGTAGTTTAAAGAAATAATAAAAAAAAACTTTTTTTCTACATAAATTAAACCATACATACATCCATATGGTTACTTCATTTGCCAAATCAATTAACTCCAAGAAGAAAAAATTAGAAAATAGTATAGCAATTATATAATATATATACTACAATATAGTATATAAATATTATATTTTAATATATATGTATGCTTTTTCACAATAGAGTTAATCGATTTGTCAAGTTTATTATCCATATATATATTTGGTAAATTCCATATTGTATCTGTTATGTTATTGTTATGATACCATTCACATTCCCATCAGCAGCATTATGTTGATGATGATCTCCATCATCATTGTATGACACATGTTGACAACAAATCTATGTTATTTTAATGGTGACTTGCTGTCTCCAGTTGTACTCGTACTTTCATATGTACATTAGGGTGGCTCTTACTTTGCCCAAGCTCTTAAGGAAAATTTAATTCAACATTTAATTTTTTGTTAAATATTTCCATTTTGATTCAAAACACGAAAGTTTAAATAAAATATGCAGCCTCTGAACGTTTTCCGATTTTGCTCAAATTGTCAGCATTTGATTTTTAGATGACAAGTAACAATTTTAGATCTGGGAGCATGGAAAATCATAAAAGTGGAAAATAAGCGCCAGCCTAATTTACATACAAACATTTGTACTTATGTACATGTATTTATCTATGTGTTTGTTCTGTATTCTCGTATTGTATAAGATATCCTGTTGCTTTTTCCGCAGCAAACAGATATAATGAATACTTACATACATATACTTATAGACAACAGTAGACTGGCTTCCAAAAATATAGTTATTACATATATTCGAATCCCTTGTACATAAAGTTTGGTTCAGTATTAAACACCATTTAGAAAGTTGCTGTTGTAAAACAAGCTGTTGTTTAGCCAGACCTTAAGGCAAAAAAACATTATAAAAGGTGTTGGACAGACTTTAAATTGATATCTTAAAATAAGGCAAACTTCACTGAAAACACGATTTTACTACTGTATTGATGATGAGCCGGTCTAATACACTTACAAACTTATAAATTGTAAATAGAGCATATGACATACATATTGTTCTACTTTAATGCTCTCATACAATTAAATCCGTTAGAAAAGACATTTAAGAATGTATCATCAAACGAATTGGAGAACTCAAATGTGAAGCAACAGATTGTAACAAAGAAATTGAAAACTCGTAATTTTTCGGTTTTTATTGGGTTTATTTTTAATTTGCTTTCGCTTGTACCGTCCTACATCCAAATGGAAAAATTGTACATATTCAAGAAAATACAATTTGCCAATTCACAAGGTGTCTTATCAGTCATATTGTCATAATGTCCTAATAAATCACGACTCGGCGGCTCGGCGGCTCGGCTTAACCGACTCTTAGGCATTCGGCGTTGGTATCTGCTGGTTCGTTACGATAATTCCGTTTGTAACACTGATAAATATTTATCTAGGACCCAACAAAGTACATATGTTCTTGATCTGCAAAAAAAGGAGCTGTCAGTTTTTTTTCACGAAAAATCGTATAGCAGATCTACAAAAAATTCTAAGAAAATTTCACCAAGAAACCATATGTCTAAAATCAAATCCTAACTTGCGCATTTCGTATTTTTTCCAATAAAGATTTTCTGATTTTTTTTTAATATCGTATTTATGTATTAATCTCCGAATTTCTATTACAAATTATAGGGTCTTAGAAACGCGGGATTTACAATAGATGGGTCATCTTTTGAACGTCGTTGCTGTTTTGAATAACTAATATTTCATTTTGAAGGGTATATATCTGTCATTAATTCTAACTTAGTTATTGAACAACGTTTTTTATACCCTTCACCATGAGTGGCAAGGGTATATATAAGTTTGTCATTCCGTTTGTAATTTCTACATTTTTCATTTGCGACCCCACAAAGTATATATATTCTGGATCGTTATATATAGCGAAATCGATATAGCCATGTCCGTCTGTCCGTTTGTATGTTGAAATCAACTTTCCGTAGCCCCAAATCACTAACAAACTTAATTGATACATCAATATATCGGGAATTCTTCCGGCTCGGTCACTATTTAAAATCGAGAAACCACAAATGACTGAGATATAAGGATGATCTATATCTGGATTACTAAGTCTTTAATATAGACAATATGGATATCTAATGATAGATATTTCAAAGTACATTGCAACGATTTACATAAGGCTATAGTAATTTGGATCTACAATTGGTCAAAATCGGGAAAATTATTTGTTAACCCCAATATTTTTTTTTTTACTACAATTTTTTTTATAATATTTTTTTTTACTAATAAATTTAAAAAAATTTAAAAATTTAAAAAAAAACAATTGAAAACAATTTTGAAAAAATTTTTTTTTTTTAAATTTTGAAAAACAATTTGAAAAAAAAAATATTTTTTAAAAAAATCTTTAAAATACTTAGTAATAATAACTGGAGTCAAGATTTTCGAAAATTTAAAAACCAAACCAAAATAATAAACGTTTATTATGTAGGATTGAACCAAAAAACTATCTGTGATAAATTTGATATTAATAAATTAGCAGTTTAAAAAAATATAAAAAAGGTACTGTAAAAACTCAACATTTGTTTTCGTAAAACTGCTGCATGACAAGATAATACAATAGTTGGTTATGGTTGCTATCGCCCCGCGACAGAACCTCTTATATGTTATGTATTCATACACTGAAGAAAATATACCACGAGTTTGGCAAAATATTCTAAAGGAGACGATTGATTATTTAATTGGTTCAATGTATCGTCGCTGTGAAGAAAAGGTTTTCAAAAATGAAACCTAAGTTTCCATTGTTTTGTCAATACCATAATAAAAAAATACTCTTTAGGATACGTATTCGATACATATGGAATTTCAAATATATGGACAGTCTACCAACAAAAAAAAATTTAAATTGATCAAAATTAAAATTTTTTAATTGTAATATTAGACTAGATATGTATATTATATTTTATATATAAACAAAATGTATTTCGATGGTCATTCATACAAAAATGATTACCAAATCCAACACTAGCTCAGTTATCTTAATATTTTACAACAAAATTTTAATTTTTTAATGTGTTCATATCATTATTTCCGTGTTAACAAGATAGTTCGATCGACAGCTATTTTTTTGAACATTCAATTTAAATACAATTGAACATTCAATTTAAATACAAATTAATTTTGAATAGTTTCACTTTGAATGGAATTTTTCATAACTTCTCAGGGAGATGGTGCAGCAAATGGCAATTAAAAGGTAATATCTTATGCCATTTGGAATTGCACTTAAATTTCACTATAGCGTTTCTATACGCTATACGTTGGAGGTATTTTATTTGAAAAACCAAAAAATTTTCATATTTAAATATGAAAACGTGTACGAATAAAACGTTCGTCACGCAGGATTTGCCCATATGTCAAAATTCACTTTATACATATGATTCATAATTTCCACGTTCACACGTGCATATGTAATTGCGTGTGACATAGAATTGTTTCAATACAGTTCACTTAATACATTTTTAAATCACAATAAATATATTTAATGTGATGGAACTTATTTTCTTATGATTTTTCTCTACTATTTTTGTTGTCAACTATTTTTGTTGTACAAAATACAATTTTGGTCAATTCACAAGGTCTCTTATCATGTCACATTGTCATAATGTCCTAATATTTCACGACTCGGCGTCTCGGCTTAACCGAAAAATTGAATATAATCTAATTGCAAAAATTGTCATAAAATCCTGCAGTTCATTGAACTAGTTCCGCTACGTAGAATTAGTTAGCCACTGAGAACTACCACTAGTGAATTTTCCACACACTCGCAACGTTATTGACTGGTGAATTTAACACAGGGATGTCATTGCAGGCGGCCGATTGGCACATTCTGCATAACAATTCACTATTAAATTCAATAGTACGAATACTCCAGTATTTGAAAAAAAAAAGAAAAAATAAATTTTTCAGAGAGCGGGGTTGCACACATAACCCCTCATTTTATAGTCAAATGCGCTAATCATTATTAAAAATAACATGTGAGTCTATTCTCAATTTTTGCTTTTTTCATCATCAGAGAGAACGAAAATACCAACGGCCACATTCAGCATTACATGTGTCCATCGAAGTGGTATATTTTAGAGGAATTTATTTTACTAGACTTTACGACCAATATCTGACTATTGTTTATTACGGAATACTCTGGTGAAATGTAGTTCAAATTATAACCATATAACTGCCACTTTAGCAGCCACAATGAACAAGTTTGTTGTACAAGTAGTAGTATAGCCAGGTAAGGTTTCCAATTGGCACTTTTCAAACTGCTGGGAACATACACATGTAGTTTACATACATAAAGTTTCATATGGATCACACGGTATGTACATGTGTGATGTGTATAAATGTGCCAATACATGTCACAATACACATGCTATTAGTTTGTTTCCTATTTTGAGAATTTTATTAATTATGTTCTTAGTTTTTTTTTTTGTTAATATAAGCAAATAAAAATATTTTTAATGAAATACTAAAAAAAATAAAAAATTGTTTAAGAATTTTTTGTATTCTGACCTATTAATTGAATATTATAAACAGTTTCCATTGTATAAACAATCACTATATATCCCAAACTAAAAGTATTCCACTGCGAAATTTTTTAAGATGAGTCAAATAACATTAATGTTTGACCATATTTTAATATATTTATAAAAACTTTAACTCATAAAGTTTACTTTTTTCAGGCTTGTATTAAACAAAAAACTTTACAACTATAACAACTTTTTCATCCCTGTTATATGAGTAAATACAATACAAAAAAGCAAATAAAAATACACATATAATTTCACTCATTCCACCGCCAACCAGACGGCCATAAAGAAAGAAGCATTGTAAAAATCCACGTGCTTCTATTTTCATATTTGTTTATTTTGCCATTTTCTGTTTTGATTCTATTCTTTTGGGGACTCTTGAACAACAGAGAGTCACAATATTTTAAATGTGAAGAGAAATGAAAGAGAAAATTGCTTATTTGGAGAAGAAAAGCCAACTAAAAGAGTTTTTAAAGAGACTGTCACAATAAATAAGAGTATAATTAGGAAAAGAGAATACAGAGTGGATTAGCCGAACGTTGATGGTATACGGAAGGTCGTAACGTAAGATTTTCTAGAGTTTGTTTTTTTTATGTCAAATAAGAAAACATGTAAACAATTTTTTATGCTTTCTTGTATAAATAATACTTTTAATTTAAAATTTATTATCATCTATATAGTTCATTCGAATACATTTGAATCGCTTAAACTTAAACATTAATTATTGAAAAATGTGTAATTTTCAAATTATTCGAATGAAAGTTTTTTAGTTTGTTTTGAAATTTTTCACTGCTTTTAAAACAGGCGACGTATGATTGATTTTTTGTAATAACATAATAATCATACGCCATGAAATAGAAGCAAACACTAACCTTTTTGAAATAATGTCTAAAAATCAATTTTTGGTCAGAAATATGAGTGATCACGGATCAAGCTCCTTTTCTTTATTAAACCCTTATTTACAAAGATATCGACTATTTAAGATTTTTTGAAATTTTAATAGAAAAATCGATTTTTGGCTACAAATATGAGTGGGGAGGGATCTAGCTGCTTTTCCTTATTAAACGCTTATTAACGGAGATATCGACGATTTGAGATTTTCATATAAATATAGATTTTTGATCACGGATAGAGCTCCTTTTCTTTATTAAACGCTTATATAAACGACGATTTTATATTTTTTGAAATTTTTATATAAAAATCGGTTTTTGGTCAGAAATATGAGTGATCACGGATCGAGCTGTTCTTCTTTATTAAACGTTTATTAACGAAGATATCGACGATTAAAGATTTTCATATAAAAATAGATTTTATGCCAGAAATATGAGTGATGACGGATAGAGCCTATTTTCTTTATTAAACACTTATTTACAGAGATATGGACCATTTTAGATTTTTTGAGATTTTCATATAAAAATCGATTTTTGGTTAAAAATATGAGTGATCAGGGATCGAGCTCTTTCTTTATTAAACGTTTATTAGCGAAGATATCGACGATTTCAGATTTTTTTGAAATTTTTATATAAAAATCTATTTTTGGTCAGAAATATGAGTGATCACGGATCAACCTCCTTTTCTTTATTAAACGCTTATTAACGAAGATATCGACTATTTTAGATTTTTTAAGATTTTCATATAAAAATCTATTTTTGTTCAGAAACATGAGTGATCACGGATCGCGCTCATTTCATTGATATAAAAAATAAATTTTTGGTCAGAAATATGAGTGATCACGGATCAAGCTCCTTTTCTTTATTAAACCCTTATTTACAAAGATATCGACTATTTTAGATTTTTTGAAATTTTAATAGAAAAATCGATTTTTGGTTAGAAACATGAGTGGTCAGGGATCGAGCTGATTTTCCTTATTAAACGCTTATTAACGGAGATATCGACGATTTTAGATTTTTTGAGTTTTTCATATAAAAATCTATTTTTGGTTAGAAATATGAGTGATCACCGATCGAACTCCTCTTCCTTATTAAACCTTATTAACGAAGATATCGACGATTTCATGTTTTTTTTGAGATTTTCATATAAAAATCTATTTTTGTTCAGAAATATGAGTGATCACGGATCGAGCTCATTTTCTTTATTAAACGCTTATTAACGGATATATCGACGACTTAAGATTTTTTGAGATTTTCATAAAAAAATTGATTTTTGGTCAGAAATATGACTGATCACGGATCAAACTGCTTTTCTTTATTAAACGCTTATTAACGAAGATAACGACGATTTTCGATTTATTTACAGAGATATCGAAGATTTTAGATTTTTTGAGATTTTCATAAAATTTTTTTTTTTTTTTTTTTTTTGATAAGAAATATGAGTTATCACCGATCGAACTCCTTTTCCTTATTAAACGCTTAATAACGAGGATATCGACGATTTTATATCTTTTGAAATTTTCATATAAAAATCGATTTTTGGTCAGAAATATGAGTGATCACGGATCGAGCCAGAGATATCAACGAATTTAGATTTTTTGAGATTTTCATATAAAAATCTGTTTTTGGTCACAAATATGAGTGATCACAGATCGAGATCATTTTCTTTATTAAACGCTTATTTACAGAGATATCGAGGATTTTAGATTTTCATATAAATATCGATTTTTGATTACGGATAGAGCTCCTTTTCTTTATTAAACGTTTATTTACAGAGATATCAACGATTTTAGATTTTTTTCAGATTTTCATATAAATATCGATTTTTAGTCAAAAATATGAGTGATCAGGAATCGAGCTGCTTTTCTTTATTAAACGTTTATTAACGAAGACATCAGCGATTTAAGATTTTTAGAGATTTTCATATATTTAGAGGTACATACCGATTATATCGGTAACGGTAATTGCAGTTATTTCGGTTTGGGGGTATCTGTAGCTTAGCGGTAACGGTAGCCATCCTTGATTGTTTATTATTAATTGGAAAATTATTATCTATTGCAGATTAATGAATCTTTCCTAGGCCTTTAGTAGTCACAAAATTTTAATTTTTATTTTAGGTTTCAAATCTTCTGATTTATAAAATTATGAACTATTGGTCTTGTTTCATATGAGATAGTTGTAGATTAATCTACAATTATTTACCCAATAGATTTTTATTCTATTTTATTCATTCGAATAAAAAATATTTTTTTCGTCCATTATTCGATTGACAACCCTAGTACATACTCGTTATATATACACAAATTCTTAAAAAATCAAGGTACTCATATACTTATACTAATTTTCAATGGCGTCCGGTACGTTCGGAAACTTGATTTCAACAAACACTCCGACATTGTTATATAATCCACTCTATCTATAAGGTCGTATGAAATGTAGAAACAAAAATTGTAGAAGTCACCACTAATGTTGATGGGTATAATAAATGATATTTTGATGCAATTAAATTAAAAATCTCTGAATGCGCTGAAATTCCAGAAATATTGACCATAGGAACAAATTTACTTTCAATTCCTAACACTATTACTTTCATTAAGCACCTGTTGAAGAGGTTTGTGCATATGTTAATAGCTTCTTGGAAATACTTTTTGCTGGTGGGTCAGCGTTGCACATATTTTGTTAGTAATACAGTGATGTAATAAACATAAAAGTTTATCTTTATAGCAGCCGGAAAATATGCTATAGAATTTATTCATAATTTAATAAACATTTACAGTTTGCTTCACACCACGCAAATAACCATGTGACAGCATGTTTTGCAAAGAGTTCTGCAAAAGCAACAACAAACTGTTGTTTTTTTTACAAAGGGTTACAACAACAACAATAAAGAACGTTAATATTGTTACGGCTTGACACATAAACAGGAAACTTAATTTCCTTTGAGAATATCCGGTCTTTAAAAAAAATTGTTTTTGTGTTTCGCTATTTCTATTCGAAATGCTTAAAACAAAAAGATTTAATCAAGGCTTTTGTTTAAAAAATAAAAAATAAAATGAATTATAATAACAGCAACATGAAAATCAAAAGGGAAATTGAACGAAATACACAAAGATATACTATGAACTAATCGAAAAGATAAGAGAGCAAAGAGCAAAAATAATACAACATTTCATATAAAAGAGTACAAGTGGTATATGAATTTAAGAGCAAACAATATTTGTAGATTAATTTTACTTGCAAGTATAAATATTATGAAAATTGAAAATCTCTAGTTAGTTGTCATTTGTTTGACGTTCGCGTTAGACGTGTTAAGACGTGAAACTCGGTGGAAAAACAAAACGGAAGTACGTAAACAAACTAACGGTATTAACACACACACACACATACTTATATAATAAAATAAAACCACTACTAATACTTATGCATCTCAAAATGCAACCGCTGCTGCTACTACTAACACACTAACACGTGTCGCAAACTACAATAAAAGATAATAATATAAAACAGAGAAAGAGCAAAAAAAAAAAATTAAAAAATCAACAAACAAACGATTTATGAATGAAAATATATTTGGCGGAACGTAGAAAAAAGTTATAAAAAATATATATGATAAAAATAATGTGTATAAATTAAATAAATAATAAGAGTTAAGTTATACAAGTTAATATGCGATATTTTGATAAAAAAAAATGAAATATTTAAGTAAATAATTTCAAATAAATAAATATGTAACAAATGGAATACAATAAAATAAAATAATAATGGCAGTCAAACAAATACTTAACAATTGTTTGCTTACTTAATAATCATGTTTAAATAATAAATACTTAAATGTGTGAATTTTTTGTTTAAGCAAGTGCAAAATTAAGAGATTAAATATGAAAACTTTTGGATAACAGTTTTTCTTAATGTGTTTTACTATTCACATGGATTAAATCAAGTAAGAGTTTTTACAGTAGGGCTGCATCGACTGAATTATACCCTCCACCATGATGTTAAAAAAATAATCCATAAGAAACGGGTCTAAGTGTAATCAATGAAATCATTCTACTACATAAGGATTTGTGATTAACATAAAATAAAATTGAGAGCAACACGAGAGCAACAATTAATTACACTATTATTCATAGTCATTGGTAATTTTTTTTTTCATACATTCTCCGCCGGAATGGTAAAGTCAGAAAATGTCACTCAAAATCAGTGATTTCAGCTGCTGATATTGAACAAGTTTTACTAAAGCTTAGTTTTAACCCAATAATTTCTTAACCTATTTCAAAATGGATTTTTTTAAATATTTTCTCCATTAATAGTCTATTATTTTTCCTGCTCTTTTTGGCTTAGAAGTTATGCAGTAATAAAAATCGTTCTTTTGCATGTGTCGGAGATAAAACCGATTATTAAGAATCAAATTATTAGGCAAAGCCGGTTTTCGATATACCCTGGAGGGGAAAACCCTACTCAGAACATTTTTTTCCGACAGACTCCTTCCAAAAAAAATTATATCTATTCTAATTCGCATTTCTAGCCCTTTTAAATGATATCATAATATTTGAGATAGAATAATTTGTTTACGATATATTTAAGATTTTAGTGATTTAGGTTTACAAATATATGTTTGTGACAACCATTTATATGATGAATTATTTTATCATAATATGTTGATTAGATTATGATATCCATAAGCCCAGAGCAACATAATGTGGTAAGTATTTCATCATATAAATGGTTGTCACAAACATATATTTGTTTACTGTAACCATATATATGGTTGCTACAATCATGTGAATCGTAAATTAACCATATTATTGGTACCAGCATCATATAAATAGTTACTGTGACCATAATATTGTTAAAAGTATTGAAATGGTTACAGTAAACATGCACAAATGTTGAAATGGTTACAGTAAATAAGCACAACTATATTTTTTTTCTGCGTGCACTGACCTCAGCTCCAGCCTCTCTTGGTACAAAAATACTAAATTATTGTTCTTGTACCACTCAAGACCTTGCTTAGCATAGTGATAGGATGCCAAATCAGGCCAAAAATAAGTGGACAGATTATGAAGTCCTGTGAATGGAAGCATCATCTTTTTTAAACATTCCGTTATATATTTATAGAGCCCTTTGTAAAAATGTTTGGCTTTTTTGCCGCAACTGAATATTGCTTGCTATGCTAAGATCTTTTTGGGAAAATTTTCTCTTCTTGGGTCCTAAACTATTCTACAACATTTCCTCCAGCATCAGCAACATAAAAATATTGACCCGGATGCTGCGAAATATTTTCCATACGTACGTTTCGTCATTAATTATGCAGCAGGTGTATTTTTTGTATAAAATTTGACTTCAATTTCCGTGCTCTGTCTTTGGTCTCTAAATTTTTAGCAGAGTTCCTGTCAGCAACTTTCTGAGCCTTCAATGTTTTTAAACCTTCATAGGCTGTAACTTTTTGTTCCAAATAGTCCGAGTACTGAGCTAAGCGGACTGCTTTCCTACCGGATATGTTGGGAGCTCTTTTGATAGTGCTTTCTATTAATTGGCTTTAGAAACATCATATGGACCATTCCTTTTACATAAACCAGGTTTTCTATCAACGGACAACTTCTCCTGATACTGTTTAATAACATTGGAAACAGTTTGACGGCAGACCTTTGATTGTTTGGCCAACTTTTTGCAGGACCAAGTTGGGTTTTGTTGAACATATTTGATAATTTTAGTACGCACTTTTTGCTGGTCACTCATTTTAATCAGATTGACAACAAATGAACATAACTGACATGAAGCTAATAACTGACATGCTTTACAAAAATCTAACTTGGGTTAAAAGTTTTAATAAAAAACGTGTGTTAAGAATTTTTCGATCTCAGTCCTTATGTTACGCTCGGCTAATATTCATTAGTAATACAAATTGTTTAAGTTGTTTCAGCGAAATAGAAAATATGAATAAGATTTTCCCAGTTAGCTCTTTGGCAGAAGTAGTTCTTAATCCTTATTAAGTAATCTATCAATTTCCCTGTACACTTCCTTCTGTCTTGGTGGCGACAAAGAGTAATGTTTAAACTTTATCGGGGTAGCGTCATCAGTGTCAGTATGATGTTCTAACATTTCGGTGTATCCTAAGCCAAATACCTCAAAAGAAGGAAATTATAATATAGTTTTTTCTACCAGCAATTTGTGCTCTCCTGTAAGTTTATGAAAATTATTACGCAAATCTGAATCACAAGTAAGTTCAGAAATATTAGTTGAAAATGGCGGGATTATGTCAGGGGCAAGTGCGAAATCTCGCCAAAAATTAACACCTTCCTGACTTAATGTTGGTACCAAATAAAATGAAAATATCTAGCAGTGTACAAAAACCGATACCGGTTTTTGTACACTTCTTCCGCTCCTACCTCCAACAGAACATGGAAGTATGATAGTAGATGCCCATCAGGTCATCTGGATCTGGCGTAAAGTGTTTTCACTTTAAACAAGAAATCAGAAACAGATCCAGATTCATTGTAAGTTACTTTTCACTTCTCAAGTTTTATGTTATCCTCATAATAAGTATGCCATTCTGCTTTGGTCTTCCGAAGGACGATTACTATTGGAAACAGGAGTGTTTAACTCCGTAGAATTTGTGAAAAACTTTGTTTGTCTGCTTATATTTGATGTAGAAACACTACCAATTTGAGCAATATTGACATGAATTCTTTTCTGAATTCCTCTTGAGTGTTTCCCATAGTTTGTTGCATTATGGCAATTAATGAGTCAAGTG
Organism: Calliphora vomitoria; assembly: GCA_942486065.2. Classification (NCBI taxonomy): domain Eukaryota; kingdom Metazoa; phylum Arthropoda; class Insecta; order Diptera; family Calliphoridae; genus Calliphora; species Calliphora vomitoria. The sequence continues at coordinate 96,447,425 of OW818033.2, forward strand.
CGGAAGAGGATGTGGTATTATTAGTATTTGGAACTAAGGGATCATTATTGCTCGGATAGGATTACTGTTCACAAGGCGGATTCATTAAGGAAGCTCTTTCACTGCCAGGAATATTAACGTGTGGTTCTGAAGCCGAATTTTATTACTAAGAACTTGTGTGTCCTGAAATAATGTCGATGACGACAAGCTATTGGAACTTTGTGGCCTAGGAGTCTATTGAATAGGTGGTAGCCTATTCGCCGGAGAATGAATTACTCTAGGTTTTGGACTACTGGTGCTATACTGTAATTCTAACGATATATTATTTCTTGCTGCGGAAGAAACTCGTCTTTGTCCAAATGAACCTCTTAAACAATTCCTAGTTTCCATAGCACAGCAAAAAATAATTCCTATTAAAATCTCAGAATTTAGGATTGATTACTTTTCAACATAATTTAACAAGTATTGCAGATGATCGGTAAATAATTCAAAAAGTAATCTCAAATATCCGAGCGATTGCAGCTTTTGGTATCTTCGTTTGAACCGAGTATTGAACCGTTTGGACTGTCGGAAATTTAGCATTTTGCATAAATGTATATGATGCAACGTTGAATTTCCTCATGCTTGTGGGTTTGTTGGCATAGACGTATGACTCCAAATAACCCTAAAAATATACAAAGGTGTTAAATCACACCAGGAAACATGACAACATGTCATTCCCACGACAGACGCACCGGCATGACCCGAGTTCACCAAGGGCAGTCAACTTAGCAATCACTGATGCTACAACAACAACATGTCGTTCTCATCAATATCATTAAAATAAGGCAGAAATAACTCAGTTATATTGTTCATGTTCTCTCATGTAAGTGTTAGCTGCCAAACTGTATTTTGGGTTAATAACACTTTACTGCATAAATGGCAGAAAATTCAAATCACCCTTAAAATATCCGTGTATTTTTCAAATTCATTTGCCACAAACATAGTCCAAGGCAAATTGTATGGAAGTATCACATTTGTTTTTAGTCAGTATGAACTAATATTTGGTCCTGGCCATCAGCAAACAACATGTTGTTTGTTTGAAATATCTATAAAATAAACCATACTAGCACAAAAAATCTTTGAAAAACATGTTTAAAATGGAAAATAAATGAATAATTACAGGTCATTTTCTACATAAACTCATCTTATGTTACATTTAAGCCATTCAAAAAAATGCGAATAATTTTTCAAAATTCTGTAGAAAATTAATGCTTAAAGTAATTTACAGTTTACTTATGTTCTGTAAACAATTTATCAGTGCAATAATGTTATCCTTTTACAAATTATTTTAGACAAAATGTTTTGAAAGTAGCAAAAGAACGTTAGTAAATATTTATTTACCATGTATACCCAGCAGTTCTAGGGGACTGTACCCAATTAGTGATATTACTTATCATTTAGGGCAGTGAGCGGTATGAAAAGAAAGTGGATTATAATAACATGTTATGCTCTTTATTTCTCTATTGTAATCTGATTTAAATTTTTGTTTCTTATTGGATAAATTGTATGAAGTTCGTTAACATTCGTAATTGTTGAATTATAAATAACAGAATATGTTCGGCTCCTGGTGGGTATAAGTACCGATCACTGCCGACATAACAAAGATATCATACTTAGCAAAAGACCCAAAAATATTTAATTCGGGTCTTTGGCTACTTGGAAAACTGCTGGGTATTTGTTTTGCAATTAGTCAATTTATCCCTTTTAGGCAGTAATTTTCAGTAATGTCTAATTACTTGGTTAACTCCAGTTTACATGTGCTCTTTGTAATGCAAAAATAAGTATATTGGTTACTTTAAACATCCCAGATAATCTAGTTTGAAGTCAATTGTCACTTTAGTGTCGCTAAGTAATCTAGAGAGTAATCCCTTTAATCTTTTTTGTTTGTTATCTGAAAGCTATCTAAAAATAAACATTGATTTCATTGATAACTTTAGTGCCAATGGTGATATTTAGAAGTAGTTTGATATGTATACGCACGATTTTAAAAAATTATACTTGACTTTTTATTGACACAAAGACGATATGTACTTAATGTCAAAAAGTACAACTACGTCAGTCATGAACTATGAGAAGAAAAAACAAGTAACATTGCTATATTCGACTCCAGTGTATATACTTCTTAGTACCAAGGTAAAACCAAGCGTCGGAAGTCTTCAAGAAGAAACAATAGAATAAAAACTTTGTTTAAGGACATAAAGGACGAAAGGATTCTGAGATATTGCAGGTGCAGCAAGAAGGACATTCGTAACCAAATAAAATAAAAAAAAACGTATTTATATAGACATTTTATTTTTAAAATTAACAAAATTATACTCCTAGGTGAAAATTAATTGATTAGGAATGAAACTCCATGAAGCACTGCCGATCATCTGTATTGCATAGATAACACTGTACAACAAAATCAATTTTTTTTTCCAAAATTACAAGGTCCGGCGTATAAATTTTGATAGAGGAGACAATAAAAAAAAGACACGTGTAGCGGCGTTTTGAAGTTTACATCTGAATTTCATTTGAGGGGGGTTAAAGTTTCCCAGCTCTGGCACATTCTTATTGTTAATCGGCATAAGAAACCATGTGACCCTTCCCAGCAAAAACTATTCTTGATTTGGAAGCAATAAAAATGACTACTGCATCTTTAACAGCTTCCTTTATTGCTTCTTCAATTATTGCCTTACGATACTGATTTTTGGAAGGCATACATTCAGCAAATATTGTATGTGGTGCAGAAATTAGAAAAAGGCAGCACTATTTGACAAGCAATTACTACTTTTATTGCTGGATTTTTTACAAAATCAGCCTAAAGTATGCACCTCGGACGCATGATATTATCAATTCTTCCATGTGCTCGTAAATGCACATTCCGGATTTCTTAAGCAGAGCTTCTACGCGAGGAATTCCATACAAAAATCATGTAATCTTTCATAACAAGTGGAAGCAGTAGCAACTGCTCTCTGCCATTTCTGCTTCCGAGGAAGCACCATTTTTTGCTGGGTTACATTTTAGGTATACAATGTGTTCAGAAAATTTATGTAAAATGACACGGAGAACATTTTTGTATAATATATTAACCCTCTAACTCCTCAAAGTATGGGTCTTTTTTGTCCTTATTTAAAAAAGGACAGGGATTTATGGGGATAAAATGTTATACAAAAATATTATACGTAAAATTTTAGTATAAATCCCTGAGTATATCAAAACAGAAAATTCAACCAGAAAGACAGTGTCCATGACTACCTGTTTCCAACCTCCCAGTATTCTTCATTGTGGAGAATTCGAAAGGTTTTAGCCGCTTGACTTGTGGTTGTTCCACCTCATTTTCTTCATCATCTGAAATATCTTCAATCTCCCTTTCCATGAACAGGTCAACAATCTGTTGGTCTATAAATTTGGCATTTTGTTCATAATAGGTTGCAAATGTGCAGCGGTAAAATTAGGGCCTAGCAATAAATTTAATGAACATTGATGTACCCTGCCTTGATTATTGAATTGTCAATAATAAAATAATATATTTCTTTTAGTTATTATACATCACAAATTTAAAAAAGTCAATGAAATGGTTAAGTGCATAGATAAATACACATAGATCGGAAACTCTCCTGTCAAAGACCTAACTCAGTTATCAAAAACCTTAGTAAAAAAACTATGTGAAAACAAAAACAACACTCGTATTTTTTGAGTAATAATTTTGTTTGAATTTTATTCTAGTTTCCCCTCTATGTATATTTTCTGTATGGTTAAGTGCTCAAGAAAACGCGTTCTACAAAGTCCCGGTTTTTAGTACAAAAATATCTTCAGCTAGCTGTATAAATGGTCATAAGACGAAATATTATTTTTTTAGGCAGGTTTGCAGACGTTTGACAAATGCACGCCAGCACCAAGGTGGCTGTAACGGTCCAGAATATATAAACTTTAATGGAAAATGTATATAATATACCTTTACCACTCTTGATGATGTACATACTTACTCAGAAATGTACATGCTAGCTTTATTGTTGCTATGTTTATTAATTAATAATAATCAAAAATTAATGCTTTACTTTTTCTGGCCGCAGAAGAAAATTGATATCATAGTAAAGTAAAATATAGTCCTACAATATAAATTTCCAAAAACGATTAAAAGTTGATCTACATCTTTCATTACATGTGTCTCCTAAATCGAAACAATACGAAAATTATTCAACCAGCCAACTTCATAAAATTTACAATTTGGGAGAAATTAAGATAGTGGAAATATGTAGTTTTTTTGTCTCGCGCAGTGTTGTTAACCGTACGGTAATTACCGTATTGTACAGTAATTTAGACCTCCGAACGGTAGGCAGGTAATTTCCACATTTGTACGGTAATTTGAAAAAGTTTAAATTTTTAAGCATAACACAGGTCAACTGCAAAAAAAGGGTTGACTAAGCACTATATGGATTTGATACATCATAGCTACCTAAGTACGAAAATGGTAAACTTTTTCAATTCTTAAAAAAAAAAAAATGTTTAAGTAAAATTATAAATTTTGTTAGATGTTTCTCCACATAAGGAATGTTATCGCAAAAAAGGTCAGGCTCAGTCCATTGTTATTAAAATAAACTTAGAAAAGTTGAGATTTACATAACCTCTAATCCTCTTATATATTACGATTCAATCGCCTTTGTAGTTTCGGAGTTATAATATTCAAGCAAAAAATATAATTTTCAAGTGAAAATAGCAATTTTTTGTTTTAAAAAAATCATGAAAAATCGAAAACGACAGAAATTGTTCAGGTTTATAGTTTTATCGCAAAGCCACATGTAATAGGAAAAAAATGAGACATCGATCATAAAAATCGAGGTTTTCTTTTCGAATTTATTCACAATTAAGTGAATTCGCTCATTTTCACAAAATTGTAAGAAAATATTATTATTTTTGTACAAGACTTTCCATACGGTAATTTTACCCGAAAAACGGTAATTTTTTTAGGGCTGTACGGAAATCGAAACAAAAAAGTTAACATCGCGCAGTTTTAAAAATCCCGCCATTTTTCATCTACCTATTTTGAAAATTGACCCAATTTTTGTAAAAATAAAACAGGCCATCCTAATATCTAGCGACGTATTAATTCGAATAGCAGTCCTCAAAAATACCAACAAAAAACCATTTAATCCATAAACAAACCACCCTAATGTATGTATAAATGAATTTTGACTTTTTTGTGATTTAACTTTTAGCTGAAAAAGTGCTACAATTGCCCTTTAAACGTTGTTACGGCAACACTGGTGGAGGGTATGAAAACTTTTTCAACATTTCAATGTAAAACTCAGTTTTAAAGCCCATTTTCTCTTTTAATTTTTGCGTTAAATTTCCTTGTAAACAAAAATAAATCAACATGAACACAAAAAATAATAAATACATACATACATACATAAACAAACATGTATAAAATTATAAAGAACAGAACAGACAAAAATAAACACACTCTGACTAAAAATAAATCTCAGCATGTGTTTGTATATGAGTGTACCCCTTTGGATAAATGTGGAACGTATAACGACAGCTATCTCGACAACTGCATCACAGCTGTTTGATGTCTCTCTAGTCATATTTTTATTAAATTGTAAATCGTCAACAGCGGTAGCAACAACAGCAACAGCAGTCGCCGCACCAACAGCGCCATCAGCAACTACATTAAAACCAGCACGTCACGAATGTAAACAATTGAAACAACGTCTACAACAACAAACACAAGCAAAAACAACAGTAACAGCAATAGCAACAACTTGCACACAATCGAAAGCAGCACCTTCATCACCCACGAACACTGCAGCAGATCATAAAATTCCTCATTGTTCTCTACCACCCCATATCGTCAACATCATCAGTGTAGGTGATGCCGGTGTTTAAACAACAACATAATTAAACAACAAACAAGACAACAAAAAAAAAAAAAAAAAAAAAACAAACATAAAATAATTAAAAAATTTAATTAAAGTGCAGAAAAGAATAAATTTTGAAAAAACAATATTTATATGTGCTACTTATATACTTAGTAAGTACCTTTAGAAGTGCTTCAGAAATCCATAAGTAGATATAAAAGTGCAGCAATATTTTTTTGTTTTAGCAAAAATTGTTTATGGTTAGTGCTTAATAAAGAAGGTGCGTGTTTAATGCATATAATAAGTTATATATAAACATTTAATGAAATAATTAACTAAATGAAATAGTAATATACAAAAATAGCTTTTGTAAAAATAAACTACTATTGCTGTTAAACATACTCCCTCCCTCGGTTGTTGCTAAAGGTAGGGGTATAAAAATATTATGATATTGAAAAATGAAATATTAAAAACTCTTTCATATTTGAACAAGTAAGAGTGCTATATTCTGCTGTGCCAAATCTTATGTAGTCTTCACCAAACTATACTTTGATATAAAATTTGAAAATATTTGTGAGTGAAAAAATGTTTTGTTTTCAAAAAAAATTTTATTTGTGAAAAAAATTGTTTGAAAATCAATTTTATGATAAAAGAAGGTTTTTGGGTAAAAAAAAATGTGTAAAAAAAATATTTTTCCCGATTTTGACCCAATGTGGGTCCGAATTACTATGGAGTTATATACGATGTTGGAAAGGTCTTTGAAATATATATGATTAGATATCCATTTTTGTCTATACTAATGACTTATTAATCCAGATATAGATCAAAAATAGTTCAAAACCAGTAAGAGAGCTATATTCTGCTCTGCCGAATCTTCACCAAATAAAAAATTTGAAAAAAAAATATTTCGAATTTTTTTAAATTTTTTTTCTTCAAAATTGTTTTTAAATAGTTTTTTAATTTTTTTTTAAATTTATTAGTGAAAAAAATGTATGACAAAAAAATTTTTTTTTTGTGAAAAAAAAATTGGGTTAAAAAATATTTTTCCAGATTTTGATCCATTGTAGGTCCAACTTATTATAGCCTTATATACATCGTTACAAACGGAATGACAAAATAGGGGTAGTCATTGTTGTTTGCTTATATCTCAGGCATTTGTGGGCCAATTTTCTTTTAAATAACAACCGAACCGAACTTATATATACCCTTGACACTAATGGTAAATGGCATAAAAATACAGTACCTGTAAACATAAAGAACACACTTATTGTAGTGTAAAGCGTTTTCATGCATAAATTATCCCTTTATTCTGTCTTTTACCCCTTTCTGTGTTCTTTTCTGAAAAAAGGTTGTTCGGTAAGCATATAACGTGTTCTTTTCAAATAATGTTGCCCTAAAACCCCGAAAATATGCTACATGTTTCAACCTTAGAAAAGGCACCACTTATTAAACAGCTTTCTTGTAATTGAAGTTCTTTTGTGTCAATAAAATAGTTTTTGATTAAAAGTATTCAAATGGAAGCAAAAAGTATAGGCTGACTTCATAAACGCAGTTTTCAAAGCAACACTGCAAAGTAATTCGTTTACAAGGCAAAGCAATACTATATGACAATACTGCTTTATCAAAATATGCAATGACGTTTTAGTACATTTATGAACGCATAAATGTCTTGTAAATTTACGAAAAATTACATATTTTACAAACAAAAATTCAACTTAACATAAATCCGCCATTTCTACAAACATCCATATTTTGCCTCCTAAATATTTGTATAAAAAACTAAAACAAAGTATTAAAGAATCCTAAATAAAAACAATGCTCAAATTTGACTAATGTTGCGCATTGTCATACAATAATGAACTAGCGACATTACCAAAACAAAATCTATTGAGTTTCTCTGCTTTTACACACAGCAAGTTTACTTGAAGCAAGTCTCTTCGAGTCTATTTTAAACTAGCTCGAGTGTTTACACACAGCAAGTCTATTTTCAATTTTGTATGTCAAAACTTAATAAACGCCATAGTGAAAATGAGAAAACAAAAGAGAGTTGAAGATACTTACCACTTCTTCTTGCCTTTCTCTCCTATAAACTCAGACTTGCGGCAAGAAAACTTGCACTGTGTAAAAGCAGACTTTATGAACACTGCTTTGCAGTGTTGCATTGCAAACAGCCTTTATGAAGTCAGCCATAGTTTTAGAATATTTAGAAGCTACATAAAAGAAAATTTAATAATTGGTATTCATTTTTGTTCTACGTGATCGTTTAAAATGTAACACATTATGAAGGTATGGGTAACCATTAATAAATGGTACAAAATATAGGTCATTTTGTGTCAGAAAAGAAAACGCCATTAGTTGAAAAAAATAACAAAACTACGGTGAACTAATAAAACAATGGCATAATCCTTCTCATTGATTAGTGCTTCCAAACCTTTTTGGTGTTATTTACTTCTGTTTTCCTTTCAAAATCTTACATGTCTCCCCCAATTATGACTGAAACACTGAAATTTTCCACAATTACTCTCTGTTGAAAAGGTTTGTTTGGTATTGGAAATGGGCAATATCGTTCAATGATTTCACCTAGCCCCCATACAAATGTCCCCCCGAAATACTGTTTGAGCAGTCATAAATACTTATGTTGATTAAGCGGTAATTCAGATCAAATTTTGAACAAATAAGTTCTAAGTACTCTGAAATTATACTTTAAAGTATAGCGAAAATCGGGCTACATTTCCCCCTAATCCCCATACAAGGTCCCTCTCAGAAAATGTCTAGAACATTCAAAATTCTTTTATAATAACAAGTATCGTGATGAAATTGGACATAAACAAATTTTATATTAACCTTTATCGTTCTACCAACTTGTGTGAAGATCGGTCCATATTTAATCCTATCACCCATATAACCCCTATATCAGAAATATATTTTATTGTCACATATTGATGGTGGGTATACAAAATTCAGAACAGTCAAATATAACACCATTACTTCTCAGTATACCCTTCACCATGAGTGTCAGGATCGTTATATATAGCGAAGTCTATATAGCCATGTCCGTCTGTCCGTCTGTATGTTGAAATCAACTTTCCGTAGCCCCCAAATAACTTACAAACATAATTGATACATCAATATATCGGGAATTCTTCCGGCTCGGTCGCTTTTTAAAATCGAGAAAATCGGCTCACAAATGGCTGAGATATAAGGAAAAAATCGGGACAACCTCGATTTTTGGCCTATTTTTAATCTATATCTGGATTACTAACTCATTAATATAGACAATATGGATATCTAATGATAGATATTTCAAAGTCCACTGCAACGATTTATATAAGGCTATAGTAATTTGGACCTACAATAGATCAAAATCGGGGAAGTAATTTTTTAACCCGAATAATTTTTTTACCACAATTTTTTTTCACTATAAATTTAACATTTTTTTTAAAAAATTTTGAAAAAAATTTAAAAAAAAAAAAACTGAAAAAAATGTTGAAGAATTTTTTTTTGAAAAACAATTTTGAAAAAAAAGTTAATTTTGTTTACCTAAAAATATTTAAAATTTTTATTTTAAAGTATAATTTGGTGAGGGGTATATAAGATTCGGCACAACCGAATATAGCTCTTTTACTTGTTTTTAATTTGTGTTGTTTAAAATATAAAAAATAAATAGTCGAAATGTCAATGAAAAAAGTCGAAAGGACGACTTTTTGTTTGACGGCAGACAGAGTACTTTCTTTGACCAGTTTTTTAGTAACCTGAATCTTGATGATATATATTAAGGGCCGAAAGCCACCATTAATCACCTGTTTGTTATATTGGATATTCTAGGTCAAAGGTCACAAAAGCTTATTCGCTTATTTTATATAAAATTAAGTAACAATTATTAAATATCTCAATTATAACCTAAAATGTTGTAGGGGTTCTCCCTCCAAATTTAGTGCATTCAAATTAATCTCATACCAAAAATCAAAATCAACATTTTCTTTCAACATATTGAATTAAAATTTTACTTTCACACTGTGAAAGTAACAATCAATGAACACAACAGGCACGTATTTTCAATCAAGACGTATTAAAAGGAATAAATTTAATTAAAAAAATATCGTACAAATAATAATATTTATATTTTAACGGTTGAAATGTGATAAAAGGTCTACGTTGTATTTGTTTAAAAAACAATTTCATATGTATTTCATTTCATAGACAGATTTAATATGAAATAAAAAGAAGAAAGAAACAAAAAAAAAAAAAACAAATCCATTTACATCTTGATTTTGTAATTTAAATGTTTTTTTTTATTATTATTTGTGTGTAATTTCTCATTTCATGGCAAAATTATTAAACAAATATAAATGAATAAATGTACATAGATGTAAATTTATCAGCAGCAGAAATGGAAAATGAAATTTGTATTCGATATGAAAATAATATATAAACAGTACTTTTTTAAGCCTCAGATTACTAAGTAGTATGGGACAATTTTAATTACACTAAGCTACACCAAAAGTATGCAGGGGTTTTCATATAGCAATTCTGTTTTATTGGAGTCCATAGAGTTCGGAAATACTTAAAGTTTTTCACGATATACCCTCTCCACTATGGCGGTGTAGGGTATAGAAACCAGCCAGCACAATGAACAAATTATTTTAGTAAATTTATTAAATTATTAACAGAAAAGCATAAAACTATATCTTATTAGATGTTTGTTTATATACTTGTCCAAAATGTCCAAAACCAGAGATTTTAACATCCCAAATTCCCCACTCTCCCCTAATGCTTTTATCAATTATAATAGAATTTATCAGAATAGAAAAATAAATAAATTTAAAAAAAAAACCTAATAATAATCAAAACTATCAGCACACACACATGCATAAAAATAAAAGATTTTTCCGATTTTCCTATCGCAGCACTTGTGAGCAATAAATTATGTTTGCCATTTTGCTTGTTTTATTTGAATGGTTTGTTTTTCAACCATAATCTCCATAAAATATGATGGAAATCAACAAAATTTTTTATTTATTAAAAATGTTATGTATGTATGTACAATATTATATACAAATGTCTGTATGTATGCTTTTTGGTAAAAACTGCCTGTGCGCTGCAGCATTGATATACATTGTGTGTGTGTGAAAATTGTTTATTGACTCATGAAAAACTAATAAAATTTATTTATGAATTTGTATATAATAAAAACTGCATAGGACCGCACTCAAAGCGTTAATATTTTGATAATAATATTTATGTATATTTAAAATATATTTTATAAAAATTACTCCATTACATTTGTGTTTTAGATGACTTGACATGGCTGTTTTTAATGTGCTTAAATCATAGATAAATACAAATAGAATGGAAACTCTCCTATTAAAGACCTCACTCAGTTGTCATAAACCAAAGTGGTGAGAATGTATTAGTAAAAAACAAGTAAGAGAGCTATATTCGGCTGTGCCGAATCTTATATGCCCTTCACCAAATTATGCTTTAAAATAAAATAAAAAAAAAAAAATTTTATTTTTTTTTTCGAAATTGTTTTTTAAAAGTTTTTAAACATTTTTTTAAAAAAAATAGTTTTAATTAAATTTTTTTTTTCTTAATTTATAAGTGAAAAAAATTTATAAGAAAAAATTTTTTTTTGTAAAAAAAAATTCGGGTTCAAAAATATTTTTCCCGATTTTGACCCATTGTATGTCCAACTATCTATAGCCTTATATACATCTATCATTAGATATCCATATTGTCTATATTTATGACTTAGTCGAGATATAGATCAAAAATAGGCCAAAAATAAAAAGCTGTGTGAAACAAATGTGACTACTGATGGATGATTTTAGTAAATAATGCAACAATAAAACACGTTAGCATCGTTTATTGATCCTCCGTTTGTTACTTCTTCATTACTACCAGCAGTTGCTAGAATAAGAGAAACAGTTATACGAAAGCAATAAAATATTTTTTTCAAAAGGTAACTTTCTCGTAATGTCCCATAATGTTGCTCGGTTGAATTATTACTTGTAAAGTGATCGGTTGGTGTAGTTTATTTAATATTATAATTTGTCTATATTATATGTTTATAATCAAAACAATTGTATTATTACTTTAATTAGGGTTGATATATTAAGAAAAATAAGAAAAAATAAAAATACATCTAAAGGTTTTCATGGAATAAGGTGGTTAGTTTATTAACCACCATGACGATTGGCATTAACAAGTAATTATGATAAAAATTTTCGTAGCATATAAATTTGTTTAAAAACTTATCATTTTGACAAAATTGTCTGAACAAAACAAACGAAATAACCTAATATTATGTAGAGAAACACATTATATAAAACCTATTTTAGTCACAGTGGTTAGTAATCTAACCACTTTATTACTCACGTTATTTATCAAAGAGCATAGTATAAAATATTACTTTGTTAGCACAAGGCAATCAAACAAACACTAAATAACAAAGTAACACTGAATTTGATGAACAGTAAACAATCTGACCTTTTTTTATTGAATGCGGGAAAACCCCTTAGAAAAACTGCGGTTTACAATATTTTCTAGACAGAGCAACCTGACGGCAAAGTTTTGCCTAAAAACTTAAAAGATGACTTAATAAATTGTTTAGCATAATACCAATAGATGTCACTAAAAGTTGTTTAAATGCTGTAGAAAAGGTGGTTAGAAAAGTGACCACCAAACCGGAAAGAGTTAAGAAGTATTTGTGTAGTTTTATTTGTGAAGTTTTTTAAAATTAAGATATTTGTCATATGTAACAGAAAACATTGTTATTTTATTTAGTAAATTTTTATTTATACGTTAAGAAATAGTGATACTATAATTTGAGAGGAAATTCTGTTCCTCTAAATAATTTTTCTTACAGAAGTAACATACACCTCACTTTTAGAAGCCACTTCTTCGACACCTCCAGAAGTGAAATAATCCTAACGTTGATACTTTTTTGACACATCCAGAAGTGCCGTATTCGTTACTTCTAGGAGTCACTAAAATGTAACCCCTCAGGTGTACGACTGATTTCAACGATTTCATCCCCGACAGATTTAAATATTATGGCTTTACGATGCAGAAACTGCTACGAGAGAAAATGCTGGCAGGCAACACTTAAATTCCAAGATTATTTTTAAATACTTAATACGTTTTATTATCTATATTCACCGTTATCGCGATAGAGGAGGATTTCATTTGAATTTTTCTATATTGAAAGTGGCAGGAAGTTTATTCCACATACGAACGAATTTTCTCACAAATTGAAGAGCCCTTGGCGAAGAACGTGTATTGCGTAAAAAACTAAGAGTTTCGGTAACAAGTTCCCTAATTTTTGCAGAGCAGAAACACAACCCACATTGCGACGAAGTTTCAGTGAGTCAATAGAGCTGGATGCCCTACTGTCACCGATAAACACCTTTGCCCTCACCTGTACGCGGTCGAGTAACTCCAAAATAGACTTCGAAGCACATGAGAGTTGTATTCCATTTTGGGTCGGACATAAATGGTGTAAATAGTAAGAAGATCAGATGGGGTAAAGTATTTCCTACACCGTTTTAGAAAACCAAGGCACTTGAATGCTTTCTTCGACACTTGAAAAATTTGTTTTGTTCAGCGGACATCGCCCTGAATACTCATACCTAGAACATCAAGTGCTTCTGATTCCACAATATTTACACCACACATTAAAACAGATGAAGCAACATGATATGTAGTGTGTTTGTGTGTTAACACACAACATTGACTCTTGCGTGCATTAAAACAGACTTTATTCGCACAACCCCATTCAGAGATTGTCACACGATATTGGTTAAGCGTTTATTTCATATTTTGCCTCAATCTCCAACAGGCTTGGTCTATAATTGAATGAATATGAATGGTAGGTAAATGTTGCTGTCATCTGCAAAATAATAGATTGGGTTGGAAGTTTGACGTAGAAGGTCGTTTAGAAATATAAGAAATAGAGTAGGAGAAAGGTAAATGTAGCATATCGATAACGGCAATCGAACTGAAAGAGTTTTTTAAAAGCAATGGTAGCCAAACAAAGTTTCAAAATCTATAAATTAATTAATATTAAATTTAAAGCTGGCCTGCTGTTGTAGTCATGACAATGACACTCCAGTGTTTGAGTGAATTCCTGTTTAAATTTTTTGTTTAAGAGCAGTTTATTTCTGGCAAAAAAAGAAATAAAGACATTGTAAAACCCTAGACAAAAATGATAAATTCGCTACAGACAAATAAACCAACAAACAAATACACTAGATGGCTAAAACAATTCTAAAGTGAAAAATGTTATAAAAAAAATACGAGAAGATTTATGATATGACATGTTACTATTATGTTCACATTTATCAAAAAAAAGTGAGCAAAATTGAAATTATAAAAACAACTACAACGATGACTGTAAAAAGGAAAATAAATGTAGAACACCAAAAAAAAAAAAAATAAAAAAACAGTACGAAAGAGTTGGTAACAAGAAAAGAAAAAAATAAATAAAATTACAAGTGTAACATACATCCGGTGGCAGGGAAAGTTTGAATGAATATCCTTTTGAGTGGCACAATAGCATACAAAATGGACAATTTTATTAATAGGAAAAAAAAAACACAGGAAATTTATTATTTTTATACCCAACAAAAACTGTAATAGCTTACTTTGTAGTCTTATGCGCTATTCTCGTTATTATCTTGTATATATTCCATAATTTATATTCTTTACAATCTGGTGAAAGTTTTATTTACTTTATTTTTAAAAAGTCTAAAATACCCCCAAATTACTTTTCGCACTTAACATTTAAAAATGCAAGAACTAACTTTAAATTAAACAAGTTAGAGAGCTATATTCGGCTGTGCCGAATCTTATATACCCTTCACCAAATTATACCTTAAAATAAAATTTAAAAAAAATTTTTTTTTTTTCAAAATAGTTTTTTAAGTTTTTTCCAATTTTTTAAAAAAAAATGTTCATTAATTTATTAGTGAAAAAAATTTATGACAAAATAAAGTTTTTTGTGAAAAAAAATTCGGGTTAAAAAATATTTTTCCCGATTTTGACCCATTGTAGGTCCAACTTTGTATAGCCATGCAATGGACTTTGAAATATCTATCATTAGATATCCATATTGTCCATATTTATGACTTAGTAATCGAGATATAGATCAGAAAAAAGCCAAAAATAGAGGTTGTCTCGGATTTTTGCTCATATCTCCGTTATTTATGGACGGATTTTGCTGATTTTTAATAGGAAACTTTTCGAAAGCATGTCTGACAGAATTATTGAGGACTTGGATCCCGAAGATATCTGGGGCCTTCAGAAAATTGATTTCAACAGACAGACAGACGGACATATCTAAATCGACTCCGCTATCTATAAGGATTCAGAATATATATACTTTATAGGGTCGGAAAATTATATTGTGGAAATTACAAACGGAATGACAAATTTATATATACCCTTCTCACGAAGGTGAAGGGTATAAAAATGTCAAACATGATTTTAAGTTGTTTTATTTTTTCAAATTTTTAGCTTTTATTTTGAAGCATTTGTACAATCTAAGTTTATTCAAATTATGGGCCATTGTTAGCTATGACCTTTTGCCATTTTTCTGGCAACATATGGATTCCGAGCCAAAGGAACTGCTCAT
Organism: Calliphora vomitoria; assembly: GCA_942486065.2. Classification (NCBI taxonomy): domain Eukaryota; kingdom Metazoa; phylum Arthropoda; class Insecta; order Diptera; family Calliphoridae; genus Calliphora; species Calliphora vomitoria. The sequence continues at coordinate 96,462,923 of OW818033.2, forward strand.
CTTTTGAGGCCAAGACGTAGTCTTTAGTATAAGACGTAGTATTTGGCATAAGACATAGTCTTTAGTATATCTAATCTGAAAGAATTTTCGCAATTAAGCTACTTTAATAAAAATTTATGGATCTTTTACTTAAAAACATTTGTCTAGCTCTCTTTAAGCTACTATTATACTATTGAAGTGAAGCGTATCCCAGAGAGAGTGTTCTGTATCGATCGAAATAAATGGTAGGACGGGGCTCGGTCTGGACTATAAGGCGGGTAAGGGAAAACTTCCCAACCACTTCATTCTAAATAGGTTTTAACAGGTATTGAATAATGCGGCCAAGGGTTGTCATGAAGGAATATTACTCTTTCATGTCTGGCCGTATATTCAGGGTGTTTTTCGGCCAATGGCCGCTTTAAATGAATCAGTTGCATTCGGTACAGGTTCTCTGTGATGGTCTGGTCAGATTTCAGCAGCTCATAATAGATAGGACCCTTATGCTCCCATCACAGAGCATTTCCTTACCGCCATGGATATTTGGCATTGGTATCGATACGCCACGGGTTATCGTAATGGATACAATTTTAATCGCAAATAATGATTCACTACAAAAATTAATTTTGGAAGCTTTTAGACCCTATAGTGCCTTTCCTGAGAGATATTTGTGGTCCGTGTCAAAAAATAAAATTGAATCCTTTGCTTAGCCTATATTAAATTTCATGCCAATCGGAGCTGCCAGTTAGAAAAGGTAGAATTATTTCCAAAATATTTTGAAGCTGCCTCACAGTACATGGGAGTCTATGAATAATATTCACCAATCATCATTCATAACAAGTATACTCAATCACAATAAACGTGAAATTATTAACAGCAGAGTTTGATGAAAAAGTAAAACAAAAAGGATTGCGAGGCACATTCATAGGGCAAAATATAATAGACTCGTTTATTGTGTAAATTGAGGTTTTGTTGTCTGTCCTATATAGTATGGGAAATATTGAAACGCATATATTTTAAGAACCACTTGAAAATTTCACAAAATTTTCATATTTTGTTTCACCAATTTTTATTAACAAAAATATCTAATATAGGTGTAAAATACTATGGAACAGTAGTGGCAACTCACTGAAGTAATAGAGTTTAAAAACTAAGTAATTTGTAAGCTGAAAACGAGCACCCATGATTCTTCATGAAAGTTCTCAAAACTGAAAGCAACAGTGAGATTTTGACAAACATTATCTTAAAATCGAGGGGACCCACAGTGATTCGTTTCATTGACAAAATTATGAAGGAAATAAATAAAATTTAGACCCTATAGCGCCGCTCCTGAGAGATATTTGTGGTCCGTGTCAAAAAATAAAATTGAATACTCCTCTGCTAAGCCAGTATGAAATTTCATGCCAATCAGATCAGCTAGTTGGAAAAGGCAAAATTATTTCCAAAATATTTTGATGCTGCCCCACAGTACATGGGAGCGTATGAATAATATTTGTCAATCATCATTCATAACAAGTATACGCAATCATTATAAACGTTCTCAAAGTAAGTTAAATTAACATACAAAACGTCGAAACATGGAAACTTAATTTTAAGTCGTAGAATCCAATGTTATACCCCGTTTGAAAAGATCAGACCAAAATCTAATAAAATTGATATTCACAGCATCAACAAATGGCGCAGAAACATTTATAAGCAAACATTCGTAAACAGTAGTAGTGTAAAAAATCAAAAAGAAATATATTTTTATCAAACATTTTGATAATTAAACAATAGTGGGTTTCTTTATCAAGCGCGAATGCCCACGAAACGCTATGATTGACACATTTTATTACTTTTTCTGTGTATTTTATTATTGATGTAAAATTTCACACTTAATACTGACGACCTGCGCTGAAATTGCTTTATTTATATTTGCATTAAATATAAGTAAAGATCACAATAGACAATACATACATCAAAATGCACACAGAGAAAACAGATTCGTGATAGCAACCGAATATGCTGCCAATCGAAGGATTCGGTTGCAAACATAGAACTTTTCCGTTCTATCAACAGAAAGTCAGTTGATAAAGAAAAATTTCGGTTGAAGCAACCTAACTTTTGTTACCCCTTCTAAAATTTGTTAGCCACCAACGTAAAATTCGCTCACTAAGGTAGAATCATTCGATTGGCAACAAATTTGATTGCAATCACGAATCTGTATTCTCTGTGCAATATCTTCTGATTTTGACCTGATCTTTTGAAACGGAGTATACCATTGGATTCTACGACCTAAAATTAATGGGTCGATTATGAATGTCAACAGAACTCAGATGCGTTGTCAATGGGCAACCACAAATGATAGCTGTCAATTGCCATCTGTAATAGTATTTTGGAAGCTGACAACGCAACTGAAGTTCGGTTGCCAGCAATAATCGATCCATTCTTTCAAGTGTATCGGCGTTTTGCTGTGTCAATGCAAATGTTGAAATTTTCTTTACAGTATTATTTTTATAGCCTTCACCTTCGTGAAAAGGGTATATATAAGTCTGTCATTCCGTTTGTAATTTCCACAATATAACTTTCCGACCCTATGGCAATTTATTCTGTATTCAATATATACTTATATATTCTGGATCCTTATAGATAGCAGAGGCGATTAAGCCATGTTCGTCTGTCGGTCGGTCTGTCTGTTGAAATCAATTTTCTGAAGACCCCAGATATCACCGGGATCCAAATCTTCAATAATTCTGTCGGACAACCTCTGAAAATTTCATCAAAAAAAGACAATTTATTGCGCGCTTTGATAAAAAAGCAACAAAACGTATGTTGGATGTGTGTTGGTTTCATTGCTTTGCGTATTTTGTTTTTATTTGTTTGTTGTTTGTATACGCTACACCTTCGTTAGAAGGGTATATATACGATTGTCATTTCGTTTGTAACTTCTATAAAATAATCTGTTCATCAGCAATTAAATGTAAAATTTTTAAAAGTTTTCTTGATGTATTTAGGATGCTATACGCTGAAAGTGGGCAATTAATGCATCCACAACAAAGGTGAAGGGTATATAAGATTCGGCATAGCCAAATATAGCTCTCTTACTTGTTATTCTTTTTAAATTGTTATTATTCCCCATGAACTCTTTTAAATTCGCTTTGGAATTAGCGCCCTTTTTTCTATAATTACTGTTTTTATGTACTTTTTTGTCAGAATTATGTTCCTGAATTTTGTTTAATAGTTAGTAAGTTAGTTATAAGTAAGAACTCAATAAAGCAAAATGCTTGTTTTCTATTAAAGTACTCTAACATGAAGCCGTGTATATCACTCTTACTTATTTATCGTATTCATGTTTTATTTTTTAATTACACACACCTTATATAGAAATTTGAAACCTAATCAACTTAACAATTGATGTTACAATATCCATATGATTGATAATGTTTGTGCATTTTCGCAGGATAAAGCCACACTTTTTTTAAATCTATTATAATTATTTGCTCTTATAGCACAATAATGGTAATAGCACAAAGGATAAACAAAATCAATAAATTCATTATATTCACTATCTACATATAAATTCTTTTGAATTTTGTCTATCATAATTGTCCAATTCACAATCGGTGTCGTAGCATTGTATGTCATAAATATTTTTCAAATAAATTTTTCGAAACAAAAACTACAACATACAACGATACAACGCTATGACACCATTTGTGAATTGGGCAAATATATTGAATAACGATAATGAATAACATAAGCAATACCTACTGAAATAAGCAGATTAAAATAAATGTTGATATTAACAGTGGCGTACAAAAATGTTTACAAAAAGTAAATTTAATTATATAAAACCGACCAGTACATTCCCAGCAAAAACTCTATTACCTAGTAAGCCAGAAAGTAGTATTGGAGTTAAGTGATAACTAGTAATTTTTGTTAGCGAATTGACAATTGATTATATTCACCCCAGGAATATGTAGCTAAAAAAACAAAACAAAATTGCTTTGTGTGGAAATCGAACCAGCATGCTGATTGTTTTTTGTGTTTGAAAGTCTAGCTGCTTACTGACTGCTCTATGTCAGAGTTTTTTTTTATTGTAAGTTAACAATGAGCATAAAAATTAATGGCTTCGACTGGTGTTGAACCACTAACGTCTCGTTTTTCAATCAAACATACTTGAAAGCTGTGCTAAATGCAAAAGTTCATTACCAACCTTTATAAAAATAAGTAAGTACCTACTCTACTAAATAAAATAATGTGATGGGTAACGACCACTCATTACAAAATAATGTGTCAATACCAAAATTCACAAAACATTTGCTGGGTATTTCCTAAGTATCGCAAAAATATCACAAGGTTAGATTTAGAATTGTATAAGAGTACTGTTCAGCTGATATGGAGGAGCAATATAGTTATATGTATTATAACTCAATCACAATCCGGTAGAAAGTTTTAAGCTGCTAAATTTTGAAGCCAAACTTTTTGTCTACAGAGTTTGATCGCTTTAAAAAGTGAAGAAAATTATTGCCAGGTACATTCATACGGCAAAATAGAATAGACTGGTTTATTGTATTAATTGAGTTTTTGTTGCCTGTCCTATATACTTAGTGGTGAGAGCGGCTCTTGGAAATATTGAAACGCATACATTTTAAGAACCACTTAAAAATTTCACAAAATTTTCATCTTTTTTCACCAATTTTTTTTAACAAAAATGTCTAATATAGATGGTAAAACACTGTGAAACAGAAGTGGTAACTCACTGAAATAATAAAGTTTACAAATTATTTGCGATTAATTTGTAAGCTGAAAACTAGCATCCAATATTCTTCATGAAAGTTCTCAAAACTGAACATTATCTTAAAATCGTGGGACCCACAGTGATTCGTTGCATTGGCACAATTATGAAGGAAATTAGTAAAATTAGAATCTATATATGGGGCATTTCATGTCAAGTGAACCAACTTTTGAAATCGATGTCTTTCGATTGGGATGAAATTTGCACCATAGTTAGTTCTATTGAGTAGTAATTCAGACACAATTTTTTAAAAAAGTCGAGAACTTTTCGAGTTTGAGGGGGTCAAAGGGGACATTTTGGCCAAGCAGCTGTTTTTTTTCAGCCATGTAATTTATTACCTATTGTTCTTAGCAAAATGTGTCCCAAATAGTTTAGGTAGCTATTTATCCAATCTTTCAGAAAAAAAAATTTTAAATAAAATTTTTTTTTAATTTTTTTTCCAAAATCAAAAATTTTTTGACTTTTTTTTCAAAATGGGCCATTTTTTCCAAAAGAAAGCTTAGATATTTTCCTTGAAGACCTATATGGTCACTTAGTGGGATGCGAGTGGGATCAAAATAAATGTTTTGTAACTCAAAACATACAATTTTTGACTTTTTTTGCAAAATCAAAAACATTGTTGACTTTTTTTCAAAATGGGCCCTTTTTTAAATTTTTTTTGTTCGAAAGAAAGCTTAGATCCATTTCTTTAAAAGCTTTTTGGTAGCTTAGTGCAATGCTTAATTCTAGGCCTTTAAGAACTTTTTGGTCTCTTAGTAGGATACGAGTCGGATATATTTTATTTTATTTATTTTTTAAATCAAGACATACAATTTTGTGTTAAAAATTTATTTTGATATACTATATCCCACTGGTATCCCACTAAGCGACCAAATACCTCTTATTGGACGGAATGGATGGAAAGATTAGGTCCATTCCTTTAAGAGGTTTTTGGTCGCTTAGTGGGATACGAGTGGGATATCTATCAAAATAAATTTTTAACTCAAAAATTGTATGTCTTGAGTTAAAGAATAAAAAAAATAAAATATATCCGACTCATATCCCACTAAAACACTAAAAAGCTCTTAAAGGACTAGACCTAAGCATTCTTTTGAGAAAAAAAAAAATTAAAAAAGGGCCCATTCGATTTTGCAAAAAAATCTCAAAAATTGTATGACTTGGGTTAAAAAATATTTATTTTGATAGATATCCCACTCGAATCCCACTAAACGACCAAAAAGCTTTGAAAGGAATGGATCTAAGCTTTCTTTTGAGCAAAAAATTAAAAAGGGGCCCATTTTGAAAAAAGAATTCAACAAAGGATTTTTGCAAAAATAGTAAAAAAATTTATGTTTTGAGTTACAAAACATTTATTTTGATAGATATCCCACTCGCATCCCACTAAGCGACCAAATAGGTCTTCAAGCAAAATATCTAAGCTTTCTTTGAGAAAAAAAACGGCCCATTTTGAAAAAAAAGTCAAAAAAGTCTAGAAATTTTTTATGCAAGCGCCTATCCCGATGTGTGGATCCACTAAGGTGGTAAAATTGCGTAAAAACAGGTAAATTTATGCAAAAAATAAGTGGACAGGTGTTTGGTACGTTTTGTACTTTTAAGGGGATAAAATGGACGAAACCCGAGTTTTAGTACTTTTTTGTATCCCATATCCCAGAAATTAAATTTAAATGGAATTGGAGTCCATATTAAAAAATTCAAATGGACTCTGGCACTTTTTTGAAATTTGAACATACTTCTTTTTGGTACTTTTTTACAAAACAATTTTTTATGTACATAAATATGGTAAAAAAAATGTTTATTATAAAACCCTTCCATTACTAAAGAATTATTAGCGAAGTAGCAAACGCCGGGTATCCGCTAGTATTTTATATGTTTCTGAAAGTTTAGAAAATTTCGAGTTTAAAAATTGTTCACGCCAACGGATTTTACACGCTAAAGTACTATTTTTTGTTCTTACAAGACCCTAAGAAATAAAAATCTTGAACAATTTTAAATAAGTGCCTACCTAATGTTTACATACATACTAGTATATAAAATATAAATAAATAACAGATAAATGCTTTTAATATTGTTGCTTTCCTAAAGGATTATTTCTATTTACTAGGAATTGCATTATTTATAATCCTACTTATCATTGCATTTAGTAAAAAGAACTAATTAACGATGTTAAAAATAATTTTCTCTATAATAAACTAAAGTGAAATAAAATTAAAGTGAAATAAATCTAAAGTGATATAATAAGAAGCATTTCCCTGAATTGTAATACCCGCTTTTTGCATTTTCTACATCATATTATTAACAGTTGTTGATTATACCCTTCACCATGAGTGGCAAGGTTATATACAAGTTTGTAACTTCTAAATATTTCATTTGAGACCCCACAGAATATATATATATATATATATATTCTGGATCGTTATAGATAGCGAAGTCGATATAGCCATGCCCGTCTGTCCGGCTGTATGTTGAAATCAACTTTCAGTAGTCCCCAAATAACTTACATACTTGATTCATACATCAGTATATCGGGAATTCTTGCGGCTCAGTTGCTATTTAAAATCGACACAATCGGCCCACAAATAGCTGTGATCCAGATATATATCTGGATTACTAAGTCATAGACAATATGGATATCCAATAATAGATACTTCAAAGACCTTTGGAACGGCGTATATAAGGCCAAAGTAAGTCGGACCTACAATGGGTCAAAATCGGGAAAAATATGTTTACCCCGAATTTTTTTTCACAAATAAATTTAAATTAAAAAAATTCTGTTTCGCCATAATTTTTTTTCGCTAATAAATTAAAAAAAAAAAAATTTGAAAAAAAATTTTTTTTTTAAAAAGTGACTTGTTTTTAACTGTATTCATTTAATGATGTTAATATTAAGTTGAAAATATAAGTTAGAGTGCAACATTCAGTCATGGTGAATCTTATTTATCATTCTCATAAGTATGCTAATAAACCTTTTTCAACAGTTTTTGTTTCTCGATTATAACCCAGCCATTTAGCTATATTGACCATAGCTGATATACTGATGTATTTAGCAATCACAATTTGGTAAATGCCAATATCTCTAACAATATTTGGTTTCATACAATTTGTGCTTATAAACTTTTAAAATATGTTTTAAATGTGATATTTATTATATATTAAATACTAACCCCCCCATATTCATAAATAAATTCTAAATTTATAAAAGGTTTATGAAACAAAATTAGCATACAAAATTTTGTTTTATAAACCTTTGATAAATTTTAAAATTGATTATTAATAAAGCCTTAATACTGTTGGTTTATTGTATTTTTAAATCAGTTTTTTGAATTTTCACCTATCACACTAGCACTGTAATCATGGTTTTTGGGTATTTATTTTCAATTTTATTTCAATGTGTAATTGCGTGTTTATTTAAAATTTATTTTATTGGCCGTTTCTAAACAATTTCTGCGGTAATCGCATACAATTGCAAATATTTGTAATGCTTTTCAATAAAAAACAATCAAATAGAACAACCACCAACCAAATAATTGGAGAGATTTGTGTGGAATATTGTAAATAATTTAAATTTGTAAAATATATTTAATTAACACAATTTATGCTTAAATAAATACACACAGTAGGGTCTGTGCCGCATTTTAACGCATTTATCTAGATTTGTGGGATCATCATATGCTAGGATACTATTGTGGGAGTGTCGTGAAGAAGACAAATGAAGATATTTATTAAAACAGAATTAACACTATGCATTTTACATTTTTTGTTCCAATTTTTATTTTTCTGTATTTTCTTTCTTAATAAATATAAATTTGACTTCCTGGATTTTTTTCAATATTTTTCCCGAAAATAACAAACCCATATACACTTGTCTCACATCATGCACAAGAACCTTGTAACGTAGTGTAATCGTTTGAAAATATGTTTTCCATGAAACCAAAATAATGCCCATAAACAAAATTGTTTTATTGCTAATAAATGTATATTACATTTAAAAAATAATTGTGTTATGCTGATGTTTTATTGTATATAATTGCATATTTCACAACATTTCAAAGAAATGTACACAGCAATTATAATGAAAAAAGTAATTGTGTTAATTAAGAGCTAATTTGATTTTATTAAATGCTCTAGGAATGTTATAATAATTAAATAAGTGAATTTACCACCTGTTGATAGTTATGGAATAAAGGTAATTTTTCGCATGCTGTTGTGAAATTGAAATTATCAGATAATTGTATGGAATATTAAATTAAGTAAAAACAGGATTAAGTACCAATTATAGTGTAATGTAATGAAATATTAAATAATTTTTCAATTAGGATTCAAGTGTTTTTATTTTATGGAGATAAATGCCAGGTGTCAATGTTCCCGACTTTAATGAAAGTTTAGTTTGTGTCGTGGGTATCTAGTGAGCTAGATCTAAGAATAAAAAGGTCATTTCGGATCTAAATCTGGCGACTATATATTTTAATATCCTACACCACCATAGTGGAGAGAATATTATGTGTTTGTGCTGATGTTTGTAATGCACAAAAATATTAGTCTAACACCGACCTTAATCACTTTTCGAAATGATTAAACGATGTCCGTCTATTCGACCGTCTGGCTGGCTGTTCTTGTAAACCTTGTGCTCAAAGTACAGGTCGCAATTTTGAGGATATTTCGATAAAATATGACACATGCTTTTTTCGGCCCATGGACGAAGCCTAGCACCCATACAAATGTCCTGCCGAAATAAAACTTTATCGGTCATAAATGTATAATTTTTATTGGTATCTACACAAATAAGCTTCATATAAACGGATGTCATGTCAGATGATCGGCACATAATTGGTCATAGGCCTCATATAAGACCTACTTCCGAAAATCACATTAACAAACATAAATCTCTTAAAAATGCTGGTATCCACATAGATTTAGACAGAAATTAGTTCCATATAGCCATAGTTTCATGGTGATCGGTTTATAAGCGCTCATAGCTTTCCAGGTATGGTATTATATGGTCGGATTCATCTGATTCTATATACCCATCACCAAATTATACTTTAAAATAAAATTAAAAAAAATTTTTTTTTTTAATTTTTTTTTAAATTTTTATTTTCGAAATTGTTTTTTAAAAGTTTTTTCCAATATTTAAAAAAAAAATTTTTTACTTTAAATTTTTTTTTTTAATTTATGACAAAAAAATGATTTTTGTGGAAAAAAATTCGGGTTAAAAAATATTTTTGCCGATTTTGACCCATTGTAGCCTAATATACATCGTTGCAATGGACTTTTAAATATCTATAATTAGATATCCATATTGTCTATATTTATGATTTAGTAATCGAGATATAGATCAGAAATAGGCCAAAAATAGAGGTTGTCTCTGATTTTTGCTCATATCTCCGTTATTTATGGATGGATTTTGCTGATTTTAAATAGGAAACTTCTCGAAAGCATGTCTGACAGAATTGTGGAAGATTTGGATACTTAAGATATCTGGGGTCTTCAGAAAATTGATTTCAACAGACAGACAGACAGACGGACATGGCTAAATCGACTCCACTATCAATAAGGATCCTGAATATATATACTTTATAGGGTCGAAAAATTATATTGTGGAAATTACAAACGGAATAACAAATTTATATATACCATTCTCACGAAGGTGAAGGGTATAAAAATAATGGAAAATAAATGTCGAAAATATTGGGTGTATGACTTAAAAATGCGGGATTTTTACAAATTGTTTGCTTTTATTTTGAAACAGTTGTACAATATAAATTTATTCAAATTATTGACCATTCTGGCAACATATAGATTTCGAGCCAAAGGAACTGCTTAATCATTGAGGCCAAGAACGAATGAAGCCAACATATGATATTCTGTTCCAAAGTGAAGCGTATCCCAGAGAGAGCGTTCTGTATCGATCGAAACAAATAGTACACAGAGAACACAGATTCGTGATAGCAACCGAATTTGTTGCCAATCGAATGATTCTGCCTTAGTGACCGAATTTTACATTGGCGGGTACAACATTTTAAAAGTGGTAATAAAAGTTTGGTTGCTTCAAACGAAATTTTTCTTTATCAACTGACTTTCTGTTGATAGAACCGAAAAATTCTATGTTTGCATCCGAATCATTCGATTGGCTACAAATTCGGTTGCTATCACGAATCTGTTTTCTCTGTGTAGTCGTTCAAGTATCATTTCGAACATGCAAATTCGTATTTCAAGGTATCTCATTCGTATGGTAATTGATTTCCCTGCTTTTGGATGAATCAAAGGAAACAAATAGTAGTCGGACGGGCCACGGTCTGAACTATAAAGCGGGTTGAGGCAAAATTTCCCAACCACTTTATTCTAAATATATTTTAACAGGTATTGCAATATTTGGCCGAGTGTTGTCATTATGTAGTATTACTGTTTCATATCTGGCTGCATATTCTGGGCATTTTTCGGCCAATGCTTGATTCAAACGAGTCAACTGCATTTGGTACAGGTTCCCTGTGATGGTCTGGTCAGATTTCAGCAGCTCACAACAGATAGAACCCTCTTACTTCCACCAAATACAGAGAATTACCTTAGCGCCATGGATATTTGGCTTTGGTGTCGATTTGGCTGATTGGCAGGACTTCAAATACGATCTCTTACGCTTCGGGTTATTGTAATGGATCAATTTTTTCGGTGCAAGCATATTTTCGGACATGCAAAATCGTCTTCCGAGTTCTCTTGGCTTCAATTCATATCGAACCCAATTGTCCAGCATTTAAATGAATACTACTGCTCGTAAACGTTTTGAAATTGCTGCTTGAGTAGCTCCAAATTAATTTGAAAGCTCTTCTAGGTCTTCAAATTTTTTTGACTGGTCTGGGCGATCTTTGTCTTCCGTGTCATAATCACCACTTGTGAACCGCACAAACCATCTCTCGCACGTTGAAACCGATGGAACACATGCACCATAAGCTTTGTTGACCAATCGGTCATCGGTGCTTCAGCGGCAATTTTTTTCAAATTAGAGAAGTAAAGCAACTTTGGTTTTCGAACTATAATGTTCAATAACTAAATGAGAATAAATGACAGATATGTACAACAACCGGGTTCAAAAGATACGCCATCTATTGTAAATCCCGCAATTTTAAGTCATACACCCTATAGTTGAAAAGTTGTAAAGTAGGCTATACAAAATTTAAGAAAGTCTAATGTTTGAAAAGTCAACTTTCTAAAGGTTTAATTAGACGTGCCATAACCGTAACCATATAAAACATCTGTTCAAAGCAAGCTTATGGGCAACAATGTATTTGATTATTGGTGACATGCCATAACGCCATAGCCATAACAGTAAAATGCTTGTGATATGGCTATGGTTACTGCTATAGCGAAATGGTAAACCACGACTAATTGAACCTTAAAAATCGAGAAAAGTTGTCTCCGCAAACAAACAAAACATTTTAGTTGGGAACTTCAATACCTTTTTTGTATCCTCTATCTCAAATTATATTATTCTTCATGGTGCAACTTCTTTCTTAATTTTCAGTAAGTTACTCTTTTTCTTGGTTTTATCTTTAATAATAAAGTATTTTATGTGCATACATACATATGTGCTTTCTTGGCTTGTATATGGCAGGTGTACTTCAAACGTTGAAATTATATTGCAAAATTTAAACAGACTTTAAATGTATTTTTCTTTCACACTCGTTACTTATTTATTAAATTCATCTTCTTCCACCTTGATTACTTCATTTCCTTAAGAAAAACAAATAGAACGAAGAAATAAAAGGAGAGAAATCACATTAAAAAAAAAAACCTTAAAACTAAATGTTTTGATGTCGTGAGAAGAAGAATAAAACAATAAACAAACATAACGAAAGCAGGAAGAAGAATTAGAGATGTTTGTGGCCATAAATCAAATGAAATATAGTGCCAAAAAGCGAAAAAAGGAAAAGGAGATGAAGATGGAGTTGGGTGAAGAGGGCCACAAGTATGACTATGACAAGGAAATGCAGGAAGTTAAGGAAAACAATATTGTGATGTCAACTGACACAACAAATATATTAAGGGAAGAAAATAACGTTGATGGCGAACAACAACAACAGCAGTTGGCAAAACAAATGAATGACACGGCAGCACCTTTGCAGATGCCAGCACAAAGCAATGGAAAAACAGCACTGGCGATGGCCTCAACTGAGGATGTATCAACAATAATAACAGCAAAGGAAAATAAACAACAAACAACAAAGATTACTGAGTATTTAACAACAACAATGCCAACAACAACAGCAACAACATCCACATTGACAAGTGAACCTGCAGATAATACGCCAACATGTAAATGGAAAAATTGCCAATGCAATTTACAAAGCGATAAACATTTAAAAGGAACTCAACAACACCAACAGCAGCAGCAGCAGAAATGGCAGCACCAACATCACTATGACTACGAACAACCTTGCCATCACCAGCCAACAGCGACAACATGTAAACAAGCAGCTGCTGCTATTGCTTCTCATCCCTCTGCACCTCCACCCACCGTCATAACATCCCTTGCCACTGTTTACATTTGTTTGGGCATACTGACATTGGCTTTAGCCTCCCTATCTGTGTTATTTTACTCACATGTAGTCTCCTGCACAACAACCTGCCAAAATTTCACATCATCATCAGCATCAGCATCTTCACTTTATAACAGCCAACTGGGAGACACAAGTTCTTCATCTAAAATCCCCAAAGAATTTTCATCATCATCATCATCATCTCCATCATCAATAGTGTCTCCAACGTTATTTCGTGAAAAATTTCAGCAGGAATTATTTTCGTCGGAACATGTGCTGCGCGCCATGGTAGAGCAAATATTATTACAACAAGGAGAACATCTAGGAAAACAACAGCAACAACTAATAAATGGAAAACCTGTTTCCTTGGGGAATTTAAACGATCAAAGGTAAGATTTCCATATGTTATTTTTGTTTATGCACTTTTATTAAAAATTTTACATATCGTCAACTGAAATTCATAAAGCTCAAACTTTAAAATTATAAGAGATATTTAGAAAATCCCACTTTCTAAATGAATGAGACCATGAGTTTTGTCCTCTAGCAAGTAAGTTTATAGATCACATCTTACTCCATTTCTTATTTTCCTACATGACCTTCTTTGTCCAACTGTCAATATTTTCCATTCATATTCATTAAATGATAGGCCAAACGTGTTGTACTTTGGGGCAATGATGCAAAAAATCAGTATGGGATTGTGCGATAATCCTCCCATAATCCTTACCCATAAGGATCCATAATATCCTTATAGTTAAGGGAATCGATTTACCAGTGTTCGTTTAAACGTCTGGCTATGTGTTGGTTAAAATACTGTTACATTTTAACCTTTTTAAAACGTTGGTTTATTTCCTTTAAATACTTTTGATTGCAGTTTTAGTAGTTTAAAATTTGTAACAACTCTTTATTTATCTAAATGTACAACAACAGTCTAAATAGTCACTCAGTGTCTATTTACACGTTTATCAATTCGCAGAAATGCACACACACTTTATAATGTACAAACTTAAATGTACAAGACAGTTGATGTTAACTCTAACAGGGCCTATGATAAACTCACTCACGACTGCCACCTCTGCCACTATTTATATACGCGCCATCTTTCGTGAATCTTCTACAATGCTCTTAACGAACAAACTAGTATGTTCGAATTCTAGTGCTTTCTATGTCAATGTTAGTAGCTTGAACATTTAGTGTTTCCATACTTATAAACAATGCTAATAACCACAAGCTATCAACATTGTTGATAAGTAGAAGCTTCTACTGATGGGCGTGTTTATAAACATGATGAATGCTGCAGGCAGTCGTTACAGATCGTTAAATTCAAATCGCTATTGCAAATTCGTAACAATACACAGAGACAACAGATTCGTGATAGCAACCGAATTTGAAGTCAATCGAATGATTCGATTGCACACATCGAATTATTCGGTACTATCAACAGAAAGTCAGTTGATAAAGAAGAATTTTGGTTGAAGCAACCAAACTTTTGTTATCCCATCTAAAATTTTGTAGCCACAACTGTAAATTTCAGTTACTAAGGTAGAATCATTCGATTGGCAACAAATTCGGTTGCTATCACGAATCTGTTTTCTCTGTGTACGTTTTAAAATCCCTCAATAATTTATAGATCCACATATAGCATAAATTTATCAAATAACTCTAATACGAGAGAATAAAGGATTCGGCACATCCGATTTTATCATTCTAACTTGTTTCGTACGCTATTTAATGCAGCCACACAATTATTGAAATATTATTTAGGATGTTATAATTTTTGTTAACGATATGTAGGTACAACCCATACAGAAAGGTGCAACGTTATTTTTATTGTTTTACCTGTTACCTATATACTCTTACACAGATGAAACCGATTGAAACATATTAGTTTAAAAAAAAAAGAATTTCTGAGAATGATAAGAAGAACAAAAGCTTTGAAGCGCCATTGCTTGTTTATCAATATCAAGCAATTTATATAAATAGTTGTTTCAGTGCTATATTGAGAAATTTATCTATAAATACATAAAAGAGTAACGTTACTGAGTGACTGACAATTCAAGCTCCTGATTTTTGAAAATTCGAACGGCTAGGGGGTAAATGATGTATTGCCAAACATTTCTATTTAAGTTTTTTCCCTTAAATCATAAAAAGACGAACAAAATGTGGAATTAATTAATTTTATTTTATTCCCACACAAAAGTTTTAGAATACGTTTCACGTTTATTAACAAATTTACTTTGTCACAAAACAGCTGCTGTTTAAAGACTTAGCAAGTCGCTGATTGTTGGTTAACACATTTTTTAGCGAGTGTATAAGAAATACATTTTAAATAACTCGTATGTTAAATCCATACTAAATTTTGGTTATAAATACTGTTACTGTTTACGTAAAAAAATTTTACAATTATTTAGTTTTTGCTCGTTGTTTATTGTGGTATGTAATGCAATAATAATTAAGGACTGAGATCGAAAAATGTTTAACATACATATATTCTAATAAAAATGAAACCACTAAACTTAGAGTTTTGAATCTTTTTTTATTTGATTGGTATTATTGTAACAATATACAAAATAAAATATTTGTATAGTTCTAATCACTAATGATGAAATGTTGAACCTTTTTCGAAAACCCTTCAATTATGGTTTTTATAGTGATTTCTGTCACTTTGTTCGTTTAATATCTACCACACTTTTGGACACCTTTTTTATGCTCTTCAATTCTCTTTTAACAAGATCCCATTATCTATCCACTGAACTCAGCTCCAGGCAGATTGGAATTTGTCTCTCTTGGTACAAATACCATATTATTTTCAAGACCTTTTTTACCATAGTGACAAGGTGCCACATTAGGCCAAAAATAAGTGGACACACTAAGAAGTCTTTTGAATGGAAGCATCCTTTTTTGTAAACATTCCTTGATGTAAATTTCGGTATTTATAGAGCCCTTTTGTAATAAATGTTTGGCTTTTTTGCCGCAACTGCATATTGCTTGCCATACCAAGAAATTTTTGGGAAAATTTTCTGCATTTGGGTCCTAAACTTTTCTACAACATTACCTCGAGCATCAGCAACATAAAAATATTGACCGGGAAGCTGTGAAAATTTTTCCAGAACTTACGTTTCGTCATCCATTATGCAGCAGGCATATTTTTTTTATAAAATTTGACTTCAATTTCCGTGCTCAGTCTTTGGCCTCTAAATTTTTAGCAGAGTTCCTGTCAGGAACTTTTTGAGCCTTGTATGGTTTTAAACCTGCATTGGCATTAACTTTTCGTACAAAATAGTCCGAGTACTGAGCTAGCCGGGCTGCTTTCCTACCGGATGCGTTGGGAGCTCTTTTGAAAAAGCTTTCTATTTATTGGCTTTAGAAACATCATGTGGACCATTCCTTCTACCTGAACCAGGTTTTCTATCAACGGACAAGTTCTCCCGGTACTGTTGAATATCATTGGAAACAGTTTGAAGGCAGACCTTTGATTGCTTGGCCAACTTTTTGTAGAACCAAGTTGGTTTTTGTTGAAAATATTTAATAATTTTGGTACGCACTTTTTTCTGGTCACTTATTTTAATCAGATTAACAACAAATGAACATAATTAACATTCAACATAATAACTGACATACAATCAAAATAATACTTGTGTTAACAGTTTTAAGGAAAAACGTGTGTTAAGGTTTTTTCGATCCCACTCCTTTGAGAGGTGCCAAATCTCACGTTTTTTGAGGTTAATTCACAGGTCCACTTCACGAAATCAAGTTATCGCTAAATTTTGATTTTAATAAATCGATGTTTGCGGCCGCCTTATGGTACTTAGCGCCATCCTGTTGAAACCACAATAAAACATCAGTGATCATGAAACGGTAAAGATCTCTATTGGCCGTAACACGAGCTCCAACTTTATTTTTGAAGAAATAAGTTACGATGATGCCACCAGTGTGTAAACTGCACCAAACGGTGTATTTTTCTGAATGTAAGGGAGCTGAAGGGTCTGTTAAGGATTGGTCTCTCACCATATGCGGCAATTTCGTTTATTAACAAAACCGTTAAGGCAAAAATTAGCTTCTTCGCTGAACATATGAATGACAATAAAAAAGTCATTCATAAGTTTCATGAATCGATGACAGATTTTCAAAGTAAATTTGGATAATTTGGTAGTGTTGTTCAAGCGTCAATCTATACACGATGTTTTGCCCGAGAATGATCAAAAAGTGAGTTTGACAGCTCGTTTGACAGTTAACCCTTTCGTAAGTTCTATCGGGCTTTACACAATAATTATTGGTTTATTGAATGAATTTCAATCAAACAAATGTAAATAATACGTTTTTAAGTAAATATGAGAGAATTTTGAAATTTATTATCATCTACTACTACTGAGTATCAAGAACGTTGCTCCATGACCTTTTGAGAACAACTCTGGTAACATTGGAGACGTTAAATGCAAGAACGGAGTTAAAACTATAAAAATAAAGTAAGTTTGCTATAAGAAAATGTGTTAAATAAAGGACTTATAAGTCTCCAAGGCACTTGTTCTATACAGTGGTTATTAATTATTATAAATCATACTTAAAAATTCATAAAACTGGATTGACAGATTTTAAATATTTTTAAAACCAAAGATTTTGGAACATGTTTGTGTCTGTAAAATTTGTGAAAAGCGACGTTTACACACTAAGCTAACGATGAGCTCCCATTGCAATACTGACATTTATGAAAAATCGATTTCTGGCTGAAAATATAAGTGATCACAGATTATCGTCCTTTTTCCATTTGGACCACTATTTAGCGACTTAGAGTTACGTTTATGTTTCAGTTCATTTTCATACAGTTTCTGGTTGAATTATAGATTATAGATCACAGATTATCATCCTTTTCCACTTGAACCACTATTTATCATTATTATATAGCCACGTTTATGTACATTCTCATATCATAGTTATTTTTAATACCAACCGGGTGGTTAGTATACTAACCACTTCACTCCACAAAAAACCTTGGAATGGGGTGGTTTTTTAAGTTTTGATTTATTTATCTTACTTTTTATAATAAACTAACCTTGATTAAAGTTTTAAACTTATATATAAGCTTTTCTCCCTTACAATTGATCATATATTCCCTTACAATAATGCATCTAAGAAGCATTACAAACAAATTGAAAACATTATTATCAAACTGCATAATTTAATTCCCATTTTAAAACCCACAAATTTGTTGTTTGTTTATAAAGATTTTTCAATATTTAATTTGCACTTGATTATATTTAATTAATAGTTTTTATTCTATACTCACCCTGATATACATATATAAATGTGTATCGATGATGGCCCATCAATGAACTTTTAAAACTTTTTTTTGCAAATATTTTACATCACTTTTTTGCTCTTTAGTTTATCGGGTTAATGGGGCAATTGTGTTATGTTCATGTGAGTTCATGTACATACATGTATCTGTACATACATGTTTGAATCTGTGCAATCAACAACCTGTAGATTATAAAATAGAGAAAGATTAATAAAATTTATTTAATGCCAAAGGTTGCAATATACAGTATTTACAGTTTAGCAATTGAAAACATATTGGAAAAAAAATTGAATATAAATTGTGTTTGTTTTTCCATTTCAATTTGTAAAAAAGGAGTTAGAGTGCTATTTTCGACTGTGCCAAATCTTATATACCCTTTAACTTTTTGGTGTTAAGTTTATAAGGATATAAGTAAGTAGTTTTTTGCTGAGCCATTTATGGAACAATGTTATACAAAAATTAAAACTTCTCAGAATCATACCCGATATTTGGGTCTTCATCACACAGAAGGACAGTTGGAGTAACATTGTTAAATCGATTACACTACTTACAAGAATCCAATAATATGTTTGCAAATGAATATTGATCAATTTGAAATGCTTCGAAAATCATATGTAGCTTATCATTTATTGTGAAAAGAATAAACGACTGGTTTGAAAAAATACCAATCACAACTTTAATACGTTGTTTTTATTGATTAGAACATAAAGATTGAAAGAAAAACAATAAATTTCAAAATAAAATTAAGCTCATAACTATACATATCATATAAAACGGCTACAATTTAATATATCGTTATTTAGGAGTCCAAGACACAGCGTCAGATTTTCATTATTTGGAGGGATTAATTTAAATTATTTGTAAGTCCTTGAGCAACTTTTGTGAAATAATAGTAGTGGACATTGCAATATTACACCAGCTTACATATGAAACTTTAATAATAACCAGTAGAAGTGCTGAATTCTGCTGTACCTAATCTTATGAGGAAAATCCAAAATTTTAAAGAAATGGCGAACTTCATTTTAATTTTGACAGATTGTGGTCGGTAGCCTGCTGTAGTCTATGTGTTTAAAGTATTAGTATTCGAGATAGATACAAAAATATACAAAAATATTATAAACAAAAAGTATATCTCTAACATATATCTGATATATATATACAAGATTTGAGTCCATATGATATCTGAGATATCATATATCAATATATGGTATAGTCATATACATATACATTCTTTAGAAGGTAGTCAATGAATATTGTAAAAATTTCACTCATGATGAAAAGATTATAAGCAGCAAAATTGTTCTTAATTCATTTGCCACATTTACATACATATACATATAAAGAATTTCAAGATGGACTCTATGCGAATATTTAAATATTTATAACAATTCTTTTGATTAAACTTTATAAGCAGTCATATTTTAAAATCTTACATTTTCCCTATACTTTTATTTTATTAATACATTTGTTTTCATTGCAACTCTTTGCAGATACTCATCAATTCCCCAAACAACTTTAGTAGATAATGATGAAACTAAAACAAAACACAGCAACAGCAGCACAACTGGAACTACTGCAAAGCTCGCCAATAGTGATGATAAAAACAGTGACATTGGTGAAGACGACAATAGTCGAAGGAGTAGAAGAACTTCTAGTGCAATTGAACAATATGATGGCGAAGTAATAAAAACTAATACTGTAGAAGGAAAATCTAATGACAACAACGAGACCATTAACTTGTCCAAGGAGCCAAAACCAATAGAAGAATTGTTAAAAAACCAGAAAAGAATGCGCCGAGATATCTCTTCATCACCATCAACATCAATGCATGGTAAGTGGTTGTCATCTATTTACACACAAACTCATAACAACACACACAGATAGAAATACTCAGATAAATACTATAGTATCTATGTGACTACACTTCAACTCAACTCAAGATTAGAATCCTGCCCCTTAGTTTGAACAACAACAATACATACATAAAATATGAAAACAATTTTAAATTCTAATGAAGAACAACTGAAAGTGGAAGAAACGAGAAAAGTTAGAGCAAACTTGCTTTTGTTTTTTAGCTGATAGTTTTCTAACTTAGATACTGTACAAGTACATGAACGACTGAATTGAAAGTTTAGTTCAAAAACTTGATATTTTCTGGATGTCACACAAACAAAATATCAAATGATAACAAGTATTCGTAGAAGCAAAACTCAAAAAAGCTAATAAATGCAAGACAATCAACGAACATGCCAGATAAAGTATTGCATGATGAAAAGTTGGCACTAAATTGCCAATAATTGTTGAGTTTGAAAAACAAGTCCAGAATAATTTAACACAAAAGCGAAAAAACTTACACTAAAGTTTCCGAATAACGCAAACTCATATTTGAAATACAAAAACATGGTGATTATAGAATTATGAAAGAAAGATGGAAGCGATCAAATACTTATAATGTAAGACGTTGCATACTATGACAAACTATGACTAGACTATGACTAGACTATGACTAGACTATGACTAGACTATGACTAGACTATGACTAGACTATGACTAGACTATGACTAGACTATGACTAGACTATGACTAGACTATGACTAGACTATGACTAGACTATGACTAGACTATGACTAGACTATGACTAGACTATGACTAGACTATGACTAGACTATGACTAGACTATGACTAGACTATGACTAGACTATGACTAGACTATGACTAGACTATGACTAGACTATGACTAGACTATGACTAGACTATGACTAGACTATGACTAGACTATGACTAGACTATGACTAGACTATGACTAGACTATGACTAGACTATGACTAGACTATGACTAGACTATGACTAGACTATGACTAGACTATGACTAGACTATGACTAGACTATGACTAGACTATGACTAGACTATGACTAGACTATGACTAGACTATGACTAGACTATGACTAGACTATGACTAGACTATGACTAGACTATGACTAGACTATGACTAGACTATGACTAGACTATGACTAGACTATGACTAGACTATGACTAGACTATGACTAGACTATGACTAGACTATGACTAGACTATGACTAGACTATGACTAGACTATGACTAGACTATGACTAGACTATGACTAGACTATGACTAGACTATGACTAGACTATGACTAGACTATGACTAGACTATGACTAGACTATGACTAGACTATGACTAGACTATGACTAGACTATGACTAGACTATGACTAGACTATGACTAGACTATGACTAGACTATGACTAGACTATGACTAGACTATGACTAGACTATGACTAGACTATGACTAGACTATGACTAGACTATGACTAGACTATGACTAGACTATGACTAGACTATGACTAGACTATGACTAGACTATGACTAGACTATGACTAGACTATGACTAGACTATGACTAGACTATGACTAGACTATGACTAGACTATGACTAGACTATGACTAGACTATGACTAGACTATGACTAGACTATGACTAGACTATGACTAGACTATGACTAGACTATGACTAGACTATGACTAGACTATGACTAGACTATGACTAGACTATGACTAGACTATGACTAGACTATGACTAGACTATGACTAGACTATGACTAGACTATGACTAGACTATGACTAGACTATGACTAGACTATGACTAGACTATGACTAGACTATGACTAGACTATGACTAGACTATGACTAGACTATGACTAGACTATGACTAGACTATGACTAGACTATGACTAGACTATGACTAGACTATGACTAGACTATGACTAGACTATGACTAGACTATGACTAGACTATGACTAGACTATGACTAGACTATGACTAGACTATGACTAGACTATGACTAGACTATGACTAGACTATGACTAGACTATGACTAGACTATGACTAGACTATGACTAGACTATGACTAGACTATGACTAGACTATGACTAGACTATGACTAGACTATGACTAGACTATGACTAGACTATGACTAGACTATGACTAGACTATGACTAGACTATGACTAGACTATGACTAGACTATGACTAGACTATGACTAGACTATGACTAGACTATGACTAGACTATGACTAGACTATGACTAGACTATGACTAGACTATGACTAGACTATGACTAGACTATGACTAGACTATGACTAGACTATGACTAGACTATGACTAGACTATGACTAGACTATGACTAGACTATGACTAGACTATGACTAGACTATGACTAGACTATGACTAGACTATGACTAGACTATGACTAGACTATGACTAGACTATGACTAGACTATGACTAGACTATGACTAGACTATGACTAGACTATGACTAGACTATGACTAGACTATGACTAGACTATGACTAGACTATGACTAGACTATGACTAGACTATGACTAGACTATGACTAGACTATGACTAGACTATGACTAGACTATGACTAGACTATGACTAGACTATGACTAGACTATGACTAGACTATGACTAGACTATGACTAGACTATGACTAGACTATGACTAGACTATGACTAGACTATGACTAGACTATGACTAGACTATGACTAGACTATGACTAGACTATGACTAGACTATGACTAGACTATGACTAGACTATGACTAGACTATGACTAGACTATGACTAGACTATGACTAGACTATGACTAGACTATGACTAGACTATGACTAGACTATGACTAGACTATGACTAGACTATGACTAGACTATGACTAGACTATGACTAGACTATGACTAGACTATGACTAGACTATGACTAGACTATGACTAGACTATGACTAGACTATGACTAGACTATGACTAGACTATGACTAGACTATGACTAGACTATGACTGAAACTGATTTAGTGTTATTCTGACTTAATTAAACAAATTACTATATTTGAAATATAGAGAATCACTTTTTATATTTATGTCAATTACTGTTTTCGTTTATCTTTTAGATCCTTTTATCGAATTCTTTACTCCAAATCATCGCAAAGTACTTGAAGAACAAGATAAAGAAATTCGCAAAAGAACTGGCCTTAAAGGAGCCGCTCCTGGTGGGGATGATTGGGTTTATCTCAATACGTATTGTCGTGTACCTGAAAAAATGATTACGGGCTTTTGTCAAAGTACGCAGGAATATTGTCCAGCTAGTCCTCAAGGACCACCAGGGCCTCAAGGTCCAAAAGGCTCCACAGGTCCACCAGGACTTCCGGGTATACCCGGTCCTAAGGGCAATAGAGGAGACGTGGGATTACCAGGACCACCTGGTGTAGATGGTGCCATAGGTCCTTTAGGACCTAGAGGTCCCAAGGGTGATATCGGCGTATCAGGAAGACAGGGATTAGATGGACGTGATGGTGTGCCTGGTGAACCCGGATTAGATGGTGTACCCGGACGTGCTGGCGCTGATGGTATACCCGGCAAGGATGGCATGCCGGGCAGAGATGGAAAAGATGGTCTAAATGGCAAGGACGGTAAAGATGGTTCACCAGGTCCCAAGGGTTCCCAGGGACCACCTGGTGAAAGAGGACTTAAAGGTATGTACTATAAGTATATGAACAAATTTAGAGCAAATTCAATACATTTTAAGTAATATTCCCAAGAGTTTATTTTGTTAATGTTTTCCAGCTAGATTTATGATTTCCACTACTTTCTTAAATTGTATTGTTTATTTAAGAAGAAAAAAACTTCAAGTAACCCTCCCTTTTGTAACCACACATACTTCCTCATCGTGTTTGCTTAACCTAGCACGGTTCAATATTAAAATTTCTTATTGGTATAAGAACTAACTTCTTGTGTATTTGCATTTTCTAATGCTGGAGTATTTGCGTACATGTGTAAATGTTTAAGGAATCTATACGGGGAAGTATCGTAATTAAACCTTATGAATTACAATTTAAAGATCGTTGGAAGACATATTGGCATGAAAGAAAATTCAACTATACCCAAATTTCTATATGCATTGTACATCCACTTTAATGTTTGGCGAAAATTCCATATGCTTTGCTGAGGTATATGTCCTGTTTATATTCAATTGTTTATCTAGTAAACATTTGACTAAAGGAAATAAAGAATAAAAGAAATAAAAATAAAACTACTTGAGTTAGTCAAACGCTTTCAATTATAGCCAGCTGTAACGACTTTTGTATGCTTTTTACAAGTATAATCTTCTTCTATATATTATTATACAAAAGAGAAACGTTTTTTTGTTCGTTACTCTTTTACAGTAAAACATAAGCGATTAAAATAAAATACATTTAGTTCGTTCTGCGGAAGAAACTATGGACTACTTATATTAAATCTTAATTTGTTTCAACAGTTTAAAGTGGTTCACATAAGATTTTGCTCACAAATCTAAAATATATTTCAGATCTTTTTCTGGATGTTACGCCCCTATTTACGCCCACTTTCTGTACTAACCTCTATATAAAACGGAAAATCTTCTCCCGGATGCCTTATGAATTGTCTACGAATTAATGTTTGAATTTAACATACTTAAATATTTGTAGAGCACATAAAAAGAAAACAAAGTCATACTACACGCTCTTTGCTTTCACAAATACCCATCATATCTACCAACACATTATTGCTGTTAAAAAAAAGAATATAAAAAAATAAACTTTTTCTCGTCATTATTTTTTCACTTCAATTACAATTAAGATTGAAATTTTCTTTAATGTTGTTGCATCTTTTTCTCTCAAAGTTATTTTTTTTACCAGGAAAATTCTTTTGTTGTTTTTCAAGTTTTGTTTTTTCAAGTTGATGGATCGTGATTAATAGTGGCATGATTAATGGTAAAAGCCAATGTGGTTAAGATTATAAATGAATTTTGTTACATTTATGGCCTTTTTATGGAGAAAACCCGGGAATTCATTGAAAATATTTGTTATACAAACAAAACAAAAAAAGAAAAAAATATAAATATAAATAAAAGGAGAACAATAATGAACGGAAAATGAAAAACGGAAAAATGTTAACAAACTGTTTGTTTTTTGTTATAAATATAAAGTTTGCAAGAGTTTTTTTTATTATTTTATTATTATTTTGTTTGTTTTTCCTCAGGCATTGCAGGCCCCAGAGGTAGGCCAGGAAAATCTGGAACAAATGGAACTCCCGGTATACCTGGTGTAAATGCTTACAAAGTGCAAGCGAAAAATGGAACTTTCTTAAGTGATCTGTTGATACCACCATCCATAGCGGGTAAGTGACTGTATATATATTTTGCAGAGAATGACATAAAATTTTAAACACAAAAAGGACAAGCTCTGTTGAAAATGGTAAGAATCGTTCCATTATTGCTCCCAGTCCCGAACACAAATTTCTTCCCGAAATATGGCTCTATGGTATTTAAATACCGAGATGTGGCTTGTGGCTTATTCGCATAGAACTGCGACTTAAGAAAACCCCACTAGAAACAAGTAAGAGAGCTATATTCGGCTGTGCCGAATCTTATATACCCTTCACCAAATTATACTTTAAAATAAAATTAAAAAAAAATTATTTTTTTTTTAATTTTTTAAATTTTTTTTTAAGTTTATTCCAATTTAAAAAAAAAAATATTTTTTTAATTAGTGAAAAAAATTAATGACAAAAAAAAGTTTTTGTGAAAAAAAAATTCGGGTTAAAAAATATTTTTCACGATTTTGACCTATTGTAGCCTAATATACATCGTTGCAATGGACTTTGAAATATCTATCATTAGATATCCATATTGTCCATATTTGTGACTTAGTAATCGAGATCTAGATTAAAAATAGGCCAAAAATAGAGGTTGTCTCGGATTTTTGCTCATATCTCCGTTATTTATGGACGGATTTTGCTGATTTTAAATAGGAAACTTCTCGAAAGCATGTCTGACAGAATTATTGAAGATTTAGATCCCGAAGATATCTGGAGTCTTCAGAAAATTGATTTCAACAGACAGATTGACAGACAGACAGACGGACATGGCTTAATCGTCTCCGCTATCTATAAGGATCCAGAATATATATACTTAATAGGGTCGGAATATTATATTGTGGAAATTACAAACGGAATGATAAATTTATATATATCCTTCTCACGAAGGAGAAGAGTATAAAAAGATGAACGGAACCAAATCATACGATCTCGGTGGCACATTCACATTACATCCCCGTAAGAAGACCATGCCCTCAAATTGCTCTTGCAAAATGTCCAATGTGGCACGTTGCGCTGTTCTGTTAATACTACATGTCGTTGGTGTGAATATCATCCAATTCAGGCTAAAAGAAGTAGTTAATTATCAGCGTACAGCTATCGTCGTTGACGGTAATGGCCTGCCCAAAGTCGTTCTCAAAGAAATATGGACCGATGTCGCCGCCAGCCCAAAATCCATACCAAACCATGACTTTTACGGGATGCATTGGCCGATCTTGAATCTCATGTGGATTAGTTTCGTCCCAAATTCAACAATTTTGTAAAATGGCGAAGCATCCGGAACGTTGGCCGAATAGAACACCCATTTTGACAAAATGATTTTATCATTTACACCTGCTATGGAACGCAATATCCATCCATGGTGATTTGGCAATACAAACTGAATAAATAACAGCCAATTCGATAGATGTAGCTTCAACAGTATGGCGGCTATCAACTGTTAAAGTTCGAAAGTTCCTAACTAACTAATCAAATCGGGGTTACCAAATGTTTTTATACAAAATTCAAAACTATCGGTGGCGGTATAATATTGGTGGTCGGTGTATAAGATTCGATACAGCCTAATACTTATAATAGTCTTACTTGTTTTCAATTAATTTTGTAAATGATTAAAAGCAAAACAAAATCCACTGAATGCAGAAGAAATATTTTCATTTGATTTGAATTGACAATAATTTTGCCATTTGAAGGATGAATTTCTAATAAAAGCCTTTGAAGAAAGCTAAAGAATTGGTTTAGTTTGGAATGGTGTTGTGGAATGAATAGCAGACATTTTTAATTCTGAATTTAAATTTTAATGAATTGAATTAATTAATTCTAGGCTCTATTGTTTCTTATAAAGAGTTTTAAATAATAATACTGTCATTAAAAAACAGTTATCATTTAAATAAAACATCGTTCTCACTTTAATTGGTACGAATACACAGCGATTATTACCCTTAATGAAAAAATTCTGAGTCAGTTCTTTCAATGATTAAATATTAAAAGCTTTTACTGCCGCATTAAAAATCACTTACCTTTTTAAGCGCTTCACAATACCCTCCATTAGCCGTGTTGCAAGAGTAAACACAAAATAATCAAAGTCATGGTCATTCTTCGTATATTGGGTAGAAATACATGTGTGTTTAAATGGCAAAGGCCATGACCGATACATGGATGTGTTTTTTTTTTTTTTTTTTTTGTGAAATCACTCATGGTCATAAATTGAAATTAATAAATACCTTTAATACAAAAAAAAAAAAAAACATTCACAGTAAGCACACAACCTCATACGTAATCTTATACAGGACATACGTATATACATATAGTTTTTTCATCTTCCTTTTCCGTTTCCTCATACCATACATGACTGTTATTTTAATACTTTTTTTCTGTATTTTTTTTAACTTGTTCTTATTCCAGATACAAATGCTCCATACATACAACGAACTTTAATTGTGGAAGAAGGAAAAACATTAAATTTAAGCTGTGCCGCCACCGGTAATCCAATGCCTCATGTTGAATGGCGACGGGATGACGGTCGTACAATTAATGTACTTGGAGTTGAAAGTAAGTAAAATGGAGCAGAAACTGAAATACAATAAAATGAAATGCAAAATATAAAAAAAAAATAAAAAATAATCCACCATTATTTACATATAAGTCGTGGATTTATGTGTATGAAATATTTTCAAGATTTATATGTGTGCGCTAAAGATTATTCAAGCTGTCCTTGATTTTTATTAAATATTATTTTTTTTTTGCATTTCCTTCCATAAAACTTAGTGTCATCCGTAAGTGGTCAGTATCTGAAATTTACCAATATAACGAGAAATCAAATGGCTGCCTACACTTGCTATGCGGATAATGGTTTAGCACCGGTCGCAAATGCAACATTTTTACTGGAAGTGCAATGTAAGTATGCCATAAAAAACAGATGAGGTTAAGAAAATAGCAGAAGTAAATAGTCATAGTGTAGTCCATAGTACAGTGTATTCCATAGTCTAGTCTAGTCGATAGTGTAGTCCATAGTCCAATCCATAGTCTAGTACATAGTCTAGTCCATAGTCTAGTCCATAGTCTAGTACATAGTCTAGTCCATAGTCTAGTCCATAGTCTAGTCCATAGTCTAGTCCTTGATCTAGTGCAAAGTCTAATCCATAGTGTAGTCCATAGTTTAGTCCATAGCCTATTCCATAGTTTAGTCCATAATCTAGTCCATAGTCTAGTCCATTGTCTAGTCCATAGTCTAGTCCATAGTCTAGTCCATCGTCTAGTCCAAAATCTAGTCCATAGTCTAGTCCATAGTCCAATACATAGTCTAGTCTAGAGTTTCCAATTCGGTTTTAACCGAAACCGAAACCGAAACCGCGGTTTTTCAAGGCCTAAAACCGAAACCGACAATTATTCTTCGGTTTTCACTTTTAATCTATTTTCACTAGAAAAATTCAAAATTTAGAAATGAGAAACAAACTTTTTCATCCAATTATTCATCCAATATCTCTGAACACAGATCGGTAACAATATCTTAAGATTTGTTTAAATTGTATTACAATAATTGCTTCAGATAATGTAGCAGGCTACCTTTCGCAGGCTAAATAGTGCAAAATTTTTGTAACAAAGTCTTAGTTATTTTCAAATATCCGATAAAAGTATGGAGTACTAGCTGAAGGTGCGCTTCGCCACCTCAATTGGAATATAGAAATAGTACTATTCACTCTCCCTTTGTAAATTAATACTAATTCAGGAAAATATGTCTCTAGTTTCATGTTTATTGATTCATTGTAACGTGGATTGTAGATCATTCTAGACGTATTATTATAATAAAAACAGTACCATAAAGACCCACATTTTGTATTCCTACTCAGCATCATGAATGTTTAGTTTCATATTTCTGTGTCCATTATTATAGAAAATACAAAAAAAGGTAATACTATAATCACCTTTCGTGAATTCTAACTCAATCAGAATCGTTTGTGCCTAATTTTAAGGTTTATTATTATAAAATATTCAAAAATTACCTTTACAATAAAGATAATATAGGAACTGCTAAACAAATTTCAAGGTCAAATTTGTTTAGCAATTCCTATATTATCAACTGATTTAATAGTTAATAAATTATCACAAAACCGAACCGAAACCGATCGGTTTTCAATTTTTTAAAACCGAAACCGCGGTTTTGAAATTCTTCGGTATTTTTGGAAACTCTAGTCTAGTCCATAGTCTAGTCCATAGTCAAGTCCATAGTCTAGTTCAATGTCTAGGCCATAGTCTAGTTCATAGTCTAGTCCATAGTCTAGCCCAAAGGATAGTGCATAAGATAGTGCATAATCTATTCCATAGTCTAGTCCTAGTCTAGTCCTAGTCTAGTCCTAGTCTAGTCCTAGTCTAGTCCTAGTCTAGTCCCAGTCTAGTCCTAGTCTAGTCCTAGTCTAGTCCTAGTCTAGTCCTAGTCTAGTCCTAGTCTAGTCCTAGTCTAGTCGTAGTCTAGTCGTAGTCTAGTCGTAGTCTAGTCGTAGTCTAGTCGTAGTCTAGTCGTAGTCTAGTCGTAGTCTAGTCGTAGTCTAGTCGTAGTCTAGTCGTAGTCTAGTCGTAGTCTAGTCGTAGTCTAGTCGTAGTCTAGTCGTAGTCTAGTCGTAGTCTAGTCGTAGTCTAGTCGTAGTCTAGTCGTAGTCTAGTCGTAGTCTAGTCGTAGTCTAGTCGTAGTCTAGTCGTAGTCTAGTCGTAGTCTAATCCTAGTCTAGTCTAGTCCTAGTCTAGTCCAGTCTAGTCCAGTCTAGTCTAGTCTAGTCCTAGTCTAGTCCTAGTCTAGTCCTAGTCTAGTCCTAGTCTAGTCCTAGTCTAGTCCTAGTCTAGTCCTAGTCTAGTCCTAGTCTAGTCCTAGTCTAGTCCTAGTCTAGTCCTAGTCTAGTCCTAGTCTAGTCCTAGTCTAGTCCTAGTCTAGTCCTAGTCTAGTCCTAGTCTAGTCCTAGTCTAGTCCTAGTCTAGTCCTAGTCTAGTCCTAGTCTAGTCCTAGTCTAGTCCTAGTCTAGTCCTAGTCTAGTCCTAGTCTAGTCCTAGTCTAGTCCTAGTCTAGTCCTAGTCTAGTCTAGTCCAGTCTAGTCCAGTCTAGTCTAGTCCTAGTCTAGTCCTAGTCTAGTCCTAGTCTAGTCCTAGTCTAGTCCTAGTCTAGTCCTAGTCTAGTCCTAGTCTAGTCCTAGTCTAGTCCTAGTCTAGTCCTAGTCTAGTCCTAGTCTAGTCCTAGTCTAGTCCTAGTCTAGTCCTAGTCTAGTCCTAGTCTAGTCCTAGTCTAGTCCTAGTCTAGTCCTAGTCTAGTCCTAGTCTAGTCCTAG
Source organism: Calliphora vomitoria (assembly GCA_942486065.2). Classification (NCBI taxonomy): domain Eukaryota; kingdom Metazoa; phylum Arthropoda; class Insecta; order Diptera; family Calliphoridae; genus Calliphora; species Calliphora vomitoria. The sequence continues at coordinate 96,493,989 of OW818033.2, forward strand.
TCTAGTCCTAGTCTAGTCCTAGTCTAGTCCTAGTCTAGTCCTAGTCTAGTCCTAGTCTAGTCCTAGTCTAGTCCTAGTCTAGTCCTAGTCTAGTCCTAGTCTAGTCCTAGTCTAGTCCTAGTCTAGTCCTAGTCTAGTCCTAGTCTAGTCCTAGTCTAGTCCTAGTCTAATCCATAGTCTAGTCCATAGTCTAGTCCTAGTCTAGTCCTTAATCTAGTCCAAAGTCTAGTTCATAGCCTAGTCCATAGTCTAGTCCATAGTCTTGTCCATAGTCTTGTCCATAGTCTAGTCCCTAGTCTATTCCATAGTTTAGTCGATATTCAAGTCCATAGTCTAGTTCAAAGTCTAGTCCATATTCAAGTCCATAGTCTAGTTCAAAGTCTAGTTCATAGTCTATTCCATAGTTTAGTCCATAGTCCAGCTCATAGTCTAATTATCAAAATCTGCTATTTTTGTATCCATATTTATTCAGCAAATGCCGCACAATAACTTTATTTATTCATTTTATGCATTTAACAATTTCACAGTTGCACCCATGATATCCGTCTACCGTCAAATGATTTATGCTGAATACGGTCGTACTGCTACATTGGAGTGCATGGTGGAGGCGTTCCCAGAGGCCATTCGTTATTGGGAGCGAGCTTACGATGGTAAAATTTTAGACCCCGGAGAAAAATATCGCATTGAAACATATCCCGATGGGTAAGCAATGCAACCTATTCAAATCTATATATAGAATATTCAAATATATATATATTTTTTTTGCCATTTAAAGCTTTAAGACAACAATGCGTTTAACAATCAGCAATTTGCGTAAAGATGATTTTGGTTATTATCATTGTGTTGCCCGTAACGAATTAAATGCTACAATGGTTAATTTCGAAATAGCACGTAAGTTTATCAGATATATGTACATTTGCTAATGATGATTGATAAATTTAAATGACACATATGAACACATGAATGCATTTACACTCATCTGCATTCATACTACTACATATAACCACTATGAAGTGTTTGGAGGTGCGCAACACCTCATTTCAAATTACAATTGATGTCACTGACAATTACCGGAGGGCTTTTAATGAACATTTTCATTTATAATTGGAATAATTTCTTTTGTTTTCTCTTTATGTTATTTTAGCACAAGATCCAAATAGTGAAACACCCTACGTGGGCAAGGAGATAAAGGTTTATGGCCAAAGACCACCAGAGGCTGAATGCCCAGTATGTGAAACATGTCCAGATCCAAGGTGAGTAGATGATTGATTCATATTGAATAGTTTTAACAAAAATGTTTCTAAATATAGGTTTTGATTTAATAAATCTTAGCTTTTAGGTTTTTTATACAAACTTTCCGTTTGCTTATTGCTTTAATAAAAGCATATTACAAAGAAAAGCTAAATATGTAGTTATGGTTAATTTACCACACCATTTCCTTTTGTGATCCACTACTAATCAAGAATCAAGCATCAGCATTTATCATGTTTTATTTTTTGCAGTAATTTCTGTTTCATTCGATATTGTTTTTTTTTATTCTATTGTAAGGAATATCTTTTGTATTCATTTGCAGTTTATATCAATGTAAGGATTCGATTAATTCCAATTTCGAAATTCAACCAACTGGAAATTATAGTTATCCTGGCTTACCAAAACGCAAAAAGAGTAAGTATTTTTAATTTTTGTTTTCTTTTTACCAGCAATAATAAAAACTCATTGAATAGTTACTCACTCATACAACATCTATTGTACATACTACATACTTATACACACATAAACTTGTATAGTCATGTGAATGTACATATTGACTTCTTAAATAGTAGAATATGGTCGAAAAGTTTGCCATTGAAATGCTATTCTAACAGAGCTTTAAAATGTTGAGTTTTTAGAGGAACATTTAAGAAATCTGGATTTAAAAATAATAATTTACTAAAAAGTAAATTGTGGTGTTAATTTTACCCGTACATGAAAACTTGATAGTTAGCTTATGGATACTCCAAGATAATGTATGGGACTAAAAATAATATAATATGTCTCTAAAGATTTTGTATTCTCAGTATTGGAAGAATCATATTAATCGGTTCATAATTGCCAATATATGTATATTATACATGAAAGCTTTACTAAAATCGGAAAACGTTAACCCTTAAACCGTAAAGGTCAAAGGTAATATTTTTCAATATTTGGAATTTCTAATGTAAAGATACCGAAATGTTATATATTTTTGGGACGATTTTCATGAAACTTGAGAATAATATAACATAAAGTCCAGCATTTACAATAATAGCACAAAAATGCAAATTAACCCTTAATAGGACTTGGGGTACAAATGACCCTCAACTTTCAAAATCACGAAAACCACAATCAAAATGTTTGACCCCAAAAGCTTTTAAGGGTTAATTTACATTTTTGTACTGTTATTATATATTTTAAACCTTAAGGTGTACTTTTCGCATGTTTCATTAAAATTGGTCGAAAAATATTTCGCTATCTTTCGTTTAGAAATTCCAAATATTGCAAATTTGAGTAAAACTTTCAGAGTATATTTAAAATTATCTGAACTATAAGATTCTGTATAGGTTTTACTTCAAATTCGTAACAGTAAGAAAATTGCTCTCATTCGCCAAAATATGGCCAAAAAAATATTTTTCCCGAAAATCACAAAATTTAAATCGTAGGTACGGAAAAACTGTAACAGGTATAGACATAATTTTTTCATATCTTTATTCTCTATTATGATCTCAATAAATTCAAATGTGATGATAAAAAAATTCTGAAATTTGTTTAACAAAATTTTTGAAAAATTTGAAAATGGAGATTCTAAACTGCCGTTAAAAACAATAAATTTGTTTGGCCATTCCTACAAAGACAAAAACTCATACAAAAGTAAAAACGGATATATTTTAAGTAAAAATTAGCTTTTATTTTAATATTTCTTAAAATATGTTCATTTTGTTCCTACATTTCATGTTCAAGTGGCCGGAGACACATTAATGGTCTGGGCAATTCTTAATAACTTTAAAATTTTTTAATAAATTTTTATCTTTTATATCTTATTACAATGAAAATTACGTACACATTTCGATTCTTTTGCATTCGAGTGCAAAAATAATTATTAAATAATTTTTAAAAAAACTGAAGAATTTTAATTTTTTGAGAATTTTAGCGATAATACAGTTTGTGGATCAATTTGACCCAAAGCAGATATGGGTTTAATTACAAACATATTTTGTTTATTGTAATATTCATTAATATTAATAAATCTACATATTTCTGTAACATAATGCAGAAAATTAAGGAGTTTCACAAATCTATTTCATATAAATACTAAAATTTTGCATATGTCTGACCTTTGAGCTCGTTGCGCGTCTCGAAATCGTTATCCAATTTGACTCAAATTTTCAGCACTTAACTCTTAGACCTAGTGTCACAATATTCCACGCGGCACCCTTCAAAATTCGAACAAAAATTTTTTTCCATACAACTGATTGTCACTCTAATGTATAGCAAAAGCTGGTATTTCAGGTCTAGTGAACATTTTTATTGTTTTATCTCAAATAAAGTCTATGGTTTTTATAGAAAACGTGTATCTGGTGAAAATTAAAAAGGCACCAAACATGTACATTTTTGATACTAACACATATTTAGAGTTAGGTAGTTTTCAATAACACATGTTTAGAGAGGTACTGCTGTCAAAGAGTCGGACTACTTGTTACACTTTTGTTGTGAGTATAAAACGAGAAGCCTACATTCGCTTTTGCAATTATGTTTGTCTATCGGATACTAAGTTCCGTACATAGACAGTATATATCAAACGAAAGGTATTTCGAAGGCCTCTCCAACAAAGTTCTTAGCAAGACATTTTACTTTTTGAGCATCCCACTATGCGACCAAAAAGCTCATAAAGGAAAAGAACTCAGCTTTCTTTTGAGCAACAAAAATATTAAACAAGTAAGAGAGCTATATTCGGCTGTGCCGAATCTTATATACCCTTCACCAAATTATACTTTAAAATAAAATTAAAAATTATTTTTTTTTTATTTTTTAACAATTTTTTTTTGAAATTGTTTTCCAATTTTTATAAAAAAAAAAAAATTTTTTAATTTATTAGTGAAAAAAATTTATGACAAAAAAATGTTTTTTGTGAAAAAAATTCGGATTAAAAAATATTTTTCCCGATTTTGACCCATTGTAGGTCCATTGTTACAATGAACTTTGAAATATCTATCATTATATATCCATATTGTCTATATTTATGACTTATTAATCGAGATATAGATCAAAAATAGGCCAAAAATAGAGGTTGTCTCTGATTTTTGCTCATATCTCCGTTATTTATGGACGGATTTTGCTGATTTTAAATAGGAAACTTCTTGAAAGCATGTCTGTCAGAAGTAATGAAGATTTGAATCCCGAAGATATCTGGGGTCTTCAGAAAATTGATTTCAACAGACAGATAGACAGACAAACATTATTTTTAATACTTTTTCTCGAAAGATTGAAGAAATTGCTATCTAAACTATTTGAGAGAAATTTTGATAAGAACAATAGGTAATAAGTTACATGGATGAGAAAAAACACCAATTTCAGCCGAAATGTCAAACTTTGACCCTCTAACTTAGAGAGTTCTTGACCGATCTTATTGAAAAGTTGCGTCTAAATTACTATCTAATTGGATAGTAGCTTATACGCTATCATCCCGATCGGAAGACATAGGTTTCAAAAGTTGGTTCACTTGACATAAAATCTCCCAAATACCAGCACGATTTTTAAATGTTTGTTATTTTTGTGTCACCATAATAAAAAAATATGTTTTTTGCAAGGATTAAACATCCTTTTGGTTGTAGTGTAATTTTATATCTCATCATAACTTCTGCAAAAAAACTTTAAAAAAACAATTTTGACTATATTCAAATCACACATGCCCAAAGATGGGCAATATATATTAGCGGTATTCACAATCTACTGCATTTGTATTGCAAATTCATGCAATGGTGTATTTCTTTATATTTTGTTAGTGTAAAGTAAAAATGCAATGCATTTAAGTACAATGATGCTAGACCATTTGCATAAGATTGTGAACTCCGCTATTTATTATGTGACATATCGAAATATACTTGTTATTATTTTAAATTTCCAAAAAATCAAGAAAATTTTTCTCCAGAGTCTTTGATTATTTTCTATAGAGCAAATTACTCTAAGTTTCAATGTGAAAAATTTCTCAAACTGAATCTGTGACACATTTCTATATAGTAAATTTCTTTCACAGAATCGATGATTCCTGTCACATAATCTGTGATCATTTTCTATAAAGAAAATTTCTCTCACAGAATCTCTGACCATTTTTCTTTTCTTCACAGCATCTGAGATACCTCTCTATAGAGAAAATGTCTAGCACAGAGTCTTTGATAGTTTTCTATACGGCGAATTTTACTCACAGAGTCTATGATAATTTTATATACGGAAAATTTCTCTCACTAATTTTGTATAGAGAAAATTTCTGTCACAGAATCTGTGATAATGTTTCTTGTATCTAATTTCTCTCAAAGAATCTGTGAATTATCCAGAAAATTTCTTTCTGGATCAATGTTATGGACATAAAATATGAAAAAAAGAATCCATACTGTTAAAGTACTTCTGGCTATAAAGATTGTTATTGTATGTGTGGGGGTTATGATGACATAAAATACAGAAAAGTTTTAATTGAATCGTAAGCCTACTGTAAGAATAACCAAAGCCCCTTAAACACTAGCAATGATTGCAAATATACAGCCATGCCACATCCTGCTAATTAGATTTAGTGATTATATATTGTACTCTACACTAACTCCAGCTACCCCTACCCTCATAGACTTTATCTTTCTCTCTCTGCCAGAGTTATGAATTGTTTCTTGTTTTAAAGTATGTATGTTGTTGTTCATTGTCTTGTTTCTGTCTAGGTTGCATTTTATATGCTGTGGGCAAACCCGTCTTCCATAAATATGTTGATGAATTGCATGGTTCATGGCTTAAGGATCCAGCTGCCAAGGAAACGGACCGTGAGAAAACTTTTATAACCAAAGAAAAGGATAATAAACTTCTGTATGAATACACATCCAAAGTGGCGTATCGTATGAATGATGTGCCACGTAAGCAATATGATTTGGGCATGGGCTTCCAAGTGAGTATTTAATTTTGTAATTTCTTTTATTATGGCGAATATTTATTTTCAGTCGCAATAATAAAGGCTTTAAGAGATTTTTTAAGTATGTTTTTGTTAGATTTAAATTTAATATTTTTTTATATTCTTTTTTTTAATTTCTAGGGAAATGCTCATGTCGTGTATAATGGCTCATTCTATTACAATCAATACAATTCGGATTATGTGGTAAAATTAGATTTGTCTACGGGTAAAAGAATTTGTAAGTAAATGTAATACATCTTTTGACAAAACATTACTAAGTACTAAATAAAGATATTTTGTCGGTATTTTTGTTTGATGTGTAGATACAGTGGTTTTTCTAAAATAAAATTTGATAAAAAAAAGTGTTGAAGTGAACACATTTAACAAATGGGAGAATTCATCTCAAAACGGACAGAAAACAGCAGTTTTCGAATTTCTCAGTTCCCAATTTACCGAAATTTTTGGAGATTTAGGCATTTGAATTTTACAGCAAAATAATTGAACTTTTTGGACCGGAAAGGGTCTCAGTCATAAAGTCTTTGATTTCATAATCACTGGTAAATTTCGGATATGACAAATCCGACTGCTATCCGCTTTTGGATGGATCAGTGCAAATCTGAAACAAATCCCAGAGAAATTATTAGATTTCTCAGCTGACAACTCAATATTTAATTGGCTTAAACTTAATTCTTATAAAATCTATTTAATCCATTACTAATATAACAGTAATTACTTAAAATCACTTAAAAACAAAATCCTAACAAAGTTTCAAACCTCAACCTTCAAGTCAATTCAATGGAAACCACAGTACTACACAGCACTTCTATACATACAAAACAAAATCTTATTTGCCACTTACATGGAAAAATAGTTTTTCCAAAAAAATGAAAACGTAACTAAATCAAAGTATCTACTCTTCATTAATTGCAGCAACACAATTGCCGAATGCTGGAATTGCATCTGGTAATAAATTGTACTCGACAAAATACAACTACATGGATTTTAATGTGGATGAGGTTGGTTTGTGGGTAATTTACAGCACTTACGATTCCAACAATACTCTAGTGGCAAAGGTAAAAATAAAGCAACTCAAATACAAACACACATACACATACAGTGAATGACAATACAATGAAAACTTTATATCATTACCTTAATTTAGAAAGGCCCTAACTCCTGTTTTTTTAAGTCAAGATTTTTTGGCAAAATATGATATATGACCATTTATAGAAATAAACGAAAATCTGGGCTTACAAAAAAACACCAGTTAGGGCCTTTCTATATTAAGGTAACGATATGTACCTTAATTTCAGTTTTCAAAAATATATATTTCTAAGATAACTTAAAATTTACTAGATTTTCTATTAAAATATAGTAAATTTCAGCGTTTCTAAGCATTGAAGTTTAACAAAAATACTTTTATAGAATATGGTTGAACTTCTTAGCATTGACAAAACAATGGAAACTTTTAAACTTCTACACGAAAAAAGAATAAAACAAAAATAATATTTAAGAAAAGCTTTTTAACAAATTTTTCATTATTTTTTTTATATTGTTATATTTTTGTAATTTTTGTCGCACAATAAGTTTTCTAAATATTTAGTAAAAATAGACAAAATTTAAAAACCAAAATAATACTTAAACGATTTAATACTGGATTGAATCATATGTAAGCTATCTGTAATAAATATTCAATTAAAAAACCAGCAGTTTAAAAAAACTCAACAATTGAAAAGAAGACCACGTAAAACTACTCCAAGACAAGCTAATTAAATAGCTGGAAAGTTTAAGAAATTCGAAAAACTGACTCCACTCAAAAATTGGAAATTAGTTCTCAAACTGTTAATCACAGAGAAAATAAGGCTGGTCTTTGTAGCTCTCGACCAGTAAAAACCCTCTTATTTATAACAAGTAAGAGTGCTATATTCGGCTGTGCCGAATCTTAGATACTCTTCACCAAATTATACTTTAAAATAAAAATTTTAAATATTAAAAAAAATTTTTTTTTAAAGTTTCAAACATTTTTTTTAATTTTTTAGCGAAAAAAATTTAATGAGAAAAAAATTTTTTTTTATATTTTTTTTCTTAAAAATTATTGTTTTTTTAAAAAAAAAAAATTAAATTTATATAATTTAAAAAAAACAATTTTTTTTGGTGAAAAAAATTCGGGGTAAAAAATATTTTTACCGATTTTGACCCATTGTAGGTCCGACTTCTTTGGTCTTATACACGCCATTGCAAAGGTCTATATTAATAACTTAGTAATCAAGATATATATCAAAAATAAAAAATATAGAAATTACAAACGGAATGACAAACTTATAAAGGGTTTTCCATCAAGAGGTGTTATTTTGAATCTCCCGGTATTTCGGTAGCTGTCACTTTTGAAGGTTTTATTCATTGACATTTGACAAGTAGAAACTTCGCCATTACTAAAAATGAAACGATACATGCTTCAACAACGCTTTGAAATTATTAAAATTCACTACAAAAATGGTGAAAATCTTGCAGTCACAGTTCGCAAAACTAAAGCATTTTTGGTTAATGTTGTCATACTAATAAACAATGTTAATAACAGCGTGTTATCAACATTGTTGATAAGCAAAAGTTTCTACTGATAAAAATGTTTATAAACATGCTGAATGTTGCAAGCAGCCGTTACAGACCGTTAAATTTAAATTGATAATGCAATTTCATAACAATATTATGACTAAAAACAAATTTTGATGAATGTTTTCTATACCCTTCTCACATATTGAGTTTAGTAATTTCTACAATATTTGTTTAGACCCTATGTGGTATATTCTAAATTTAGTAGTTCGATTTAGCATGTTTGGCTAGAAAACCTATGGAAAATATAGATCGCAAAACACATACTCAACAATATACCACAAAGGATGCTTTACCGGATGCGGTTATAAGGCAATGGTACAATATTTCAAATGAGAAGATTGATTCATTAATTAGCTCAATGTATCATTACTGTGAAGCAGTAATAAAAACAAGGGCTATCCAACAAAATAATTAGTAACTAATAGGGCCTGATAATTTTTGGAAAAATGAAATCAAAGTTTTCATTGTTTTGTCATTTTTAAAGATTTAATTAATTATGCTCTTATTTTTTTATAATAAAAATTTCTTATGATTTTTTTGTATTTTATTCTATTAATTGAATATTTTTTAAAGTTTCTATTGTATTGTCCCACCACTGTATATAAAACAACATCAACAAAATATCTACTTTAATACCTTTAAAAACATACACACACAGGCACTCATCACTTATACTAACATTGTGGAAATGTCCCAGCAGTTCTGGGTGACTATCCCAAACTAATGGTTTAGCTATCATTTAGAGTAGCCACTGGTTACATATTTTGTATTAAGTATATACTATAGACCCTATATAGATTTCAAAGATAGCTGATAGCTGGTGTAAATTAGTTAACGCATGGAATTGGTTACATAGAGCCAGTTACCTTACTAGTTACCTAACTAATTGCTTTAAAATCATATACACATTTACAGCTTTACTACAATAATTGTAGTATATAAAATATCAAATATATAAACATTAAAAATCGACTTTCACTTTTGTTTACTAAGGGTTAATCAAATATGATTGACTGGCTCTTGTTAGATAATATTAATTATGGGTAAAGAAGCTAGTCCTTAAATAGAAATATACTAAGACTTTTGAAATTACTATAAATTGACCTAACAAGGGAGAGTGAAATGATAATATGTTATAAGTGAATAGAATGTATTATTCTTAAAGTACTACACTTCAGATTACAAAGGCACACTAATGCCCGTAATTTCAACAAATATATATCTATCAGTGCTTAGTTACTTATGGAGTAAAACTATTTGGTAATTTTTACTCGTATATATTGATTTGAAATTAATGTCAAACTATCTATTAGGTAAACTAATCTGCTGGGTATTTTACACCATAGATATTTATTTGTTGAAATTATATTCATAAGTGACAAGTGACTCTCCAATTGATTACTGCTGGTGGGTAAAATAACCAATTTCTAAAGAGCAAGTGACTACACTCTAGATTATTTAGGGACACTAAAGTGACAACTGACTTCACGCTAGATTACCTGGGATGTATAAAGTAACCAATTGACTTATTTCTGCACTACAAAGAACACATACGTCTCAAATGACCCAAAATATATAAATTAGAGTCAGTGAAGTCATCAGACATTAATGAAAATTACTGGATACATTGACTACTTGTAAATCTGCTGGGGTATTTCAATGCTATAGAATTGTTAAATGTTCAATAGTATTTAACATCTGTTTGTGCTGCAGAGTACACACCTAGAAACACTTAATTTACTACTGAAATCTGTACAAATGATGTTGCATGTTCAAAACTTGAAAAGTGTTTGTACGCCTGATGTAGAAGTTTTCCCCTGTGTATTTGAAATTTAAAATTCATTTGATATTGCTGACTTAAACCAAATTTACTTTATATTTTCTTTTTGTATGTTTTTTGTTTGAATACTTACATTTAGTATGAATGTTAATATCTATTTATACAAAATCATTATTATGCTGAAATAATATTAAAGGTCCCTTTACAAACAATTGTTAACTGAAGAGTTTGATAAAGATTATGTATCCCTGCATTGGTAGGGAAAATTCAACTTTAGTTGGACAGAAAATTGGTATTTTCGGATTTGCTATTTCATTTACCACAGATATATAGTCAAAGTGACCATGGAATCATAGAATTTTAGACTAAAGATAGACATAAATATCAAACAAGTACGAGTTATATATTCGGCTATACCCAATCATATGTAACCTTCACCTTAGTTAGCAAAAATAGTTTTTTAATGGAAAAAATTTTAGTAAAAAAAAAAATTAAAAAATTTAAAAAATTTTTTGGATGGAAAAGTGGAAAAATGTAAATTTTTTTAGAAAAAACACTCAAGAAAAAGAATGCTTTTTTAACAAACTATAAACAAGTGTATTTCAGACATGTAAAATCGTCATTCAAGGTCTCTCGGCTTCAATTCGTATGGTATCCAATTTCCCTGCTGTTGAATGATTCCTGCTGCTCGCAGACGTTTTGAAATTGCTGCTCGAGTAGCTCCCAATGATTTTGCAGATCTTTTTGAGTTTGACAATAATCTTCATGGAGTAATGCCTCCAATTCTTGGTTTTCAAACGAAAGGCTGGCCTGGGCGATCTTTGCCTTCCGTGTCACAAAATTCAAACTTTTCGAAGCAAACATAAAACTTTGTTCAATAATTGTAAGAAAAAGTGACGGATATGTGCCCTTCAAAATGACATATAAGTTATTAAAGACAAAAACCGCGTCAATAGATACACCATATGTTGTGAATGCCGCATTTTTAAGTTATACACCCAATAAAACAGAGAAAACTTGTGTTAATAGCGGCTAGCCCATACATGGCCTAACTTGAAGGTCTAATTTTCACACACTCTTCTGGCTATGTCAATAAACAGAAGGATAATCCTCAAGAATTATCGAAACACCATTACATCCAAAAAAAGTCACTCTTTGTTGCGAAACATTGGTTCATATGTCTTCACAAATAATTATAGTCAGAACGTTACTGTCAATGGTAAGCAGTATAGAGAAATGCTTATTAACTTTTTCATGCCTCAGACTTGTGGTTTCAGCAGGATGGTGCCACATGTCACACAGCTCGTGTTACAATCAGAGACCTGCGTCCACTAAATTTCACGCGGCTGAATCCAAAAAAGGTCGGCGGCGGCGGCGGCTACCCGGCTGTCAACCGACTAAAGAATAACTACTCAAATTTCAAATAATTAAAAATTTAAAAGGTGAAATTCTGGAAATTTAATGAAATTACTAAGGAACTTTTATCAAAAACGGCAGCTATTTTCAAGCCGACATAAGCCGAAAAAAATTCGGCGGCGGCGGCTTTGAACATTTGTCGGCGGGTCGGCTAAGCCGGCTTACAGTCGTTCGGCGCAGGTCTCTGGTTACAATCAATTTACTGAGGGAAACATTTAGCGAACGAATAATTTCAAGAAATGGACCTGTTAACTGGCCACCTCGTTCATGTGATTTGACGCCATTATACTATTTTCTGTGATGATATGTAAAGTCTCAAGTCTATGCAATTGACTTGCACTTGGAAGCGAATATTCGACGAGTTATTGTCGATATATCTACTGATTTACTGCGAAGGGAACCTGTGTACCAAGTTTTAACAAATTTAGAACGGATAAGGTCTGATGATTTATCGAAAATTTTAGTTTTCTCCCGAATACATTATGTTTTCATTCAAGTTTGGAGTTAATAAAACCCAACTCAGATTGATGAAAAGCCAACGAATATGGGAAAACCGATCAATTGGTTCCTAAATCGTTGAAGGAAATTTTAAATTAAGACTTAGTGAATATATGCTCTAGATATCTATGAGAAGTATCACCTGTAAAGAAAAGTGGGAGAAAAGTTTAAAATTTGATTTTTGACTTTTGAATATGTTAATCCAGATCCATTGTGCATCTGTAAGCAAAAACTTGCATGTTGTATGTATTTACTATGATGCTTAATTCAATTTAATAAATTTTCTTTACATCTACTTTTTGCTTGATTGCATTCCTTTTCTTAACACAAATTGTAGTCTGTAATTCTCCTTGGACCAATATATTACATCAGCTCCACTGTCATTGCTATTATAGAAAATCAGAAGCATAAACACAAAAGTGCAGCATAAATGAATTACCACACTCTTACACAGTTACAAGGACATTGAAAAGAAAGTATTTTCTTATGTGTGAATCTACCCAGAGTTGGTAAATTTATACATTTGTAATATCAAGTAATTTTTTTAAGTCGATAAATACTGGCAAGAATTTAGTGTTCTCTAACGTTATACATATTAAACCTCAGTCGTAAACATCATCTATTTAACTTTAATTGTTGAGAAATATAATTCGAGCTTGTTTTCACACCACACCCACAAATCATATTTCTAGACATATAATGAGTGAGACAGATCATCAGATCTTGTATTGTGTGAGTATAGCACATTATATCAGATGGCATAGCTTTTGAACTCGGTTTTCGTTTTTAATAACATACATATATGTCATTTTTAAGGGTAAATATCTGTAATTTATTCTCACTTAGTTATTGATTGACTATAGTGCTTCGAAAATGACGAATTTTGTGGAAGTGTTGCTTTACATCTTTAATTTGAAACAAAATTGCACCGATTGCTCACCAAAGCTTATGGTGAATGTGCTCCATCGGTTTGAATGTGCGAGAGATGGTTTGTTCGATTAAGAAGTGGTGATATTGACACGGAAGGCAAAGATCGCACAGGCCAGCCAAAAAAGTTTGAAGACCAAGAATTGAAGGCATTACTCCATGAAGATTGTTGTAAAACTCATCAAGAGCTTGCAAAACCTATTCAAGCAGCAATTTCAAAACGTTTCCGAGCAGCAGAACTCATCCAAAAGCGGGGAAATTGGGTACCTTACGAGTTGAAGCTAAAAGAACTTGAAATACGATTGTTCATGTGCGAAATGAAGCTTGAACGCTATAAAAGAAAATCATTTTTGCACCGCAAATTTACTTGCGATGACAAAAGTTCCATTACGATATCCCGTGAGATCGTGAGGACCGGTCAACCAGCTGAATCGGCACCAAAGCCTAATATTCATGGCGCTTGCAAAATCATTGGAAGCTACTCAAGCAGCAATTTAAAAACGTTTCCGAGCAGCAGAATTCATCCAAAAGCAGGGAAATTGGGTACCATAGGAATTGAAGCCGAGAGACCTTGAAATACGATTGTGCATGTCCGAAAGGAAGCTTGATCGCTATAAAAGAAAATCATTTTTGCACCGAATTTTTACTTGCGTTGACAAAAGTTCTATTACGATATCCCGCAACATAAGAGATCGTGAGGACCGGCCAACCAGCTGAATCAACACCAAAGCCTAATATACATGACGCTTGCAAAATCATTTTTAGCTACTCAAGCAGCAATTTAAAAACGTTTCCGAGCAGCAGAATTCATCCTAAAACAGGGAAATTGGGTACCATACGAATTGAAGCCGAGCGTTCAATCTTCATTTCATGTTCGAAATGAAGCTTGAACGCTATAAAATAAAATAATTTTTGCACCGAATCTTTACTTGCGATTATAAATATATGCCGAAGCGTAAGAGATCGTGAAGCCCGTCCAACCAACCGAATCGACACCATAGCCAAATATCCTTGGCGCTAAGGTAATTATCTGTATTTGATGGGAGCAAAAGGGTTCTATCTATGAAATCTGACCAAACCATTACACGAAACCTGTACCGAACGCAACTGATCCGTTTGAAGCCAACATTAGCAGAAAAATTACCAGAATATGAGGCCAGACATGAAACCGTAATATTCCAGACCTTTCCCCGTCCTGCTACTATTGTTCGATCGATTCAAAACGCTCTCTCTGGTATGCGCTTCACTTTGGAACAGAGTATCTGAAAATGGCTTGATTCGTGCTTGACCTCAAAAGATGAGCAGTTCTTTTGGCTCGAAATCCATATGTTGCCAGATTAATGGGAAATGGTCATAGCTAACAATGGTCAATACTTTGAATAAATTTATATTGTACAATATGTTTCCTAATAAAAGCTAAAAATTTTAAAAAATCCCGAATTTTAAAGTCATATAACCAATAAAATGTTCTTTAACGTTTAATAGCAGTTTAAAATCACATTTATCCATATCTGATATTTCCACAATGCATGTATAAAGATTAGGGTGGACACCAAATGAAACTAAACTAAACTGAAAGTCTATATCATTTTAAAATAATATTTCATATGTCATGTTGATGTTTCTTTTTCGATTTTTGTTTCAAAGTAGCAATATGATAGGAAATTCTATTCATGGTATTTTGATGAACCTTTCAAATGATGTCAAAATTGTATATTGTGCCTATAAAACAAATAAAATTAACACATTTTTTTTGGGTCCACCCTAAATATACATTTAAGTTCTATCATACTCATCCTTTACTTTGTAACTTCAGCCCATTTAAAAACACCCTATGCAATATTGTCTCTTAAATTGTATTGCCCCTTTATCTTACTCCCAATTTTCTTTCCAGTTGGATGCGGAAAATCTTAAAGTGCAATATAATTTCAACATTACATTGGATCATCATAAATTTGGTGAGATGTTTATTGTTTGCGGTCATCTGTACGCCATTGATTCGTGTACGGACAAAAACTCACAGATACGTTATGCCGTTGACTTGTATCAGGGTAAATTGCTGAATGTAAATTTACCTTTTACGAATCCATTTAGTAAGACGACCACAGTTGGCTATAATCCTTATACAGTGGTAAGTAAAACACACACACAAAAACAAAAAATCAAATGAAAATACCTAATCCTTAAATAAACAAGTTGATGTTTTAGCTTTAGACTGTCTCATTCTTGCTTGTGTTAGGATGAATGCAGAAATGCGTAAATGTTTTTGTATAACAACATAAGTGTTAGAAAGGCAAATAAAGTTAAAAGTCTGGGCAAATGTTTAAGTTTAAATATGTATACGAACAGTAGGGTGGCACTTATTTTGCACTTTTTGGATATTCAATGCTTCCCAGGTCGAAAGTTGTTATCCGCACCCAGAGAAAAAATATAGTTGTTTTTACAAGTTTTTTAACAATTTTATAGTCACAGTAATTATTTATATGCTTGTGGTAATCATAACATGGTTAAATTACGATTCACATGATTGTGTCAATCATATATATGGTTGCAGTAAACAAGTATATGTTTGCGACAGCCATTTTTATGCTGAATCATATCATAATATGTTGTTCTTAGATTATGATATCCATATGCCGAGAACAACATTATATGGTAAATCCTTCATCATAAAAATGGTTGTCACAAACATATACTTGTTTACTGCAACCATATATATGATTGACACAATCATGTGAATCGTAATTTAACCATATTATGGTTACCACAATGCATTATACCTTTTCCACTATGGTGGTGTAGGGTATAAACATTGCATGCAATTGTCTAACTAACAAAAGAAATTCGAGGCCCAAAAGTAAGCCCTACATTTTAAAAAAAGCGGACCAAGGTATGGCAAAATTTCAATTTTCAAATGCTTATAACTCGAAAATTTTAAGAGATAAATCAGCACACTCAAGCATGTTTTTTCAAGACCTAGCCAAGCGCTTTCCAAAAATATACAAAACTATGAAATCGGATGGGAAACAAAAAAATGGCACGTGTTTAAAAATTTTACATGTCGAAGGTACCCTAATTTGAGCCCTTATAGCGCCGCCCCTGGAGCATTTGTAGGGTCCATTTTAATAAGTTAAACTTGAATACTCCTTGTCATCGCCCATCTCAAATCTTATCCCGATTGGACCAGCCGTTTAGAAATGGCAGATTTATTTCCAAAAAATTTTGATTCCGCCCCACTGTGCACCGTTTGGTGGCATTATCGTACCTTATTTCTTCAAAAATTAAGCCGTAGCTCTCGTTACAGGCACGATCAATGATTTGTTGTTTGAAAATATGGATTACATAGATCCGGGCTAGATGTGGTTTCAACAGCATGGCGCTACGTGCCATACGGTGACCACAACAATCGATTTATTGAAATCAGAATTTTACGATAACTTGAAAGAGACCTGTCAATTGGCCTCCTAGGTCATGCGATTGGACACCTCTCGATTATTTCCTATGGGGCCATGTGAAGTTACTGGTTTATGCTGAAAAACCAGCAATAATTGACTACTTGGAGGCCAGTATTGTTCATGTTATTCGTGACATTCGGCCAGCAATGCTCGAAAAGAGGCCTAATATTGGACGTCCCGAATGAGCTTCACAAATATATACATGTTTACTGTATCCATATATATGGTTGATACAATCATGTGAATCGTAAATTAACCATATTATTGTTACCACAATCATATATATAGTACTGTGACTATAATATTGTTAAAAATGTTGAAATGGTTACAGTAAAACTATTTCTTTTTTCTGCGTGGATATAGATTTTAAACCTTTGGAGCATCGAAAATTCAAAAAGGTGCAAAATAAGGACCACCCTAGTATTCATGTATGTTATATGTAAAATAAGAAAATATTAAACAGATCCATTGACTATGATGTATAGTAAATATTCAATGTGGTGTCAAATATTGGCATACAAATAGCAGTTTAATGTGAAGACTTTTTAACGTACAAAATTTATAGTTATATTGATGTACAGAAAAACACAAAGCCAAATACAAACAATTTATTTAATGCTATTGCCAACTTTTTATTATTATTATTAGTATGTATTTTACTTTTCTTTTGTCACAAATTGCCTTAATACTTTGTAGTATTAAGTGATGTATTATCTGTGGCTACTATTGTTTATTTAAAGTTTAAGGACATGTTACTGTAGATTTAAACATTATTTTATAATAGAACACATAAGATGGATGGTGATGAATGGACTTAATAGATAAATTGGATTCAAACAAATATCTTACATTTAAGTAAATGCATAAATTCTAATTTGTTTTATTAAAACAAAAATAACTCGTCCCTGAATTCAAGTAACAAAACTGAAATAATTGTTATACATTTAGGTCAATTGTTATGATTCTTATAAATTGTTTTTATACCCTACACCACCATGATGGGGAGGGTATTGTGCGTTTAGGCTGATGTTTGTAACGCCCAAAAATATTAGTCTAACACCCACCTTAAAGTATACTAATTGACTCAAAATCACTCAGAGGAGGCAGTATATCGTTGGCGCTGTACACTTAACATCAACTGACTTCTCAGCAACTCGCTTTTACTATTTATATAAACAGTGTCATCTTCTAGGAGTTTCATGATCACCTAGGGCTTTTGCAGCATTAATGTTGATGTTAGCATTAATGTTGATGTTAGCAGCTTTAACAGTTAATATTGTCATACTTATAAACAATGTTAGTAACAGCGTGTTATAGGGCTTTTAGCAGCCTTAATATTAATGTTAGCAGCTTTAACAGTTTATATTGTCATACTTATAAACAATGTTAATAACAGCGTGTTATCAACATTGTTGATAAGTAGAAGATTCTATAAATAGAAATGTTTATAAACACGATGAATATTAAAAACATCGTTAAATTCAAATTGATAATGTAATTTCGTAACAATATGAATCTATATCTTTGTACCAACTTTTGTGAGGATCGATTCACAATTGACACTATCCCTCATACAACACCTACATCAGTATAATAGGCACAGCCGATTGTAAAACTCTTACTTGTTCTATATTTGTTTGTGAATATTTAAACATGCCTTGATTATAATAGAAATATTTCTACTACGGAGTAGAGTATTATATGGTCGTTCTGGACAGAGTATACTTGCTAACTTATCGTTTTTGTAGAAGTCATATATATGTATAACTATTATAAAAATAAACTTAATTTAAAATCTAATTAGTGTGTAACACACATTCCAATCATTTAATTGAAATAATTTTATATTAAATTATTGCTTCTTTTTCATTTATTTTCAGGAATTATATTCATGGGATCGAGGCAATTCTCTAACATACCCAATACGCTATAATGAACACAATTTAGGGGGTGACCATGCATAAAGTATTCATTACTTTTTCTTGTAAATAACAATGGACACACAAATGAAAACAACAAAACTAGCAAACTTGATGGCTCTGCAATTTTCAGTGAATACCAAAAATAGCTAAAATCATTGTAGTTGTCTACCAAAAAAAAAAAAAAAAAAAAAAAAAAAAAAACCGAAGGGAAAACCAGCAAAAACATCAAATAAACTACACCATCATCCTGTGACGTCTAACTGTATGTGCCAGTAGTGTACAGCTAAATTTTAACCAAAAATTTAATGAAATACCTAAAAACATGACAACCAACTAGAAAACTGAAACCAAGTTGAATGAAACATCATTACAAAAAAAAAAAAAAAAAAATATCAACAAAAGGACTTAAAACAAAAAAAAAAAAAAAACAAACTGAAAATAATAAAACTTTTAGATAAATTTTATGCAACAAATTTTGTACCAGAAAAATACTGTAAAAAACTTAAAACTTATTTGTAATATTGCTACTACAGAAAAATAAATTATATATAAGTAAAACAAATACAAAATGGCTAAACAGTACAATTATTCACGATCTCCAGTAGTCTCATACCATATGGAAAATACTAGATATTGTTGAATAATGCTGATATTTTATTTAGTAAACAGTTCTGCAGAATTTAATATTAAAATAGTTTTCTTGATACACTTAAAGCCAATTTGTTATAAAAATGGAAAGACGGATGTCATACAAAATTTGTTTAATTATTAACGCAATTTTTGTTGCTTTAACATGATAAATGCTTTTATTCGATTATAAATATTAGGTTTTTATGGCAGGGCCTTGCCCACATGCAGAGAAAGAATATAGTTGTACATGTTAACTGTAAGCATTTCAACATTTTTATGATAAAGTTACGATTCACATGATTGTAGGAATCATATTTATCATATAAGGACTGAGATTGTAAAATTCTTAACACACGTTTTTCATTGAAACTTTTAACTCAAGTATTATTTGATTTTTTTTTATCATGTTACCTTTGTAAAGCATGTCAGTTATTATGTTTAATGTCAATTATGTTCATTTGCTGTTAATCTGATTAAAATGAGTGACCAGAAAAAAGTGCGTACTAAAATTATTAAATATTTTCAACAAAACCCAACTTGGTCCTATACAAAGTTGGCCAAACAATCAAAGGTTTGCTATCAAACTTTTTCCAATGTTATTCAACAGTACCGGGAGAACTTGTCGGTTGATAGAAAACCTGGTCCACATGATGTTTCTAAAGCCAAAAAAATAGAAAGCATTTTCAAAAGAGCTCCCAACACCTCCGGTAGGAAAGCAGCCCGGTTAGGTCAGTACACGGACTATTTGGTATGAAAAGTTAAAGCCAAGGAAGGTTTAAAAACATACAAGGGTCAAAATGTTCCTGACAGGAACTCTGCTAAAAATTTAGAGGCCAATGACAAAGCACGGAAATTGAAGTCAAATTATACTTTAAAATAAAATGAAGAATTTTTTTTTTTCAAAATAGTTTTTTAAAAGTTTTTTCCAATTTTAAAAAAAAAAAAATTTAATTTATTACTGAAAAAATTTATGACAAAAGAATTTCTTTGTGAAAAAATTCGGGTTAAAAAATAATTTTCCCGATTTTGACCCATTGTATTTATTTAATTTCTTTTTTTTTTTTTTCAAAATTTACAATTTTTTTTTTTTTCAATATGTTTATTTAAAATTTTGTTCCAAATTTTTTTTTAAGTAAAAAAAAATTTATAAAAAAATTTTTTGGTAAAAAAAAATTCAAATTAAAAAATATTTTTCCAGATTTGACCCATTGTAGATCCAACTTACTATAGCCTTATATACATCGTTGCAATGGACTTTGAAATATCTGTCATTAGATATCCATATTGTCTATATTTATGACTTAGTAATCGAGATATAGATAAAAAAAATAGGCCAAAAATAGAGGTTGTCTCGGATTTTTGCTCATATCTCCGTTATTTATGAACGGATTTTGCTGATTTTAAATAGGAAACTTTTCGAAAGCATGTCTGGCAGAATTATTGAGGGTTTTGATTCCGAAGATATCTGGGGTCTTCAGAAAATTGATTTCAACAGACAGACTGACAGACGGACATGGCTAAATCGACTCCGCTATCTCTAAGGATTCAGAATATATATACTTTATAGGGTCGGAAAATTATATTGTGGAAATTACAAACGGAATGACAAACTTATATATACATTTCTCACGAAGGTGAAGAGTATAAATATACCTGCTGCATAATGGATGACAAAACGTATGTTCTTGAACATTTTTCGCAGCTTCTGGGTAAATTTGTTTATCTTGCAGATGCTCTAGGGAATGTTAACGAAAAGTTTAGAACCCACAAGCAGACAAAATTTCCCAAAAAGTTCTTGGTATGGCAAGCAATATGCAGTTGCGGCAAAAAACCCAAACATTTGTTACAAAGGGCTCTATAAATACCAAAATTTACATCAAGGAATGTTTACAAAAAATGATGTTTCCATTCATAAGACTTCTAAATGTGTCCACTTCTTTTTGGCCTGATTTGGCATCTGTCCCTATGGTAAGAAAGGTCTTGAGTGGTAAAAGAACAATAATGTGGTATTTGTACCAAGAGAGGCAATTCCCCCAAACTGCCTGGAGCTGAGTCCAGTGGAGAGATATTGGGCTCTTGTTAAAAGAGAATTGAAGAGCACAAAAAAAGTGTCCAAAAGTGTGGTAGATTTTAAACGTAGATGGACAACCTATTCGAACAAAGTGACAGAAAGCACTATAAAAACCATAATGGAAGGGTTTTCGAAAAAGTGGTTTCATTTTTATTAACATATATGTATGTTAAAAATTTGTCGATCTCAGTCCTTAATTGCAGTAAACAAGTTTTACGATAACAATTTTTATGATAAAGTATTCACCATATACAACATAATATGGTGAATCCTTTGTCATATGGATATCATAATATGAGAACACCATATGATATAGTGATTCATCATGAACATGATTGCCACAAACATATATTTATTTACTACAATTATATATATGATTGTGACAATCATGCGAATCTTAACTTTACTTTATGGTAACCACAATCATATAAATCATTATTGTGACTATAATATTGTTAAAAAGAAACTTGTAAAAATGTTCAAATAGTTACAGTAAACATGTACAACTACATTTTTTCTCTGGTGCACGCCTATTGTTCTGATCAATAATGGTGGGTCAATAAGTCCGCGACTTTTTTAATTTTGCGTCTCTTAGCTGTCAACAGACATCAGTTAGTTGACTCTTGTCACAATTTGAACAAGCTGTGTCAGTTAGTTTGTGCTTGACATCCATTGATAGCAGACTACTTTATGAATATAGGAGAAATTGGAAAACAATGAATTTCGTCTGCTCATTTAACATTTTTTTTTTTTGCGAAAAAATCATTACTTAAATAAAGGCTAAGCTTGGTAAATACTATGAGAACTCCGCATCATCAATTTCAATGGTAAAAATGTTGTTTACTGAAGTTCGTTATAGCCGTACAAGCACGGACGATGCCGAACGTTCTGGACGCCCAGTTGATGTGTCTACATCCGAAACAATTGAAAAAATCACGATGTGGTGTTGGCCGCAGAAAGTGTGAGAGATTGTGGAAATCATAGGCATCTCATAATGCTCAGTGGCTTAAATTTTGATTGATCACTTTAGTAGAAAAAAACTTTCTGAAGGATGACTGCAGCGTTTACACACATGTGTAGTTTCCATGGCAAAAATCCATGAATAATGCTACGAAATGCTCCTTACTTCGCCTTATTCTCGGCTTTAGCACCGATTGACTATTTCCTGTTTTCAAACATTATTCCTCAGCAGAAGGAGATTTGACAACAACGCTGTAATCATCTCTCACAAAAATACCTATTTTGATGACATCGACAAATCTTTTTTTTAAGGGATAAAAAGAAATTGGAGAAACGTTGGACAAAGTGCCTAGAGCTCAAAGGAGACTATGTTGAAATACAAAATAATTTTTTATCCAAAAACCTGTGTTTCAAAAAGCAATAAATAATTTTTGCAAAATTTTATCAGGAATATAATCAACATATTTATGATTGCCCAAACAGTATTCCGGGGGAACATTTATATGGGAGATAGGTGCAATCATGGGCTGATATTGCCAATTTTCAATACCAAACAAAATTAGCAAAACTTCGACCAGCTACCACCTTACGTGTAAGCCCTATCGTGTTTTCAACAAACAGACAGACATACGAACGGACATAGCTAGATCGTCTCAGAATTTCATAAGGACCAGTACCGCAATTCTGTAACTTTTTATACTTTCTTACCGATGTCGTTAAGTAACGAAAAATATCGGTTGCTTTAACGAATTTAATTCGGAATATCTCTTAACGATAAATATTGTTAACTAACGAATTTTGATTACTTAACGACAAAATTTTTTGGTTAGAAAGTTGCAGAATTGCGTTACGGGAATATATACTTTTGTGGGTCTGCGATGAATATTTTGATGTGTTACAAATGGAATGACAGAATCAATATAACACCATCTTTTTTGAGGGTGAGTATAATAATTACACAAACTGTTAAATAGTTTTTTATTAAATTTATTGTTTTTAGAAAACAATAAATATCTGCTCATGTTTTTGAAATAATTAAAAATATTTACATTTGGTCTGTTCAGTAGCAAAAAAACTATTACGAATTTTTTTGGGGGATTCAAATGGTCTGCTATTAGGTCATATTGTCCTAATGTCCTAATATATTATGATAGTTTAAACAATTTATTTTAAAAAGTTCAAACAAAAAAGTTTTAAACTAATAAGACTTTTTGTACTATGTTTATTATTTTGTCATAAAACAACACTTTTTTTGTTCGAAGCTCAATAACAATATGTTTAAACTATCATAATATATTAGGACTTTATGACAATATGACTTAATATCGCACCGTTTGAATTCTGTAATTGTTAAATTGTTTTTTTTTTTGTGCTTTTCAATAAAAATTAAAAATGTTTCTGTAATAATTCGTAATAGTTTTTGTTATTGAACAAACCAATTGAAAAGCATGAAACATTACAACCTTTTATAAATAAGGAATAACTGAAATAAATCAAAAAAATAATTAATAATAAAAAAAGCAAATAATAATGATTTATTTATATTTTTATTAACAGATATATTATTTTTTTTTTTTTTTTTTTTTTGTTTAAATTAATAAAGTAGTTTAAACAAATAACTCGTATTTAAACTACATAATTTAATAGAATTCCAAAAAAAAAAATAAGTAAGAAAGTATAGTCGGTCGAGCCCAACCATAAAATAACTTACACCTAGTGAATACGTATTACAAGTCATAGATAAATACACATAGATCGGAAACTCTCCTGTCGAAGACCTAACTCAATTGTCAAAAACCTAAGTGGCGAGATTGTATTAGTAAAAAACGATGTAAAAAAAAAACAAAATCAACACACGTATGTGTGATTTTTTTGAGTAATTTTTTGTTAGAGTTTTTTTTTTAGTTTCTATTATTTATATAAATATCTATAAGAGATTTATTCACATTAAAGTGATGTGAGCCTTATATGGATGATAAGATCAGTTATAGGTCAATCTTCACAAAATATAAGACTTAATTGCGTTGAATTTTATATAAACACCGACATACATATTTAAGAGATTTATCAGATCTAAATGTTTATTCCTACATGATATTTGTATAGAGGTGAAATCATGAAACGATTTCAATAGCCATCGCCCTTGTGCCGAAAAATCTTAACTTGCGCACAAGGTTTACATGGACAACTGTTTTTCGTCATCTAGAAACTAAATGCTTTAGACCAAAGGTGCCCAAGCCCTATACTCTTGGTGCTCATTTGTTTTTGTAAATGCTCTGTGTGTTTCTATACTCAATATAGCACTAGCAATATGAAATACACAAACAACTTTGTCTTGTTTGTTTTTTTGTCTTTCTTCACTGTATACACGCAAGTGCAAAGCAACAACACTTTCGTATGATTTGCTGGTAAACATTGTCGACAGCGATCATCAATGTAGATTTTGTTTTTGTTTATCATATGTATTGGTGTTTGCTCTTCCATAAGGAGCTTTTGGGCACCCCTGCTTTAGACCTTGCGAGCAATGGAATTCTGAATGAAAACGCAGATGGACGGACATCGTTCAAATAACAAAAGATTTTGAAACCCACCTTTAAGATAAAGCGTGAGGCAAAAAAGACTTATACACACTATTCCAGCCGAAACTTATTCGTGGTCCACAAAAATTATTTTTTTTTTAATCACGTTAGCTTTTAATCAGATATTATCTTTTATAAATCATTCATTTTCAACTGTTGTTTCGGTCAACATGGAGCAGAGCCAAAGCTGATGCTGGGTTAAAGTCAGAAAGTTCCAGATCGAAATACGGTAAATAACTTAGAAGCAAAAGAACGAGCGAAAAAATGGCTATATTCGGCCAAATATTATATATACACTTCACCAAATTATACTTTAAAATACAAATTTTTAATATTTTTAGGTAACAAAATTAAATTTTTTTTTTTTCAAAATTTAAAAAAAAAAATTCCAAAATGTTTTTTTTTAATTTTTTTTTTATTTTTTTTTTTAATTTTAAAAAAATAATTAAATTTACTAGTGAAAACAAATTTATGAAAAAATTAATTTTTTTGTTAAAAAAAAATTCAAATTAAAAAATATTTTTCCCGATTTGACCCATTATAAGTCCAAATTACTATAGCCTTATATACATCGTTACAATGGACTTTGAAATATCTATCATTAGATATCCATATTGTCTATATTAATGACTTAGTGTAATCCAGATATAGACCAAAAATAGAGGTTATCCCGGTTTTTTCATTATATCGCGGCCATTTGTGGGCCGATTTTCTCGATTTTAAATAGCAACCAAGTCGGAAGAATTATCGATACTAGGATACACTTTTAAAACGCTACTTTACCACTTCATGGAAAGAATTTTTAAACAATTTTTTATATTGTGTACGTATATCTAGAGAAAAGAATCTTTTAAAACATATATGTTTCATCAATATTGGTGGACAATAACATATTTAATCATGTTTCTAAGTTATTGTATATTATATATATGTATTCCATAATATATATATACCTTAATTCTGGATCGGAATATCAAACTTTTATATAACCTTTCCACTCATGGTAAAGGGTATAAAAATACACGTGTTGTGTGACGTATGCTTTACTTATGTACTGCAAGTGGCAAAATTTTAAAGTGGCTAATGGACGAGGAAATGTTCAAGAACAATATCGTACAAAAAATCAAAAAAAAAAATAATCCCATTCCTCATATTTGGCATCATATCACTATGGAAAAAAGGCATTGAGTGTAATTTAAAAAATGATGTCAATTTTTTATCACAGGAGCCAAATCCACCCAACTGTCCAGAACTTCGGCCTGTGGAAAGGTATTGGGCAGGCAAGGTATCCCAGGACATGTCGGATTTTAAGCGTAAGTGACCTCGTCCAAAAAGTTAAAATCTTTAATGGGAGAATTTCGGAAAATGTGAATCAATTTGTAAATACCGAATAATATGCAAATATTTTTATGTTTAATGAATTTGTACAATACTTGAATAAATTTACGTTTTATTTAACTCTTAAGTTGTAAAAATAATATTTTTGCACGTTAAAAACAGCAGAAGAAACGGCACACACTTTAGAATTCAAGGAAATTGAGGCACTTTTGTAAAAGTTTCTAAGTGTAATGTTTTTTCACACTGTATGCGGTCAACTTTGAAACACTAAAGCTAAACTCTGTATTTATACAACTGAGATTCTTCTTCATAATTTTCATATGCACTGTTTTGTGAAATGAACCTGCTACTACCAACTAACCCTCATTTAATGTTTGAAAATGTATAAAACTATTTCTTTAGAAAAAAAGTATTTATCTTCAAATTCTTACTAAAACATTTTCTTCTACTATTAAGTATTTAAAATCTAACCCAGTTTTGTTTTTTCTTGTTGCAGTTTCTGAAATTAATTAACCAACAAATGTTCTCTAATATTTTCACAATTAAAATATTTTATATTCACCTTTAAATTAATTGTTTGTGGTTTTTATTCGTATTTTTCGTTTATTTCGCAGTTGACTGCTGATAGAATTCGTTTAAAAATGTTAATTTTAAGCTGTCTTTATAGCAAAACAAAAACTCCCATTGAAATTCAATATCAATTCAGATGTAAATCAAAAACATAAAACTAACTTTTCCTTAATATGATGTTGGAGTTTTTATTATTTTTGTTTTCTCCTCCTTTTTGTTTAGAGTTTTGTTTGTCTTCTCCTCAGAGAGGAAAAAAATTCATCAAATATCCATCATTACAAACATTCATCCATACACATCATGGTTCATTTATTTAACCATCCATCCTTTAGCTTTGGTAGTTCTTTTATTCACTTAAATAATATTATAAGAATGAATGTATGTTTTGATGGAGATGAGAGTGCAAAAAGTATTATATGTATTAATACTTCAGTGTAATTATTGGTTAAGAGTTAAAGGAATTTATGTTGAAATGGAAAATTACATTTTGTTCAATATGCAATTTAAATTTTTAATTCCTCCTAAAAGCATGCACTACACTTGTAAGATAGCCTCAATGGTAATGTTTTAATTTACACCGGTACGTATGCGCAATATTGTATAAAATTTCTAATAAATATTACTTATACGTCCAAAAGCAAAACAAGTTAAGCTTTCAAGAATCATATTCCAATTAAAATCATCTCAAAAAAACAAAACAAATTGAAATTATCATTATCGAAATAACAAAATTGGATTGACATAGTGCTCCACCAGTTTTTTAAATTACACCAATTCATTTGGCGAATATGAATTTTGAAAATAGTTGTTTCCCCAAACTAATATATATCTTTACAAATACAAATAAACATACACATATCCATATATGATAAATTATGTAACTATGTATGCATGCGAGTCTAGAGTATTGTGTTACATTTTTCCTTTCACAAAATATCTATTTATGTGTTTGTTTGTCTGTCTGTTTGTCGTATGTGAATAAGTATAATGATGATTTTTACCAAACAATAAACTATATTCATCTATGTATGTTTAGCAGTGGAATATATAGAATACAAAAGATTTTGTTTTATATATATATTCGTATATAATATCATACATACATATATAGAACACATTGATATAAACAAATGTTGGTATAAATAAATTTCTGTAAATGTACATTAGAGTGTCCCATAGTAGAAATTATGTTATTACCTCCAAACACAAAACAAAATGCTACAAATGTTGAATATTTCAATTTCAGTTGAGATCTTTTCTTAAAAGTAAGATCATATTTGTATTAACAGACATATTTGGGAAATAAGTTGAAATTATTAACAAAATTTTTCCGTTCGCCAAAATTCTGGTTCTGATAGTTTGCATTCAACGACAAGTTCTCCTAATTTGATTGCACTTAACTCGTTTCATTAAAGTTGTCAGTATTATACAGTGATACATAAGTGAAGGAATAAACTATGAATTTTTCAACAGATTTTTACAAGTTTTTTTCTGTTTAAAAGGTAAAGCTCTTATCTTTCACGATACTACAAATGAATGATAAATGAGTGTTTAAAAAAAAATATTTGGAATATAATTGCGTAAAACAAAATGGCGTGATAACAGAAATGCCGAAACTGATTCGCTGCGCAAAAGGGCGAGATCTTCGTGTGCCAAAGTGCTGAGGCGTGAAAAATCTCTACACGAGCAGCGCCTCCGTGCCAAAGTTCTTACTGCTCCCCGGGGCAGTAAAAGTTTTGGTCATTCGTTAAAAGAATTAAGGATAATGCTAGTTCATCAATTCCTACTCTTTTAAAGAATGGCCAATCATTCACTGACCCGGTTGATAAAGCCAACCTTTTGGCTGAATTATTTGCAAATAATTCGAACATATCGGAAAGCAATCAACCACTACCTAAGCTCGAAACAGTATCAGTTACTATGCCGAATATATTCTTTCGCGCTTGCGCAGTTAAAAGGGTTTTAGCGGATCTCAACATAAATAAGTCTCCTGAGCATGATGGTATACCAGCACAGGTCTTGAAACAGTATTCTTCGATGCTAGCTCAACCATTAGCCAACCTTTTCAGCACTTTATACCGTGCCGACAAATTTCCTGTATGTTGGAAGGTTGCAAATGTAACGCCAATTCCTAAAAAGGGAGAGGCTAACAACCCTGATAATTATCGCCCAATAGCAATCTGTTCTGCACTTTCCAAAGTTATGGAGAGTATAATTAACTACCATCTTGTGAAATATCTAAAGTCCACCAATTTACTCAGCGACCGGCAGTATTGCTTTCGTAGAGGACGCTCTACGGGAGACTTGCTAGCCTTCCTATCGGAAAAATGGTGTCGTTCCATACACCGTTTTGGCGAAAGTAAAGCGGTGGCTCTAGATATTTCTAAAGAGTGGTGCGCTTTTAGCAAAACTTATTGCTTTTGGTGTCGATAATAACTTTTCTCGATTTATATCGAGCTTTCTCAGAGATTGAACTATACGAGTTGTTATAGATCGAATCTCATCAAACTAGTTCAAGATCAATTCAGGGGTATCGCAAGGCTCCGTCCTTTCTCCTACTATATTTCTTATCTTTATAAACGACCTTCTACGTCAAACTTCCAAAGCTTTTTGCCATTCATATGCATTCAATTATAGACCAAGCCTGTCGGAGACTGGGGAAATGAGACACAACATGAATGATACGCTTAACCAAGATCTTGTGACAATCTCTGAATGGGGTTGTGCGAATAGAGTCAATTTCAATGCAAGCCTCAATGTTGTATGTTGACACACAAACGCACAACATACCATGTTGTTCCATCTGTTTTTATGTTTGGTGTAAATATTAAGGAATTAGAAGTTCTTGATGTTCAAGGTATGAGTATTCAGTGCGATGTCCGCTGGACAAAACACAATTTTCGAGTGTCGAAAGAAGCATTCAAGTGCCTTGGTTTTCTAAAGCGGTGTAAGGCATACTTCACTCCATCTGATCTCCTTACTATTTAAACCACTTATATCCGACCGAAAATGGAATACAACTCTAATGCGTGGGCCGGTACTTCAAAGTCTATTTTGGAGTTACTCGACCGCGTACAGGAGAGGGCGATGGTGCTTATCGGTGACAGTAGGTTTTTTACGCAACACACGCTCTTCGGCGAGGGCTCATCAATTCGTTGTCGACTGGACAGTGGATCGCACAACACATTACAGGGAAAAATTCGTTCTTTAGCCGTACTGTCCGTATGTGGAATAAAATTCTTCCTGAAGTCTTTCCTGTCACTTTCAATATAGGACAATTCAAATCAAATGTCCACAAACACTACTCCTTCTATCCTCCCTTCCATAATCTATTTTCCTAGTTCCAACACAATGCTTTGCATGAGTAGGGGTCATTTCCTGAGTGCTGGTCCAAGAAAAAAAAAAAAAAAAAAAATGGCATTTCGACTTGTTCGAATGAATTCAAAAATTCATTAGGAAAATTTTCAATTCTGTGGCAAATTTGGCCTTAAACTTTAAAGGTGGGCATGAAGCCGACGTTGTTTACGATATTAGTTGCCCCGAAGGACATCATTTGAAAGCATGAGTTGTACTTTCGGATATTTTGAAGGAAGTGCTTGGAAATCGGAGTGACCACAGAAATGTAACATAGAAGCTTCTCAATAATTGATGGCAGAACAACTTTACCGTCGTTCGAACATCACATTCCCGGGGATTCCTTAGCGAACTTCAAAACGCTGCCATGTAAGCAAAGTTTGTTCATTGCGCCAATCAATTTTGATTCCTGTAGTCATCATCCTTATGGTATTGAAATGCCGCCAACTTTAAATCGATTCTTTCTCTTGATCGAGCCGGTAGCGATTGGCTTGTAGTCTTTTGATATGCTGTTGGGGTGTCTATGCCGCTTTCGATGAAGATGCAGTGCTACGCATTTGCTGAAGCCGTGATTCGCGTTCTCTTTCTGTTTTCGCGTTTCTAGATGTAGATGCCCTTTAGCGATTTTTCTCGTTCTCTTTCTGTTTCCGCGTCTCTAGACGTAGATGCCCTTTCCCGATTTGCTTGAAGCCATGATTCGCGTTCTCTTCTGTTTCCGCGTTCCTAGACGTAGATTCCCTTAAGCGATTTTCCTGAAGACGTGATTCGCGTTCCGCAGCTGTTTCAGCTGCTCTTCTCTTCCTGATCTTCCATGATTTGGTTGTGTTTTTACCAATGCCTGTTTTTCTTTTGGTGGCATTTTTGTAAATGTTCACTTAAATTAATTTTTAAACCAATTTTATTCTTGTCAAAAATTCCAAAAGACATGTTACTTACTAATTTGATTTAACTTATAGCTTTTTAACTGATTAACACAAAACAGCAATTAACGCAAAGCAAATCAAATGTAGTCATTCACTAAATGAAAACAAATTTTATTTGAATAAACCTTTATTTTTAATGAATTTAACGTTATTTTTTATTAAAAGTGCAATGCGGAGAGTTATTGAAAATATTTTTTAAATAGATTTCACGTCCCTACGCCCACAGACGGAAAATCAAAAATCAGGTATTACAGTGTTACCCGCTAGACTATTCTGAAGATTCCCTGGAAATTTCATCAAAATCGGTTCAGCCGTTTTTGAGTCCATACGGAACATAAACACATACAAACTTCAATTTGTATATACATAGATAATATAGAGAAAAAATCGTTTTATTTATTGTCCTATTTGATATATGTATTCCAATAGGGTTTTCATTTTCTAAAAGCTTATGTTTATTACCACTTTTTTCGATAGATTCCACTGTGCCGCAATTTTTTGTTCCAATTTCAATGTTATCTCACAGGTAAAACGTCCTGGATTTTTTCAATATTTTTGCCTTGCAAACTAGTGTTCTCTTAATATGATTGTTCATTGGGACACTCTAATAAACGTATGTATATTATAACAAACAGATAACTGATATCCTTGTGAATAATATGGTAGGGTCAAATAATAAAATGAATGATGTTCCCAACTAAAAGTTTTATCATGTTATTTTTTCGCTTTATCCTAAGGAACATTATGCAATTTAGTTATAACAACGAATTTACATGGAAGTTGAAGTTATTTTATGTAGCAAACTTTAAATTTTTGCGAAATTCTATCTATTTTTTGCTGGTACACCCCTAATAAGTACTCATTTGTTTTGGAAAAATGTCATCAAAGGAACTAAAACGAAAGGAAACTAATGTTGTGCAGCACATAGAAAATTAACATAATGAAACATATTTATTACAAACTATAATATACATTTGCTTCAAAAGGAATAGAAACACTCCAGTGAATTTTAAATTGCATTGACTGTTTTGCAGGGATTTATGCACTTAAGTATGTTAAGGATTACATTTCCTAGGTAGATTTTGTTGTCACTTGATTGTCGCAATAAATATAACAAACAATCAGCCAGCAAATACTGCAAACAAGCATTCACAGTTAATTATCGCACTTTAAAGTTGGTATAACATACTTACAATGCTGTTGCTTCAACTGATAACTATTTAATCATGAAAAAATATTAAATAATTTGCGTTTAAAAGATAAAAAAGTCACAAGTTTTGTCTTTGCACTTGTGTTTGAAAATTTTACTGAGGTTTATATATGAATCAATTTTTAATTCACATCCTATTGTACGATTTTCCGATAGTTGTACAAATTTTTTATGTATTTTCTATGTAAAAATTCGGACAATACATACAATTATTTATATCATGTCATATTGTCATAATGTCTTTATATTTCACAATGGTTTTTATTGCTTTTCAAGCAAAAAATGTTCTAAAATAATACTACTTTCTATCCTATATTTACTGTGTTATCGT
Organism: Calliphora vomitoria; assembly: GCA_942486065.2. Classification (NCBI taxonomy): domain Eukaryota; kingdom Metazoa; phylum Arthropoda; class Insecta; order Diptera; family Calliphoridae; genus Calliphora; species Calliphora vomitoria. Next base: position 96,526,729 of record OW818033.2, read on the forward strand.
AACGACCAGCAGAGACCAACGCCGAATGTCTAAGAGTTGGTTAAGCCGAGCCGCCGAGTCGTGATATATATAGGACATTATGACAATGACCAAATATGTTTGTCTACACCTCATGTGTAGAGATACAAAGGCTGCATTCTCCACTTTTTTTAGTTTCTGTAGCAAAGATATAGACATTGCTGTCTTTACTTTAATCTGTAATTTTTAACATTTGATTAGATAAAATCGAATTTGGTATTGGCACATTGACTAATCTCATACGAAAAACGTAGTCAATGTGCGATTTTAAGCAAAAATGCTCAATCTGTGATCACTAGAGAGCTCCAAGATTGTATGGACGAAATTTTTTGTCACTATTGAAATTGACAAGGTTTTTTAAGGTTTTAGATGTTTGGGGTCATTTTTACCCCAAGTGCTATTAAAGGTTAATTTCCATTTATGTGCTGGTATTGTAAATATTAGACTTTATGTTATATTTTTCTTAAGTTTCATTAAAATCGGCCCAAAGTATATAACATTTCGCTATCTTTCCTTTAGAAATTCCAAATATTGAAAAATTTTACTTTTGACCTTCACGCTTTAAGGGTTAACGTTTTCCGATTTTTAGTAAAACTTTATCAATATATTTAGAATTATCTGGACTATAATATTCTGAATAGATTTTACTTAAAATTCATAACAGTAAGGAATTCTACAAAATATGGCCAAAAAATTAGTTTTTCTCGAAAATTTCAAAATTTAAATCGCAGGTTCGGAGAATCTATAGGAGGTATTGTAAAATTTTGTACATATTTTTATTCTCCATTATATTCTCAATAAATCCCAATGTGATTATCAGAAAAATTGTAAAATTTGTTTAACAAAATTTTTACAAATTTTAAAATGGAATTTTAAAAAATCCGTTAAAAAAATTAAAATTTTTTGGCCTTACCTACGAATAGGTTAAAGTTAATACAAGTTAATATGGATATATTTTAAGTCATATTATATTAATATTTCTGAAAATATGTTAATTTTGTTCCTTCATTTCTTGTTCTAGTGGCCTAAGACACATTAATGGCCGGGGGAATTTTCAATAACTTTTTAAACAATTTTTATTTTTATACCTCTTTAGAACGAAAATTATGTACACACTTTGATTCTTTTACATTAAATTGCAAAAGTAGTTATTTAATTGCAAAATTTTTATAAAAACTGAAAAAAATTAAATTTTTTTCCCCCTTGTAAATGCATCACAAAACTTTGGAGTCGCACAGTGAGGTTGCAAACATCAAAAATTGTATGTGCTCCTAAAAAATATTGAATAAACCTATTTTACAGAAAATTTTCTAATTATTTCAAATATGCTACTATTATTACAATCAGATTTTTTGTTCAGAAGATATAGCCTTTCAAAATTTAGTGATTTTCAGTGTTCAAAATAACAGACCATTTTTAGGTCATTTGGTACGCTTTTAGATACAATATCTCGAAAACTAGGTAACGGATCTTCATTCTTTTTAATTGAAAAGAATAAACAAAATTGTACTATTTGCTTTGTATTTGTCCAGGTAAATCGATATTTTCCAACTATCCATTTTTTCAATATTTCTCAACTTTGATGGAAAATAAAAAAATGCTATACATTTCTATATTTGCCATATTTTCAAAATAAGTTCTTTGATTATTTCATTACCTAATGCAAAAATGTCCAGCTGCCCGTCCTTGCCGCATTTTTAGCTAGAGGTGAAATTTTGAAAAATTACATGGTTCCAAAAATAGTTTACAAAAAATTTAAAAATAAATTTAAAAAAAAAACATTTTTCAAATCTTTTCTGGAATATTTTACAAAAAAAAAATTAATAATATTTAAAAAAAAAAATTAAATCTTTTCTGGAATAATTTAAAATCATAAAAGTCTTTAAAAGGAAACATAAAAAATCAATAATTTTAAAAAATAGTTTATTTAACTTCCCATCAAATTGATTTTTTTAAAAATTTCAACTTTGCTAACCCAGAACCCTTTTCAAACAATTATTTCATAGGTTGATCAATTATCTATCATATGCCTTTTAAATTCTTTGATTATCTTATTTGGTTCAAAAGTTATGATTTTTGCAACGAAAAAACTCAAAAACGCGTCACTGTGCGTCGCGACGCCTACTTTCAGCACTAATTTGTAGCTTACTTCAATTGTCTGGCCATCAATCTCTAATTCGAATGGCTGTAGTGTTGCAATTTGGGCTCTAATATCACTGACTTCTGTTTTAATGACTTTATGAGTTTCCTTTTAAAATTCAAATTTAATTGGTCTGCAGTATTTTGTAGTAGATGGTGTTTGATTTTTCCAAATATCCTTTGTATGAACCCTACTGGTCGAAGGCTCCGAGACTTCCAAATTTTTTATCAATCGCAATGGTACGAATGAAACCATGAAAATATCCGTGTCTGAAGTATTTTCACATACATATTGCTTGTATTGTTTTTGTCCATAAGAACCATCATGCAGTTTCCATGTTTCTTCAAATCATTTCCTTTAAATGACAGTAGCAAGCGCTACAGTTCAGCGCTTAAGTAGATCTTGAAGTAGTACCTCTGCCGAAATCGATGTGATTGTTATAGTGTCCACTGGTGGGAAACAATTCTTCTTAGCAGCAGTTATATGATGATATAGTGGATAGAGATTTGAGCCTTTTTCAATCGCATGCAATCTGAGCTGATTATATTGCTGCTTTTTTAACTTCAGGTCTTCAGGCTTCTTCATTTGAGAACTGTAGGTTGGCGTTGGAATCCGTTTTGTTCTCGCTGGACTAGCGTTAAAAGCTTTTTGAATGATGTCGACTTTTGTGAATTGTTTTTGTGATCGAAATTGATATACTTAGCAAAGTTTCTTGTATATTTTCACATCCGATTTCTTCATTAATATCCTTAAGTTTCCGCCTTTTAAATCTATCGCTACAGTTGTTGACTGATTTTGGTGGTCTGCCAAGATTGTTTTGTACTTTCTGAAGATACCTGGACAGTAAGTTCGCCCTTTAACCAGTTTTCAAACATTGGCTTGGTGTATTGTATGTAAAAAGAAAATTCGTTCAAATGGAAAAAGTTTTCAACAAACAGGTCAACAAGTATATATGAGCTTAAAGAGGACACTTTGGCCTTTTTCCTGGTAGAAAAATTTGTTTAACCCCTTTTGACCCTAAGCACTTTTATTTCACTAAAATTCAAATTTGACTAAAATATAGTACCTGAGAAAACATTAAATAACACGGCAGGTATAAACGACAAATCATACCAGTTCTTAAATTATCCTACCAACATAACAAAAAATCATCCAATTATCGATAATAGTTGCGAGTAGTGATAATTTACAAAAATCACATTTTTTATAAAACGACATAAAATATATGACTTTAACAGCATGCCACGCATTCAATTGACAATATTTTTATCTAATTGTTTGGCTACCTTAGTTTCAACGTGCTTACTATTGAATGGCATTAAAATTTTTGAAATCGTAGTTAACAAAAAGTTGGACTTTTGGTCGATGAAATTGAGATCTAATTGTATTTTTTTGATGAAATTTTCAGAGGTTGTCTCGGATTTTTGCTCATATCTCCGTTATTTATGGACGGATTTTACTGATTTTAAATAGGAAAATTCTCGAAAGCATGTCTGACAGAATTATTGAAGATTTGGATCCCGAAGATATCTGGGGTCTTCAGAAAATTGATTTCAACAGACAGACAGAATATATATACTTTATAGGGTCGGAAAATTATATTATAATAAATTACAAACGGATTGACAAATTTATATATACCCTTCTCACGAAGGTGAAGGGTATAAAAAACTCAGCTAAAAAAAAAATAATAATTTTTTTTAAAATTTTTTTTTTCGAAATTGTTTTATAAAAGTATTTTCCAATTTTCTTTTTTTTCAATTTATTAGTAAAAAAAATGTATGACAAAATTTTTTTTTTTTTTTGTGAAAAATATTCGGGTTATAAAATATGTTTCCCGATTTTGACCCATTGTAGGTCCAACTTATATACATCGTTGCAATGGACCTTGAAATATCTATCATTAGATATCCATATTGTCTATATTTATGACTTAGTAATCGAGATATAGATCAAAAAGAGGCCAAAAATAGAGGTTGACTCGGATTTTTGCTCATATCTCCGTTATTTATGGACGGATTTTGCTGATTTTAAATAGGAAACATTTCGAAAGCATGTCTGACAGAATAATTGAAGATTTGAATCACTAAGATATCTGGGGTCTTCAGAAAATTGATTTCAACAGACAGACAGACGGACATGGCTTAATCGACTACGCTATCTAAAAGGATCCAGAATATATATTCTTTATAGGATCGGAAAATTATATTGTGGAAATGGAATGACAAACTTGTATATACCCTTCTCACGAAGGTGAAGAGCATAAAAACTAAAATATTTTAACTCGTTAATAACTTCGTAAATACTTTGAATTTAGAGAAAATAAGCTCAATCTGTGATCGCTCATATTTTATAATAAAAATAAATAAAATGTGTAACCACTAAACGTTATCAGATTTTGCTCAAATTACATCAAAAATCGCAAAAGTGCTAAATAAGGGCCAGACTAATATACACAGAAAGTTTCATATGGATCACACAAATTCACATTTATTTACTACAACAATCTGCATTCAGTTCAAACATGCAACATTATGCAGCTGTGTACGAGTATTAGTGCTTTTTTGTGTTTGCATTTATTTTATACAAAATAAAAAAAAAGAAACTATTTGCTGCAATATGTTTTCATAGTTGAACGCTTTCCTATGAAATCATCATGGTCATTGTGCAGCTGGTTACATTTATCTCTTTTCAATTTTTTTGTTTATTTCTTTATGTATTGCCGATTTTTATGCATAAAATGCATACAAATGATATCTGCTATTTTTTTTTTCTCAGAATTTTGTTGAAAAATTGAAACACAATTAAATTAAATTAAGATGTACATATGAATACAAAAAATACACATGGTGACATATCTGTTTGTGTCAGAATTTTTAAAAATATCTTTGCTGCATTTAACAAATTATTAGGAAAATTAAATTTATATTAGCAAATTGTCAAGAATTGTTTAATCAAATCTACTCTATTGCTCCTAGTACCTACATACGTTGTTAACAATATACAAATATTTAGAAATTTTTCATTCACTAAAAGAGATCCACTACTCAATTTATTTACAACCATACAGAAAATATACATAGAACGGAAACTAGAAAAAAACTCAAACAAACAAATTACTCAAAAAACTTTACACATACTTTTTTTCACTAATACATTCTCAGCACTTAGGTTTTTACAACTGAGTTAGGTCTTTGACAGGAGAGCTTCCGCTCTATGTTTATTTCTCTATGTTCCCAACAATATTTTTAGAACAATAAACTGTTCCTAAATATGAATTTTACGAATTTTTAACCTAAATCAAAATGAATCATCAGAATTGTTACTTGAAATTGATTGTTATTGACTAGGGTTTTGAAATATTACACAAAACAAAACTCAAAGCACAAACCTCGCATATTTAATCCAAAATTTTTCACTTGAATGCCTTATATCTAAAAGCAAATAAGATTGTGGTTGCATCTATTCTCTTTTATTTTCTTCTTTAACATTTTAACAAAAGAAATTATCAACAAATATGACAATACAGCATAGTAAATACAATCTACATACATATTTAGTATTTGTACAATTCAATAAATTGAAATTCTATATGGTAAGAGAAAATATGAAGTACTTTTACTTATTTAATATGAAAAGTACTGATGTATATATTTGTATGTGACAAGCAACGTGTTCGAAATGGACAATGGCTTTAAGACAGTGGCCGGCATAAAGACAACTTGGATTAAAATAACGTATTATGAACGTTAATTCTCTATTGTTTTCTGATCAGCTATTGATTGAGATCATTGCTTATTATTTGATAATTTTTATAAATTTCGTTGACATTTATTTATACTCTGGTGGCTATGAATGCCCACCACTGCTTTGGGACAATGCCCAACTAATAGCAGTAGTAGTATGGGTAAAATAAGCAACTAAAATGAATCAAGTAAGAGTGCTATATAAGGTTGTAATGCATCATACACACCCTTCAATTTAGTATATAAAGAAAAATTAAATTAATTTGGCTTTTGGTAAAATCAATTTTTTTTTTGTTGAAGTCGCACTGGAAATGCTTTAGAAATAGTAGTGGGGCAACTTGTGTTATATTGGGACCATATAAGGAACTTGATGAACGGCAGCTACCAACTATAAGAGACGTCCTTAAATATTGTTACGAATTTGTAATAGCGATTTGAATTTAACGGTCTGTAACGACTGCCTGAAGCATTTATCATGTTTATAAACACGTCCATCAGTAGAAGCTTCTACTTATCAACACTGTTGATAGCATGCCGTTATTAGCATTGTTTATAAGTATGGCAACACTAAATGTTTAAGCTGCTAACATTGACATCGAAAGCTCTAGAATTATAACATACTAGTTTGTCCGTTAAGAGCATTGTAGAAGATTCACGAAAGATGGCGTGTGTATACATAGTGGCAGAGCTTGCAGATAGCCGCTGTTAAAGTTAACATCAACTGCCTTGTACATTTAAGTTTGTGCATTATAAACGTGTGTGTGTGTATTAAAAACACATAGTGATTAGATAGATTGTTGTTGTTGTATATTTGAATAAATAAAGAGTTGTTACAATTTTAAACTTCTAAAACTGCTTTTATTTGCAATCGAAAGTATCCGGTTTATTTAAAGGAAATAAACCAACATATTAAAAGGTTAAAAACGTAACAATATATTTTATTTATCAAGTATAATATGACATTAAAGTATAATTGAAAATATCCATCAAATTCAGATATATATGCGATTGCTTTTGAAGAGATTGACAAATTTTGGACCAAAGCGTCTATTCCAAGCGTAACAAAGGAACGAGTTATTCAATTACTCAAATCCTATTTTGAAAAGTACCTCCATTTGAAAAGATACATCAAATGGTTTCGAAAACAAACTAAAGTGTTTTTTGGAGTCATCTGAGGAGCTTTTAGACGTTGCTGCTTGCAAATGCACTTCATTTGAATTTTGTTCTTGTTTAAAATCTAAGAAATTTCCAATCAATGAAAGAAGTTTTTTGTTGGATCAAGGAGCTCAATTAATAAAACGAAAGCAGAGACAAAACCAAACATTCCATAAGGGCAGCAAAAAAGGAGCGTTCTACTCAACAAACCGATTCTATCCCAGAAAATTGTGATGAAGTTTCACTGTGTGAATCTTCCATCTCCCACTAACACACTTTCGACAGATACACCTTCGACTTCAACGACGAATCGGAATATATTGACGTTGCCAACAGTTGCTAAGGTCTGTGATAGAAACGTTTTATCGACTCGTTCTGCTGCTGATGTTGCTTCTGCGGTTTTGACTGACTTTGGCTTAATATCTACCGAAAATTTAAATCTGGTAATCGATAAAACCAAAATACACAAAGCTGAATCTAAAGTCCGGAAAGAAAATTCAAAAGACATTGGAATTATTGTTATTAAAGGCATTTACTTTGCTGGACAAAAAGACAAGACTGTGATAAGTGAGAAAATAGGGGATCGTTACCATCGCAAATAAATTTTAGAAGAACACATCTCAATTTTAGCAGAAACTGAAACTATTTGGGTCACACAACGTCAAGTCAAGGCACTGCAAAGTGCATTCTAACTTCGATCATAACTTTATTAGAAGATAAAGGTTGGAATTTAGATGACGTGATTTGCATTGGATGTGACGGAACTGCAACTAATGCCGGTTGGAAGGGTGGCGTTATTCAATATTTGGAGGAGTATTTGAAGAGACTGCCACAATGGTGTGTTTGTATGGTCCATGCCCCTCAATTAGCTACTTGTGATAATGAAACAACGGTGTCTTTTAGTGCGGTGGCTGATAACTTGCCTCTCAAAGTGTAACTACGAACAGAAAAAAAATAGTTGTGCATTGTTACTGTAACCATTTCAACATTTTTAACAATATTATAGTCACAGTAACGATATATATGATTGTGGTAACAATAATATGGTTAATTTACAATTCACATGATTGTATCAACCATATATATGGTTCCTGTAAACATGTATATGTTTGCGACAACATTCGTTACAGGAACAAGATAACGGAGTTCTTGTGGCCTCAAATGTACGGTATGAATGTGCAACAATCGATTTATTGCAGCAACGATTTCCAGAACAAATTATATCAAGACATTATGTTGAGCCACCAAGGATTATGCGAATAAACTAGAAACAATACCTGAGCTCAAATCCGAGATCCAATGCATCATCGTTGAGATACAGCCACATCTCTGTGAAAAAGTCATGAACAATTTTAGGGAAAGGGTAATGACCTGTCATCAGAGTCGAGGGGGCCCTTTGATGGATATTTTATTCCATACATAATCGGATATCTTCTTTACAATTCAATAAAAAATCACAACTATCTCAAAAAATTGACAGATTGTCACAATTACATATATTAGCAACATTTTAGTAAAAAAGTAAGTAGATGAGCTCATAAATACCTTTTTTCAATATTTGTCTTGATGTTTCAATATTTCGAATATATGAATTGTTGACTACAATAAACACACGAACTAATATATTGCACAGTGGTACCGATTTATGAAATCATAGTGATGTAAACTTTAAAAACTTGACTAGCTGAGGTTATAAATCTCACAAATATGGAACGTCGAAAATGTTTGTCATTTAATAACACTGCTAATGGGATACCGTAAACTCACTATTCATTCGACTATTTATATAATGACTATTTATATAATTTATATAAAAGAGTAGCCAATTCCTACAGTAAATTCTTATCGGACAATTGATTCGACTACATAATTCTTATAGTGAGTAAAATAACAGAAAGTAAATTACAAATAAAATGTCATCCAACAAAGAACAGTAAAGTATTGGGTGTATGACTTAAACATGCGGGATTTACAATAGATGATACCCATCAACATGTCGTGTCATTTTGATGGCTACATATCTGTCATTTATTCTTACATAGTTATTGAACATTGTACTGTAAACAACAAAGTTTTTTTGCTTCGAAATTGTCGAATTTTGTATCAACAAAGCGTCACATGCGGGAAGTTTTGCTTTACTTCTTTAATTTTAACAAAAGTGCTGATAAAGCACACCTATTGATCTCCAAATCTTATGGTGAATATGCTCCATCGGTTGCAACGTGCAAGAGATGATTTGTGCAGTTCAGAAGTGGTTATTTTGACATGAAAGACAAAGATCGCCAGGCCAGCCATAAAAGTTTGAAGACCATGAATTGGAGGCACTACTTCATGAAGAGCTTGCAAAATCAGTGGGAGCTACTCAAGCAGCAATTTCAAAATATTTGCCGAATTCATCCAAAAGCAGGGAAATTGAATTGAATCCAAGAAACCTTGAAATTTTGCATGTCGGAAATTATGATTGAACACTATAAAAGAAAATCATTTTTGCACCAAACCATTACTTTCGATGAAAAATGGATCCATTACGAAAACCCCAAGCGTAAGAGTTCGTATGTAAACCCCGGCCAACCAGCCGAATCGCACCAAAACCAAATATCCATGACGCTAAGGTAATGCTCTGTGTTTGGTAAGAGCAAAAGTGTTTCTATTATGAGCTGCTAAAATCTAACCAGACCATCACAGGGAATCTGTACCGAACGCAACTAATTCGCTTAAAGCGAGCATTGTCCGAAAAAGCCCAGAGTATTTAGAATGAAGTGGTTGGGAAATTTTGCCTCTCCCGCTTTAAAGTGCAGACCGTGCCCCAGCCGTCTACTATTTGTTTCGATCGATGAAGAACGCTCTCTCTGGGATACGCTTCACTTTGGAATAGAGTATACGATATTGGCTTGATTCGTTCTTGATCTCAAAAGATGAGCAGTTCTTTTGGCTCGGAAAGATGGGAAAAATTCATAGCTAACAATGACTTTGAATAAATTTATATTGCACAAGTTTTTAACACTTGCACAAAGCTAAAAATGTTAAAAAATTCCGCATTTTTAAATCATACAGCCAATAATAATTGACCCTACTGTAACTTTTGAAATATTTCCCATATAACTGCATTTATCTCGGGCAGCTTAAATCGTACATACTTCTGTGATACCTTATTGTACTGCTCATTCTCATTCTTAGGCATTCCGATTAATATGCAGGAGTTTAAAAATGGTCTAATTTTGCGGAATTTACCATGAACCATGGGCTCTTTAAACCATATTAGTTTTACACAACAGCTGACAAACAATTGCCAAAAGGGGTGCGATGATGAGTGAGGAGGCGATCTACCCGTTTTCTGGTATTTCCCTTGTTAAATGCAAGATAGCTGTTCAGCAGAAACTATATGAGACTGCACAAAACAGGTGGACTAATGAACCTTCCTGTGCTACAGCGAGGTCGACTTGGCACGTATTTGATGCCAGCAGGACGAATCTACTTATAGAGTACCGTCGTGAGCAAATAAGGCTAATGGTCTCCTTTATTACAGGACACTGTTTAATCGGGACACAAGCTAGAAGAATGGCCCTACAATGATTACTGAAGAAGCTGCCATAATGAGGAAGAGACTGTGTATCACCTTTTCTGCTAATGTCCGGCTCTGACAAACCTGAGGGAACGCATCCTCGGATTTTCATTCCTATCATGTTTGGACGAGCTATCAAGGATGAATCTGGGACGAATCTATTCATTCATCCGGGAATCTGGTTGGTTTAATTTGTAGTCAACGGAAGTACTGTAAATACCCTGATAACTACCCCTTGGGTATCACAATGGGATCAGATTTCAATGGACCCAAGTGAGCAGCTTGAGAAGCTGCTGCCCATGGAACCTAACCTAACAAACAATTGAAACTGTTTCAAAAATATCCTTTCATGAATTCAGTTTTTAATAATAGTTTGATTTATAACTCCATATTTATGAATAAGCATTTCTACTGTAAGAAAAAAAATAAATCAAAAACTAAAGTTTATTGTAATTAAAATAGTTTCGAAACAAGTGTACAATCAAATGTATATTTCTATGGACACAAAACAACATAGTTTCAATTATAAATATGTATTATTATTACTTTTGTTCTTCCATTGTTATGTAATAAAAATTCTGTTAAACTTTACAAGTATTGTAAATAAAGAACAAAGAACTATTTGTAGACAAAGTTAGTTTATTGTACTTAACTGTGATGGCAAATTGTATGCAAATCAATTTTACACCTGAGGCTTTAACAGCACTGCAACTGCACGATTGTATTCCATACTGGCCAGTACAGTTTTAGTGGTATTGATAATGGTAAGCAGAACAAGAAATATGAATATAAATTGCATTAAATTGTATATTCATGTGCAATGTACAATATGTACTTTAAGTACATGTGTAAGTACTGTCTGATATGTTTTCAAAAGATAGAATTGCAAAGTGTTTAAATATACATAAGTATATTTAATGGTAAACAAAATTTAAAAGGAAATTCTTATGTTCAGAAATTGCATTATAGTTGCATTTAAATATAATTAATAACGAAGAAGCCATTGCTATTTTTGTTGTATTTCTACTGAAATTTTTCTTTTGGATTTTAAATTGTAAGTAATGCACTAAGAGTATTTCTACCCAGCGGGAAAAAATTATAGGTCTTCCGTTTATAGGCCTTTTAAAGATATTTTTACACATTCTTAAATATGCGATACTCATTCTACTCTGTCTTCCCGCAGAAGACGTTGTAGAAGGGCTTTGCTTCACCTTCTAAAAAATGTCATACACAATCAAAATTGTATTGTAAAATAAGGTCTAACAAACCTTTATTTAATATCAAAAATGATTGGTTTTGCAATTATTTTGCACTCTTTATTATAAACTGTTACATGAAACCATACGAAGGTAGAAAATATTCTAAAAAATGTTGTCTTTTATAACATTTGATGTTGTGAAGTTCGCGTCAAGGAGTTTTAAAGTCCACGCTTTAGATTTTATGTTGAATTCATTAAGAATATCATCTTTTACAACCCTGTTTAAAGGCTAGCTTCAGCAGACCTTCAATTAGGATTTAATTCTCAGATTTTTTAATAGAAATTCCTATGTAGACATTTTGTGAGGTATTATTCAATGGAAGACATTCTAATATTCCTTCTTAAGTAGGCCTTCTTTCTCCCAATGACACGTCGTGTAAAATTTGACAATTTAACAATGCGACTGGGAGTCCTTGTGTCTGCAAAATAAGGCCTTTAGGAATGCCTCTTTACTGCATATTTTTCCCGCTGGGCGTTATTAGATATTAGTAGTGGCAGAGGTTGCAGTCGTGAGTTGAGTTGATTTACATTTACATTTAAGTTTACATTTAAGTTTGTACATTATAAAGTGTGTGTGCATTTCTGCGAATTGATAAACGGGTATAAAAAAACACTGAGTGACAATGTGAACTGTTGTTGTTGTACATTTTAAATAAATAAAGAGTTGTTACAATTTTAAACTACTAAACGACTTTTATTTGCAATGAAAAGTATCCGGTTTATTTAAAGGAAATAAACCAACGTTTTAAAAAGGTTAAAACGTAACAAAATAACTGCTCATCTTTTGTGGCCAAGAACGAATCATGCCAATTTCGGATACTCCGTTCTGAAGTGATGCGTATCTCAGAGAGAGTGGTCTGCTTCGATCGAAACAAATAGTTGTCGGACTATAAGGTGGGTGAGGCAAAACTTCTCAACCACTTCTTTCGACATACTTTTAAACAGATATTGCATAACGTGTCCGAGCGTTGTCATGATGAAATATTACGGTTTCAAGTCTGGCCGTTTGTTCTGGGCGTTTTTCAGCCAATGCTCACTTCAAACGAATCAGTTGCGTGCGGTACATGTGATAGTATGGCTAGATTTCAGCAGCTCATAATTGTTAGGACACTTTTGTTCCCATCAAATACAGATCATTACGTCAGTACCATTGATATTTGGCATTGGGTTGATTCAGATGGTTGGCCGGGCTTCATCGCATGTAATGATTTGGTGCAAAAATTGTTTCTTTTATAGCGTTCAAACATGATTTCGGACATGCACAATCGTCTTTCAAGATCTCTCTATGCTTTAAATCGTATGGTACCCAATTTCCCTGCTTTTGGATGAATCCTGCTGCTTGCAAACATTTTGAAATTAGTGATTGAGTAGCTCCCAATCTTTATGGAGTGATGTCTCCAATTCTTGGTTTTCGAACTTTTTTGGCTGGCTTGGGCAATCTTTGTCTTCCGTGTCAGAATCACCACACCTGAACCGAACAAACCATCTCTCGCACGTTGAAACCGATGGAACACATTCACCATGAGCTTTGGTGAGCAATCAGTATCAGTATATATATTCTGGATCCTTATAGATAGCGGAGTCGATTAAGCCATGTCCGTCTGTCTGTCTGTTGAAATCAACTTCTGAAGACCCCAAATAACTTACAAACTTGATTCATAATTCAATATATCGGGAATTCTTCCGCCTCGGTTGGTATTTAAAATCGAGAAAATCTGCCCAATTTGGCTGAGATATAAGAAAAAAACCGGGCCAACGTCGATTTTTGATCTATATCTGGATTACTAAGTCATTAATATAGACAATATGGATATCTAATGATAGATATTTCAAAGTCCATTGCAACGATATACATAAGACTATAGAATTTGGACCTACAATGGGTCAAAATCGGGAAAAATATTTTTAACCCGAATTTTTTTTAACAAAAAATTTTTTTTGTCATAAATTTTTTTTCAACTAAAAAAAAAAATTTTAATTTTGAAAAAAAAAATTTTTTTTTAAATTTTAAAAAAAAGTTAATTTTGTTACCTAAAAATATTTAAAATTTGTATTTTAAAGTATAATTTGTCGAAGGGTATATAAGATTCGGCACAGACGAATATGGCTCTCTTACTTGTTCAAATTAAAGAAGTAAAGCAAAACTTTCCGCATATGACGCTTTGTTGGCACAAAATTCGACATCTTCGATGCAAAAAAAAACTTAGTTGTTAACACTATAATGTTAAATAACTAAGTGAAAATAAATGACAGACATGTAAATTTGTAAATCACGCATTTTTAAGTCATATAACCAATAATATTTCAATTTAATCTAAAGTGAAGGTGTATTTCAGAAAGAAATATGAAAGAGTATATTTACTCTTGTTATCAAAATTTATTTTGCATTTTGATTTTTTGAAAATCTTTTAAAATATCTTCATTCCACAATGAACATTTTACCAATGAAAACACATAGTGGATTCATCAAACTTGCATTGGTTTTATGAAATCATTCAAATGAAAAGCCGGTTAATTAAATACACGCATAAACACATGATCTCCAATGACACGATAATGTAAAAATCATGCATGTTTTAACTAAACCGAAACACTTCATCATCAGTTGAATCCCTGCATGATTTACTTCTTTGTCATATAATTTTTTTTACTAGGAAATAGTGCAAACATTTGAATTTAATTTTAATAAATAATTTACTTTAGCAGACACTTTGTTGGCACCTTTCACAAAAGATTTACAACAACTATCGAAATTATATGTATCTGCTAACATTTGCTATACAAAATGCAATCAGTACTTGTGAGTATCACTTATTAAATAGACCTTATTATAAATATGCAGCCATGCTTTAAATATGTTTTTGAAGGCAAACGAAAAATATTTGAAATATAAAAAAATATATACAATGACAAAAGAAACTGGATGTAAAAAAGAATTGGCAGACAATAATGTATTAAGTGTCAGCTACCAAAAAAAAAAAAAAAAACATCAGCATCACGAATTCTATATACCCTTTAGGATTATATTAAGAATTTTGTTATCAATGTAAAATTTGACACAAAAAAGTTTTTTGTAAACACTAGTAACTCTGCTTAATTCCTTAAGCATGGATCCATAATAGATCCTAGCCGCCGATTATGGCTAGAACGACCTTATCTCCGGGGCTTCAGCCGATGTCATTTCTAGTTATGTCGTCTTGAGGCATGTGCAGTCCATGACCAAACCACTGACATCTTGGCTGTTTAATATCGATAGTTATTGAAACAAGGCGTGATATGGTCCGCAGCCGTTGGTTGCTGGTGCTATTTGGCCAGAAAACATCTAGTAGTCTACATAATTGCTGAGCTTACTGTTATACGCTTCGCATGCATATAACAATATACACTTTAAATAGCTATTAAATATGAAGCATTTGTTACTAATAGAGGTATACTTAGACTTTACTTTCTTAATATTTAGTCCTCAAATTTTTAAATGTTACTAATCTTAAGACAATTTCACCTCTTCTGTTTGTTTCATACTAACATTAAAACTTTTATTTTCTAAAAACAAAATTAAAGTAACAAATGAAAGAAAACAAATGCTTGAAAGAAACTAAACTAAAAGAAAATTATTGGAGCAAACATTTTTAAGTAAAAAAAAAAAATTCAAAGGAAATGAAAATAAGTAGAAATGCATGTTTGGCCATTACTGCTGGACAAAAACAAAAAAAAAGGAACTTTATATGTATGTATTTATGTGCTACCAGCTACCAGGGAGGAAATCCTCGTAAAACTGTCTTTAGCATTTAAAGGAAGCTTAGCAGCATGTAAACACAATTGCATACATACTTATTTTAAATAAAATCTTTGAAAACACCAACAATGTTGGCAGTTAAAGTAAAGGATTTAAAATTGTTGACAAACCCAAAGTATGTTTTGTCAATTTTCGTTAACATTTGATGGAAATAGTTTGTTTTACGTTTTCCACAAAGATTTAACTAAGAGTTTTTAGTTTATTCAAATTCTAACATCTATTTGTTGGTAAATGACAAAAGATGAAAAAAAAAACTACAAGCTTTTAACAAAACCATCTAAATCCATCTATTAGCAATAGATATAATAATTCATGACAGTAAAGAACACAACTGCAACAATAAACAAGTAAACGCGCTATATTCAGATTTTCTATAGAACAATATTGTAAGAAAACAAGATTTTCTATAGAAAATAATTCTAGAAAACAAGATTTTTCTATAGAAAATCTATAAAAGAAAATAATTTTTGCACCAAATCATTATTTGCTATTAGAAATGGATCCATTACGATAACCCGAACTGTAAGAGATCGCATGTGAAGCCCGGACAAAAAGCCGTATCGACACCAATGCCAAATATCTGTATTTAGTGGGACCAAAAAGGTAATATATATAATGAGCTCCTGAAATCTGGCCAGACCATCACAGGGAACCTGTACTGAACGAAACTGAGTCGTTTTGGCCAGACATGAAACCGTAATATTCCATAATGATAACGCCCGAACACAAGTTGCAATACCTGTTAAAATCTATTTGGAATGAAGTGGTTGGGAAGTTTTGTCTCAGCAGCCTTATAGTTCAGTCCGAATACTATTTGTTTCGATCAATGCAGAACTCCAGAGAGAACGCTTCACTTTGGAACACAGTACCCGATAGTGGCTTGATTCGTTTATGGCCTCAAAAGATGAGCAGTTCTTTTGGCACGGAATCCATTTGTTGCCAGAAAGATGGGAAAAGTTCATGGCTTGAATAAACTTACAGTATCGGCCATAACTAAAGCACCCCCTCAATAGATTTTTTCATGTCATAATTTTTTTGTTGAAAAACGTTTTTTTGGGCTTCATTTTCTATATATTTTATTAACTTATATTGTTATTATTCATATTATGTTCATTTGGTAAAGGATAATTTTATGAACAATTAATTTAAAATGATAAAACATATAAAAACACAAAAAGCGACGGACAAAACAAAAGCACCACCTTATAAGAAGTTTTTAAAATTTGAGTATGCTACTTCATATTTGCAATGTCAGTTAACGGGACTCACAACGGATGCATTTAAAAATTCCAGAGCTAAAAATAAAGGATGGCGTAGTCTGTATAATTTATGTTTTATACAGTTTATTGTGAAAAAAACATTGGATGGCAAGGAACAAGTACTACAGTGAATTTAAAATAAAAGATATTGAAGACTGGAAGGCGGGCTTATCACCTCATGAATTGATTAAAAAATATTCAATTAACAGATCAGTTATTTCCAGGCTGATTCCAAAGTTTTTGCAGACTGGTCGTATATCACCGGGACATTCTGGAGGACATCCGCGTAAAAGCACACGTTATGATGATTCCTTGATCAAAAGAGCAATACAAAAAGATCCTACAGCATCAGCTAGTCAAGTAAAAACAAGTTTAAGATTATGCGTTAGCGAAAGAACAATCCGTAGAAGAGCAGTAGAAGCACGATTATTCATCCGACGACCAGCAAAAAACCGTTTATATCAGCTAAGAACAAGAAAGCTAGACTGGAGTTTGCCAAAGCCCACATCGACTGGAGTGTCCAAAAATGGAAGACAGTACTGTTTTCTGACGAATCCAAATACAAATTAAAAAGTTCCAATGGAATAAGGCGTGTACTAAGACGAAAAGAAGAAAGACTGAATCCTAAATATTGCAAAGGGACAATTAAACAAGGAGGGGGCAGTGTAATGGTCTGAGGTTGCTTTTCTGGTCAAGGAATCGGGTCAATTCAATAAGTTAATGGGATTATGGATCAGTTTATGTACAGTGATATATTGAAATATGTAATGTTGCCTTATGCCCGTGAAAAGATGCCACTTATAGGGAGGTTCCAACAGGATAATGATCCTAAGCACACCTCCAAAGTTTGTAAGACCTGGCTACAGAGCAATAAGATTCAAGTTCTTCATTGGCCTGCTCAAACTCCTGATCTCAATCCTATTGAGAACTTGTGGCACATAGTTAATATGAAAATAAATTGTGATAATTGCCGAAATAAGGATCGGCAATTTTCCCGATTTATTTCAAGCCGTTATTATTGCCTAGGAAGGAATATCGCAAGACACCATACAAAACTTAATATCTTCTATGCCTAAGAGATGTGCTTGTGTCATCCAAAACAAAGGATTTGCAACAAAATATTTTTTGATTTAAAGTTACCTCTTATAGGAAGATTGACTTTAAAAGTATTTGTTTATCAATAGTAAATATATTAACAATTGAAAGTAATACATAATATAAATTTAAAACTTTGTTTTTATAAAAAAAAATTAATATGAAAAAAAATCACTGAGGGGGTGCTTTAATTATGGCCGATACTGTATGTTAAACAAATGTTTCAAAATAAAAGCTAAACATTTTAAAAAATCCCTCATTTTTAAGTCGTACACCCAATAAAAAAAAAGATTTTCAAACTATTGTTATACACAAAACTTTGTAAAGAAAATATTGGTATAAAAAAATTTTATATAGAAATTACTGTTATACCTAAAAATGTTGTTATACACATAATTTCTTATAAAATTAAAATGTTTAGAATTTTTTTCAACAAAATACATATTTTTCCTCTTTTAAATGCATTTGCAAAGCCAATGCGACTTATCTTCTACTTTAACATGTTCATAAAATGAAACAATCTGTGAGATTAAATCGAAAAACATCATCAATAGCTTAAAAATTACATAGTGTTTGTTAGGATAAATGTTAAACTTGCTTTCCTTAAAGTTTGCAACGAAAAATATTATTATTAAATAAAATAGAAACACATATGAACAGGAATATGTATACTTGTGTTACTCAGAGAATGAAAGGATGCAACTTGTATAACCAAGTAACAATTGAATTAGATTTCTTTTTTTTTTTTAAATTTAAATATGATGAATGCAACGTCTTTAGAAAACAAGACACCTTAAGGAAAAATACAAGATATCTAGCTTAGATATATACAGTAGGGTGGTTATTCCCAACTAAAATAAAAGTTTAATTCATTCTATGACACCATTCAAAGCGCATTTCAAAGATGTTTCACATGACACCAATTTTTCATATATTTCCTTTGCGAGAAATATGAAAAAAATCATAAAAACTTTAAAAAATTACATTTTTATCCTTTGATCCAGCTCACTAAATACTGAAACATTCTAAACTTTCACATTAATTGGGAACATCGAAACCTTATTTTTTCTCCACAGAAACGGCGCTACTCTAGTATACATATGTATTAGACTACACTCATATGTGTATTTATACTTGCAAGTCCTTGACAACATAAAAGAGAAAATTTAATGATTGTTGTTTTATTTGATTAGGTATTTTTACCAAGACACTTCAATTTGAAAACAGACAGAAACGTCAAACGCAAACATATGTACATTCTTTTAAACGAATACTCAAAACCCCTTTAGTTGTTTATGACAAGCAGCCAGCAATTAAGTAAAATTCAATTTAATTTTAAATACTGTACAATTTCATTTGTATAAATGAATAATTTATTCAACAACTATTTTACACACCCCTACGCAGATAGACTAATATAGAGACGAGACGTAATTGTAAAAAACCTAACTCTTGCAACAACAAAATACATGCTAGAAAATGTATTTTGTTCTTGTATCAAACACATGATTTGTTACATTTTTGTTATACAAATCGGAGTGTCTCGTCTCTATGTATAATTCTCTATCCCTACGCCGATATATTTTCTGACATATATGACACATCATGACATTTTAGAAATACTTTGATACAATTTCTATTTTTGGTTTTCATTTGAATGACATTTAACTTGTAATTCTATATATTAATAAGAAACTTTTATTGTACTACAAAGTTTCCTTATTTATTAAGAATTTTGTTTCGATTTTCAATTAATTTATTTCTCGCTAAAACTATAACACTTCATACTAGAAATGTTAGATCCCAAGAAAACCATGCTGATGAACATACTTTGTAATGACTACTGTATATCGTCTACTTTACTTAGAAGTGGTTTAAAAATGGTAGCATTGTTATGTGGTTTATACGTACATATTTATTAGGAATACCTATTTATTATACCCTTCAACATAAGTGACAAGGGTATATATAAGTTTGTCATTCCGTTTGTAATTTCTACATTTTTCATTTGCGACCCCATAAAGTATATATATTCTGGATCGTTATTGACAGCGGAGTCGATATAGCCATGTCTGTCTGTCCGCCTGTCGGTTGAAATCAACTTTCCAAATCCCCTGAATAACTTACAAACATGAATGATATATCAATATATCGGGAATTCTTCCGGCTTGGTGGCTAGTTAAAATCGAGAAACAAATGGCTGAGATATAAGCAAAAAACCGGGACAACCTCGAGTTTTGGCCAATTTTTTATCTATATTTGGATTACTAAGTCCACTATATAGACAATATGGATATCTAATGATAGATATTCAAAGTCCATTGCAACGATTTATATAAGGCTATAGTAATTTGTACCAACAATGGGTCAAAATCGAGAAAAATATTTTTTAACCCGAATTTTTTTTTACCAAAAAAATTTTCTTGTTATAAATTTTTTCACTAATAAATTTAAAAAAAAATTTTTTTAAATATTTAAAAATAAAATTTGGAAAAAAATTTAAAAAAAAAATTGGCAAAATTTAAAAAAAAAAAAATTGAAAACAATTTTGAAAAAAAAAAAAAATTTAATTTTGAAAAACAATTTAAAAAAAAAAAAATTTTATTTAAAAAAAACAAATTTTGATAAAAAAATTTAATTTTGTTTACCTGAAAATATATACAATTTTTATTTTAAAGTATAATTTGGTGAAGGGTATAAAGATTCGGCACAGCACATTAATATTGACAATATAGATATTTCAAAGACCTTTGCAACGGCGTATATAAGGCCAAAGTAAGTCTGACCTGCAATAGGTCAAAATTGGGAAAAATATTTTTTAACTTTTATTTTAAGTACTGGGTTTTCCAACCAGATGTCTTATTTTGGTATTCAAAGAAAAATGACATTTTTTGAGATAAATGATCGGATGTTTATTTCATAATAAAGAGGAAGGTATGCCGTTAATAATGAAAAACAATATCAGCCATCCTATTCATGAAATTTTCCATAACCAAATCGCAAAGTGGCTGGCCTATGTCTTCGATAACCTCACGAATTCTGTCTTTGAGGTCTTGAATCGACGCTGGGCTGTTGACGTAGACTTTATCTTTCACGTGGCCCCAAAGGAAGAAGTCGCAAAGTGTTAAATCACTAGATCTCGGTGGCCAATTGTGATCACCTCTTCGAGAGATAACACGGTCCGGAAACTTTTCCCGTAAAAGAGCAATGGTTTCGTTGCTTGTGTGGCACGTAGCGCCGTCTTGTTGAAAATAAACGTTGTCCAGATCAATATCATCCAAAATGCGGTGTAATAGCGTTTGGAGAATGCCCAATTCCAAAGAACGACGAGGACTGGACAAACCTGGGATTTCTTCAATACTTTGGACTAAAGCAGCAATATTCTCAGTTGTTCTTCAACGACGTGCACGGGTTTTAATCTTCACATCACTAACTTGTCACAACAGCTCGAACTTTTCCACCAATTTCTGTATTGCGGTCCGACAAGGTGCATCACGACGACCCAAAAATGCTTTAGTTTAGCGAATTGTGACTGTAAGATTTTCAACATTTTTGTACTGAATTTTAATAATTTCAATGCGTTGTTGAAGCGTGTATCGTTCCATTTTTAGTAATGGCGTAGTTTCTACTTGTCAAATGTCAAAGAATAAAAGCTTCAAAAGTGACCGGAGCTACTGAAATACCGGGTAATTCAAAATAACACCTCTTGTTGGAAAACTTGGTGAAGGGTTTATAAGTTACTTGTTTTCAATAATAAATTAAAAAAAAAAAAAAATTAAATTTTTGAAAAACAATTTTTGAAAAAAAAAATTACCTAAAAATATTGAAAATTTTTATTTTAAAGTATAATTTGGTGAAGGTTATATAAGATTAATATATACCCTTCCTTGTCATTTAGTTGTCATTTATGCCATGGTTTAAAATAAAAAATTTTCTGGTTTTGTCACACATCAAATGCTAATCAAATGATTCAATCTAAATGATCGTAACTTTTCTGTTGTCGCTGGAACATTTTAGTTGGAGTGACTTTCGTAAAATTTAAATAAACGAATAAATAAAGGAAAATAGATTTTTGTAGAAAATTTTCATATTGTTTTACACATTCTTATCAACAACTTGAATAATTCTAACCACATTACTGCCTTTCAATATATTTAATAACTATCGTTTCTTACATTGAATCTCCAACTGTTTTAACAAAAGTTATTTTCTTTGCTGTTAACCGCAATCGGTTGATTGTCATTGTATTATTGTGTGAGTTTAAAAGCTTAGAAATACAAAGAAGTAATTATTGTAAGTGTATTTTGATTTGTTAGAGTTGCGTTCTTTTATATGAGAAAAAAATCAATCAATGCATGAAACTTTCAATGAACTATCAGCGTGTGTTTAAATTTGTATTCCATATTTAATAATTATTGAAATACATAGAAAAAATTAATTATTTTTTGCAAGAATTCTTTAACAACAAAAAATGTTTAATGCTTAAAATTTGTTAAAAATTTAAGGTAATATTAGACGTAATTTGCAATGCTTCTTAGATAAAATACATAAAATTACTGGCTATAAAGTTGCAATCGTTCAAAGCTTAGTATTCATGATGATTTTCCTTCATAATAGTTAAAAAGCACGCGATATATTGCAAAATATTAAAGATATTTTTCGAGCTTATAAAAGTATATTTTGGTTTATAAGTCTTTGAAAGTTTTTAAAATATTTTAACTCCATAGGATTTTGGTATCATTCAAAATAAAAGCATTCATTTAACACTAGTTTTCGTTGTATTCAGACATGGCGGCATTGGCCTGAATGCAAAATATGTTGGGAGATAAATGCTGCTGTCTCAAAATGTAATTTCTATCACTATCAAAAATATCACATTTTGGTCCATAACTCTGGTTCTACTTGACCGATTTTGCCCATTTTTAATACCAAACATTTCTGATCTACAAAGATAAAACTCCATCCCCTTAAGTTCTTCTATGTAGGCCCTATCGAGTCCTCAACAGACAGACAGATAGACGAACATAGCTAGATCTTCTTAGAATTTTATAAGGACCCAGAATATATATACTTTTGTGAGTTTACCTTCAATATTTCGATGTGTTACAAACGGAATGACAAAATTAATATACCGCCCATCTTTTAGATGGTGGATAAACATCAAAAAATAATACCACCCGGGGTATTTAAAGTATGTATGATTTAAGTGAAATAATTAACAATTGAAACAAAATGTAAAAAAAATAAGCACTTAAATTAAAAGCTCGTTAAATTTTGCATGAGCAGGGGGACAAAAATGCATCCAAAGTGTGACAGAAAATAAAAAAGTTAAGTAAAAAACTAAGCAATAAATTTTTCAACCCCATTATAAATACTTTATGAAAACCATAATTTATCTCATGCTAAACTATTGCAAGAGAATGCCTTAAAAGACAAAATGTTTATTTTTGAAATGTAGCAATACAAATATTTAGAGTCAATCTAAATTTTAGACTGCAAGATTTATCAACGTTGTTGTTGTAACATATCTGTTGTCTTCAAAAGTTATGCACAATCTGTGGACGAGCGAGACTCGTGTCGTGGCAACGATTTAAAATCGTCCAGTTGAAAGGTGTAAAACATGAAATTCAAACAATAGGTTTCCACAAATACAAAAAATTAAATAAAAATAATAATTGGGGTATTCAAACGCTCTGCTATTAAGTCATATTGTCATAATGTCCTAATATGTTTAAACAATTTTTTTTTTTTTTTTTGGGATTTTTTAATCATTTCAACAAAAAATAAGTAACGCTAAATAACACGAAGTCTGGTTATGTGTTAACTAATAGTTATACATTAACACGGGAGTAAGAGTACTATATTCATGAATGTAATGGCATCACTCGAGAACTGCTGGAGCGATTTGGCTGATTTTTTTATTCGATTCGAAATTTTCAGGAGATGTTTTCTAAAGAAAAAAAGCCGGGGCGGTCAACTAGTTTTAAATATTTTAGGTAAACATAACTAATTTTTTTTAATTGTATTTCAAAATTGTTTTTTTGAATTTTTTTCCAAATTTTTTTTTTTTAATTTTTTAAATTTATTAAGGAGTGAGATCGAAAAATTCTTAACTTCAATTTCCGTACTCTGCGTTTAGCAGCGTTCCTATCAGGAACTTTTTGAGCCTTGTATGTTTTTAAACCTGCATTGGCTTTAACTTTTCGTACCAAATAGGCCGAGTACTGAGCTAACCGGGCTGCTTTCTTACCGGATGTGTTGGGAGCTTTTTTGAAAATGCTTTCCATTTTTTTGGCTTTAGAAACATTATGTGGACCATTCCTTCTACCTGAACTAGGTTTTCTATCAACGGACAAGTTCTCCCGGTACTGTTTAATAACATTGGAAACAGTTTGACGGCAGACTTTTGAATGCTTGGCCAACTTTTTGTAGGACCAAGTTGGGTTTTGTTGAAAATATTTAATAATTTTAGTATGCACTTTTTTCTGGTCACTCATTTTAATCAGATTAACAACAAATTAATATAATTGACATTAAACATAATAACTGACGTGTGTTAAGAATTTTACGATCTCACTCCTTAGTAAAAAAAATGTATGACAAAAAAAAAGGCTTGTTAAAAAAAAAACGGGTTGAAAAACATTTTTCAGTTTTTGTAAACATTTTGCTACTAAATAATTATTTTTGCAATCGAATGCAAAAGAATCGAAATGTGTACTTAATTTTCATTCTAATGAGATATAAAAGACAAAAATTAGTTAAAAAATGTTAAAGTTATTAAAAATTCCCCGTGTCTCAGGCCACTTGAACAAGAAATGTAAAAAAAAATTAACATGTTTTAAGAAATATTAAAATAAAAACTAATTTTTACTTAAAATATATCCGTATTTACATTTGTATGAGTTTATGTCTTTGCAGGATACCGTTAACCTATTCGCAGGGATGGCCAAAAAAAAATTTTTTTTAACGGCAGTTTCGAATCTCCATTTTCGAATTTTTAAAAATTTTTTTACAAAAATTTCAGAATTTTTGATCATCACATTGATTTATTGGGATCATAATAGAGAATAAAAATATGAAAAAAACTATGTCAACACCTCTTACAGTTTTTCCGTACCTACGATTTTTTTTGGTCATATTTTGGCCTCGATGCGCGTCCCGAAATCATTGTCCGATAACTATTAGACCTAGTGTCACAATATTCCACCCGGCACTCTTTGAAATCAAAAAAAAAAAATAGAAATCGGCTGTCACCCTAATACACATACTTTATGGGGTCGCAAATGAAAAATGTGGAAATTACAAACCGAATGACAAACTTATATACATTTACCCTTACCACTCATAGTGAATAATTTAAAGGTTATAAACATGAACTCAAAAAGAAAGGAGCAAAATTATTATTATTAGTTCCTCTTTTAATTTGTTGCTTCATTTATTTAAAAACTCATACATGGATTTTTTCCAAGGTTGATAACCGATTCGAAACGGTTACTCTTATATCTATAACCGTACTTATGCGGTAACGGTATTTGATGTTACTTCGGTTGCGGTATTTTAATGAAAGCTTTATTAACAAAATTGTTTAGGAATCTTCATAATTAAAAATTATTAAGAGAATAACTGTAACGGGACTTTAAAGTAACGGTATTTCGATTATTTCGTTAACGATATGTTAGAAGTAACGCTAATTGAGCTGAATGAATATTAAGATCGCAAATAATAGATTTTTCTCCAATGAAAACTCTGACTTACTTATGTTTCTTTTAAAAATGTTTCACATATGCTGTTTTGTACATGAGTACAAGTATGAAATGTAATACACAGCCAACAACAAACAATGTAAAAGGACAAATATTTATTTGCATTTGCTTACATATCTATGTACTGAATACCTTGAATATGAGATAGTGCATGTAGTTTTATTTGTACTAGTATATTTATTAAAGAGCTACATAAATCTAACTTAGTAAACTGTATTCTGTTTACTGTTAAAACATTTTCTGGAAAAAGTAAATATACAAACTTGGATATCAATTATTTGAAACATATTCAGTTTATTCCAAAATCTGCTGATCATTATGTATCTCAGATAATTTGAATAATAAAGTAAGAGCATTTATTACATCCTAGAAACTGTTGAGTTAACCCGAGCTCGTTATAAAGCAACAGTGGTTTAGCTATCTTTTTTTTATTTTAGAACTAATTCGGTATGAATGAAATTTCACATAGTCAAAGCTGAGATGTTTTTGAGTTGATTTGTATTTACATGGGCTCGTAGTTGGAATGGTGACTAGTGGACGTCTCACCTCGAGCAACTTCAGTTCTTTTCCGAATGCCATGAAATTTGAACACAAACATCTCTTGAATTAAAAGCGTATATTTGTAGATACAATCTAAATGTAAAATTACTTGACATTCGGAAATGTACGGAATTTTTTTTTTTTCATTTTGTAGGCCCGAGGTAAGCAGTCTTTGGGAGGATCGCTCACTAGCTGCCATTCTAATTACGAGCCCATGTAAATACAAACCGACTCAATCTGCGTATATGAGATTTTGGAAATAGTTCGGTAGCTCGTGATCAATTAATGGTTTCGTAATGAAATTTCACATAGTCAGTGCTAACTATGTGAAATTTCATTACGAAACCATTAATTGATCACGAGCTACCGAACTATTTCCAAAATCTCATATACGCAGATCCCAGAAATCAAAGGTCCATAAATCCATGGAGATCATGAGCATTTTAGTAAATATAACATTATTTGATAAGGTTTTCAGGAGCACACAGCCTATGGATTGAATTGCTTATAACTCATCAGTAAAGTTGCGCAAGGCAGCCAATAATACAGTGTCCTAGTCTTCGAAAGTAATGAGGTGGTAGCCCTCGTATTGGAAGTCTACGTTCCACTAAGTAGTGCCCAGTATGTCAAGTTGTATATCCATGTGCCCCGGGATTCAAGCCATCTGGTTAAAAGATAAGCGTTCTCAAAAACAAAGATGGCGAAGTTGCAACAGCAGTTCAAATGTCAGAATATACTGTCCTTAATTATCAGACTTTCTGCCAGCAAAATAATGCAGTGATCAGAAAGCCTACACGGATTTTCGTGATAAAATCGTCGTTTGCCTTCTAGTACTCCAAATTTGGATGGCGACTAGTGTCGACCATAATCTTTAAAACAGTTTTTAATACAATTTTTAATAAAATATAAAGATTTCAGATCTCGACTACCAGATGACCCATCAGGTTTGTGTTGCTTTTGCCCTATGTGCTGGGTTAAGATCCTGCTGAAGCGCCCATGGTTAATTTTTGCTTAGTGACTTCACAACATTCTCCAAAACGTCGGATTGGTACACAAATGCAGATGTTTTAAGTAATTTTTCGCAGAAATGAACCATTGTTACCCATCATATGCGGCTCCCTGCCATACTATCATAGTAGCAGTTGCACTCCACCAACTACTTCCAATGCTTTTCGAGATGACGATAGATGAAAATGTTCTCATCAGCAAAAAGAATTCTACTATGGGCGTTACTTGCATACTGACGAAGTAATGCTTTTGATTTTTGTTTCCGTTCATGCATCAGTACCGCCGTAAGTAGATGTATGTATCTTGTAAGCCCGAATTCCCAATTCATATTTAATACTCATTTCCCGCTACATAATTTCCTGCTTCGGGAGTGGATTACTTCGAACTCGGTTCTCCACAGTTTTAATAGCTCTGGAAGACCTCACGTTTTGCGTACGAATATATATAAAAATGGTTTACCGTCCACTAGTATCTTCAACCAATTTAACATAACTATACACAATATAACGTGCAATCCCTTGCGGAAGCAATGATTTTTATCCATGCTACAGTTTTCTAAACCAACAATTACCATTACGGTTTTGAATATCTTCCAATTCCATGATTATAAATAGCCCAACCCGAAAACTTCTTTTGCTTAAATGAAGTATAAATATGAGTTATCAAAATTTGTATTGGTGATGCGTGTATGTTTAGTACATTTCTTACTTTAGGGGCAATAGCAACTATAATTATTCTACCAGAACTTATGAAATTACTAGGAATATAGATATTAAGATCTCTGGACTAACACGATCGTGCAACGTGGAGCTATCCCGTACTTTTAGTAGCACTACCAAATAGGTAATTTCCTCTAGAGCAGTCCTCCAAGCGAGAACCAGCTCTTTTTATTATTAGTGAGGCTTTACGTACTGCGATCCATAGGATCTTTTGTGTAGCCTTAGATTTTTCAACCCAATAGGATACGTCTAAAGCCAATAATATTATTTGGGGAGAGATCAGTTACTTCCCCCGGAGCCATAAGAGCCCTTCCGAGCCATTTAGTTCTGCACGTTGCCAGCATTGGGCAGTCCCATAGAATATGTTCAGAGGTTTCGGCATGAAATTCACAAAACCTGTGATACTTTAAGCCACAATGTCCGGTGAATAATCTAGTAAGTATTCTAAAATCACCTTTATCGAGTGAAAGTAATGACTGGGATCTACGTCTGGATAGGGTAGTGAACCATTAGGACTGTATTAGTCCAGGAAAATTACAGGATGGATGGCGTAAATCTCTGCCTGAAATATTGATGGGAATGTATCCATTGGGATACCCCTTTGAAAATTGGGCCCATAAATACCAGCCTCAGTGTCACCATTAGCCTGTCTGGAACAATCAGTAAACCATACTTCCTAGTAATGAGAACAAATTCAGTTTCTCTAAGATTTATGAAATAACCGTGTTCCTAGCATTTTTAAAGAGATGGATTACATAGACATGTGGGCCGTAGACCACAATATCAACATCATCAGAAATATTTATATTGAAATCTCCAGTTACAACGATTTCACTGTTCGGATAACTCTTAAGAATCTTTGATATGGAATAGGAAGTTCTGTAAATATACATTCGCGTAGCTTTTTAGCATCAAGCTATTTTTTTGGAATTGTAAATTCAGCGAATAAACCCGTAATCCCTTAATTTTTTCGCCTCATACAATTTTGCACTAGTCTACATATTTATGTACATGCAGTAACTACATTTTAATATTTAAACGTGTACTCTACAGATATCTTTTTGGAATGTAATATATAATATTTTATATTGATGTATTGGTCAAACGTAAAAAACAAAACGTTACTAAGTAGTAAAATTAAAACTGGTAATATTTTGTCGATTGCATTTCAACTCGTCAATAATTCCGTTTAGCAAATTAACTGTTAGGGTAACTTAATAGTCATTAAACGTTGTACATTTAATAGTTTACCATGTAATTTTTATGTCGGAAGGAGCTCAATAGTATACAATAGAGCTTTGAATTAATTAATTCAATTTGAGCTTAATTGACTAAAATCTTAATTCGGAATTAAAAAAAATTCAATCATTCACTCCATAAATCCATTCACAAAATCTAATTATTTAGCTTCATTCAAAGCTAAAAATTAAAAATTAATTAAGAAATAATTCTTTCGAAGTCTTGGTATGCAAACATACATATATTCGTATCTTCATAAGAGCTGACAAAATTTAATAAATTATCCTTTATTCTTAACTGACTGCACTGCATGTATGCGAGTGTGTTTTTTGGAGTTATTCCAAAAGAACTGTAGCTCTTAAACTGGCCAGAGTTTTAGATAAAAACTAAAAATTAATTGGCAACACATTATAATTTATATAACTTAAACAAATAATTGGTAAAAAAAGAGAATTAATCATAATAAAATTCTATCAGTCTGGAAGTGAAAAATATAGATACAGAAAACTGTCTTAAAAATGGAAACAATTAATTTGGAAGATAAAATATCATTGTTTTAGCAAATATGATTTAATAAATATGATTTAATAAATCATGAGTTGGTCACCTCAACCCAAATTACGTTGGCAAATTATTTTTACAAGTCTTTGCATGTAAAATGCACCTGTTTTTAAAACAACGAAGTAAATGCAAGTATGCTATAAAACATATAACCATATAGCATCTCTTAATATTTTTGTATGTGTTATGGCGCAAATTATATACATATGTCCCTTTCACACTACTGAATTCCTGAAAGAATTTTTTGGTTAGACGTGATTTTAATTACTTTTCCTTAACAAAAACGATGTAAACAATATTTTAAAAGAAGAAATATTCAACAAAATACCAAAAATTGAAATTGCAGGATTAAATAGCAAAAGAAAAATTACATTACAAATATGTAAAAGAATATAGACAAAGAGCAAACAATTGTAAAGAAAAATCACAAATGAATTGAATAATTAAAACTGTATTATAGTTAATGGGCATGGGAGTGTAAAATTGAGTGACATTTATCATAGGGCGGAAAATGTTTGGTTGTTAAAAGAAAATTGCAATTAATTTATAAGCAAAAGCATTTCAAATATTGTTCTTGTATGAGTTTTAATAGTAAAAAAAGTAGTTCTTTGGTTTTCAAAATTCTTATTTTATTTTACTTTAAATTGATACGCAGCAAGGCAGTGCTTTCTTAATAATAATTGAAAAAGAAGTAAAGTCTATTTTTAAAACACAATTTGAAGATGCTTACAAACAAACATACAAACATACTTCAATATTACCTATTATCTGTATAATAAACTGGTTTTGAGTACAAACAGAATACATACAATTATTGGAATTATTATTTATTACATTTTAAATGCAATTGCCAAATTAACAAAAATAAAATAACGGGTCACAAACACAATTCGTTTTAATTATTAACAGTAGAAGTCAT
The DNA here is from genome assembly GCA_942486065.2 of Calliphora vomitoria. Classification (NCBI taxonomy): domain Eukaryota; kingdom Metazoa; phylum Arthropoda; class Insecta; order Diptera; family Calliphoridae; genus Calliphora; species Calliphora vomitoria. The sequence goes on from OW818033.2 coordinate 96,557,507, forward strand.
AATAAGTAGATAAAAAAAATGTAATTGGACAAAAACACAAATAAAGAATAAGTTTACTAGGAACTTCTCCAACATTTTCCCCGCACAAAGAACAGCAGTTCTTGACATTATTCGACTTGAGATTTGTTGTCATCATTTACCGGAAGAAAGGCTATTTTTGAGACTGGTCTTCTGTAAATTTTTCCATGTGATGAAAGGCTTACTACACGGACTTGTCCATCTTTTCCAGGATGAATCTCTGTAATCCGGGCCAATGGCCATTGTCCTGGAGGAACACGTTCATCGAACATTAAAACAAGATCACCAACTTCAGCATTTCTTTGTATTTTTAGCCATTTTGGTCGTGATTGTAGACGACATAAATATTCGCTCACCCATCTTTTCCAAAACTGCTGCTTTAAACGTTCTACCACTTTCCAACGAGCTAGTCTATCAACATTGAGTTCTAAAAGATTTTCGTCAGGAATACATAAAGTTGGTTCACCAACAAGGAAATGAGATGGGGTTAGCGCTTGACAATCTACGGGATCTGACGAAATTGGGCAAAGAGGCCTAGAATTAAGGCAGCACTCAATCTGAGCAAGTAACGTACATAGCTCCTCAAAAGTTAAAACTCGATTCTCCATCATCCGTCGAAGGTGGTGTTTTGTGGATTTAACCCCAGCCTCCCAGAGGCCACCAAAATGGGGAGAAGCAGGTGGAATAAAGTGCCACTGTGTTCCAGTGTTTGCCAATTGTTCTACCAAATCTTTTGGAAGTGAAGACCGACAACGATTGTTTAAGATTTGTAGCTCTTTGTTGGCACCAATAAAATTGGTACCACAATCGGAATACAAGTCAGTGCAGATTCCGCGACGTGCTGTGAATCTTCGAAATGCAGCTATAAAAGACTCAGTAGATAAACTCGTAACGCCTTCTAGATGCACTGCCTTGGTCACCATACAAATGAAAAGACAAATGTATCCTTTTGTGGTTACGGTATTTCGAGCGGTGGATTGTTTTATCGTAATAGGACCAGCGTAATCTACTCCACTATGCTTAAACGGTCTGCTTGGTTGAAGTCTTACTGAAGGAAGTTCTCCCATTATTTGCTGCGCTGCTTTTGCCTTATACTTAAAACACGTAATACAGCGTTTTTGAACACTTTTTGCCAAATTTCTGGCTGAAAGAATCCAGAATGTTCGTGAAACGTAAGCCTGCATTTGTATAAGACCACCATGAAGGGTTTTAATATGTGCATCTATAAAAATCAAACGAGATAAGGGATTAGTTTTCGATATAATAATTGGATGTTTTAAATCATAATGAAACTTTGCTTTGTTAATACGTCCACCGACACGCAAGAGACCGAATTCATCTAAATAAGGACATAAGTTAAAAATGTTGCTACTTTTTGAAGAGGTTTGTTATTCATTAGGGTTTTGATGTCATTATAAAATTCAATTTGAGAAATTTGTATTAATGTCCTCAGTGAACGTTGAAGTTCATACGTTTTTAAAAATCCTGCTTCTCTGCAGTCCTTTTTTGTTCTGAATCGTAAAATGTAGGCGGTAACTCGTATTAACTTATTAAATGAAGAAAAGTTAGTTAATATTTCTGGATATTGTACAGTTTTTATTGTATTAACAGCAACGTAAGATTTTCTCAATTCGGAAGTAGTTTGGTAAGCCTCATTGGGTTGTGTTGGCCAGTAACTAGAGGATAGAGATAACCATTTTGGTCCAGTCCACCATAATTTATGATTCACCAATTCTAATGCACTTACACCACGCGACGCACAATCAGCTGGATTACTTTGACTGCAAATATATCGCCACTGACTGCTACTAGAGAAACGTTGTATTTCAGCGACACGATTACCGACAAATACAGTCCATTTTGAAGATTCTCCCCTTATCCAGCATAATACCGCCATACTGTCTGTCCAATAATAAATATTAATAACTTTAAAATTTAATTGTTTTTGAATTTTGTTCATTAGTTTTACGAGCAAAACTGCCCCACACAGCTCCAGTTTTGGTATGGTTAGCTTTTTTAATGGCGAAACTTTTGTTTTAGATTGAAGAAGATTCACTGTAGATAACTCACTGTGATCAATTAAAACTTTCACATAGATTGCAGCCGCATACGCCGACTGCGAGGAATCACAAAATCCATGTAGCTCCACTCGACTGTTTTGTAAACCACCAAGCCAACGAGGTATTCTTATTTTTTCTAAATGTTTTAATTGTGATATATATTGGTTCCAAGAATAATTAATATGTATTGGTACCACATCTTTCCAGTCGATACCTTCAAGCCACAATTTTTGAAATGTAATTTTAGCATTTATGGTTACAGGGGACAGCCAACCCAATGGGTCATATAGCTTAGCCGCATCAGATAAAATACCACATTTAGTTAAATTTTCTTGAATTTTAAAATTTACCTTAAACGAGAATGTATCACTTATTGTATCCCATTCTAAGCCTAGCGCCTTTACCACATTTTGTTTATCTAGTCCAATTTTGTTTGCATTTTCCTTATAGTCGTCTGGAATGTTTGACATTAATTGATCAGAATTTGACGTCCATTTTCGTAGTTTAAATCCACCGGAGGCTAATAGCTTTATTAGTTGATCTTGTAGACTAATTGCACAATCTAATGAATCGGCACCTGAAATAACATCGTCGACGTATGTGTCATAACGTAGAGTATCACTTGCTTGTAAATATTTATCCTTTTCATCTTGTGCTAGCTGGTGCAATACTCTAATAGAAAGATATGGAGCGGCAGAAGTACCATATGTTACTGTTAGAAGTTTGTAAATTGAAATTTTCGATTCAGTAGTGTGTCGCCAAAGAATTTGTTGATAATGCTGCTGACTGTCATCTATGAGAATTTGGCGGAACATCTTTTCGATGTCCGCTCTAAATGCAATTTTGAAACGACGCCATCTATTGATTATCGCTGACAGATCATTTTGAAGAGCTGGGCCTGGTGATAATTCTTCATTTAAAGATGGGTGGGGTAAACGTCTGCTACTACCATCGAACACAACACGTAGTTTGGTTGTTGAACTACTTTCACGTAAAACGCCATGATGGGGAAGAAAAAACCCGTGAGCTTTAAGCTCTTGAGGGTAAATACCTACTTTAACCATATGACCCAATGTTTCGTATTCGGCCATAAAATTTCGATATTCAGTAGCTAATTTTGGGTCTTTAATAAATTTGCTTTCCATATGTTTCAACCGTTTTAAAGCATTATAATCAGTATGTTGAAATACGGGGGGACTTCCTCCAACTAGTTCAGCTACAAAGGGCATTTTAACAGTATACCGGCCATTATTATTACGATAATGTGTTTTTTCAAAATGTTCTTCACAAGCTTTTTCTTCGTGTGTTAGTTGACGTTACGTTCTTGTTCCCAAAATGCTCTTAATTGTTTATCAAGGGAGTATAAATTTACGTGCACATCACAATTGTAAGAAATTCTAGATGTGGGTCCTGAAACTACCCACCCAAACTTTGACAATTGAAGAAAAATGCCGTTTTCGAATTTTTTTTACTGAGCTTCCATAACATCTCCATAAATATCTCCACCAATTAAAAGATCTATTTTTTCACCGGAGTCAAATTTTGGATCTGCCAAAAAAAATGTATTAAGGTTGGGTAACTCAGTTTTTTTAATGCTCTTGGGACAATAATTCGTTAATGAAGGTAAAACATAGGCGCTGCTTTGAAGTTTGAAGTTGGAGTTATATTTAGATGTTATTGTAAAGTTTACATATTTCCTTGTTGTAATAGTTTTACCACTTATACCATGAATTTGTGCAAAAGTATTATGTTTTTTAATTTTCAAAGTCTGTACAGCATTTTCCGTTATTAGAGTCGCTTGTGCACCTTGATCTAATAGTGCACGAATAGCAAAAATTCCGTTACTTGTTTCAAATAGAACTTGGACTGTTGCTAGCAATACTTGAGGTGTGTTCATATTATTAAGTACAGATAAATTACAATTAAAAGTAGGTTCATTTAGAAGAGGTTGTGAAGAAGTGGCTTGACTTTCTTGGTTAGGTACAATGTTTGAATTAGGTGTAGGTGCTTGAAATTCGTTGTGAATGATAGTGTGGTGTCGTTGCTGACACAACTGACAGCATGTTTGTAAACGACATTCATCAGCAAAATGACCTGGGTGAAGGCAATTTTTACAAAGGCGTTTTGAAAAAATTAAATCCCGTTTGGCAGGTGAAGAAAGCGCTGCAAATTTAAAACATTTATAAAGTAGGTGTCGTTTCTCGCAGCAAGGACAATTTTCATCATTTGCAGTAGTTAAATGAACACGATGATTTTGAGGACGAACGGAATATTTTGACAAACGGGTGAACGTATCAGCCCTTGGTTGTAAATGGTCACTAATTGACTCTAGGGTACGGAATGTTGTTTCCAAAAAAATAAATAGTTCTTTAATCTTAGGAATTTCTTTCGAAGCTTTTAAAGACTGCTCCCATTCCTTGCGAGATTGAACATCTAACTTTCCGACTGTCATGTAAATTAAAATTGCGTCCCAATTGTCACAATTTACTTCTACCGTATTAAGAAGAGATATACAATTTCTTGTGTTATCCAAAATATGTTTGATAGAGTCACATGATCCATCAGAAGATGGAATATTAAATAATTTACGAAGAAGGTGGTCCACTATTTTACGTTTATTATGGTATCTTTCGTTTAATGCTAACCAAGCTAGATCATAGCTTGTATCTGAAGCTGGATATTCCGAGACTATCGAAAGTGGCGTTTCTTTGCAAGAACTGCGCAAATAATAAAATTTTTGTACTTTAGAAAGTGAGGTGTTGTTGTGCACTAAAGAGATAAATAAGTCTCTATATGAAACCCAATCCAAGTAGTCACCTGAGAATATTTGTAGATCTATTTTCGGTAAACTAACCTCAGCACACACAGATTCATTTCTTTGTGTTAAAGTTGGAGTGTTAAAAGTACTAGAATGAAGAGTTGGTGAATGTGAATTCTTCCAATCACATAATCCATCTAACAGTTTTCCCTTTAAGGTTAAATATAAATCATAAAAATTATAATAAACGTCATCTTTCAAATATGGAACATCAGCGAATGGTATTGATTTATCTCTAATATAATCAAAAATTTGTTCATGACTGTCTTTAAATTTTTTATAAGTTACCTCTACTTCCTCTAGAAAACTTTTTAGAAGTCCACGAGTTTTTGTTTCATTTGGCTTACCATCAATTGTTTGCACTAGTCTTTTTAAATGATGAATCAACTCCTTTTGGTCATCAATAGCTCGCGATAAGTCTTCCATATTTTTTTTCAAATAGTTTACAAAACCTTCTAATATCACTATCCAAATAACAAAGCAAAGTCCAATTAGTATCCAGTTTTTATCAAAGATTCACAGCAATCAAACGAATAACAAAAATCCAAGTTAATAATCCAAAGCCAGTCCAATTTAAATCAAATAAGTTTAGTATTTTATAGGGAAACTTCCCGGGTTTCGGCACCAATGTTCTTGTATGAGTTTTAATAGTAAAAAAAGTAGTTCTTTGGTTTTCAAAATTCTTATTTTATTTTACTTTAAATTGATACGCAGCAAGGCAGTGCTTTCTTAATAATAATTGAAAAAGAAGTAAAGTCTATTTTTAAAACACAATTTGAAGATGCTTACAAACAAACATACAAACATACTTCAATATTACCTATTATCTGTATAATAAACTGGTTTTGAGTACAAACAGAATACATACAATTATTGGAATTATTATTTATTACATTTTAAATGCAATTGCCAAATTAACAAAAATAAAATAACGGGTCACAAACACAATTCGTTTTAATTATTAACAGTAGAAGTCATAATAAGTAGATAAAAAAAATGTAATTGGACAAAAACACAAATAAAGAATAAGTTTACTAGGAACTTCTCCAACAAATATACATAATTCCATAGAAAATTACAGAACATTGTGAAAATGCGACTTCCAGATGTATGTACAATAGTGGTCGGCAAAAAGTTAAGATGTAATATGGATTAAAATAACCAGTTATACAATTTCTTCCCTGCTGTTTGTGGTATTTTTTTTTCTTATTTTATAATTTTATTTAACTTCGTTTAAATTCGTGTTGTTTACAGGTAAATAAACGATCATGTTCGGCCCCTGATAGCTATGAGTGCCAACCACTGATGCTAATAAAGAAAGTATAATTATAATTTGAATAATATTTAAGTCTAAATTGAAAATTGTTAATTTCTAGCGAGACAACAAAGTCGCTTTACCATTTCTTCCAATATTCAGATTAATATGTTTGGAGACTTCTACTAGTAAACAATGTTGATAAGATAATATTCAATGAGAAGCAGTTTTAAAAGCACTGGATGATGATCGTAGTACATAAGAGTGTTTCGGCTAGATAGTACTAGAAGCTGCTAACATTGACATCGAAAGCTGTAGAGCATTGTAGAAGATTCACGATAGATGTCGCGTGTATAAATAGTTGCAGAGGTTGCAGTACTGAGAGAGTTGATCATAGGTACTGTTAGAGTTAACATCAACTGCCTTGTACATTTAAGTTTGTACATTATTAAGTGTGTGTGCATTTCTGCGAATTTATAAATGTGTACAAAGACACTGAGTGACTATTTGTTGTAGATTTTATATAAATAAAGAGTTGTTACAATTTTAAACTACTAAAACTGATTTTATTTGCAATCAAAAGTATCCGGTTTAGTAAAAGAAAATAAACCAACGTTTTAAAAAGGTTAAAACGTAACAATATACTCAGAAGTTCTAGGTGACAGTCCCGAACTAGTGATTTTACCCATCATTTAGGGTGCCAACTATTTACATAACTAGCTACGTGACTAGTTATTTTAACACGTGCATGTCCTAAGCAGGGTGTCAATTAACCGTTTTTGATTACAATGAGACTGTCTAAGATGGTCCAAAGTAGTCAACGCGTTGGATTCACATATTGGTTACATTCCGGTTACCTTACTAGCTACCTAACTGGTTATTTTAACATGTAATTAGCACCCATAATTGACCTCAAGTAGTCAGCTTAAAAGACATATCATAGACAGTCCAACAAACGATTGCTTATAAACAAACCTTCCTTCTACAACTCACCAATAGATTGCTTCTGGTGGGTAAAATAACTACTTTCTAAAGTACAGTACAAAATAAACGTTTAAAGTGACTTAAGGTTACTAAGAGACACTAAAGTGAGTATTGACTTTTGCGATATGTTACATGGAATATCAGTATACTTAGGCAAAAATAAAAAGTAAGAGAGCTATATTCGGCTGTGCCGAATTTTATATAACCTTCACCAAATTATACTTTGAAATAAAATTTAAAAAATTTTTTTTTTCGATATTGTTTTTTAAAAGTTTTTTCCAATTTTTTTAATTTAAAGATTTATTTTTTTTAATTTAATAGTGAAAAAAATGTATGACAAAAAAATGTTTTTTGTGAAAACAAATTCGGGTTAAAACATATTTTTTTCCGATTTTGATTCATTGTAGGTCCAACTTACTATAGCCTTCAAAGTCCTCGGTTCAATGGACTTTGAAATATCTATCATTATATATCCATATTGTCTATATTTATGACTTAGTAATCGAGATATAGATCAAAAATAGGCCAAAAATAGAGGTTGTCTCGGATTTTTGCTCATATCTCCGTTATTTATGGACGGATTTTGCTGATTTTAAATAGGAAACTTCTCGAAAGCATGTCTGACAGAATTATTGAAGATTTGGATCCCAAAGATGTCTGGGGTCTTCAGAAAATTGATTTCAACAGACAGACAGCCAGACGGACATGGCTAAATTGACTCCGCTATCTATAAGGATCCAGAATATATATACTTTATAGGGTCGGAAAGTTATATTGTGAAAATTACATACGGATATATACCCTTCTCACGACGTTGAAGGGTATAAAAATAAACTGTATGAGAATTATATCAACACAATTTGTATAAAACTAGTTTGTACGAATTACTCACAAAACATTCACTCTAGATTACTTAGAGACACTTAAGTGAAAATTGTCTTCACGCTAGATTACCTAGGATGTAAAAAGTAAACAATTGTCTTCTCTCTGCACTACAAAGGGCACATACTTTGGCACGTATGTGCCCTTTGTAGTGCAGAATATATGAATTGGAGTCAGGACATTAGTGACAATTACTGTTGACTATTTAAAATGGTGTATAAATATGAATAAATAAAGACGATTTTATAATCCGGTTTATTTAAAGAAAATAAATCACCGGTTTTAAAAGGTAAAAACGTTGCAGTATTTATAGGTGAATTTTAATGAAACGTCCAAAAAATATTTAGCAATATTTTGAAATGATTAACCTTTTAGCCCTTGGAACCAAAATGACCCGAAAAATCGCATATAATGAATAATTTAGCTTTTTACATCAAATTAAATTATTTCTTTATTTTTTATTCTAGTTACCTATTTCTTTTATAAAATAAAATAAAAATGTAATAGATTTTTTAAGGAGAAATTAAAAACTTACCTGGAAATACATACATCTATGACGGCCTGTTCATATCACATTACAAAGCACTGGCAATTTTATTTGATTTTCTATAATTGCTTTGATGTTGACACAAAATAAAAACAAATTCATAGGTAACAGGGATGATACATTTTGTAGAATTGCACATTTTTCAGTACGATTCATAGTTCAAAAGTACAGCAATAATTAATTAAGTACAATGTAGGGTTCCTTTTTGCACTTTTACCATTCCCAGGAAATGATAAAACAAAATCTGTTAATAAAAACCAGTAAAGATTTCCAAATAAACAGTTTTAATAGACTTTTGCTACGTCGATTGTCCAAGATTTGTATGGGATTCCCGGGAACTAATGGAATTAATGGTAAAAAAAAATACAAAAACTCGCAGCCGTTTAGGCCTTTCATTTAAAAATTATGACATTTTTAATTAATTATCAAAAAGTCTCTTTAATTTTGCAAAAATTATTTCTTAATTTACTTAAAGCATTTGACTAATATAATGAATGAATAATAATATCACTTTTTAGTACTATTGGTTTTAAAAAAAGGACAGTTTTATTTATTGAATTTATTACACTATTGAAAATTCCATTTATCATCCCTGGTACACACTCACTTTATTATTTTGTATGTATGTTTTCATATTTGCTTTGCTCTTAAAAATAAATAACAAAAACACAACATAAATAAGAAGAAGCTGAGTAAAGAACACAAATTGTAAACACATGAATGCTGCAAGCTGCAGCAGCGCTGCAACTTTTCCTAACAATTGTTTTTTTAATAACTAATGATTTTCGGTTTTATATTTTTACTCGCACTATTTTTTTTTTTTATTAATTGTTATACATTTATTGTACATATAAATACACTTTAATTAATATTTAATATTGATTTTTTATAGATTTTATTGTACTTCACTAAAACTTGAGTTTATTGAACAAAGGCAAAAATATAACTGAAAGGAGGGAGAGAATTTTTTTGTTTTGTTTTGTGTAGAGAGACATACCAATAAAGTTAACAAGTTGTTAAAAGAAATTGAAGGTCACAGAAGAATTTAGTAAGAATTAAGGCGAAGAGGTGACGACATAACTACAACAACAACAACAATATTTGATAAAACAATAGGCATTTTATTATTGTAGAAAAACAGTTGAACCAAGGCGAATATTGAGTTGACCTATCAATGTTGTTATTGCTTTTGGGTATGTTGTATTATTTGCCGCAACAAACATAAGAAAAACAAATACCAGAGCTATAGGTATTTGACTGTGTTAAAAAAAATACTGAATTGCAAGGTATGGCGTTGTATACGTCGTTGGAAAGGTCTTTAAAATATCTATCATCTATTGTCTATATTTAAGACTTATCAATCCAGATATAGATAAAAAATAGGTTAAAAAATTCGAGGTAGTAATGGTTTTTTGCTTATATCACAGCCATTCTTATTTACTCTATTTTAAATAGAGTAAATAAGAATGGGGGTTATGGAAATTTGAATAGGCGGACATGGCTAGGTATATGTATATAATTTATGAGGTTTACAACGGAATGACAACTTATATATACCCTGCCACTCATGGTCAAGGAAATACAAATAATCAGCTGTTCTTCTGAGGTCACCTTCTACAAAGCCGCCTTGGTAGGAATTTGAACATTTTGGCGATAATTTGATAAAAACACTATTATTTTACACTGTTGTTCAAAGTTCACATCTAGAACTTATTAATTTATTTTACCTTACAAAAATAATGCGAACGTTAGCTGTTTCTAATAAGAGAGACACTTTTTTAAAAATGTAAAATATGCTTAAAGTTTTGCATTGCCTCGCTAATGGAACCTAGTACGCGGCTTAAGAATCTTTGTTCTATCTGCTATAGATCTTGTTAATATTATAATTAAATTATATTTGATAGTAAAACTTTTCCATTTCAGCCTTTTTAATTACGAGTATTATCCATAATATAATTTATAATAAATAAATTATCACAGTTTAAAATAAATTTTATCAAATATGAATGCATGAATGAATGAATAACTAACTAATTTAAGCCTATGTAACTTTAAGTTATTTATGTATATTGAGTATGTGCACAATACACAAATTACATTTAATAATTGCCTCATGAAATAATGAAATTCACAAAAATCTTAGCTATTTTCAATATTAATTGCTACAAACAAAAAAAAACTACTTACCAAATGAAAGTAATTAATATTGCAAATTTTTATATGGGCATTTCCATGGTCAAATACGTGGTGGTCGTACCTTTTAATGTGATATAAAGTTGGGAAAATGTAACCGATTTATAACTTCATAATTAGTGTTAAGGGTATAGGTAAAGTGTCTTTCTATCGATGCTATTATGTATAGGATATATGTCAAGACTATGTCAAATCGTACGATCTCGTTGGCCAGTTCACATCACCTCCACGAGAGATGATCATGCCCTCAAATCGCTTGTGGTGAATGTCGCATAAGCTGTGTGGCACGTAGCGCCGTTCTGTTGAAACCACATTTCGTTGGTGAGCATATTATCCAATTCAGTTCAAAAGAAGTTTGTTGACCTATTGCGTACGCCGTAGACATTAATGGCCTGACCAACGTCGTTCTTAAGGAAATATGGATCGATGACGCCGCCAGTCCAAAATTCAAACCAAATAGTGATTTTTTAGGGATGCATTGGACGCTCTTGGATCTCATGTGGATTGCTATCGTCACAAATTCGAATAGCTTGTTTGTTCAGGTACCCAATCAAGAAATGGTTCTGTTAACTGGCCACTTCGTTCATGTGATATGACGGCATTAGATTATTTTCTCTGAGGACATGTTAAGTTCCCAGTCTATGCACGATTAAACGATTAAAATTCGATGCGTTATTGTCGAAATACAGCCTGATTTGATCTAATAATTAATATCGTGATGAAATTGGACATAAACATGGACTTAATTGACCCTACCCACATATAACCCCTATATCAGAAAAACATTTTATTGTCACATATTTATGGTGGGTATACAACATTTTTTTTTATTTCATAATTTTTAATTGCAATTATTATTATAATGTATAGACAAATTTACTTTAAATGCAATTATTATTATTGTATAGACAAATTTACATACATTTTCATATTTAAAAATAAAGTATAACTATGTATGTATATTAAATGCATAAATGAATGAATATAACAGATTTATGTGGTCATAATCGATAGCCGCCTAAGTGGACTTTGGCAAGAATTGAGTTAGGTATACTGACATAGTCTACTAACAAATCAATATATGTACAGTGAGTCCTCGATTATTCGTAATGTTCGGGACCGGGAGCATTCTGGATAATCAATTTTCCCGGTTAATTGAGTACCAATTTTTAGTAGTTTTTTAATAATTTCTCACTGATCCATCGGTTGGTTCAAAGTCATCCAATTTGGTGGGAAAAATTTCACAATAACGTTTTCAGCATTGAAATCCTGCACGTCTGTATGTTGTCCAATGGCAGAATGATTTTACTATCATCTTTTAGACCGATTTTCTTAAAGTTCTCAGTCACTTCTGGTACTAAGTTATTGTTAAACCATTCTCATGGACATTTTTTAAAGCTCTTTCCAATAATGTTTTGCACTTGTGTGTACCAGCAGCATTAACGCAAACTAATGAGGTTAGTCTCTCCTTTGAGACTTTGTGTCATTCTATGAAATTTTCATTATGGCAAGCCAAACTTCTCTCAAGAAAACACTTTCCATTCTCCATTATCTGATTGGAGATTTTTTTTTTCATTGATTGGAATTCATTTAATTTTTCCTCAAAAATTGTGGCAGCTAATCAGCTGAATATTTTTCTCCTGCAGCATTAAGTTTGTAAATACAATGTCGTTTTTTCTTAAATTTTGAGTGGAATATTTTAGACTTTCCTTCACTGTTAAACCAGAAATTGGAGTTCGTTTAAACCGTTCCTTCCGGAACCATTCTTAAACAGCAGTTTTTAAAGTTTTTCGGTTTCCGAAGCCAATAACAGAATCACTTTGATTTTTATAATGTCTAATACTCCTCACGCCAAATGCTATCGAAAAATCGATGGAACAAAATCAAAAACTTTTGGCCTTACAAATCGATCTAGGAAATTCCCCTTCTTCGTTTTATTCACACTGTGTTTGATTGTTCAAAAATAATCGAAAAAAAAAGATAATACCGGATAATAAAGGTAATTACGGTTAATCGATGCAAAAAAAAATTAAATCGATCCAAAAACATTTTCTTTTTCTTTCCCGGATAATTGATGTTGCCGGTTAATCGAATCAGGGATAATCGAGGCCTCACTGTATAAAAAATTTAAAAAAAAAATTCGAACAAATTTTTTTCCAAAAAATGAAGAAAAAACAACTGAAAAAAATAAATATTTAAAATTTTTATTTTGAAGTATAGTTTGGTGAAGGGTATATAAGATTCGTCCCAGCCGAATATATCTCTCTTACTTGTTTTTAATTGCAATTATTATTATAATGTATAGGCAAATTTACATACATTTTCATATTTAAAAATAAAGTATTACTATGTACGTTTATTGAATGCATGAATGAATGAATATAACAGATTTCTGTGGTCATAATCGATAGCCGCCTAAGTGGACTTTGGTAAGAATTGAGTTAGGTATACTGACAATGTCTGCTAACTAATCAATATATGTACATTAGGCAGGGTCGATTTGTATGGACGATCAAAAAGTAAAAAATCGTATAGCAGAAACGATTTGTGAACAAAATTGACTCACCCTAATGTACAAATTTACGATAAATTCGAACAATGTTTCTAATTTTACATTTGTCACTAATTGTTTCATTATAGTTTTTGATCTTAGTATTTTTGATATTGTATTAAGTTATTTTTAATGCTTGATTTTGGACTTAGGTTGTTTTTGCTATCTAGCTATAAGTTATGTATTCATTATATGAATATACTTTTGTAACACAAATAGCATTTAATTTTTGCCGCATAAAATAATAAAATTTAAATAAAATTCATATGTAAAAATCATTATTATTTTTAATATTAATGACTAAAAACACAATTTACCAAATGAGGGTAATTATTATTATATGGCAAATTTTAATATGCATGTATGTATGAAAAATATTGTACAATAATCATATGTACATTAGCATGGCCCCCTTTGTATGGAGGAATAATAAGGTGTCGATATTTCCAACTAAATAAGGAGACCATTACTCAAAATGTTTATCCCGGCGTCAGAATTTGGTGAGTATCAAAGGATAAATATATACTTTCTTAAGGTTTTCATGATTTTTTTTCATATTTCTTGCAAAAAATTAGCTATCAATTCCGTATCTAAATTCTAGTGCAATTCCAAAAATATTGGAAGTATTGTAAATTTCTGTATTTTTTTAAACACCGGTTTTCGCTTTTATCTCAACACTTTTTTTTCATTAAATTTAAATAAAACAAAGTATGTGCGAGACATCATCGAAATTTGTTACTCCTTTGAAAGGCCTATCGATGCCATTAAGTATGTCTGCCGCGGCCATTAAGTATGTCTGGCGCGCATCCCAGGGCCGCTGTAGTTCATAGTTTATTCGCATAGACCTGCGACTTAAGAAAACACCACAAGAAATAGTCAAACGGGGTCAAATCGTATGATCTCGGTGACCAGTTTACATCACCTCCACGTGAGATGACCATGCCCTCAAATCGCACTTGTAGAATGTCTAATGAGGCGTAAGCTGTTGAAACCATATGTCATTCGTAAGCATATCATTAAATTCAGGCCAAAATAAGTTGGTATAGCGCTCGCCGTTGACATTGATGGCTTGGCCAACGTCGTTCTCAAAGAAATACAGACCGATGACTCCGCCTGCCCAAAATCTACACCAAACAGCGACTTTTTCGGGATGCATTGGACGCTCTTGGATCTCATGTGGATTGATATCTTCACAAATTCGACAGTTTTGCATGTTGACGTACCCATTCATTAAGAAATGGGCCTTAGGGAACGTTGCCCGAACAGAACATCCATTTTAATAAAACAATTTTATCATTTGCACATGTTGTTTTCGGAATTCGCTATTGTAAGACCATTTATTTAGACCGATATGGTTTATGTTTTTTTATACATTAAATAATTTTATTTAAATAAATATATCATCAATAAAGAATGTTTCGATGTTAAAATAAACTTACCTTGAATTTTAAAATGACTTTTTATATTTTCCACTTTGTTTTGAAAAATATAAGTTTATTTCAGCTATATTTAATTGGTTACTGGGGCCATATCAGCGGGAGTCCTAAAATATCTTAGGAAAACAGGACATATTTTACAAAGAAGTTTAGCTTTTTATAGATTAGTTAAAATAAATTTTAGTAGTCGTAGTTTTTTTTTTAATGTTCATATCTTTAACTAACATTTTATCTATAAAGTAGTGCGAAATCTTAAATATCATTCACCAATGTATACAAAACTATTAAACAAATTTTAGGTGAAACAAATTTTTGCTTATATCTCGGTCATTTATGGTAGTCGAATTTCTCGATATTAAATAGCAATCTAAATTGCACTATAGCGGATATATTGATGTATGTAAGTTATTTGGTGGCTCCGGAAAGTTGATTTCAACATACAGACGGACATGGCTATATCGACTACGCTATCGAAAACAATCCAGAATATGTATACTTTATGGGGTCGCAATTGAAAAATGTGGATATGACAAACTTATATACACCCTTGCCACTCAGCCCTTTGTGGCATGGTTGGTACACCCATGATGTTATGCTCCAAAGGTAAATATGGAATGAAAACGGAGCTCAAGGTGCATGGACCTCATTCCTTGATAGCGTTTATTAATTTAAATTCGCAGCTGACTAGAGTCTTATCTAGAGCCACGGGGATCCGTTGAGGCCTGTTGGATCGTTGGTGAGGTCACTTCGGTGAACATGTGATGGCTGTGGTTTAAGACCTGAAAATCGTTGGTTAAATGACTGATATTTTTGCTAGTGGCAAACTTCGTGCAAACCAATTTTATCTTACTTGGTTCTGTCGCTGACTCAACAGGGCCATTAAAAGTAGCAGATAGCAATTGGCTCAGTGCTCAGGAAACGTATTGGAGTGGTGTCATTCGGTCGAGGTTTATTGTGAGTGGAGTCAGACCCACACACTTTGACTTATCGATGCTGCTGCTTTGATAATTGTCCTGGGCTTTGCTGATTGACTAGCTAGCTATGATGGTAGGGATTAGATAGGCCGAACTGTTGAGCAAGGTGCCTAAGCATTGATCTGTGCAAATTTTGTGTTCCTTGCAAGTCACACAATGGCGGTGATAGACCCTTTCATTCTATCCGTTGTTAGGACCACCGTGAGGTTAGGCCTTCGGGCAGGTATCCATCTTAATCTTAGACACATACCCTTACCACTCATGGTGGAATAACAGGAGCTAAAGAATTTGAGAGAGAAATAGTTCTTACAAATTGTTACCATGAAAACTAAATCTTTTATTCGCTCGTCTACGAATGCGATAATTATGCCCCTAGTGTATATTTTTAAATAAAAGCAATTCGGAAGTTAATATTTTAAATGTCATATGAAATTTAACCCTCTAATGCTTAAGCATGCCTCAAGGCACTCATCGCAAAATGCCATAAAATGGTAATATAACTGATATTTCATTTCAAAAACTTTGAAAGCTTTTTAAAATAATTTAGCAACTGTTACATGAGTTTTTGATAAGCAAAATCAGTTATATTTGCATTTATTGGCATTTTTGCGATGAGTGCTTTGGGTATGCTTGAGCATTAGAGGGTTAAGAACTCGTACATAGAGACGAGACATTCCGATTTGTCAAACAAAAATACAACAAATCATATGTCTGATACAACAACAAAATACATTGACTAGCATGTAGTTGCAAGAGTTAGGTTTTTGACAATTACGTCTCGTCACTATGTTACCCTATGAACTCGTATATTTATCTATTTTGGAAACTTTATTTCTTATTTATAACCAAAGTGTATGAAAATATAAACGTCACATAAATTAGTTTCTTGCAAGTTTTTACTGGTAAAGTGCAGTGAGTATTTGAGAGACAAATTTTATAAAATTTTACTTTACTCTCTTGTTGCAATTATTTACTGGAAGGAGAATGTTGTTATTGTCTTTATCATAATACGGTGGAAAAAACGAATGTTTCATACATAGATTATTACAGATATGAAACAAATGACAGTTCTCAAAAAAGTAATATCGAACCGTATGGTTATTTTGATGGTTGTGGTTTGCAGAGCGAGAGAAAAAATATAATTTTCAATAGGCAACGAGTATGATATATATTTGTACCTCTTTCCAAACAACAACCATTTTGACATTTTCTTTTGTTTGTTTTCTATTGCCATATTACTGGAACCAGCTGATTCTTATCTGTGTAATCTGTAGTTTCATATTTATAAGTAAACCAAAGTAACAGTTTTTATATAATTTTATTCTAAAAAGAAAAGATATTTTACTTAAACGAAATAAATTAATCGTTATTTGAAAATCAGCTAATTTTCATTTATTCAAATAGTTAATCGATCAACATTGATCGGCTAATGGTTAACCGATTAAATAGTTAGTTAGTTAGTTATACATTATTATGTATTTTATGTTAATGGTTATTTATTGTTAATTTTATTATTAATTACTGCTATGCTTAAATTTAATGATACATATATATTTCTCTTAATAACAATTATGTAGTTAGTATATTGTATGTAAGTATAATTTTTTGGTTATTAACATTTAAAACTTAAAATTACTACAATTTAGTAATGACTTAATTAATAAAATTTTTATCAACGATATGACTTAAATGGAAGATTAGTTTTTCTTCCTAGTTTAATTTTATTTCCAGCTAGTAAATGCAGAATTATAGGTAAAAAATATATGTATTAATTTTAATTGATATTTTTAAAATACATAATATCAAACATGTTTGTGTAGATAATTTGTGTAAAACAATAACTAAGTTTTTAAATAGGAAGGTCAAAAGTGTTTGACCCTTGCTGAAGCTATCATAAAACTTTAATTTTAGTTGGACAAACCGGATCGCCCTAATATAACAAATATTTTAATTTCTGTTGTAAAAAATATTCAAATAAAAATACCATGTCATTAAAATGTTACATAAACAGACTGAAATATTTTTAAAGATTTCTAAAAATATAATAAAACAAGTAAGAAAGTATGGTCGGTCAAGCCCGACCAGATAATACCCTACACTAAGTTAATGAGCAAAAACATTTTTCTTTCAAAATTTCAATAATTTATGTTCGTGAGCGATTTTCGGAAGTGGGTCTTATATGGGAGCTATGACAAATTATGGACCGATCGCCACGAAATTTGGTCACGTGATTAATGTTTATATGAAAGTTATTTATGTTGAATTTTATGTGTATACCAACATTTGTAGGAGATTTATGCTCGTTAAAGTGATTATCGGATGCAGGCCTTATATGGGAGCTATGACTAATTATGGACCGATCATAATAAAATTTGGTGACATGAATTCCCTATATATAAAACTTATTTGGACAAAAACTTGTGTAGATACCTATATAAATTAAACATTTGTGACGGATAAAATCCATTTTCGGGAGGACATTTGTATGGGGGCTAGGTCAAATAATGGACCGATCGCCACGAAATTTGGTCACGTGATTAATGTTTATATGAATGTTATTTATGTTGAATTTTATGTGTATATCAACATTTGTAGGAGATTTATGCACGTTAAAGTGATTATCGGATGCAGGCCTTATATGGGAGCTATGACTAATTATGGACCGATTATAATAAAATTTGGTGACATGAATTCTCTATATATAAAACTTATTTGGACAAAAACTTGTGTAGATACCTATATAAATTAAACATTTGTGACGGATAAAATCCACTTTCGGGAGGACATTTGTATGGGGGCTAGGTCAAATAATGGACCGATTTGAGCCAGTTTCAATAGGGATCGTCCTTGGGCAGAAAGAATGATATGTACCAAATTTTATCGAAATATCTTTAAAATTGCGACCTGTACTCTGCGCAGCCAGACGGACGGACGGACGGACATCGTTTAATCGACTCAGAAAGTGATTCTGAGTCGATCGGTATAGACTAATATTTTTGGGTGTTAGACTAATATTTTTGGGCGTTACAAACATCTGCACAAATCCATTATACCCTCCCCACTATGGTGGTGTAGGGTATAAATACAATTTTTTAAATAAGATTATACAGAATTTTTATAATTACTTAGATTAGTTTTCGCTTGATATAGAAACAAATTCTATACTATGCTTTTGGTTACTTATAAAGGGTGTTTTTCTAAGCCCGATAGAACTTACAAAAGCGTTAACAGTCAAACGAACTGTCATATTTTCTGACATTTATGATCAATATACTCTGGAAAATCATCATGAATAGATTGACACTTGATCAACGCTACTAAATTATCCATATTTACTTTGAAAATCTGTCATCGATTCGCGCAATTTATAGACGACTGCTTTATCGCAAAATTGTGTTCAGCGATGAGACTCAATTTTGGCTTAGTAAACAAAATTGCCGCATATGGAGTGAGACCACAATAGACCCTACAGATTCCATCCAGAAAAATATACCGTTAGGTGCGATTTACACGCTGGTGGATCATCAAAAATTAAGCCGGAGCGTTAACGCACCATGATCAATGATTTATTGTTCGGATATATGGATGACGTTGATCCGAAATGATATACGGCGATGGTTGCCATAAACTTATTGAAATCAAAATTCGGCGATAAATTGATTTCGAGAAATGGACCTGTCAACTGGCCTCCAAAGACGTGCGATTTGACATCTCTCCATTATTTACTGCGGAGCCACTCGAAGTCACTAGTTTATGCTGATAAACCAGTAACAATTGACGTCTTGGATGACAATATTGTTCGTGTTATTCGTGACATACGGCCAGCAATGCTAGAATTTGTGGCCCAAAATTGGAGGTCCAGAATGCGCTTCGTCAAGAACAGCCGGGGTGGCTATATGCCCGAAATGATTATAGTGATCTTTCTAATAAAAATATGTTTTTGATTAAAATTTACTTTTTCGTATAATTTTTTACAACTTCAAGTTCTATCGGTCTTAAAAAAACACCCTTTAAAAAAACGTTTTCAAACTTGCCTTGAAATACAATAATTACTTATTTATGTATAATAAAAATTAGTTGAAAATAATTCGATAAAACTAAAATAAAAAAAATTAGAAAAATATATGTTTTAAAAATCAGTCTTAATACAATTAAAGATCATTTATAGCTTATTTTGAATTAGAAAAAATAAACTTAATTCATAATGGACCTTTTTAAGTAAATTAATGATAATAACCACTTATTCAGCAAACATTTATTTAATCTTACAAGACACTCTTTGTAAGAGCAAACAACGCACAGAGAGGGATTTTCAAACTAATTGGAGATCAAAAATTTCTAGACATCAAAATTAAATCGTCGAAACCTAATCGCACTTTCATGTGAAATGATATGATGGAGCAATATTATTAATAGGAACAAATTTGGATGATTCAACTTTTGAACATTGCTAATTGTTCACAAAAATATCCTAGATGTACAATTAAAATATGAACCACATACGATATGTATCTGGTTTATACACCATAAAATCATCATTTAAGAATAGAATCTATAATTTGAATTTAACTAAAATCCTAACTGATAAAAATTCAACCTGGGTCGAAATAAAATGGAATTAAGGTAAAAAAATTTCCAAATTTTTTTTTAAAATTTATTGGCGAAAAAAATTTTATGGCAAACAAATTTTTTTTTTTGTTTTTAATAAAAAAAAAGAATTTATTTTTATTGTTAGAAAAAATTTTTTTTGGTAAAAAAAAAAATCGGGGTAAAAAATATTTTTCTCGATTTTAACCCATTGTAGGTACGAGTTACTTTGTTCTTATATATGCATTGCAAAGGACTTTGAATTATATTTTATTGGATATCCATATTGTCTATATTATTGACTTAGTAATCTAAATATAGATAAAAATAGGTAAAAATCGAGGTTGTCCTGGTTTCCTTATATCTCAGCCATTTGTGGGACGATTGTATCGATTTTATATAGCAACCGAGCCGGAAGAACTCTCGATATATTGATGTATCAATAATTTTTTAATTTATTTGGTGGCTACGGGAAGTTGATTTCAACATACAGACGGACATGGCTAAATCGACTTCTCTATCTATAACGATCCAGAATATATATACTTTATGGGGTCGCAAATGAAAAATGTAGAAATTACAAACGGAATGACAAATTTGCCACTCATGGTAAGGGTATAAAAATTAACGATTTGATACATCTGTTTTATATATTGAATACGACCTACGAAATCATTGGATCCTGCACAACCATTTGGGGATAGAAATAAATTAAAATTTATTTTTAAAATTAAGAAAATTGTAAGCTCTTAGTTGTATAATTTGAGCGATATCCAAAGCTTATAATCAATAAAGGCTATCTGCCGTACTGATAAACCATTTTTGAATACAGCTATTTACAAATCAAAAAAAATAACAGCATGTTCAATTTGTAGAACATAAAAACGGGCCTGTTCGGAAATGCATCACTTCGCTGCATCTGTGATTAGTTTGCGATGCTGATGCAAATCTGCTGATCCGCAGATGATTTTTTTGCGCATCATCTGTTTCACTGTTTTATTTTTGAACTCAAGTCAATTGCAGTGTTGCTAACCCACGAACAAAATAGATGGTGGGTTATATTGATATTGTCATTCCGTTTGTAAGCCATTGAGATATTGGCCCACTGTTGTTCAGAAATGTTTGGTATTGAAAATGGGCAAAATCGGTCCAACCAAAAAAAAAAATTGTAGAACAAAATAATAAAAATTTGTAATTTGTACAAATAGTTATTGCTAACTTAATTGTCCAAGAATGAACAAAATAGCTTGCACCGGTAATAAGTTTTGGATCAAAATATTTGAAAAACTTTGTTCGGACCACTATAGATATTTTGATCACGATGATATTGAAATACATGAATCTAGCAAGTTGAAATTTACCAGTGGTATTTTCAAGTATTGGAAAATATAAAATTATCCAAATCGGAGGAATCGCCATAACCGAATATAACTCTCACATTTCTCAATAGGAACATAAAATAAATGAAAATTTTATTTTATGTATGAGTGAAGTGTTAGGGAAGTTTTGCCTCACCCGCGTTATAATCCAGACCATACCCCGTCCGACTACTATTTGTTTCGATCGATGCCGAACGCTCTCTCTGGGATACGCTTCACTTCCGAACAGAGTATCCGATATTGGTTTGATTCGTTCTTGGCCTCAAAAGATGAGCAGTTCTTTTGGCTTGGAATCTATATGTTGCCAGAAAGATGCAACATATAGATTCCAAGCCATAGCTAACAATGGCCAATACTTTGAATAAATTTATATTGTACAAATACAAGCTTAAAATTTAAAAAAATCCCGCATTTTTAAGTCATACACACAATAAATTTTTCAATATATCAATTTACTTTAAAAAAAATAACGTATGCGGAATGAAATTGCAACAAAACGGAAAACGCTATATTTGTATCCAACGTTAAACCAAATAATATATAAAACCTTTATAAAATAGTCCATTGTATTAATTTAATGTAAGCAAAAAATTTATCATATTCATGTACTTTTGTGGCAGCTATGAAGAAATATATATAAAGGTGTTAGAAATACCGATTTTTGTAGTTTTCTAAGCTCTTATTTGAGTTTCATGGTCTTATTTTTCTCGCTTTTTATTTTAAATAATCTAAAAAAAACTCTTCTAATTAAAAAAGTTCAAAAACCCTCAAATTAGTTTTAATTTAAAAACATTGGGACATTTTTCACTTCAGAAATTATGGAGTTTGAAGGGTATTGGAAAATACCATAATCATCTGGGCGTGACAGTTGGATGATGGAACAGTTAAGAAGAACTTTCTTTTTAAAAAAAGTAATCTCTGATGTTTCTTTTTATGAAATGATTAATTTCAAATCAAATTCCAAAAAAGTCAAAATTTGCAATTTACATCTGATTGATTAATAAGATCCATATATATTTTTTTATAAAAAAGATTATGCTCTACTTTGCACATCTGATCAATAATATCGATCGAGGGAATTCCACTTTTTCGTTTTATTTACATTGTATTTGATTGTTCAAAAATTATCGAAAATAATTATAATCCCGGATAATAGAGGTAAGTACGGTTAATCGATGCAAAAAAATTTAAATCGATCCAAAACCATTTTATTTTTCTTTCCCGGATAATTGATGTTGCCGGTTAATCGAATCACGGATAATCGAGGCCTCACTGTATTTATTCTTTGACATTTAACAAGTAGAAACTACGCCATTACTAAAAATGGAACGATACACTCTTCAACAATGCATTGAAATTATTAAAATTCATTACAAAAATGGTGAAAATCTTGCAGTTACAACACTAACAGAAATTGGTGGAATACAGAAATATGTAGAACAATTCGAGCTGTTGGGACAAGTTAGTGATGTGAAGAATAAAACACGTGCACGTCGCTCAAGAACAACTGAGAATATTGCTGCTGTAGCCCAAAGTGTTGAAGAAAACCCAGGTTTGTCCATTCCTCATCGTTCTTTGGAATTGGGCATTCCATAAACGTCATTATACCGTATTTTGGATGATATTGATCTGGACAACGTTTATTTTCAACAAGACGGCGCTACGTGCCATACAAGCTACGAAACCATTGCTCTTTTAAGGGAAAAGTTTCCGGACCGTGTTTTCTCTCGAAGAGGTGATCACAATTGGCCACCGAGATCTTGTGATTTAACACCTTACGACTCTTTCTGTGGGGCCACGTGAAAGATAAGGTCTACGCCAACAGCCTAGCGTCGATTCAAGACCTCAAATATAGAATTTGTGAGGCTATCGAGGACATAGGGCAGCCACTTTGCGATTTGGTTATGGAAAATTTCATGAAAAGGATATGGTCCTGTAAGCGCGGTCTTGGTGGCCACTTGGCTGATGTTGTTTTTCATTATTCCTCTTTATTATGAAATAAACATCTGATCATTTATCTCAAAAAATTCCATTTTTCTTTGAATACCAAAATAACACCTCTTGTTGGAAACCCCTGTATATTAATGGTTATGTTGAATAAGGAAATTCTTACATTTCGAAAGGAAATCTAATTTAAGATGAGGATAAACATATCTGAGTTTAAACATTTGATATGATAGTTTCTAACACTAAATTCTGAGTACTTTAAAGTACTTATATATTTTAAAGAAGGTTTGTTAAAAGAAAAACTTGTTTAAAATCTTTGTATGTTTTATACAAAATTGCACTTTGTAAATGTTATAAAAAGAAATAGTAAGGATTTTTTGGTTTCATTTTTTGATTCTTTTAATATAATAAAATTTGGTTAAAAGCACTTGACACCAGTCTAAGTAAAGCTAAAATTGTGTGGTGTATTTTTTATTTAAAAATTAAGTTTTTATAACTATGTATTTAGATGAAAAAAATAATATCTTGTGTTAAAAATATATATATATATAAAAATATGTGTATATGTTTTTTAAAAAAAATTATTATAAAAAAAAAGATCATCAAGAAAATAGCTTAAAAACTAATTTTGATTTAGTATTTTATTTTAAAAGATAATATTTTAAATATAATATAACTTAAGATTACAAAGTATTTAAAAAATAAATCATATTTGGGATGACACACATGAAATTTATTAGTTTTCACTTTTACACATTTACAAACATGTTTTGGAAATACTTAAAATAAAAAATTAAAAAAAAAAAAAAAATTGCAAAAAGTTTTTAAAATTTTTGGAAGTATTTAACTTTTGGCTAAACAATTATAATTATATTTATAAAATAAAATAAGTCTTTTGGTGTAATACTAATGGTTTTTTTTTTAAATTTTTTTTTTTGTTTTTTTATTTGGGAGGGATATAAGTAAGAATCCATAAAAGATCTCTTGTTTGACTAATGTGTTAATACTAAAGCATAGGAATTATAAATTTTTTGATTTCTAGGAATAAATGGCAAGGTTTTTTTTGATTTGATTTGAAAAATTAAGCTGGCACATTATTAGTTAACAATTATGTTAGAGGAACTTTTGTTTAATGGAAAATAGTTTAAACAAACTTTGGTTAAGGGAATTCAAGTATAAAACAATTGTTGTTAATCTACTAAAACAATTTCGATATAGAAAATGCCACATTTTTTTCAAGGGACAACTGTCATTTAGATAATTTTTTTTAAGGAAATTTTAGAAATATATTCTGTATTGTATTTCAAATTCAAATCATTATATTTTATGTCAAAGAACTCAGTTTTTGTGTTAAGAATATTTTAGATTATCAAGTTTTTTTAGTTAATGTTGTTTAATATTTTCAATAATTTATGCAATATTCCAATCTATTATTTGAAATTTTGATCTCCTAATCATTCCATAAAAGCATTCATTACGAATTAATTCATTGGCTTAATTTCTAAAGTTCTTATTCATAATGAAATATTCATTTTATCAAAGGTTTATTAAACAAAATTTTTATACAAAAGTTGTTTTACTAACATTTGATAAAATTCGATCTATTATTAGAAATTTTGATATCTTAATCATTAAATAAATGCATTCTTTATGAATTAATTCATTAGCTTAACTTCTTAAGTTCTTATTCATAATGAAAAAATATTCATTTTAACAAAGGTTTATAAATAAAATTTGTTTTATGAACTTTTAATAAAATAAAAACTTCATTATGAATAAGGGGGTTAGTTTTAGAAACGTATTGAATTCATTATTTTGAGACTTAATTGCTTTTCGAAATATTTATGGTTTTTCTCCTATTTGCTTAATGAACTTTTAATAAAATAAAGATTTCATTATGAATAAGGGGGTTAGTTTTTGTAACCTATTGAATTCATTATTTTGAGTATACATTTTTTATTGAAATATTGACTTAATTTCTTAAGCTCTTATTCATAATGAAATATGTAATTTATCAAAGGTTTATTAAACAAATTTGTTTCATGAAAATAAACATTTCATTATGAATAAGGGGATTAGTTTTAGATACGTATTGAATTCTATCTTTTATGAATTTTGTCCTTTTTGAAATATTCGTATTTTTTCTACAATTTGTTTTACTAACTTTTGATAAAATAAAAACTTCATTATGAATAAGGGGATTAGTTTTAGAAACGTATTGAATTCATTATTTTGAGAATTAATTCCTATTCGAAATATTTATGGTTTTTCTCCTATTTGTTTAAAGAACTTTTGATAAAATAAAGATTTCATTATGAATAAGTGGGTTAGTTTTGTAACCTCTTGAATTCATTATTTTGAGTATAAATTTTTTATTGAAATATTGACATAATTTCTTAAGCTCTTATTCATAATGAAATATGTTATTTATCTAAGGTTTATTAAACAAATTTGTTTCATGAAAATAAACATTTCATTATGAATAAGGGGATTAGTTCTAGAAACGTATTGAATTCTATCTTTTATGAATTATTTCCTTTTTGAAAGATTCGTATTATTTCTCCAATTTGTTTTACTAACTTTTAATAAAATAAAAACTTTCATTATGAATAAGTGGGTTACTTTTAAAAACATATTGAATTCATTATTTTGAGACTTAATTGCTTTTCGAAATATTTATGGTTTTTCTCCTATTTGTTTAAGGAACTTTTGATAAAATAAAGATTTGATTATGAATAAGTGGGTTAGTTTTGTAACCTCTTGAATTCATTATTTTGAGTATAAATTTTTTATTGAAATATTGACATAATTTCTTAAGCTCTTATTCATAATGAAATATGTGTTTTATCAAAGGTTTATTAAACAAATTTGTTTCATGAAAATAAACATTTCATTATGAATAAGGGGGTTAGTTTTTGAAACATATTGAATTCATTATTTTGAGAATTATTTTTTTATTGAAATATTAGTATTTTTCTCCAATTTATTTTATGAACTTTTGTTAAAAATAAATATTTCATTATGAATAAGGGGGTTAGCTTTTGAAACATATTGAATTATTTCTTTTGAGGATTAATTTTTTTTGAAAATAATTTTTTTTTTCTCGAAATTCAAACCGTTACAAATTAGTTTTGGAAAGTTTAATACTTAAAAATAAACAATTGGGCTTTATATATTTTGTATTATCAAAATTAAAAATATTCAAAGTCTGCTTTTTAACACAGCAAGTTTACTTGAAGCAAGTCTCTCTTCGATTCTCTTTTAAACTTGCTCGTCTGTTTACACACAGCATGGCTGTGTTCAAATTTGTCTGTCCAAACCTAATAGACGCCATAGTGAAAATGAGAAAACAAAAGAGAATTGTAGAGACTTGCCGGTACAAGCAAGTGTGTACCCTTTTCTTTCTTCTTGCCTCTCTGTCCTATAAACTCAGACTTGCGGCAAGAAAACTTGCCGTGTGTAAAAGCAGACAAAGTTTCTTTAAAAGAGAAGAAAACAAGTTCCTTTCTCTTAATTTTGACAAAACAAATGGCCCATACGTTTAATAAAAGCTGGCTTTGAAGACAGAAAAAATATTTTCTTAAAATTTGGCTTAGATTTGAATTTAAAAAAAAAAAATCTTCAAAGAATGAATGAAATTTCATTATGAACTAATTCAATTAATCACCCCTATCGGCAATAACATGTGAAATTTATGTTCCCATGAAATATCCATTTTCATGAACATTTCATTCACAATAGTGGACTTTGTTCGTAACAGCTGTTTATTGTTTACAAAATTCCATCTAAAAGTTCCACAACATGGGGAATTTTTTCACGTGAACAAAGTAGATGAACGAAAAATGCGAAAAGGAAACATATTTCAAGTAAAATATTCATCTCTATCGTGAAAAACATGAGGAATTTATGTTCCCATGAAATATCCACTCCCTCGAAGCGAAAATTGCTATCGTGGTATTCCCCTGAACTTTTCATTCACAATAGTTGATTTTGTCCGCAACAGCTGTTTAAAAATTCCATCTAAAAATTTCACAACATGGGGAATTTTTGGCACTTGAACAAAGTTGATGAACGAAAAATGGAAAAAGGGAACATGTTTCATGATAAATATTGACTCGCGATAGGGGTGATTGATTCGCGATAGGGATGAATAAGAAATTCTAATCAAACGAAAGTCTATGTAAAAAGCTAATAGAATTAATGGTTTATACATGGTTTTATGGAATGAAATATGAAAATTTGTTAGGGCCTGATTTAAAAGTCCCGGAATGAAAATTTCATTTAAAAATTTTGATGAAAATCACTCAGTTTTCAAATAATTTTTTGAGTGATTTTCATATAAATATTGGAAAATTGTTTTTCGTTGTGTTATGAAAAAACCTAACTCAATTATCAAAAATCTAACTCAGTTGTCATAAACCAAAGTGGCTTAGTAAAGAAAAAATATGTGAAAACATAAACCATAGAGAAATATACATAGAGCTGAAACTCTTCTTTCAAAAACCTAACTCAGTTGTCAAAAACCTAAGTGGTGACAATGTATTAGTAAAAAAAACAATGTGAAAACAAAACAAAAACAACACTCGTATGTGTGATATTTTGAGTAATTTTTCGTTTGAGTTTTTTTTAGATTCCACTCCATGCGTATTTCTCTATGTTTCTGAATTAGGTAGTTAATTTCATAGAGAAATATACATTAAGCGGAAACTAGAAAAAAGCAAACAAAAAAAATTACTCGAAATAATCACATGTACGAGTGTTAGTTTTGTTTTGAAAACTGAGTTAGGTCTTTGACAGGAGAGTTTTCAAGCTATATGTATTTATCAATGGTTAATTTAGTGAATAAAGCTCGGATTGAGTTAATTAATGCGAAGCTGTGACAATTTGTTTTTAAAGAATTTTTAATAATTAATTATGCTCATCATTTGTCATCATTATCTCAAGTTATAATTGTGGAAAGTCAACAAACTCTTAAACATTCTCTAAATTTAAATACAATACATCTTTTTGTTTGCATTAAACACTTACTAAAACCTGATTTTAACTAAAAAAAAAATCTTGACATTTTGATAATTTTTTTGCAAATTCATACATATTTCTAAATTAATAATAATCTCCTAAAAAAAAATATTCTAAACTTACAATTGAACTTGCTTTATAACATTATATCTCTCTCATCACACTGAAAGAGTTCTCCAACTCCTCCAATCTCTCCCTGGTTGTCCGGCAGCATTTTCAACAATTGTTATCTATCTTTCTCCCAGGACTGAGCCATCAAATAGGCCCACACTCATTTGGAACAATCAATTATAAGTTTACTATTCGAGTCATCGGAAACATTAGCACTGCTCGGATTTGATTCACATTTAATGGAGTATTTTGAACGGCGCTTACTGGCCAACTGGGGCAGATTTGAATGATGCTTGCGCACATGAACGCCTAGATTACCGCGTTGCTTAGATTTGTAGGGACAGTAGGGACATTGGTGAGAGGGCTCTTTGCCGCCGCACTCAACATTTTCGTGGCGTCTTAAGGTGGATTTCCAGCGATATTTCTTGCCGCAATGACGACATTCATAGACAGGTTCACCATCCGGTCCAAAGCTGCTGGGTACTATATTGGCGCTGTCATTCGGACTGGTGTTGCCAAAATCACCCAGTGAGTATTCCAAATTGCGATAAGCTTGTGCCTGGGCCTGAGCAGCTAGACTCATGTATTTTTGAGATTCATCGGAGTAATAGTCACCCGGGCCAGGTGTACCAGGTGAGGAATTATTAGCCCCAATACCATGTAGCAGATGGGGAAGTTGTGCCTTCGAGCCTTCCATTAAATGTATATCCTCGAAACCATTGTAACGAGAATCATCCTCGTCATCACCGTCATTATAGTCAGAGCCCGTCTCATTATCACATTCAGAATTTCTTTGTTGCCTTAGGAAAGTTTCCAATATCTTGTTCGTAGATGAGTCCTCGACTTTTAGGTTTTTATTGATCTTACCCGTATGAAATTTTATCAATTCTTGAGCACGCATTTGCTGCTGGAAACTATGATAGCCATCGCGTATTAAAGCGGCTGCTATGGCAGCTGCTTGAGGATTAGCAGGTGGATTTGCAATTGGCACTGGCTTAATGACACTAGGATTGGGTGTTATCACCATACCAGTGGTAGGATGTATAACAGGCTTAATATCTAAGGGTTCTCCGTTAAGAGCTAGACTTGTAGGTGGCATTACCACGGATGTGGGTATGGCTTTCATGGATGTCATATTGCACTCATTGGGCGTATCAGTTGATGGCACTTGTGTGTTTGTATTGGTATTGGTGTAGTTCATGCGTGGATGAAATGAGGCCGCCAATTTATTACACATCATTTCATCACTTTGCAAGTTTTTTGAAGCCGTAGCAGAGGCAGCACCATATGTGGCTATGGCTGCTATACTGGACGGTTCATTTGTTTCCGCCGAGGTGGGTGAAGTCTGACCAACATATTTCACAGCAGCCGCTGTGGCTCCCGAACCCATTACAACCTGTGGCTGTTGGGGTCCTTGAGACTTGGGCGCTTTGGCCGCTGCATTGGCTCTATAGAACTCATACAACATATCGGATACATCCGACATGGACATACGTTTATTCTTAGCATTTCCCACGGGCGTGGCATTTACCGCATCATTGATAAGCAATGAATTGCGGCTAGTTGAACGTTTCGGATTGTTGTTATTCAAAATGGAACGAGTATTGGTTTTTTGTATTTTTTTCACCTGATTAGGTGCTGTGTTTTCTTTGTGTAATTGTGATAATTTCTGAGTAAGATCTGTAATATAAATAAATTGAAAAATTAGTTTAAAATTTATTATTAATTTCAGGCACATTCAGTTATTGTTTAATGAAAATCATGAAAAAGCAAATGAATTTGTTAAAATTTTGTTGGATTTGAAAATGCTAAATACAAGCGTTTGTATGTGGGAACATACTATGATGACCTGTGGGTTAAAAATTTGGATTAGTATTGAAATTTGTTTAAGCTAAAAGTTAGAGGAGTTATAACAAGTTTTACAGTATGTTAAAATTAATAAATTTAGAATAGGGCATATACATTTTTAACTATAACTACTATTTAAATGGACATGCATAAAATACTTAAAATAAATCAGTTGTTACGCTTCAACCTTTGATAAAATAATAAAAAATAATTATGTAAATGTATTTATTTATTTTTTATTATAACTTAATTTATTTTATATAATTTTTTATTGATTTTTAGATTAAATGCGACTTGGAAATAAGCTCTTAATTAAAACTGTATGTGACTTCGATATAAATTCTATATAAAATTCCTAGCCTACCGAATGATTCGGTCTTCAGTAACGAATTTTCTAGTTGTGGCTCCAAAATTTTAAATGTTGTGATAAAGGTTTTATTAGTAATACGCCATTATGTACTGACTTTCTGTTGCTAGAACCAGAAAAATCTAGCTACAGAATAGAATCATTCAATTCGCAGCAAATATGGTCACAACGAATATGTTTGCTCTGTATAACACTTATGCAGTGAATAAAACTTTATTTTCAAAATACACTAAAAATGCTCTTAAATATAAGGTTATATTGTGCTTATAATTAACTTTCTAATAAGATATAAAATATTAATTCAGCAGTTGTGAAGTCATATCTTGTTAAAAGTATAATTTTATGCAAACTATGATATTTATTTATAAAATTCCAAATTCAATTTTCTATTTCTTTTTTTATCGATATCAGCTTAGAGGTTTTCCATTAATTGGTTGGCTTAAAATTTTTCAACAGCAGTTAACATATTTTTCCAAATGTAGAGATGTTTCTTTCTAGATTTTTTCTATAGAGAATTTTGTGTATAAAAGTATTTATAAAAGTGTATAACAAAATTTGCTATAGAAAATCTTGTGTATAACAGAATTTGCTATAGAAAATCGTATGTATAAGATAATTTGCTTGTGTATAAGTGATTTTTCCATAGAAAATCTTGTGTATAACACAATTTTCTATAGAAAATCATGTGTATAACAGTATTTTCTATAAAAAAAAACTTCTTTATAACAAAATTTGCTATAGAAAATCTTGTGTATAACAGAATTAGCTATAGAAAATCGGGTTTATAAGATAATTTCCTTGTGTACAAGTGATTTTTCCATCGAAAATCTTGTGTATAACACAATTTTCTATAGAAAATCTTGTGTATAACAGTAATTTCTATAAAAATCTAGCATATAACAGTATTTTCTATAAAAAATCGTATGTATAACAGTATTTTCTATAGAAAATCTTGTGTATAACAGTATTCTCAATAGAAAATCTTTTATATAACACAATTTTCTACAAAAAATCTTTTGTATAACACAATTTTCTGTAGAAAATCATGTGTATAACAGTTTTCCCTATAGAAAATCATGTGTATAACAGTATTTTCTATAGAAAATCTTTTGTATAACAGTATTTTCTATTGAAAATCATGAGTATGACAGTATTTCCTATAGTAAATATTGTGTATAACAGTATTTTCTATAGAAAATATTAAGTATAACACAATTTTTCTATAGATAATAGGTATAAAAGTATTTTCTAAAGAAAATTTTGTGTATAACAGTATTTTCTATAGAAAATCTTCCGTATAACAGTATTTTCTATAGAAAACATTGTGTATAACAGTTTTTATATAGAAAATATTGTGTATAACAGTATTTTCTGTAGAAAATATTGTGTATAACAGTATTTTCTGTAGAAAATATTTTGTATAACAGTATTTTCTATAGAAAATATTTTGTATAACAGTATTTTCTATAGAAAAACTTTCGTATAATAGTATTTTCTATAGAAAATCTTGTGTATAACAGTTTTTTCTATAGAAAATATTGTGTATAACAATATTTTCTATAGAAAATCTTCCGTATAAAAGTATTTTCTATTGAAAATCTTTTATAAAACAGTATTTTCTATAGAAAATCTTCTGTATAACAGTATTTTCTATTGAAAATCATGTGTATAACAGTATTTTATATAGAATATAAGAGTATTTTCTATAGAAAACATTGTATATAACAGTTTTTCTATAGAAAATATTGTGTATAACAGTATTTTCTATAGAAAATCATACGTATAGCAGTATTTTCTATAGAAAACATTGCGTATAACAGTTTTTCTATAGAAAATATTCTGTATAACAGTATTTTCTATTGAAAATCATGTGTATAACAGTATTTTCTATAGAAAATATTCCGTATAACAGTATTTTCTATAAAAAACATTGTGTATAACAGTTATTCTATGGAAAATATTGTGTATAACAGTTATTCTATAGAAAATATTGTGTATAACAGTATTTTTTATAGAAAATCGTCTGTATAACAGTATTTTCTATTGAAAATCATATGTATAACAGTATTTTATATAGAATATAAGAGTATTTTCTATAGAAAACATTGTGTATAACAGTATTTTATATAGAATATAAGAGTATTTTCTATAGAAAACATTGTGTATAACAGTATTTTCTATAGAAAAACTTCTGTATAGCAGTATTTTCTATTGAAATAACAGTATTTTCTATAGAAAATATTGTGTATAACACAATTTTCTATAGAATATATAGATTTTCTATAGAAAATCCTATGTATAACTTAGTTTTCTACAGAATATATTGTGTATAACATAACTTTCTAACGAAAATCTTATGTGTAACATAATTTTTATATAGAAAATATAATGTTCTATAGAAAATCGTGTGTATAATAATATTTTCGAGGGAAGTACTATTTGAATATTATTTTGATACTGAAATAAAATAAAATTTTCAATATTTAAAGGAACTTTAAATACGAGGAGAATTTATATAACTCTAACAAAGTCCTGAACAAGACTAATACTGGCAAAATTATATTGTCTTAAAACCGTATTTTAAGCATTAAATGGGGGATTTATAGTTAAAATAATCGAATCAGATATTTGCTCTATGACAGTACTACACCATTTCAAATAGTATTTCAGAAATTTCTAAATTATAATTTTAAAGAAATTTCCATTTGTATTTCTGTTAGAAAGTATTGATATAAAAATGGAATATTGTGAAATACAATAAAAAATTTCTTACATATAATTAGAATTTTCTAAAATGCAATTAGAAACTTCTGATATACAATTGGAAATGTTGTAGACAGATTTACATGTTCTATTCTCAAAAGCAAACAAATTATATAGAAATTTTGCCACTAAATTAACTAAATATATTATTTTAAGTTATACTATAAACAACTTTAAGCATTTTTTATGTATTTACATATATGTATGAATTTTAAACATAATTGGGTATAAGTTTCTTAGTTGCTCTTATATATATATAAGTTAACGATCAAGCTCCCTTAACCATGGTAAATGTGTAATTAATATTTGATGGATATTGTTGAGAAGGGGTTACAATGATGATGGTGTGATGAGTTGTTAAATCCATTTTGAAGTGATTTTTCTTTTATTTTCATTTTTGGGAATATTTATTACCTTTTTATACCAACGTAACCGATATAATCCTCAATGTTTTGGGAAAACAATGATGAGGCCTAAAGAAAAAGAGAAATAGATTAGTATGGTCTTGAGATTTACATAAATGTTGGATTAAATCTTTTTTTTTTCTTCCTACTAAGATCCTTATTTATGAGTAACCTGTAAAGAAAGAGAAAATATTGGAATTACTTGGCTTTTTTAACGTAATTTTTGGGGGAGTGCAGCAGATAACGTTTTTAGAGCAGTTATTGGTTAAACTTTTATTGAGTGTTATGTGTTAAGTGAAAATTTAGTGAATTTCATGTGTTGAGCATAAACAAAATTAACGTATTTAGTTAGAAAATAATAATAAATAATAAGGGTCTTATGCATAGTCAATTTTTAAATCAATTTAAGATTTATGGAAAATATTAAACCCCATTTTCAAAATCTCTGGTTATCGTTTTTTGTAACGATATACTTCCAATTAATATACTTTTTTTATTAGAACTGTCAGTATATCGTAACGATAAAAAATAACAAAATATTAAAAAAATGGGGCTTATTTTAATAAACCTTTATTACATTTTTAAATGAATTATGAATGAGTTAGGTGTAAGATAAATTTATTTTAAGGAATATGGAATAGGTTGTATATGTGCAATTCCATATCATGTACGTGACATTTGTACGCCTATGGAGAGGAATAGATTTTGCAAAAATAAGACTATCTGAAAAATAATTTGGTCTTTATGTTCCATTCAGAGGAAACATTGCTGTCCAAAATATAGAGCGAAATAAGGGTATATCGTACGTGACATCAAACGGAAATAATTTTGAAGTACATGTAGAAATATGCGAAAATTTGCGAATCGTTATGTTTTCTTTTAATTTCTTACACTAAACCAAATATTACTCCTTTACAATCCGTCATATTTAAATAAAAATTATCTTTGGATGATTTTATAATAAATTAAATTTAATATCGTACGTGACATACCGTACTTGACAGATTTTTATCTCATAATACATAAGTTTGTTTCAGTTTATTTTTAAATATTTGTAAGTTACAGACAGAGTCCTTTCGACTCTACTTGAATGTTTATGCGCTGTGAACTACCACGGTAAGCAACCAAAAGACAAAGCTTCGAATTAGTTAATTCAATTTTATTCATTAAAACATCAATTCAGAATTAAACAGTGCCAGAAAATCATTGTGAAAAAAAAGTTCTTTAACTTCATTCAAATGCTTTTATTTAAATATAATTTATTCATTGTTGGATTAATTCATAACAAAATTCATTCAAGTTTCATAAATTTGATTTATACGATTTCATTTACCCCCATTTGCACAATGTATAGTAATTTGTTAACCTAAAGTTATAGTTACAGTTTTCATACTTAAATTATTTCAAGAAATTGAACTTTAGGTTAAAAAAAATAACTAGACATCGTGAAAATGGGACTTAAAAGGAAATGAAAAGAAAATACAGCTATAGGGCTTTTAAATAATAAAGTAAATTGCATAGAACGGAAGGAGAGAGAAATATCAATGGAAAAATTATTTTCTTTTCACACATACATTCTCATGAATTAGATTTTTGACAACAGACTTAGGTTTTTGGCTCTCAGTTACCTATCTAGTTACCACCTCTGGTAAATTGGCTGTCAAATATTGAAAAGTCTGAAATTAAGCTGTCATCCATTGGGCAGTTTTAACCATGAAACGCAACACTTGTGAAAAACAAATTTTATTTGTGAAAATTTACAGTCAAATGGTGAAAAATGTTACTGTATCACCTCGTAAAATTCTACCAAACACCAGTGACAAACAATTCAGATGTTTCCCGATCGCATAATTAATCAATTTGGCGATGTCAATTGGCCGCCTCTCTGAGCCATTTGAAAGACCAGATTTACATGAACAACCGCTAACAACTGATGTTCGGATGAAAATTCGGTGTTGCATTGACGATATAAGCTAAGCGCTTTTGCAAAATGAGGTTTTGTGAAATGAGGGGACGTCTTTCAATGTGCTGGAGGTGGACATTTGTCAAAAAAGTGTGTTATTAAGAAATTATATAGATTTGTAAACATACTACTTAGAAATGTATATGACTACTTTTTTTAATAATAAAAATATTTCGAAATGTTTTCAAAAATTTAAAATTTTGGCACCAATTAGTTTCATGATTAAGTTTAAAATCAGAATTTTTTAAATGAATACTCTAACAGACTTATTTATTCTGCATAAAACTAGCTGTTCAACCACTTTAATCGCTTGTAAATTGCCGAAGTTATGTTACTTTCACTGTTTAGGAAAATTGTAATTTCTCTGATATATTGGATACAAGTTTGATTTTATTTGACAGAAACATGCAAATCTCAAGCTTTGATCAATTTTACTATCAGTTTAGAAACAAAAATCGTATTTTTTAAATTTTAGCCACGACCACTTTGTAAAATTTTGAAAGTGGGCGTGAACAACATTTTTTTTATTTTAAATTTTTCCACAAAATTTGTTTTTAAATAGCTTTTTAATACGATTTGAGTTGTGATTTACAGCAGTTTGTCCAAAAAGTTGTTGAAATTTAATCAAGTTTAACAAAATAGTTCCATTTTACACCAAAATTAATATTTCCATACAGCGAAATAGTAACATAACATTGATATTTATCCTGGCGCTGACTTGGGGAAAAAACAAAATTTATTTCACATTTTTCCTTCTTTATATTAAAACTTCTCGGTTTGGGGTGAATTTCCCTTTTTCACCCCTCTGGATGCGCGCCTGTATTTATCCCATCATTTTAAATTTTAAAACTTTTGTAGGGATATTGTTATTAAAATTTTTCATTATCATAAAGTTTTGAATACGCTATTCAATATAAACAATTTAACGAAAATGACACATTTTAAACAACATTTAAATTTGTGTTAGTTTTTATACAAATGTGTAAATTAATATTAAATGATATGGGAATGTATCTCCAAATCATATTCACGCAGAAGACTAAGTATTTTAATACGAAAATATTTATCCTTTAGATAAAATACAAAGACATATACCAAATAATATAGAAATATATCTATATAAATGTAATTAATTATCGAATCAGCAGGCATTTTTAAACAATTATTTCAAGAAATTTTATTAGAAAATAATTTTTTTTTGTTAAAATTAATCGAATTTAAGATTTTTCACTTGAAATTTAAACAAGCTTTTATTTGCTAAAGCTTTAGTTAAAAGCTGTAAAGTGCTTTTTTCTATATTTTAAGTTTTAAAAGCTCAACATAAATTCACTCTCACTTTCATTTGAAAATTTTCACTTTTCACTATAACACTGGAATAAAAGTTTACCGGCTTAATGATTTTAAGAAAAAAGCGTCTGAACTGCACTAGAAACGTTTCTGCACTAGCTGCAGCACTCGATGAAAGCAATTTTAGCTTAAACATTTTCAATATTTTTCACAAATACCAGTATAAAAGGGAAAAAATAAAAGCGAAAAAGTCGAATTTTCCACACTCTCTCACACACACATACACACACTGGCATAAAATGCAATCTGTGTATGGGTAAAATAAAGACAATAAAACTATTTACGCCTGCGCACAGCTGTCATAAGGAATTAAAAAGGAAAACTTGTTACCTAGTCTCTACAGAACCTAACCATAGGAGCGAATGAGAGAGGTAATGGAAATGAAAGAGAACATTTTAAAGTTTTTCCCAAAATTTGTGTGTGCAGTAAAATTTCTAGATGCATCTATACATACATACATACATACATACATACATACATACATACATACATACATACATACATACATACATACATACATACATACATACATACATACATATATATTTAAACAACGTTGTGCTATATAGGTATGTACAGGATTGCAAGTGTATAAG
Source organism: Calliphora vomitoria (assembly GCA_942486065.2). Taxonomy (NCBI): domain Eukaryota; kingdom Metazoa; phylum Arthropoda; class Insecta; order Diptera; family Calliphoridae; genus Calliphora; species Calliphora vomitoria. The sequence goes on from OW818033.2 coordinate 96,595,556, forward strand.
GCTTTGTTTAGGTAAAGCCAGGATTAAAACGGCAACAACAACAAGAACAACGACAATATTGTAAACACATTGTTTACAAAGCATCCTTTAAATATCTATACTCAATATCAACACGTATTTATATTGTTGTTGGTTTCAGTCTATATGTACCTAAAACTATTCAATTCGCCTTGTATACTTAGAAATATAAGAACGCATATACAACAGGCAGGATTAGGCAAATTGGTACAATTGTACTTTGGTGTGCGGTACTTTTCAGTATCGAAAAAGTACAATGTTACACAAATTAACCATTTGAGATAATTTTAAAATATTGTATAGAGTTTATCACAAATGTGTTAACGAATTATTTATATTTGAATTTTAAGCATTAAAATATGTGCACTTATTTTGCATTTTTATGATTTAAATCCTCACAAATTGCAAAATTATTTTCCATAATCTAAAAATGAAATGCTGAAAATTTGGTTCAATTATTTTCAAAAAATTAAATATTGAAAAATATTCCAAAAATTATTAGTTTTTGAATTTAAATATAAAAATCTTCTGCTATCGATAATCAATTTTAATTCGATACAAACAAAAAAATCATAACCATAGAGAAACAAAAAGAGCGGAAACTCGAAAAAAACTCAAACAAAAATTTTACTCAAAATAATCACACATACGAATGTTGTTTTTGTTTTCACATAGTTTTTTCTACTAATACAATATCACCACTTAGGTGATAGATCGGAGAGTTTCCGATCTATGTGTATATTATATCTATGATCATAACATTTCACACATATCCAAAATTTTACATTTGCAAAAAATTAATAAATCGTCTATGATTTTAATATCAATTAAAAATGCACATTTTAACAGTTTTAACTATTAAGGGTTAGCGATTTGAAATTGGCGGATTTCAAGGAAATTTCTTAATTTTTTAATTTTGGCAATGGCAACTATGTAGTTACCACATACATTATTTTTTAATGAGTGGTCGTTACCCAGCAGAGTATTTTATAAGCATCGGCTCGTATACGAATGCAACTTTTTTTGTTAAAGTTCAACCAATAGCTTTATCCAAGTTGGCTCAAATTTTAGAGGAACATATTAGATAATTTTGTTTTAGAGCACATGAATACTTGATTCAATTATGAAATTATTAAAACTAATTGAATATCTGTTAAATATTTCAATTGAAATTGTTTATAACAAAGTTTTTTCTGTGTATTAAGTATTTGAATGGGAATAATAGCTACGTGTAGGGATTTTTCCTTACTTCTGACAACATTGAGGGCGTCCCAAAATGTATGCAAGTTTTGAATTTGTCGCCATTTGTGACATCCAAATAGCAATTTGACAGCTGATAATATATATATTTTTCAAAAATAATGAAGGTTTTTCGAGGAAAATCATTCAGCGCATTTTTTATTAATAGTCAGAGATTCGATCAGAGAACAATGTCTCAATTACTTCATGAGACATTTCCTTGTCATAAACTCTCTAGTTGCCGTAAACAGAATTGGAGCCCTAGATCGTATGAATTGACCAACAAGCCTACAACCACCCGCACATTAACCGAGGATATTCCACGGCAAATTTGTGTTAATCCTCTAATGCTTAGCATGCCTCGAGGCACTCATCGCAAAAAGCTCTCTTCTTTCTTATATACAGCACTTTTTAAAAACTAAGTGCATTAACAACCAAAAATATATGGGAAGACCATGATGTGTTATCAAACGTTGATTAAAGTGTCTTAAAGTTTCCCGATTGGAATCATATTTTTTTTCTTTAAAAAGTAATCAAATATATATAATATTGTAGTTAAGATTTATGTAAAAAAGGTGATTTATTGATGAGTGCCTTCAGGCACTCTTGAGCATTGCAGACTAGTTTTGCTGCCTCAGTGTTTCCCTCATATAGCAAAATGTTGTTTGGTTTTCTTTGCTTTGATTTGCAATTTTTTACATAAAATTTAAGAAATGGCTGGTCGAGTGAACAAACATTTCAAATTATCTGATTTGAGTGATGAACTATTAGAACAGTTGTTTTCAGTAAAAATCAACAAACTACACTAAAACTATGTTTCAATCTATAAAGCCCCAAGGGTGCCTTAAGGCACTCATCAATTCATCACGTCTCTAAAAAGTAGGTTACCTTTTTTACACGAGAGTGTCTTAAGGCACTCATTTAGTTTTTCCCACCTTGGAGGTAAACCATTAATTATAAAAACTTTCAAATGTTATTTTTGAAATTAGATACCCAAATTTACCATAAAACAAATTATTACCAACGTTTTTAGCCATGATCATGGAAAATATCTATAAGAGTGCATATGTGTGTGCCAGCAAGGCCGTGTAGACTATTTCCCAGATATGCTATTCCATACATAAACTTATGCTTAGTTTTCCATGATTCAATAAAAAAAAAAATATAAGGAAAAAACTGAGATTTCTATTTAATTCAAAACTAGCGTGGACCACCTATCATGATAATTCAATTATGTTGGAAATTGGTAGTACATTTGAAATGTTAAGGATTGATTTTGTGGCCGCATATAAGGTTTGCTCCGGTTTCGGTCTAAAAAAACGACTTCGAATCTAAAATTAATTTTTTTTTTTTTTTTTCAAAATTAAAAATTTTTTTTTTTCAAAATTGTTTTAAAAAAAAATTTTTTTTTTTTTTGATATAGTTTTTTTAAATTTTTTTTTTTAATTTACAATTGAAAAAATGTATACAAACAAATTTTTTTTTGGTAAAAAAAAAAAATCGGGTTAAAAAATATTTTTCCCGATTTTGACCCATTGTAGGTCCAAATTACTATAGCCTTATATCGATCGTTGCAATGGACTTTGAAATATATATCATTAGATATCCATTTTGTCTATATAAACGAATGATTGCAATGGGAACAAATCACAACGAATCTCTTTTATCTGTGCTGAAATAATACTCTGACTTTAAGAAGAAAATTTTTCCCACAAAAGTTTTCCAATTATAAACATTAATTGAAATAAATGTCTTTTGAAATTTTGTATAGTTAGTACGGATGGCAATATTGAGACTGAAGATCTCAAACTTTGGTACTTAACATTCAAGCCAATTTGATATATGTCAACGGGACGCGCTTTGGTGTCAAACGTAGACTTCCCAGACGGCCATACGGACAGGCATAGCTGGCTCATCACAGAGTTCCATAAAATTCTTGATTCTTGAAATCTTTATTATATTAGTTCAACTAGCTTCTGAGTTATTAATAAAAACATTTTATAAGTAAAAAAATTTACTTTTTTGTTTGAAAAAATATGTAATAAACTTTTCAAATTTTCTGTGTAAATTTCTTAGATAAGTGCTCACTCATTGGTGGATTTTTATACCCTTCACCATGAGTGTCAAGGGTATATATAAGTTTGTCATTCCGTTTGTAAGTTCTACATTTTTCATTTGCTACCCCATGAAGTATATATTCTGGATCCTTATATATAGCAAAATCGATATAGCCATGTCCGTCTGTATATTGAAATCAACTTTCCGTAGCCCCCAAATAACTTACAAACATAATTGATACATCAATATATAGGGAATTTTTCCGTCTCAGTCGCTATTTAAATAAACGGCTGAGATATAAGGAAAAAACCGGGACAACCTCGATTTTTGGCCTATTTTTTATCTATGTATATCTGGATTAATAAGTCATTAATATAGACAATATGGATATCTAATGATAGATATTTTAAAATCCATTGCAACGATTTATATAAGGTAATAACCCGAATTTTTTTTTACCCAAACAATTTTTTTATAATTTTTTTTTTCACTAATAAATTTAAAAAAAAAAAAAATTTAATATTTAAAAATATTTTGAAAAAACATTTTTTTTATTCTGAAATTTTTTTTTCAAATTTAGAAAATAAAAAAAAATTTATTTTGTTTACCTAAAAATATTTAAAATTTTTATTTTAAAATATAATGTGGTGAAGGGTATATAAGTTCGGCACAGCCGAATTTAGCTCTCTTACTTGTTATTAATAACTTAGGAACTAATTGAAGAAACGAAACAATTATTTTTTTCTGGGTGCTTAACGAAGTCCGTCTTAGAATTTAACCTTTGACCTCAATATCTGTTTAAGACTTAGATCAGTCTGATACACACTGTTAAATATTCAATAGTCGTAAACTTTTAACGAAATATTAAGAGAAGCTGAATATATTGTATAACAGGTATCTATTATACAATATATCAGTTATATTGTATAACAGGTATCTGTGAAATAAGTTTAAAAAAACTTTATGAATTTTATATATATAGATAGTGAAAGTTTTTGGTTAATTATGTATAGAAAAAAATGTAATTCGGTACAAACAGGGCAGAAAAAGTACCATTTCTAAATTCCATTTGCCATCCCTGTTATACACATTTCATATGTTTAGTCTTGTTGTTGTTGTGTGTGGGTTAAATTTGTGTGTGCGTGTGTGTGTATTTTAAAAACATAACCTCAAATTTCATTAGAATTTCAATTGAAATCGAAAAACAAAAAAATCTGTGTATACAAAATTATGTTTCTTGTTTTCTTTTTTTTTATTTCACCCTACCGATACATATCGATTTTCCTTCGTATTCTGACGAATTTTAACCATGAGATTTATTTTTTCAATTTATTTCAAGGTTATGTGTAAATTATTTTTGTATGCATTAATTATTGTGTGTTTCTACTGATCTTTGACAGGATATGATTTTCTATACATATGTACAAACTTAGATTGTTTGTTTTCAGTTTCGTTTATTTTTTGGTTCCAGAAATATGTACATTTAAAATATTGTATGTATTTTTAATGTATTTATTGAATTTGCAACCTGTTTTTGGTTTTGAAATTCGGCAAAGATCTTGTTAGCAATGTTTAAATACCTTTGTTATTTGTAGAATGGAATTTTATTTCAAGTGGGGGTATTTTTAATTGGCTATTATGCATATAATAACTTATTTAAAGGGGGTTTGTGTGAAGTGTGGTTTTTCATATTGAAAACCGGTTTTATGTTAAGGAAAATTGGGCCGCCTTCGTGATCAAGTAAAAGTGATCGCAATTTTCTTGTTTGAGATTATGGCATTCGATATATTTGCTATCGTTAGCGTTAACTTCAATTCGAAAGTTCAGTGGATCTAGAATGAGCTACACGATATTTTTTACAATGAAATAGGTACAAATACGGTTTTTTAAATAACTTATTATTACTATATTTATGATTTATCAATTGATATTGTCGTTCCTTAAATGATGAGGATGATTTATCTTGTTATGTAGGTTATTATGAAAGGGGGCAAATTACAGTGATCGTCTAATTTTGGTATTTTAATTGTGGCATTTGATATTGAGCATGAAATCTAATACATTTTATTATTGTTCCCTTTGGAAAATTTTAACGTTTTTTATACATTCTATGCAAAATGTGTACACATACTTGCATATCAAATGAAATTTATGAATTTAAACAGATACTGACTTAAAAGAAAGTTTGGTATAACAGACTTGATATAACAGATTTTGCATGAAATATATGACAACATTTTGAAAGGGGACAAGTTATGTGGAGCTTTTGAAGACTAAATATAAACTTCTTATATAAGTATTGGATATTGGAGAAAACCTTAGGACTTAAAGATTGAAATTTTAGTAAAATTAAATAATTTTATAAATTTTTCGGACGTCATTTACCTTAAAAACTTTAAAAATTATATGTTGATTCTCCATAAAGAAAAATATAAAATTTGAATTAATGTAAAATTTTAACGGTAAAAGATATCATAGCAAAATTTGAAACTAATGTAGATCCCAATGTCCTTAAATCAATTTTTTTATTTGCAAATACCGAAATTACTAAAACGGATCTTTTTTAGAAAAGTGCCTACTGTGACGTTATTTACCGTGTGATAGTAAAAAAGCTTTGTAATTATTTAAGAAACATAAAAGGTTATATAAATATGGATCTCATTCGTGGATCGGTGCTTTGCCTTTTTAGAATTTTTTCATCAAACTGATTTATTTTAAATTGGCCAAGTTTGGATAGTCTGCTTAAGTGAGTCAAATTTTACTTTACACGCTTTTGCATTAAGTTATCTTTCTGGATCGTATAAAAACTGTATATAGTCCTGAAGAAAATGTTTTTGTACAAAACGAAAAATATATGGCCATTTTTGGGAAAAAACTTAAATATACGTCCCAACTTTGGATGCGTATAACTTTTCATAAGGACGAGATTACTGCTAGAAAGTTGTTTTTATAGCTGATATTTTAATAATAAATTTCGACCCCCCGTAGAAAAACCATCAAAAGATTGAGCAAAATTAAAAAAATAAATCAATAAACCTAAATATCTCTTCAACTAATAGAGATCTTCTCAAGGACTATTTAAAATTTCAGCTCATTCGGATCATAAATGTATTTTTGGTGATTTTTTTTTTAAATTTGAGACCCGAGGGGCTACTCTCTGGCCCCCATTGGCGTTAGGAAGCTGAACAAACGTAAATCAACTTGAAAACACCTCAGATCTAATCATGTGAAATTTTGTAACAATATCTCTAATAGTTCCCGAGATACCGAATTATTTAAAAAAAGTTTCTAAACCACTGTGCTATACCAAATATATTGATCCATCATATATTTAAGTTATTTGGAGGCTTCGAAAAGTTGCTTTTAACAGACAGGCGGACTTGGCTATATCGACAACGATCCAGATTCAGTATTTTCAACAAAACCCAACTTGGTCCTACAAAAAGTTGACCACACAATCAATGGTCTGCCGTCAAACTTTTTCCAATGTTATTAAACAGTACCGGGAGAACTTGTCCGTTGATAGAAAACCTGGTTCAGGTAGAAGGAATGGTCCACATGATGTTTCTAAAGCCAAATAAAGTAGAAAGCATTTTCAAAAGAGCTCCCAACACATCCGGTAGGAAAGCAGCCCGGTTAGCTCAGTGCTCGGACTATTTGGTACGAAAAGTTAAAGCCAATGCAGGTTCAAAAACATACAAGGCTCAAAAAGTTCCTGACAGGAACGCTGCTAAAAATTTAGAGGCCAAAAACATAGCATTGAAGTAAAATTTTATTAAAAAAAATATACCTGCTGCATAATGGATGACGAAACGTATGTTCTGGCAGATTTTTCGCAGCTTCCGGGTCAAAATTTTGATGTTGCTGATGCTCGAAGGAATGTTGAAGAAAAGTTTAGGACCCAAAAGCAGACAAAATTTCCCAAAAAGTTCTTGGTATGGCAAGCAATATGCAGTTGGGGCACAAAAGCCAAACATTTGTTACAAAAGGCTCTATAAATACCGAAATTTACATCAAGGAATGTTGGCCTGCTTTGGCACTCTGTCACTATGGTAAGAAAGGTCTTGAGTGGTAAAAGAACAATAATGTGGTATTTGTACCAAGAGAGGCAAATTCTCCAAACTGCCTGGAGCTAAGGCCAGTGGAGAGATATTGGGATCTTGTTAAAAGAGAATTGAAGAGTACAAAAAAGGTGTCCAAAAGTGTGGTAGATTTTAAACGGAGACAACCTGTTCGAACAAGGAGACAGAAATCACTATTAAAACCATAATGTAAAGGTTTCCGAAAAAGGTTCACTAGTGATTACAAATATTTTTTTTGTAAATTGTGATAATAATTTCAATCAAATAAAAAAATCTAAACTGTAAGTTTAGTGGTTTCATTTTTATTAACATATATGTATGTTAAGAATTTTTCGATGTCAGTCCTTATTGTAATATTTTGCTAGGTTTCCATTAGAAATTCCAAATAATGGAAAATTTTACCTTAAAGATTTTAGGATTAACATTCCGATTTTTTAAAAACTTTCGCATGTATTTAAATTATATGGACTATATAATTCTTAAAAGGCTTTATTTTCCCGAAATCCGTAAAATTCAAAACTCAGGTACGGCTGAACTATAGGAGGTATTGTCCTATTTGTAATGCCCCAAAACAAGTTCTAAACATTGTAAACCTTGTTTAACAAAATTTTTAAAAATTTAAAAGTAACTGACGATAAAGAATCTCAAACTTTTTTGGTAATACCTGTGGATAGGTAACAATATCTATTTAATGACCGTAATTTCAACAAATAGGTTAAATACCCAGCAGATAAATTTACCTAAAATGAAACTTCACATAAGTTTCAAATCAATATCTAGGGGTAAAAATACCAAATATTTTTACTACATTAGTGACTAAGCACTGATTGATATCTCTTTGTTGAAATTACAGACATTACGGATATTCTGAGACACGTTAATGGTCCTGGGAATTGAATTTTTACCCTTTCTCTAGATATAATTAGATAAAGATCTAATTCCTTAGAAATAAGTTTTATATAAACTGGAATCTGAATACAAAATATAGTGAGGATCGGTTTATAACAGATCCTAGATTTTATATACAACCAACTGCTAATGTAGTGCTAAAATGTGTATTTATATTTAAGCATAAAATAGCTTTATAAAAACTGGAATCTCCTAATGTTATATTATGAGGATCGGTTATCAACTAGTCCTAGCTATAGCATATAAGACCTAACCCAAATTACTGCCATAGCCATAAATTTGTTTAAAACTTAAAAAAGTTAAAACAACTAACTTTTAAATAAACTGGAAACTTACTAACAAATAGTTTGAGGATCGGTTTATTATTGACTAGAAATATTAAATCTAAGCGAGAAATTCATATTTAAAATAACATATGTATAAATTTAAGTGAGTAGAGAGTAGAATCGGACTTGCCCTTATATTCTTTACATTACAATACGCAATTCGCTTCAAACATTTAAATATTTGCCATATTTTATATTTAAGAAAAAAACGTCATAAAAAGAAAACTACAAACAAACGAACACAGAAAATGTTGTGAACTCCTTGAAAAGAACTAAACACATACTTATGTACATATGTGCTTAATAACAATTGAAAAAACCTTGGAAATGTTGAGAAAGAGAAACTCAAACTTATTTTTAGACAAAAACGAAACAACATCAACAAATAAAAGAGAAAAATAAAAGAAAACTCTAAAAGGAATAGAGCAAGAAACGAAAACCCACAAAAGTACAGTAACACTTTTACAAGTTTTACAAACACAATTTTACAACAACTATGCATTAATGCTTTCTTTACACTTACCCATTGTCTAGACATGTCCTTTTTCAATATTTTTCGTTTATGCTGTAGTCCTTTTTATTCTGCTTTTCTAAGATGGTAAAAACAATTGATTTTGAAACCTGTTGATCAGGATTTAGATAAACGATGAAATGTTTTGAATATGTATGTTTTCTGCAAAATAAACCAGAGAAATGAGTATCACAAATTAATAGTGTTTGTTAATAGATAATTATAGCAAATTGTAAAAGCACTCACCTTGGCTGGATGAAGAGAAGAATTTGCAATGTATGCCAGATATCGGTATTAATTTAAATTTTTAAATAGCTAAAGCTAAAGGAAAAATTGGGAATTTTAATATTTGTTAAAAAATTATAACCAATTTGTTACAAGGGTACATTAGGGTACTGCTTAAGATACCCAAAACGGGATTTCCAATTTTGGAATTAAAAAATCCAAAATTTATCCATATGTACAGAACTTAGTATTCGCGATACATTTAGACAAAAATATGCACAAAAATCGAGCCAGTCTTACCTTTATCTCAGCCATTTATGGGCCGTTTGAGCTGATTTTAAATGAATATATTTGATGAATTGATATCGTAGTATATCTGGGGTTTTTTTTATAAAAATATATTAAATTTAGAAGAGGCTTTTGAATAAGCAAAAAAAAAAAACCTTTTTCCTCTTAAAATTTCAATAAATTATTTTCGGAAGAGGTCCTTAGAGCTATGAAATTTGGTTGCGTGATTTCTTTCTATATTTAACTTATTTGTGTTGAATTTTTTCTGGATATCAACGTTTTTAAGAGTTTTACGATAGTTAAAGTAATTATAAGAAGAAGCCCATAGATGGGAGCAATGGTCAATTATGAATCGATCCACTTATCATTTTTTATTATACCCTTCACCATGAGTGGCATGGGTATATATAAGTTTGTCATTCCGTTTGTAATTTCTACATTTTTCATTTGCGACCCCACAAAGTATATATATTCTGGATCATCATAGATAGCGAAGTCGATATAGCCATGTTCGTATGTATCAACTTTCCGTAGCCCCCAAATAACTAACAAACATGATGGATACATCAATATAACGGGAATTCTCCTGGCTCGGCTGCTATTTAAAATCGAGAAAAAACCGGGACAACCCCGATTTTTGGCGTATTTTTGAAGGATATCTAATGATAGATATTTCAAAGTCCATTGCAACGATTTATATAAGACTATAGTAATTTGGACCTACAATGGGTCAAAATCGGGAAACTTATTTTTTAACCCGAATATTTTTTACCACAAAAAATTAGTTTTTATAATTTTTTTTCACTAATAAATTTAAAAAAATTAAAAAAAATAAAAAATTTGAAAAAAAATTGAAAACAATTTTTAAAAAAAAAAATTTTAAATTTTGAAAAAAAAAAAATTTAAATTTTGAAAAAAAAAAATAATTTTGTTTACCTAAAAATATTTAAAATTTTCATTTTAAAGTATAATTTGGTGAAGGGTATATAAGATTCGGCACAGCCGAATATAGCTCTCTTACTTGTTTTTCAATAATATATTAAAAAAAATGTTAATTAAATTTATCGGACATCGTTTAATCGACTCAGAAATGATTCTGAATCGATCAGTGAGTGTTTGACTAATATTTTTGGGCGTTACCAACATCAGCACAAACATTATGCGTATACAAATAATTTGTATGTAGTGCAAGTGTTGAAACAGCAAATACATAAAAATATAAAAATAAAATTAATACGTGTAAGGGCCTTTATTACAACTTGCCTTAAAGTTCGAAATAGTAAAAGGTAACTTTAAGTAATAGAGAAAGGTTGCTTTAAAGTTAACTTTTACTATTGGGAACATAAAGGCAAGTTGTAATAATGGCCCTAAGCTGTTCCGAAACTTCTTTAAGTCCAATTTCATCACGATATTAATTATTATAAGAAAATTGTGAATGTTCGAGTCATTGAGGGGGAACTTGTATGGGGACTAGGGACAATTGCTGCCCGATTGTCATCACATTTCACAGTATAATTTCAAAGTACTAATTTATGGCTCAAACAGTATTCCTGGGGGGACATTTGTATGGGGGCTAGGTGAAATCATAGACAGATGTTAGTTATTTTCAATGCCAATCAAACATTACACAAGGCAACAAAATCGAAAAAATTTTAAAGGCTTCAAAAACCTCTACACAATTTTGATGTATTGTGGTTACAGTAGTTCAAATATGGTCCAAATTTGAAATTCTATGGAGAGGTTGTTTTTAAATTTTTAAGTACAATTATACATTTTTTAGACGTTTCTGCACATAAATAAAACTTAAAATAAACTTAGAAAAATTTCAATTTACATAACCTTAAATCCGTTTATATATTGCGTTTCAATCGGCTCAGTAGTTTCAGAGTTATTTTATTTTAAAAAAATCATGAAAAATGAGAAAACGGCAAAAATTGTTCAGATTTATTGCTTTATCGTAAAGCAACATATAATAGCAACAAAATGAGATATCGATCATAAAAATCGATTAATTATTTTTCAATTTATTCACAATTAAGTGAATTCGCTCATTTTCACAAAATTTTAGTTTTTTGTTTGATATACATAAAATTAAGTTAATGTTATTGTTCTTCTTGGATCTGTTATTGGTGGCGAATTCATTAATTTTTTATATATGGAGTTTGACGTTCGAAACAACTCTCTCATTGTTTCGAATGTCAAACTCCATATATAAAAAATTAATGAATTCGCTCGTATTTTCCTGAATTCGCCACCGACACCACCTTGTATATAAATTCGCCTTGGATCTGAACTATCTGATCGGTAACACATACTTGACGTTGAGTGTAGTGGAGAAGATAAAAGCACTTTTGTATTTGTGTATATCCGCCAGCTAGATAGTGTTTTCAACAGATAGACAGACGAACGGACATATGGTCCGAGCAATAATATGTAAAGTTAATAAACAATATAACAGCAGACTTATGTCATTGTTAAATTACCTAAAAACTTCTCAATTGAGCTAAATTATAATATAACAAAGACAATTTTAAAAATTTATGGACAGCAAATGTATGAACGCCAATGTTCCCACATCTGTTCAAAGCGATGATGATGATGTTTCCGAAATACAAATGGAGCAACATTTTTAAAACGGATTAGAATATTCAATCTATGTTGAAAAAGAAAACCCTAAACATTTAAAATCAAATGCTGAAAGTCATTTTAAGCGGGAATTAGCTTTATTTGAAGAAAGTAGCAATCGATCAAAAAATTTAGATTATATTTATAATGATTTACTGACGATAATGCCAACATTTGTAGAAAGCTAAAGAGTTTCCTCGCTGGCTGAAAACTTTGCCACTAAAATAAGAAATTAGTTAGTTAGTTATTTTGAAAGCTCATTTTAAAAGAAAATTGTTCTATGGCGAACATATAACATTATTCCTATGATATAATACTTAAATGAAATTTTTCATTCCCGTTTCAATGTTAAAATATGTTGATTTTAGCGAATAAAAATTAATCGATTAAAATTATTGGCTAAGTTTTTTTTTAAAGACAAAATAAAATTGGAAAAATAAGAAATTTTTGCTATAGTTAGTAGGAAAAATGAATAATTTTGAGCGAATAAAAGTTAATCGATTAAAATTATTCGAATATTTGTTTAAAATTGTTTGTAAATGTCTTAAAAATATATTTTAAATAGTTAAGTTTTCATTGCAATATTAAAATATGTTGATTTAAGTGAATAAAAATTAATCGATTAAAATTATTCGCTAAGTTTTTTTTTAAAGAAAAATAAATTTAAAAGTAATTAATTGGAGAATTAGAAAAAAAAAATCTTGATAAAATTAGTAGGAAAAATGTTTATTTTTTAGCGAGTAAAAGTTAATCGATTAATATTATTCAAATATTTGTTTAAAATTATTTGGAAATGTCTTAAAAATATTTTTTAAATAGTTAAGTTTTCATATCTGTTTTAAAATATGTTGATTTAAGCGAATAAAAATTAATCGATTAAAATTATTCGCTAAGTTTTTTTTAAAGAAAAATAATTTCAAAAGTAATTAATTGGAGAATTAGAAAATAAAAACATTTCTGATGAAATTAGTAGGAAAAATGTTTATTTTTTAGCGAATAAAAATTAATCGATTAATATCAGTCGAATATTTGTTTAAAATTGTTTGCAAATGTCTTAAAAATCTATTATCAATAGTTAAGTTTTCATATCTGTTTTAAAATATGTTAATTTAAGCGAATTAAAATTAATCGATTAAAATTATGACATTAGTGATTTGTTAAACGTCCGTACTTATTGGAAACCCCTTTAGTTTCAAGTGTGATAAATTTCAAAAACTCATGAATATAATCTATGAAAGTGTACGATCTAATAGATCGGACCAAGAATTAGGAACAGGCGCGGAGCCAGGTCAAACATTTGGGGGGGAAAAATCAAAATTTGTTCTACATTTTTATTTTTTTTTATATGAAAACTCTTCGGAAATACCTATATCACCCTCTCTGGCTCCGCGCCTGATTAGGAATATACATATTCTTAAAATTTTAACATAATTTTCTTCTAAGCTTTAATTAATTTTTGCTTGCAATTGATTAAAAATACTCAAAATATTTTATATGTATTTTAATATTAAAATGAATTAGTTTATTTAAATAAGGCTAAAAAAAATTAAAGATATATTTGCTTACTCTACTAAAACTTTCACATAAATACTTAAGTAAGTAATTATAATTAATTTAAATTGTACTTACTCTATTGTTCACTCTATTTTGTTTGTCTTTTACAAAAAAAATGAAAATATTTCAAAAATAATACAGACTTTGAAGAATATGCGCTCCTGTACTGGAAGCAATTTGTACTTAATGTGATTATAAGTAATATAAAAATACCGCATCAATTAGCAATCAAGAAAATAGGCCTGATCATCAAAGTGAGGTTCAGAAGAGTGATGATGTTGATATTGAAGATGGGGATGATTTGAGCCATGACGATTTGGCAGCGCAGAAGAATTTGAATTGCCATAATAAGCGGCTACTGAAGTGTCATCATAATTGTAATTATCCTTAGAATTTAAACTTTTACGCAAATCTATTTTGTGTACCATTAACATGTGCCGCTTCAAGTCCTCCTTACGCTTATAACGGGACGAACAGTATTCACAGCAAAATTTCGGTGGCACACCAATGCATTCATTTGTGGTGTGACGTTTTAGGTGGGCTTTGCGCAAGTAACTCTTACCACAAACGTTACATGGATAACGTTGCTGATACAGCAGCATTCGTAGAGAACCGTCTGGATGTTGAACTGGGAAAAAAGAAAACTTATTTAAAAATCTATAAAATGAAGCATTACTACGTGGAAAGAAGAGAATTTAAGAAAACAAAAAAAACGCCAACAACCAGTTCTACATGAAAACAAAACGACAGAGAAATAATTCAAATAGAACTACTGAACAACTACAAAATATAACGATATTATAGAACCAATAAATTTTTAAATATGTATTAAAACTTGATTATATTTACTTAATTTGGACTATTTGAGAAATCTTGCCAGAACAGATTTTCCTACTATAAACATTTAATTATTCAGGCTCTAGTTCTAACTCAATAAAACTAAAGCAGAAATATGATTAACAGATACACTCAGCCTCAAAAGTGAGTAAACACCAGTGAATTTTTTGTTTTTTTTAAGATGACGAAAATTATTATAGTACGACTTCTTTTGTTCAGAACCGAATCTATTATTCAGACTAATCTATTATTCAGACTAATCTCCAACAAACTAAAACTTTTGAATTTTAATCGATGGATAGATTTTCATTATCTTAAAAAACAATCATATAATTTGTAGTGTTTACCCACTTTTGAAGCTGTGTGTATGTTAATAAGTCCTTTATTATATTTATTATATTAACTTGTGAGTTAACAAGATAATGTTTAGGATGACAACTAGTTATACAACTAGCTACGTGACTACTTACAATGATACTGTCTGATAGCTGGTCCAAAGTAGTCAACGCATTGGATTCACATACCGGTTACATAGATACAGTTACCTTACTAACTACCTAACTGGTTATTTAATCAGCTGCATAACTAGTTATTTGAACATGTACAGATGCTAATTGACTTAAAATAGTCTATTAAAAAGACATATCATAGACAGTCCAATAACCTATTGCTTGTAAACAAACCTTCATCCGACATCTCTCCAAAAGTACTTTTGGTGGGTAAAATAACTACTTTTTTAAGTGCAGTACAAAATATACGTTTAAAAGACTACACTCTAAGTTACTCTAAAGAGACAATTGACTTCATACTAGGTTACATGGGATGTCAATATACTTATGGAAAAAGAAAACAAACTGTATAAGAATTATAGCAACGCAATTTGTATAAAGCCGGTTTATACGAATTACTCACAAAAAAGTACAGTACAAAATAAACGTTTAAAGTAACTACACTCTAGATTACTTAGAGACACTTAAGTGGAAATTGTCTTTACACTAGATTACTTGGGATGTATAAAGTAACCAATTGACTTCTCTTTGCACTACAAAGTGCACATGAAACGAGCCAAAATATATAAATTTAAGTCAGTCAATTGGTTAGACATTAGTGACAATTACTGTATATAACGGATACATTGACTACTTGTTTAACTGCTGGGATGTTGAAGAGGGTGTTGTGGACGAAAATGCATTCCATTCTGCCATGTCTTTATAATTACACAAGTCAACAAAAAAAAAAAAATATTTTGGTGCTTTTGATCTACCTTCATTTTTCAATATTGGCTGACATAAGTAAATTCGTGTGACCGTTTCTTACTCTTATATGTACAATACATTGCTATAAATAGATTTTAATATTATGTCCTCATCGAGAAAAAGTTTTCTTAATGACCTAAATGTGTTTAGTTCCATTTGTGGTGAATAAGTTTAGAAAATCTATAGCAGACATAGGGCCATTATTACAACTTGCCTTTATGTTCGTAATAGTAAAAGGTAACTTTAAGTAATAGAAAAAGGTAGCTTTAAAGTTAACTTTTACTATTTCGAACATAAAGGAAAGTTGTAATAATGGGCCTAAGTGAGAAACATGTATTTCAATTAATTTAGAGTGGATTTTAAGGCCCTGAATAAGTCGTGGGTTCCAAACATTGTGTGTAAAGTATGTAGTGAAAATTTAAGATAGTGGGAAAGCTTTAAACGTATTCATTTAAAGTATGATTTGGACAGAACCTAAAATCCACATTGATGACTTCTAATTTTATGTTGTTAAATTACATGGTATGAATAAAAGGAAAATTACATATCCTGATTTACTGTCTTCTAAAACGCCTCGACTGTACTCAGACGACATACCATCTCCTATAAATCAACATATATCAGATTTGTCAGACACAGAGATGGTGGAAGTTTTCTTCGGATGCACGTTTTAACGACGCCTTCACTTCACTTTTTCACAAGACTCCTTAAGTGACTTAAATCTTTTTCGAAAGAGAGATCAAAGCTGCTGGCATCTAAACTCAAAGAAACAAATCTTTTAACTTAATGAATGATTTAGAAGCAGCGGCTTGGAAATCTTTTGTTGCCGCTGTGAAAAATTGCTTAGGAAATCAGAAGGCTAAAAATTACGTGGAATTAGTAAAAGAACTTTAAATTAGCTTTAAAAATCATGGAGCATAAAAATTCACTATCTGCACAGTCATTTAGACAAGTTTCCGGAAAATCTTGGACAAGGAGAACGTTTCCATAAAGATTTAAAAGTGATGGAAGATAGATACCAAGGTCGCTGGGAAGAATATATGATGGCAGATTACTGCTGGAGTGTCACACGTTAGTGACCTAAGGACCTCCATCGTAGATAATCTAACAAAAGAAGCTTCTAACCTGTAAAATAATTTAATAAAATGTTGTAAAATCGTTTATTTTCAGTTTTTTTTCCCTAAAATTTTCTGGGAAACTACACTTAGCATTAAAGAAATAAGTATACAGTTAGAATCAGGGTATCGAATATATTTAAAATCAGTTTTAGTTTTGGCAGCATCAAGATCAGTGTAGACCTCTGTTATCAGTTGCGACAAATCGCAAAAAATTAAAGTTATTTATTTACTCTCACGTCGCCAGCCACAATCCATACAAAATATATGTAGTAGTTGTGGTCCCAACTGTAATCAAGACGTAAAGTTTAAACTATAGAGAAATAGAGATAGGTATCTTTGAAATTGGGAATTCAAGATTTACATGGATGGACATCGCTTAATCGACTCGGAAAGATCCAGACAGTATCTTTTTAAGTTTAAAAACATCAGCACTAACCCAATATACCCTCCCCACAATGGTGGTGTAGGCCCTTTTAAGTGATATCAATTGAGTTCGTATAATTATTTTAGAAGATAGATATAAATATATTTAGGATTTAAACTATTAAAGGTTGGTTTTGTATTTCTGAAATCAAAATTTTACATTTCCTATTTTGTTTTCAATCGCATTGAAAAAAACTATAACACGTTTTCTTTTTCTAATAAATTCTTGTAGGGAAAAAAGTATAATTTTCACGGCTGTATCTGTTTTAAACTATCATGTTCAAGAATTCCGGAAGTCATTTGAGGAGATAGCGACACATTTATCAGTTAGCCTTATATGAGTTTCTGGCCATGGGGAGATTGGTGAAAACTGCAGAAGTAACGCATTTGCGAATACCGGTCCTAACCTGGCATTCCTCTAACAAGGGGTAAACAACTAATTTCACATAAACTTTGCCAATGAAAGATGGGAAAAGGAGCCATGATGTACGGAGAACATAATCCTACCTAAACATAATCCTGCCTAGGGGCCATATAATCCCATACCGATCATAACTAGTCACTGACCTCTAGGGACACACGAAAGGCGCATCGAATGTCAAGCAAGAAATTTCCGATTAAATGCTACCGTTAATTTTCTAAATTTTAAAAAATTTTAATATGTTTATTCGAATTTAATTATATTCTAGTTTGAAGCCGAAATTAATGGGTACACTGGTGAAACACAACTCACATTTCCAGTGAATCAATAGTGTTGGATACCCTATTTTCACCGATAAGCATCTTCGCCCTCTCCTATACTCAGTCGATTAACTCCAAAATTAACTTCGAAACACCGGACCATACAAAAGAGTTGTATTCAGTTTTGAATACAACTCTTAAGAATTATATTTACGCCGTCCATAAAAACAGATGAAGCAATATGATTATTGGTGCGTTTATGTGTTAAAATCTACTCTATTCCCACAACTATACTCAGAGATTGTCGCCTGATCTTGATTAAGCGTATCACAAGTATGATGTCTCATTGCCCCAAAACAGATAGGTTTGGAAGTTTGACGTAAGAATTAAAGCTATTGAATAAGCTTTTGTGTAATCATATCGAATATTGTTTAAGAATAACGAGAGTCACTTGAGGAGATAGCAAGACATAAATCGGTTATCCTTATGTGGAGTTCTGGATATGGGGACACTGGTGAAACACAACTCACATTTCCAGTGAATCAATAGTGTTGGATAACCTACTGTCACCGATAAGCACCTTCAACCTCTCCTGTACCCAATCGATTAACTCCAAAATAGACTTCTAAGCTTCACATGAGAGTTTAGATGCTGTAAATAGTAAGAAACTCAATGGGATTGAAGTCTTTCCTACACTATTTAAAAAAACCAAGGTTCTAGAACGATTCTTTCCACACTAAATTATCATGCCTAGAACATCAAGAATTTCTAATTCCATAATGTTTAAAACGTTCATAAAAATAGATGAAGCAATATGATACTTTATTCCTTTAATGTGGTAAAACCACAACCCCATTCAGAGACAGTCACCTGATCTTGATTATGCGTATCATACTTGTATCAAATTTTGTCTCATTGCCCCCAAACTCCGACAGGCTTGGCCTATAGTTGAGTGTATACGAATGGCAAATGTTGCTATCATCTACAAAAGAACAGATAGAGTTGGATGTTTGAAGCAAAGAGAAACATAGAGCGGAAACTAGAAAAAATCTCAAACAAAAAAAATTACTTTTGTTTTCACATAGTTTTTTTTTTATTAATACATTCTCACCACTTAGGATTTTGACAACTGAGTTAGGTCTATGACAGGAGAGTTTCCGCTCTATGTATATTTCTCTATGGTTTGAAGTAAGAATTAAAGCTAATGAATGTGCTTTTTGTTTCATATTTATTAATTTTTATGAACATCATTGACATTCGTGATGTTTACAGTTAATCAACCGATTATGGCTATGAGTGCCGACTACTGACGTAGAAACATGGAACGAATGGTGCGACAAGAATACGGTATAATCAATTTTGAACCAAAACTGTTTTGTTGGAGACATATGTATCTGTTATTCACAGAATGTAATTGTTGTTAAATATTTTTGTGATCCTAACTCACCCATTCATGGATTTTCAATAGCAAACTATTTAGGTACCTAGCCGATATATTGTCTATATCTACATATATTCTATAAGGAAATTTCAAAACATTACCACTCATGGTGAGTAGTATAAAAATATAAATTTGGGAACAGATATCAGAGCTGTAAATGAATCATTCTTTTTTGATTTTAATTATTGAATTAATTATTTTCACAACAAAAAAGAATTGAATGAAATTTGAATCAATTCAAACGAATTACGCAGAAATGAATTTCAATTAATTTCCAATTCAAATGAATTTGTAAAAATGAGTTGTTAAAGTGAATTGCATAACTAACTCAGATATTCCTAATCATAAAATGCTAAAAGTTTGTTAAATTGTTTAATAAATTTAATTTTGCTTAAGTTGGTTTGTTTGTTTTTTACCTTAGTAAAACGGTATTATTTATTTAAAATTTTTATTGATTTTTTTTTAAACTTAAACTTATTCTATATGTATTTTTTATGCTAAATTTAATTTTATAAGAAATTTAGTTGTTTGTTTATTTGCTTAAAGTAATTTGTTGTTTACTAAATATTAAATTTTTTTTATCTTGAAAAAACTTTTTTTTTTTGCTCAATTTTAATTTTTTATTAACATCTGTTTTAAGTACCACTTAACAATAATTTATTTTTGATTTTTTTTGTAACTAAATAGTGTATCAAAAAGTGTTTAAGTTAAAGCTATTTTGAATAGTTTCAAGGTAAATTTTTAAAAGTTGGCTAACCTTGAATGTTTGTTAATGCTTAAAAATAGAACTTAAATTAAAAAAAAAAAAATAATAGTCATTGTATACTTCTGTGTAGATAAGTGTACTATAAGTGAGAATGAGTGAAGGTTAGAGGCGTAGTATATAATTAAACCATTAAATGAATATGTTGAAGTCGTACTAAATTTTTATTTCACAAAGTTTTTATAAAACTTTTGTTGTTAGTTAATGTTGTATATATTTAAATGTTTAAATATTTAACCAAGCTATTTTATATATGGTTTTTTTGTTTATGGTTTTTGTGTGTATTTTTTTTTTTTAACTATGTTATCAATTTTATATGTTTTATTAAAGTTGGTGCAAAAATTTGTAATTTGTAGTTAGACTTTTAACAAGAAAAATTTTACTTTTTATAAATGGTCCTTCGGTTTAAATTTTAAAGCTTCGATTTTTGTTATGTTCATTAAATTTAAATATTTATTGTAGTTATTTCTTAATTTAAGGTAGTTTTTTTTTAATGTAATATTATATCTAATATTTTCTTAAATTTTTGATTTCATATTAAATTTTTAGTTTAAATTATAGAATTGTAAAGTTTGAATAAAACTACATTAACAAATTATGGTCCTTCAGACATTAAAATTAAAGATTTTTTTTTTTAATTTTAAAAACATAAGTTTTGGTTTACTAAATCTTTAAATTGGGGTTTGAAGACCCTGTATTTTTGATATTTAAATTCAAAAATTGTAAAGTACATATCCAATATGTCGGTGAAATTTTAAAATATCAATTTCTTTTTTTTTAAATCGTGGAGCTGGTTTACTTTTAAATTTGTTCACCTAAACCTAGCAAATGAGTTCCATATTCAAAATCATAATAGAACAGAAATCATTCCCTTTCTAATATTTGTAATAATGTTTAATAAACTACTTTCTTTCTCTTTTCACAAATAAATTGGCAATAAAAAGGCAACATTTTCACAGTGCAATAAACATGAGGGCAAAATATTTAATACAGTTTTCTTTCAGCAGTTCTTTATAGAACTGTATAATGCATATGGGCTAGTTCAACACTTAAATACATTTTAAAATTTCGTCGAAAATAAAGGGTCTTCCAATAGGGACTTCCGAACTTTGACACATAATAGCGGCCATATTTTGTAAACTATATCTGTCGAATTGGCTGTCATTTATTAAGTTTGTTTTACCAAATCACTATGGATGAATATAGCTTCATTGTTTTATTAAAATGTGTGTTCTGTTCAGGCAACGTTGCGCTCGCTTCGCCCTTTATACCGTGAGGTAAGACACAAACCACAGCGACCCTCAAACACAACATATAGCCCATGACATCGGCCAAATTCAGTGTCATTTATGCAGCAGTCACGGAAAATTGGACATTTCGAATGATGAGGCGGCGAAAATTAGCACGATGTTATATTTCATACAAAATGGTATCGATAGGCCTTTTAAACGAATAAATATTGTTGCTCTAGGGTAAACCATAGAGAAACATAGAGCAGAAACAAGAAAAACAAACTCAAACAAAAAAATTACTCAAAATAGTAAAACACATACGAGTGTTGTTTTTGTTTTCACATAGTTTTTTCTACTAATACATTCTCACCACTTCGGTTTCTGACAACTGAGTTAGGTCTTCGACAGGAGAGTTTCCGCTCTATGTCTATGCTCTATGTGTACGAACGTTGTTTTTATTTTCACATAGTTTTTATTACTAATACATTCTCACCACTTAGGTTTTTGACAATTGAGTTAGGGGTCTTTGATAGGAGAGTTTCCGCTCTATGTATATTTCTCTATGGGGTAAACATATGGCATGAAAAGAACACGCCATTAGTATTGTAAAAAGTCAGATTTAAGAATTGAAATATCCAATGCTGTTTTTCCAAAATATTATTTCTCAATTTTCTCATTATGTATTAGATCAAATGACTTAGGTACAAGTATTTTTATTAAATGAATACACTGTGCTACAACGAATAAGGATTTCATCGCTCTATTTTGGAAATTACTCTAAAAATGTGGATATATAGTAAAAAAAAAGAATATTTGCGTACTTTACGAATAGATAAATATGTAGAATATAGATTTCTTTGTAAAATATTCCAATTTTGGATCCAAATTATTTCGTAATTATTTTAAAATTATCATTATTTAGGTTAATTTTCTTAAAAGTCTTATTTTTTTTATTAAAAAGTAGCTCTCATTCACTTAAATCGGATATAAATTGGCAAGATTGTGCTACTTTCTCTGACTGAATTTTAAAATTTCCTAATGATTGATATGCACTAGGATTGATATGCACTTTTTTTATTTTTTAGATGCTCCCTAGGTCTGATATTATTCTCCGTTATCTAACCACCAAATGCTGACAATTTGAGTAAAATCAGATAATGTTTAGAGGTTGCACAATTTTGTTGAAATTTCATGTTTTAAAAAAAAAAAAATTTAAAAATCCAAATAAAAATTGTTTTTTTATTACATAGATTTTGAAATATATAAAATATAAAAATTGACTGAAATTTTAAAGTACGAAGACTATAGGAAATAGGCTACGAAATGTGTTTTTTTTTTAAGAAAAAATTGTTACTTATTTGTAAACAAAAACTAAATTTCCTCGAAATCTATATACAGTGCACTCGCGGTAACGTGAACACCGTCTAACGTGAACACCGCCTAACGTGAACAAGCTTTTGCTTACATTGACTACTCAGTAACGTGAACAAACTCAGAAAGCTCTATAACGTGAACAATTTTTTTCACTGCATTTGTTTTCTAATCATGTAGACAACACTTCAATACATACATTAAATTCAATTTTTAAAGTTTTGAGAATCCCCTTATAAAAAAATGTCTTTGTATCCTCTAAATTAATTTTTATAGTGGCAACGAATGAGTAATTTTATTTGCTATGTAATTTTATTTCAATTTATAGTTTCTCGTGATCTCGTTTTGTAATGCATTTTAATCAATAATTTTGTTTTATTTCACGTTCAAGCGTGTAAAACACAGGTTTATATTATAAAATTTTATATTTTTTCCATGAAATTCGACAATCGCTAACGTGAACAATTTCACTAACATGAACTCCCTTGGTTTTCCTAACCCATCTATATACCTATATATATAAAAGAGTAACGTTACTGAGTAACTAACTGATTCAACACCGCCCAGCCCAAACGCCAAAAGATAGAGACGTGAAATTTGGACTAAAGGTTCCCATTTACTAAAAAGGGAGTTTTGAACATTCAAAGGTTCATAAGGGGATAAAAACGGGTAAATTCCCTATCTTTATATCTTCTAAACTAATACAGATACCAAAAATATTATATAAATATAAATGCGTCTTTATCTACTTAAAAAAATAGACGACAGGTGTTTGTTACTTTTTTGAAATTCTAACCCTTCAGGGATGAAACGGGTGAAAACAATGTTTTGATAGTTTTTTGGCACCCTATGTATCCTTTAAGCCAATCGTTTTATTTACTTACCAAATATGAATTTGGTACTTTTTGGAAATTCAAACCCTTAAGGGGTAAAATTATATTTATTTTTGGTACTTTTTACATAAAATATGTTTTTCTATAAATTGACTCAGACAATTGATATATTATTATTATGATACTAAAATTAACTTGAAGAAAATTTTGTTCATCTCAATGTAAACAAAAAACCAAAAAGGTGTAAAAACGGGAAAAAACATTTTATCATAAATTATAAAATAAAAAAATTTCAAACATGGTTCCTTCAGTCATACAAATATTAACTAACAGTTTGTTATTCCTGTTAGATTCTTTAAATTGAATCGTTTGAGACCTATCTGTGTTGAAAAAAATTCGCCAAAATGGAGCATTTTGATATTTCAAGAGGGAAAGTACTTAGTACTTTTTTAATATTTTAAATTATTTAATATAACGACATAAAAATAACCTGATATGCTTCGTGAATGCTGAGTGAAGTAAGAATTAAGGGTATGGTTCTCAAAGGTATTAAGGTACCATAAAGAGGGAAAAATGTTTTTTTTCGTCTCTATAATAATTGATCTAGACACATGAAAATTAGCATATATGGTACTGACTGAGTTAAAAAACATAGAAGACCTTTTATGGTACTTTTTCTTTATTCTAATGGTACCTTTTGTATAATTTATTTATAAAATCATCAAATTAGAAACACATGATGCTGAATGAGTTAGAATTCACCAAAATGGGTGTTATAGGTACTTTTTAGAATAAAAATCCAAATCCAAAATTATTATTTTGAATGGTACTTTTTTAATATTTTATAATAATGAAATAGAATCATGAAATTAAACACACATAATCTAAGTGAATCTACAAAGGGGAGTTAATGGTACTTTTCGCTTTTTCTATTAAAGTGAACCAATAAACATGAAAGTGCAACACTTTGTCTAATTGCTGCATATAAAGGGTTTTCCAACAAGCGGTGTTATTTTAAAACACCCTCATGAATTCTTAAAATTCACTACAAAAATGGTGAAAATCTTGCAGTCACAGTTCGCAAAACTAAAGCATTTTTGGGTCGTCGTGAAGCACCTTGTCGGACCCCAATACAGAAATTGGTGGAAAAATTCGAGCTGTTGGGACAAGTTAGCGATGTGAAGAATAAAACCCGTGCACGTAGCCCAAGAACAACTGAGCATATTGCTGCTGTAGCCCAAAGTGTTTAAGAAAACCCAGGTTTGTCCATTCCTCGTCGTTCTTTGGAATTGGGCATTCAACAAACGTATTTTGGATGATATTAATCTGGACAATGTTTACTTTCAACAAGACGGCGCGCCGCTACGTGCTACACAAGCAACGAAACCATTGCTCTTTTATGTGAAAAGTTTCCGGACCGTGTTATCTCTCGAAGAGATGATCACAATTGGCCACCGAGATCTTGTGATTTAACACCTTGCGACTTCTTTCTTTGAGGCCACGTGAAAGATAAGGCCTACGCCAACAGCCCAGCGTCGATTCAAGACATCAAAGATAGAATTCGTGAGGCTATCGAGGGCAGCCACTTTGCGATTTGGTTATGGAAAATTTCATGAAAAGGATATGATCCTGTAAGCGTGGTGAGGTGGCCATTTGGCTTATGTTGTTTTTCATTATTAACGGCATACCTTCCTCTATATTATGAAATAAACATCCGATCATTTATCTCAAAAAAATGAAATTTTTCATTGAATACCAAAATAACACCTCTTGTTGGAAAACCGTTAAGCTTTGAGAAACATGCAATTTTATGCATATGATTCTATGAAAAAGTGGGATTTTTTTTAAGACACTTTTTGAATGTTCTATATTTATGAATGTAGAAACATGAAATTGGAACTTAAAAAGGGAATGGTAGCACTTTTTCTTTATTATAATAGTACTTTTTTAATTCTGTATGCTAACAAACATATCCTTTTTCCATTTAGAATATTATTTACCCACATATAGCCACACAGAGAAAACTGATTCGGGATAGCAACAGAATTTGTTGCCAATCGAATGATTCGGTTGCACACATAGAATTTTTCGGTTCTATCAACTGAATGTCAGTTGATAAAGAAGAATTTCGGTCAAAGCAACCAAACTTTTGTTACCCCTTTTTAAATTTTGTAGCCAGAACTGTAAAATTCGGTCAATAAGGTGGAATCATTTGATTGGCAACAAATTCGGTTGCTATCACGAATCTGTTTTCTCTATGTTTCATTTAATTTTCATATTATAAATCGATTCTGGTTTGAAAATATAAGTGATCACAGATTATTTGTCTTTTTCCACCTTAGACCACTATTAACCGACTAATAGCTAGTTTTTTGTTTTAGTTAATTTTTATATAAAAAATCGAATTGAATTTGGACCACTACACGTAACCATTTATATGATGAAGGACTGAGAACGACATATTATGATAAAATTATTCATCATATAAATGGTTGTCACAAACATATACATGTTTACTGTAACCATATATATGGTTGATACAATCATGTGAATCGTAAATTAACCATATTATTGTTACCACAATCATACATATAGTTACTGTGACTATAATATTGTTAAAAATTTTGAAATTGTTACAGTAACCATGGACAAATGTTGAAATGGTTACAGTAACAATGTACAACTATATTTTTTTTCTGCGTGTATTTACCAACTTATAGCGATTGGGCGGCTAAGCTCACCGGCTTTCCCAGTAACATATAAAGCCTTTAAAATTTGGATTTTTATTTAATACTTTAGTGTTTGTTAAAATCAAAAACAACTTGTTTAAATTTCGTTTAACAAAATTTTTGAAAATTTATGATATTTTTTTTTTTGCCTCAAGCTATATGTTGATGATGGGTTGATGATGTCAGAATATTTTTATGTTTAAAAATCTATGGGTTAAAACACGAAACAAACGTGCACCTACGTTATCCGATTTTGCTCAAATTGTTAGCATTTGGTTTTTAGATGACGGAGAGCAATTTTTAGAGCTTGGGAGCATTGCAAATCTAAATAGTGCAAAATAACGACCACAGTAATGTACAGTGGGTATTATTACTTGTTCATTTTACTTAAACGAATACAAAATTATATGATAAAAACTAAAGTATACTGTCTAAGTGTGAGGACCATAATCTCTTGATATCTTTTTATAATTTATTTTTTTTTTTTTTTGGTATCAAAATATTTATTTAAAGTATGCAAAATTTATCTTGTTGTTTTTCAAAATGTAGGTATTAACTACCAAATGTTTAATGATTTCATTGAAATATTTGATTTTAATTAAGAATTTGTATATAAAAAGATTTTATATATTAAATATATGTATATATATTATTCTTAATCTAATCTTGCCTGTTATGTTTGCATTAACTGCCATTTGTATAGGAGGATTTATATCAATATTGAATGTTCCTTGCGCATGTGCTCGTTTAAAAATGCCTGCGAACGATAGACCCGTGAACAGAGCGGACAACGATTGGTCTCATACTGAGACATACGTTTGGTGCTTTGACGTGGCAGTTTCTTACCCAGACGTCCGCCATACAATAGCGATTCATTATGGGCCAACAAATCTTTGGGTAAACTGGGCACTAAACGTTCCATACACTGAGCCGAGGATATCGAGGCTAATTGTTGTAGCGCTATTAAGGCGGTAGGATTTGAAGTAATTAAACCACTCGATGAAGATGTACATGGTTCTTGGGTGTTAAATGAGCTATTTGGTTCACTCTGCTGTGAGGTGTCCGATGAATATGAACCAAACATTTCCAAATCTATAGATGATTTATCCGATTCTAATTTAATCTGTATTTCCATTTCCATATCAGACTGCTGCTGTAGGTGGCTGCTGGAGGATGGTGTGTCCAGACTAATGGAGTGCGATGAGGGTTGACGTCTTAAATTGTATTTAATACAGGCTGAAATGAAATAAAGTTTTAGAGAAATTATTATATAAAATCTATTAAAACAATATGAATGGTAATATAAGAATGTAATTTGTTTTTATTTAAATAATTCAAACAATTTATTTTAAGCATAAATTCACATAAAGATTTTATTGGAAAATCATAATATTCAAATGTGTAAATGTTAGTAAGTGTAACTAAATATTTGGTTATACAAATTCAGTATTAAAACAATAATATAATAACGTGTTTAATACTCTTTGCAAATTAAAATATAACTTCAGTTTTATTATTACAATTAAAAAATATAAGAAAATATATATAAAGTTTTAAAATAAATGGAAATTTAGCTTGAGATAAACATAAAAAAGACTTCAATTTGGCTACATATGATGCTTAGAAACATGTTGCTTAGCCAGTTTTAATAGTATTACACTTGTTCCTAGCAAACGCTTTAAAAGCTTTGGAATTTCTATATTTATTTTATTAATAGGGTATTAAACTTTTAAAATTTAATACATGTTTCATTATTTTCCAAAAAAAAAGTTTAGCAACATGTTGCTAAATAAATTTTTTTATAAAAACATTTCAACACTTAGCAGCCAATTGGCATTTTAGCAACATGTTACTTAAATAATATTAATAAAACAATAATATTGATTATGGTGTTTTATTTAAACTTAAAATATATCTTCAGTTTTATTTTATTTTGAAATTTTTTGTTAAACAAAAAACTTGCATAGTATTTAGCAGCATATTTGCTTTGATAGTTGTTAAAATTGTGAACAGTATTTTACTTGCTTCCACCATAAATAATCAATTTAGTGGCCCTTATTTTGCACTTTTTCGATTTTCTGAACATTTGGGCCAAATTGGATAACGTTTTATTTGATATTTCGAGTTTTGGGTCAGGAAGCAAAATTTAAAAAAAAAAATTATGTTGAAAAAAAAATTGCAATTAAAACTGGTTTTCGTAATTTATTAACCCATACATGTTTAAATATAAAATTTCATGGATATCCCAAATTCAAAATTTTATATTTTGAAAATTTTTTTTTAGCGAAATTTCAAAATATTCAAAAAAATCGAAAAATTGTTTTTGTATTTCATAGATGTTGAAAAAAAAAACATAAAATTTCATTCAAATCTCAATTTTAAAATTTTTCATTTTCAAAATTTTTTTTTAAACAAAATTTCAAAAATTTAAAAAAAATATTTCCGATTTTAATAAAAATTAATGGAGGATAAATAATTCATATTTTAATGGTTGTACCTATTATGGTTTGACTTGGGGACCGATTTGAAATTTGGCGAATTTCGAAAAAATTTAG
This sequence comes from Calliphora vomitoria, assembly GCA_942486065.2. Taxonomy (NCBI): domain Eukaryota; kingdom Metazoa; phylum Arthropoda; class Insecta; order Diptera; family Calliphoridae; genus Calliphora; species Calliphora vomitoria. The sequence goes on from OW818033.2 coordinate 96,624,630, forward strand.
AACTGTCGTATCGAAAAACAATTTCGATATCGAATGCCGTAATATCAAATAAGAAAGTTACGATCAATGTTACTCGATATCAAATGCGGTAATTCACCACCTGTACTTTTTGATTTTATATTATATAAATGGTTTACTATTGTGCCAGAAATTTAATATTACAAAATCGTAAAAAAGCAAGAATATTCAACAATCTGAAATTAAATGTTAGAAAATAGGCTACAAAAAGGATTTAACACATTTGTGACCCAAAACAAAATTTGTTCGAAATCTGCCAAATTCCAGTCGGTCTCCATGCTAACCCAGTACAGATATAGCCGTTAAATTTGGCAATTTTTATAAAGATATTGCATTTATTTCAATCGAAAACCAGTTTTTTAATTCGTTTAAAAAAACTTTTGAAAATGTAAAATGTTGCATGAAATTTTATAGTTATAATGGGTTAACGATATCAGAAATTTTTATATTTAAACTCCTGTAAATAAATGAAATACAAAACTTCTTTTTAATTGGGGGCCTGATTCGGAAACTCGACCGGAAAACAATTCTCAAATTTTTGTATGAAAAACACTCAAAAATTATTTGAAACTGAGTGATTTCCAAACAAAAAAACGTACCCCCTAATACAGAAACATAGATAAATATACATATAGCGGAAACTCTCCTGTCAAAGACCTAACTCAGTTGTCAAAAACCTAGGGTGTGAGAATGTATTAGTAAAAAAAACTATATGGAAACTAAAACAACACTCGTATGTGATTATTTTGAGTAAAATTTAGGTTTGAGTTTTTTTTTCTAGTTTCCGCTCATGTTGTTTCTCTATGTTTAGAAACACGAACGAATAACATGTGCTGTTTTTATAATTCAAGCGAGTACTTTGAGTAGAAACTTTACATGTGTTTTGTTATTGTAACAAAAACAAAGCACATGTAAAATTTTTACTCGCTTGGATTGTAACAATAGCATAACAATACAGAAACACTAACCCCCATATGTATAAACTGTTTTTAAATTTATCAAAGGTTTATAAAACAAATTTTGCATGGAAATTTTGTTTTATATTTGTAAACTGAGTGATTTTCAATGAATTTTTAAAATAAAATTGCTGTTTGTGATTCTGAATCAGACACTTGAAATTGATTTCTGGTCGTGTTTCTGAAACAGATCCTCGATTTTTTTTCAACTTTAATTTTATTTCATTTTTTGGAAAATATTGCTCTTTCGACCTAAATCTCGAAATTTCGAATAAACATTTAACCATTTGACGGGCCAAATAAGGGCCAGAATAATGGTTTTAGCCATGATCACTTGGTAAATTTTTGAAAGTGGGCGTGGTAAAAATTTATATTTTTTATCAAAATTTCATTAGAATTACGTTTTAAATATGATTAGGGTTATGATTACAAAGTTTATGAAAATCAACTTAAGTGAATGATATCTTATTTAATACATTATAAGTCAGGCTTTCAAAACCTTTATTCAAATAATAGTTATTTCAAACAGCCAAAGTAGATAAAGAATGAAAATATTTAAAACAAATTATATAATATTACAAAAATCGTTACATATTTTGATTTATATATCTAAATGTATTTCAAGCCTATAGTATTCGTATTAGCATGTCATAGCTTTTAACAATTTAAAATCGTTTGAGAAATACCTGGGCTAAGTTTCGAAATAAGAAAAAAGTAGTTGATGACACTTTGGGATATATGAAGTAGGTACTTAAACAGTCCTGCTGTTTGTGAAAAGCGTTCACTGGCTGAGTATTTTAATTTTTGTTTTATTCTGTAGCAAAAATAACTTAACTAGAATATATAAATATGTTTTATATAAAAAACTAAGCTAATCCTAAAACCCAGGCTTGAGAGGTAACTTTGTCTGGGGTGCTCCCAATTTGTTTCTTTCGGTTTGGCCCTTTGATGCCAAATTGAAAAATTGTCTAAAATTTACTTATTTTAGATTTATAAAAAAACAAATCAGGAAATCTTTGTCTTGACTGCAAAAAAGGTCTATGTTTAATTTTTGGAACAATTTTTTATACCATTTGAGTTTATTTATCATGAATTAAATTATTAATAAAATTTCAAATATCTCTACTGATTCCGAAAGCATTGTGTTCATATAAAAAAATATATATATTTTGGCTCTCCGGTTAAAAAATACTTAGGTCATTTTACTGTTAAGGCGATAGTATATTGTCTGGCTTATACCTTGTTATATATATTTTTTTTTTTTTTGATAATTGGGGGATTCAAACGGTCTGCTATTAAGTCATATTGGCATAATGTCCAAATATGTTATGATAGCTTAAACAAATTGTTGTGCTTCAAACAAAAAAAGTGTTATTTTATGACAAAACAATAAACATAGTTCAAAACATAGAGAATTTTACATAGAGACTAGACACTCCGATTTGTCAAAACAAAAATAAAACAAATCATATATCTGATACAACAACAAAATACATTAACTAGCATGTATTTTGTTGTTGCAAGAGTTAGGTTTTTGACAAAAAGACTTAGGTTAGAAAATTACGTCTCGTCTCTATGTTACTCTATGGTTCGAAAGGTCTTATTAGTTTAGAAATTTTTTTGTCTGAAACAAAATAACAACTTGTATAAACTATCATAATATATTAGGACAATATGACCTAATAGCAGATCGTTTGAATCACCCAAATATTTATTTAATACTTATCAAAAAGTTATATTTGGTCAATTCACAAGGTCTCTTATCATGACATATTGTCATAATGTCCTAATATTTCACGACTTGGCGGAGCGTCTTAACCGACTCTTAGGCGTTCGGCGTAGGTCACTGCTTGTTGGTTACGATAACACAATAAGCATATCATACAGAGTAGTATTATTTAAGGATATTTTTTGCTTGAAACATTTTCAAACCATTGTGAAATATTAGGACAATATGACATGATAGGAGACCTTGTGAATTGACCAATTATATATAAATCACCAATTTCTTCTGATAATCAATTCATAAAACTATGATACACCAAAAATACTCAGGGTGTCACATATAGCAATACTATTTTATTGGAGTCCGTAGAGTTCGCTAACTTTGTTTAGTACTTTTTTTATTGGCAAATGTAGTGAAATAACAATTGGTCAATTCACAATATCATGTCATATTGTCATAATGTCCTAATATTTCACAATAATTTTTATTGCTTTTAAAGCAAAAAATGTATACTATGCTATGTTTATTGTGTTATCGTAACGAACCAGCAGATACCAACACCAAATGCCTATGAGTCGGTTAAGCCGAGCCGCCAAGTCTTGATACATTAGGACATTATGACAATATGCCTGATAAGAGACCTTGTGAATTGACCAAATATTACTACTTCAAAAATCATAACTATGTTATTTTTAAATTGATTTTAAACTTGTTTATTTTATTAAAAAAAATATGCTTTTTTGAAAATCAGTTGAAAAACGGTCGTTTAAGTTTCCAAAAACCCAATTTTTTTCAACAAATTTTCATTTTTTTCTTGATCGTGAGGCTGTAAAAATTTTGTTTATTATTTTTCCGAAAAGGCTTACTAAAGTAGATTTTCAAAACACGTATGTTAGTAAAAATCAATTAAATATTGAATGAGTTATGGCCATTTTTATGAGAACATGTTTTACAACATTTTCGGATTTCTCATACTGACAGTATTTTCCATTAGTTGGGTATCATCCTTACTTTAAACTACCGTAACTCAGCCATTTTCCAAACGATTTTTACAAGGTTTTTTATGTTTAAAAGATAAAACTCCTATCTTTCAAATAAAATAATCAATTTTGAAATTAGTTTCAAACGAAAATATTTATGATGTTTTGAAGTTGTAACTTTAAGAATAACGTTATTTCATTAAAACGAAGTGATCGTACTCTATGGACTCTAACAAAACAGAATTGGAACATGATAACCCCTGCATCATATTTTTGTTGACTTTTGTACCACTGTTTAATTTTTAAATTTTTAAAAAAGATTTTTTGGCACTGCTTCCGATTGTCATTCAATTTTGTTCAATCAGTTTTAGAAACTGTAATAACAAAATTAAAACTATTCCAGGCAACTTTACTTATGAGAAATAAACAATGTTTACTGTGTACATTTGTTAATATTTTATAAAGTTATATTTTTTCTTTAATTTACTTATTTTGCACAAATAAAAAGATTTCGAAAAATTTAGAAAAAAAAACCGTTAAGAAGAAATCTGTGCAAAACAATTAAAAATCAAAGAAACTTGGATATTTTTGAGCTTGGTCATTTATGACATTTCCATATAAGACACTGAGATTGTATAAAGTTATATTGAAAAAGTCGTTATGAAATTTGCTTAAAAATAAAATAGGTATTAACAAATCGTTATTAATCTATTAGAAACAATTTGGGAAAATCCTTAAAAAATACTTTTCGTCCAGCTGGCCAATAGTAACTTAAATTTTGAAATTAAAATTTGAAATTCATTTTGAAAAAATTGAATTATAAAAGTAAACACAAAAAAAAAAAATAAACATCAAAATTTTGATGATTAATTTCAAATAAATTCCAATTCATCGATATCTTTAATTTCAGCATTTTCATCTAAAAATTCATCGATTACAAAAACATCCTGATGCTGATTTCTCACATTATTTTCTGAATCTAGTAGAGCAACACTTTGATTTGCATTTATACTATTATCTAATAGAGTTAAGTCCTCAGCATTGGTTACATTAAAACCAGATTCACTCATACTAGTAGATGAGGTACAATTTCTATTGGAATTCGCATTACTATTTCCTCTACGTATTAAACTTATTTGCAATAGATTTTGTTGTTGCGTTTGCTTATTATGTACTTTGATTATATCTTGGCTATTTAAACCATGAATTTGTTTGTAATGACGCGTTAAACTACCCTTCAATTGAAGGTATCTGAAACAGATTTTACACTGATGTAGAGCTTTCTTTTGGCTCCAAATGAAATTTTTAAGTTTTCTGGATGTTTTTGATTTTGTTCGAGTGGTTGAGGTGTTTGCTGGTTGTGTTGAAGATGTGTTGATTGTTAAGGATGTTGGAGGTAGAGGCTGTACAAAAAGTGATGATGTTAGAGTGCAGGGGTTTTGCTGTAAATCATCTAGGAAGAAATAAACAAAAAACAAACAAATAAAAACATGTTTTATATTTATTTTTTGTATAAAATAGAAACTATGAAACAAGAATATGTTTCAATAGAGGAAACATAGTAAAGTTAATTAGAGAATTTATTTAATATTGTGAAAATCTAGAATTCTATTTGGTATAACATTTAAATTTACAAACGATATTAGACTATTACACACCACTACGTACATTTAACAGACTTTGACTAAAGCAACATGTTGCTGAAAACATTTAACATAACTATGTAATTCAATTGCGAAACTCTGTTCGATTTCAAGTGCTTGACCATCCATATAAGAGAACAGTCAGTGAAATAGCTATGGATTTCATTTAATTTTGTTTTCTGACTTTAAACTTGAAATGAAGTAAAAATGTTGCCAGCAAAACATATGAAAACTTAAAAAATAAACAGTTTTTTCTTGTTTTTCTCCAATGAAACAATTGGTCAATTCACAAGGTCTCTTATCATGTCATATTGTCATAATGTCCTAATATTTCACGAATCGTCTGCTGGGCTTAACCGACTCTTAGGCGTTCGGCGCTGAGCTCTGCTGGTTAGTTACGATAACACAATAAGCATAGCATACAGAGTAGTAAGTATTATTTTAGAACATTTCTTGCTTAAAAAGGCAGTAACAACATTTTTAAACCATTGAGAAATATTAGGACATTATGACAATATGACATGATAAGAGATCTTGTGAATTGACCAAATATTTTTACCATTTCATGATCAACAAGTAAAAGTGTTATAATTTGTAAAATAATTTCATAAAATGTAGTAAAATGTTTTATTTTCGTTTTTTTTTTATCCCGAAAACTACAGGTAGCATTGAAAAAATAAGTATACAACCAGCAGTTAAGCAAGTATTCAATGTATTCAATGTATCTCTTATAGACAGTAATTTTCACTAATGTCTTATCACTTGGCTGACTCCTATTTATATATTTTGGGACATTTATCATGTATGTGCTCTTTGTAGTGCAGAGGGAAGAAAATTGTTTACTTTATACATCCCTGATAATCAAGCGAGAAGACATTTATCACTTAAGTGTCTCTAAGTAATCTATAGTGTAGTCACTTTAAACGTTTAGTGAGTAATTTGTACAAACAAATTGTCACTAATGTCTTATTACTTGGCTGACTCCAATTTATATATTTTAGGTGACACGTATGTGCTCTTTGTAGTCGGAGAGAAGACAATTGATTACTTTATACATCCCAAGTAATCTATCGTGAAGACAATTCTCACTTATGTGTCTCTAAGCAACCTAGAGTGTAAACACTTTAAACGTTTATTTTATACTGCACTTTAGAAAGTAGTTATTTTAGCCACCAGAAGTAATCTATTGGAGAACCCCCTGCTTAGGACATGCACATGTTAAAATAACTAGTCACGTAGCTAGTTATGTAACTAGTTGTCACCCTAAATGATAGGTAAAATCACTTGTTCTTTAGAGTCTTCTACAACAGCTGGGCAGTAAGAATCAGGGCACCTAAATCATTGTAGATCTGTGTAATCGTAATGCAATTGAAAGTAATTTTTAAATGTGTCTAACACTGCTGCCACACGATCAAGTTTTTCTTGATAGTCTTTTATATATACTGTTTGTCAAAATTTACAAAAATTGGTAAACGAAATTGGTAAACGAAAATATAATCAGCTGTTTTCTTGATTGAAAAAGAGAAATTGAGTTCGTTTCAATTCTTAAAAGTGTGAGTGTATTAGTAAAAAAAACTGTGAAGTGTATTAAAACTTGAAAGGCAAAACATGATCGTGTAACCCTCAAGTAAGACAATTAAGCAAACTATAAAGAAATCGTTATTCTTGCAAACTAAAAATAACGTTTTTAAGCAACAAAATTAAATTTAGCTTATTATTGACAAATTATGTTTTATTACTAAACGTTAATTGAGAACTTGAATGCATTCAAATATTACATACCGTCTACATTATATATAAAAGTAATGATTTCTTTATTAGATATTTATGTAAGCACTTAAATGAAAAGATTCATTATAATTCTCATTTAGTTTACAATATTTGAAATCTTTGTTTGCTAAAGGAAAGCCAGCACATTTTGTTTTCCCGTTTCACAGTGGCACATTCAACCAATCTAGGGAGACAGAAATCACATGTTAAAGATAAAGAGTTAAAAATTGACATATAACTAGCATATGAGCTTAATTTTACTAATATAAAAATAGGGCGGGGTTAAGTACCTCTCACGCCCATTTTCATAGAAACTTACAATTTGGACTTTTAAAAATATACAGCCCAATTATGAATAAAAATTCTCCTTGAGTTTTTCCCTTTTCTTATTTTTAACATTGAATTTGAATAGGAAAAATGGGAAAAACTCCCGGGGAATTTTTATTCATTATTGGGCTGTATACTAATTTTTAAATTTTAAAGATTTTTTTAAGAAAAAAAAAATAATTTTTTAGATTTTTCTTACAAAATTCTATTTGAAATTCAGTTCAGAGTGGTATTTTGATTTTTATAATAGTCGCCAGGGGGATATTAGTTTTAAATATTGTTACGAAATTTCATTATCAATTTGAATTTAACGACAGCCTGTAACATTCATCATGTTTATAAACATTTACATCAGTAGAAACTTCTACTTATCAACAATGTTGATAACAAGCTGTTATTAACATTGTTTATAAGTAAAACAACATTAACGTTAAATCTCCTAAAAGCTCTAGATGAGCATTGTGGAAATAAAACATTCAAGTTTTACCTTTGGATAATTCATGAAACTACTATAACATGTTACTGTGTATATAAATAGTAATAACGAGGTGAAGAGTAGTCAGTCTATAGGCTCTGTTAGAATTAACATCAACTGTATTACCAGTATATTCCAGTAAATTATAAAGTGTGTTCTTAAAGTGTGAGTATTAAAAGATAGTGACTAAATTGTTGTGTTTAAATTTTTAAACCACTGCTCACTTTTATTTGCAATTAAAATAATCAGGTTTATTTAAAAGGTAAAAACGTTACAATATAATAGAGGAGATATTCGATTAACTGACATGTTCGCAGAATACTACAAAATTCAAAAGTTATTGGCAAAATCATGTATATACATAAGTATATTCCTGTAAAATTGTAATAAATTTGGAAAATTTATAAAAGGAATCCGAATACTTGAAGCTTTTGACCTTGCGCCTTGTTAATGGACATGGCAAATGATAGACGCACTGGGAATTGCAAGCGCTTGAATTCAAATGGCATGTCTGTTGGTTTCAGTGGAATAGGGAACAAGTAAGAGAGCTATATTCCGCTGTGCCGAATCTTATATACCCTTCACCAAATTATACTTTAAAATAAAAATTTTAAATATATGTATTTAGGTAAACTAAATTAATTTTTTTTTTTTTTTCAAAATGTAAAAAAAAATTAAAAAAAAAAATTTTCAAAATAGTTTTTCAAAATTTAAAAAATAATAATTTTTTTTCAAAACATTTTTTTTTCAATTTTTTAAATTTACTAATGAAAAAAAATTTACGACCAATAAAAATTTTTGGTAAAAAAAAATTCGGGTTAAAAAATATTTTTCCCGATTTTGACCCATTGTAGGTCCAAATTACTATAACCCTATATAGATCGTTGCAATGGACTTTGAAATATCTATCATGAGATATCCATTTTCTCTATATATTAATAACTTAGTAATCCAGATAAAGATCAAAAATATGCCAAAAATCGAGGTTGGCCCGGTTTTTTCCTTATATCTCAGCCATTTGTGGCCGATTTTATCGATTTTAAATAGCAACCGACCCGGAAGAATTCTCAAGTTTGTAAGTTATTTGGGGTCTTAAGAAAAGTGATTTCAACAGACAGACAGACAGACGGACATGGCTTAATCGATTTCGCTATATATAAGGATCCAGAATATATGTACTTTATAGGGTCGGAAAATTATATTGTGGATTACAAACGGAATGACAAACTTATATATACCATTCTCACGAAGGTGAAGGGTATAAAAAGCGTGTGGCCAGCTTAACATTCCAATAGGAGAGACCGAATCTCATTAGTAAATAAAAAATTTAATAATTTGCATAAAAGTATCATTCGAACAGCAACAACAATAACACATACCTATGATACATGGCAGGTGTATAGGAACTGAAAAATCGAATGGTCAGCGATTGAAACAACGACTGAAAAGATTCTGCTCAACATTCCAATTAGAAAGACCTAATTTCATTGTACACATAAGACATACATGGTTTGATAACTTTTAAAGTGACAATAAAAAATCATAATATCATACACAGATTATTACAGATATGAAACAAATGACAGTTCTCAAAAAAGTAATATTGAACCTTATGGTTATTTTGACGTTCTACAACCACTTTTCAATTGTTTTGGTTTACAAAGCGAGTGAAAAAATAAAATTTTCAATAAGCAACGAGTGTGATTTATATTTGTATCTCTTTTCAAACCACAACCATTTTGACACTTTCTTTTGTTTGTTTTCTATTGCCATATTACTGGAACCAGCTGATTTTTATCTGTGTAATCTGTGATATCATAGATCCAAAACCACTGGGCCGATTTCATGCAAACTTCACATTAACCATCTACAGACTATCCCCAATGTACCCTGAAATTTTGGTTGAAATCGGTGGTCCCGTATCCGCAGTTAGTGGTGACATGAAAGTATACAGTTCTATTTATATATAAAAATTAAATAAATTGTTACTCCAAAGAAGTGATTAGGCACAAAAAAAAAAAATGTTTTTATAAAGGAAAAATTATGGGTATGTAATATCGATTGATTTAAACATTATTTTTCAAATCGATGTTTGACAAATTTCAATGATAAGCTCGAAAATCTTATGTCATAATTCAATTTTTAAAATCAAACTACATTTTAGCTCTTAATAATTCCGTTAAAAATTTCATTATCAATTAATTTATAGGTTTGTTTAATAGTACTTCAAATTGATTTCTAAAAGAATTTATTCTCGATAGAATTAATTCCATCTAAATCATTGAATTAATGAATGGTTCAAAGAAGAAAATTTTCAGTTAATTTGCATTAGATTTGAAGTTAAAAAAAAAGTTTGAAAATTTTTTATTATGACTTAATTCAACAATAAAGAGTGCATTTTAATGAAACCAAAGCTTCGAAAGAATCAATGCTTAACTCCAGTTTCGAAATCAAAATACATTTTATCTCTTAAACATTCCGTTAATGAATTCATTATGAATTAGTTCATAGGCTTAATTCCTTTTTAGTTCAGATGTATTGAATTCATTCCTTTGAGAATTCATTCTTTGTGGAATTAATTCCATATTGAAAAATTAAAATTTTCTGTAATTCAAATCCATTACAACAAAATATTGAATGATTCAATTTTTCAAATATTTTACAAAAAGTCTTAAGTCAATTTTTTTACAATTAATTTGTAAATGATTAAAAGAACAACAAAACTAAATGAAGAAAAATTAATTCAATTTGTATTAACAAAAATTTAATCATTCAAAGAGTGAATGATTTCTGTTATGAATTAGGGCCTGATTCAGAAACACGAAACGAAAACAATTTTCTAATTTTTGTATGAAAATCACTCAGTTTTTAAATAATTTTTGAGTTATTTTTCATACAAAAATTTGAAAATAGTTTTCCTTTCGTGTTTCTGAATCAGGCCCTTAATTTCACTATGCATTAATTCAACGATACAGGAATTTCATTTAATTAAAAGCCTTTAAATGAAGCTAAAGAAATAGATGTTGGGAATGGATTTATGGAATGAATGGCTGGCATTTTTTTTTAGTTTCGAATTAAGATTCTAGAGAATTAAGCTCAAATTGAATTAATTCGAAGCTCTCAATGAAACTAAGATGTAAACATTTTTTGGAAATTGCTTTATGGAATGAATAGCTGACATTTGTTAATTCTGAATTAAGATTTTAGTGAATTAGGCTTAAATTAAATAATAACATTAATTTCTTAGTACTTCATTAGTACTTGAATGATTTAAATAAGAATATTTGCATTTAATTTGTATTAGTTTTAAATTAGCTAAAATTCAAAATTTGAATGAATTCTATTAAGAATTAATTCCATTATCTGTTAATCTTAAACTTAAAGAATTCTATTCAAATAAAAGCCTTTGAATGAAGCTAAAGAATTAGATGTTGGGAATGGATTTATGGAATGAATGGCTGGCATTTTTTTAAATTTCGAATTAAGATTTTAATTAATTCGAAGCTCTCAATGAAACTAAGATGTAAACAGTTTTTGGAAATTGCTTTGTGGAATGAATAGCTGACATTTGTTAATTCTGAATTAAGATTTAAACCGCCAGTTTAATTTCTTAGTACTTCATAAGTATTGAATTTATAGCTTCGAGAATTCATTCCTATTTGAATCATTAAATTTATTGCAAGAATATTTGCATTCAATTGTATTAGTTTTAAATTAGCAAAACGTTTGAATGAATTCTATTAAGAAATAATTCCATTATCTGTTAATCTAAAACTTAAAGAATTCTATTCAAATAAAAGCCTTTAAATGAAGCTAAAGGAATTAGTTATTTTTTAGAAATGTTTTAATGTAATAAATTGCTGTTATTTATTAGTTCGGAATTGTGGTTTTAGTGAATTAAGCTTAAATAAATTAATTTGAAGTTCTGATTTCAAAGAATCTCTTGATGTATTTTAAAACCAAAACCTTGCAAAACCTTTGTAATCCCGAAAGTACTTAAATTGCCAAACTTATTTTAAAAATCGCTAAATCTAACTAATTTCATCAGCAACAAGTTGATTTGATAAACTTATTTATGGATTATTATCTACATTTTAATTCTTAGTATGTTTATTATCTAGTATTATAGTATGTATGTATATAAATAATGGATAAATTGTGTTGTATTATATAAGTTTTCTTTTTATTTAACTTAAAACTATTAAAAATAGATTTCGCTCAAATTTCTTAATCTCTGGTTAGTTTTTATTGTAACGATTGCATACAAAATTTATATTAATTGAAAGTATATCGTTACGAAAAACGATGACCAGACATTGAGAAAATAGGGCTTAGATTTATCAATGTTAAAAGAAAATTCAATATAAAAAATTTTTATATTTACATTTAAATTATTTTCAATTTTCAGTTTTTCAAAATCCTTTATTAGCTTGTTGTGTGGCACAAATGAGATGCTATGAATGCTGGCTGCACTTATGAAGAGAAACGATTTATACATCTATCATCATTAAAACGTCTTGCTCAAACTATTTGAACGTTTTTGGAATAAATGAAAAAAAAATTCAAGCACAACCATTCTTGTTTTAACCACAATTTCAACCTAGAAAGAAACCAATATTAGTAACAAAATCTTTTTTTTTAAATAAATAATTTGTTTAACAACATATAGGACAACACAAATTCTAATTACTATTTTTTTTTACCAAGGACCTTTAAAGATCTGTTCAATACTGCCAAATTATTGTTTAGTAACTTTAAGTATTAAAAGAATTTATTTTTTTTTTTTTTTAATTTAAATTTTGAACAGAACATTAAGCCTTTTATTTTTAAATGAAACACATAAAATTATATAGTTTATGATTTACTCTTTTCACAATATTTAAACTGGAATTTTTTTTATTTTATAATTATTTTAATTCTTAAATATTTTCGTTTTCTTTGAAACTACATATACATATATTTTTAATAATAAATTGTAAATATTACATACCATTACTTAAATAAATATATAAATAAGTTTAGGGACTAATTATATATATATACATTAATTTGTAATACGTTTTAATTGTTATGTTTATATAGTAATATAATATAATTTATTTATAATTAAGTTAAAATTTAGTTTTTATAACATTTTTCATTGTTTAAGAAAACTTAAGATTTGGAAACATACACAAAGCTAACGTATTATTTTTGTTTATAAAATGTAATTACATATTATTTGAAATTATTGGTTGTATAGAGTAGAAAATATTCCAGGAATTTCCAAGAAAATTTCGGGAATTTAAACATATGTTTTTTAAAATTAAAATTGCTATCCTTTTACTTACAATATTATTAAATTACTTGTTTGAATTATTTTGTTAATATCCAGGCATTGTTAAATTGAGTTTCTTAAGGTAGGGTCACACATGGCAAATATTTGACGAAACAGACGTACCCACTAAATAAAACATAATTTAATTCCTTTATTTATTTCAAAAACTGCTTTTACTTAGGACAATTCAAAACAAATATTTTGTTTTATTTTATACTATTTGATCTTACAAAAACTTGTTGGAGAGTAAACAACGTCAAACAAATTTGTGCTAGAAAAAGTGTTTACGCTTTTTTGAGTAAATATTTGCCATGTGTGACCCTACCTTTAGAGAAATTAGCTGTTTAATATTAAATCATTAATTTTTCAAATACTTATGTATCAATCATATTTGTAAGCTATTTGGGGATTTCAATAGACAGACGGACATGTCTATATAATGATCCTGAATATATATAACCTTACCACTCATGATAAAGGATATAATAACTATTAACTCAAATAAAATATAATCTCAAAATTAGGTTTAACAAGTTTTGAATGTATTTCTTGATTTCTTCTCCTAAATTCCTTTACTTATTGTCCTCTATTTAAGCTGACATTTTTTATTCGATTGACAAGGCTTGTTTCAACAAATGTTTTACTGAATCAAGTCCCCTTTCAGAGAATCATCTAAGTTATAAGTCCAATACTTATTAACCGGACACCGAAACGAGACTCACTCCGCTGAGATTTGAAGTTATTCCTTAAATTACGTTCAATCTAATAATGGCTTACCCCACGTCTTGACAAGCCATTAATTTGTTTACTCAGCAGACAATTTCTTGTCCACACATGAATTTGTATCGTGTGGACAGGAAAATGCCATAACAAACCAGACAATTTCATGTTCGCTGAGTGAATAAATTGATAGCTAATCAAGACGGGGGCTTGGGAACTTCTAAAAATGTCTTAACACCCACGAATATTATGACACTTTTACTACAAAACAAATAAGAGTGCTATATTAGGCAATATATACTTTAACTCCCTAATGCCTAAGCATGCCTCAAGGCACTCATCGCAAAAATGCCAATAAATGCAAATATAACTGATTTTTCATTTCAAAAACTCATGTAACAATTGCTGAAAAACGAACTTAAATATTTTAAAAAGCTTTCAAAGTTTTTGAAATGAAAAATCAGTTATATTTGCATTTATTGGCATTTTTGCGATGAGTGCCTTGAGGCATGCTTAAACATTAGAGGGTTAAGATAAATACTGAAAACAATTTTTGATTAAAAAATAATCTTTTGCAGAAAAAAAATTTTGTTGAAATAATAAAACTGGTTAAAAAATAAATGTTAGTGAAAAAAAAGTAGACATGATTTGTGGCTTATATCTCAGTCATTTGTGGGCCTCAATTTTAAACCAGGACTATACCCTATATAGTGATGTATCAATCATGTTTGTAAGTCATTTAGGGGCTTCGGTAAGTTGATTTCAACAGACAGACGGACATGGCTATATCGACTCCTCAATAACGATCCAGAATATATAAACTTTATGGGATCTCAAATGAAAAATGTTAAAATATCAAACTTAAATACACCCTTATCACTCATGGTGCAGTGAATTTTCATTTTAGTTGGCAACATCGAAAACTTGTTAGAGAGCCATCGTTATATTATGCTATTCAAACTATTTCGACTATCCTTGAAACTGAATTCAAATGGCATGTATTTCTTTAGTATTTTAAATAAAAACGAGTAAGATTGCTATATTTGGCTGAGCCAAATATAAGTTATTTGGGAGCTTCAGAACAGACAGACAGGGCATGGTTATATCGACTCTGCTATCAATAACGATTCAGAAAACATAAACTTTATGGGATCTCAAATGAAAAATGAGAAAATTACAAACTTAAATACACCCTTATCACTCATTGTGAAGTAAATTTTCATTTTAGTTGAAAACATGGAAAACTTTTTTGAAAGCCATCGTTGAAACTGAATTCAAATGGCTTGTATTTCTTTAGTATTTTAAATTGGAAAAAAATCATTGAAAAATTTCGTTAGACCATACACAGAAAAAAACATGTTTCAATTCAAATATTTATCAGATATTAAACTGGTTTCCATTTCAAAAAGTTATTGAAAAATACATTTTTTCGTAATTGAAACAAAAAAATGTGATTTCAGTTACGAAAACCGTATTTTTAATAACTTTTTTTTTTGATTAAAATTCCACCAATAACTAAAATTGTCAAATTCAAATCTCTGAAAAATTGTTTTTTGAGCACATTAATACGAAATTATATGAAACTATTAAAACGAATTGAATATCTGATAAATATTTTAAGTGAAACTGTTTAGAAAATAAACTTTTTAAGATATTAACATTTAAATTTATGATAATTTTTAAAGTTAAACTATTAAAAATATGATTTTCATAATATTTAATATGTATGTACAAATAAAAATGTTGCCTCAATTTACTTTTTTCTTAAACAATTGAAATGTTGTATTTTTTCACAAATTCATAAACTAGAGATCAATGACTATTGTTTTTATATATATGGGATTTATTAGTTAATATTAAAGATGTGCGATTATTTAATTAATCTAACATGCTATTAAAACAATTATACGATTAATCTAAAGGGCACCATACACTATCAAAATGCTTGATGTCACTTTCGTGTACGTGTAATTTGATGCTTTGATGTACACTTGATTGATGACTCGTCAATCAGCATTTTATTTCTGATTTTGTGGTGTTAACACCAATAGCGGGAATTATAATCCATTTTTATTTTCACAAAAAGTGTATTTAAAAATGTCTATATCGGATGAAAATTTAATTGCAATAACGACAACATGTTTAGACAAAAGAAAAAACAAAAATAATAAAAGAAATATGTAATAAAAAAAATTATTGTCTTCATCCGACACACTTATCAACCTCACGCCTTGAAATATTTTTGTAAATGCCTTCGTGATTGATGAGAAAACACCATACACTATCAAAAAGTGACATCAAGCGTGCTAAAAATCAAAATGTTTTTGATTTCCCATCAAGCGTTGTCGGTGTCACACATACAAACACATTTTCACTAATACTACCACAGTGCTTGATGAGTATTTTGATAGTGTATGGTGCCCTTAACATTTATATTATTCATATTTATAATCATAGAGAAACAACAAGAGCGGAAACGAGAAAAAAAAATCAAACAAAAATTTTAATTAAAATAACCACACGTATCACACGTATTTCACTAATACATTCTCAGCACTTAGGTTTTTGACAACTGAGTTAGGTCTTTGACAGGAGAGTTTCCGCTCTATGTTTATAATTATTATATAAATATTAAATAACTTGAATTTTGTGTAACTTTTGTTTTTTTTTTTTTTAATTTTTCTGAACAAAAATATTAAAAAATTAAAAAATCAAAATTCATATTAATTGATTAATCATAGTTATGGTTAATCAGTAATGTTGATTAATCACCATGTTTGATTATTCGATTAATCGCACATCCCTAGTTGATATAAATTAAGTATAGCTTTTTATTTATATAATTATTGTTGTTTTAATTGTTTGCTACTATTATTTAAAAGTTTAATTCAATATGTTTTATAAATAAATTAAGTTATTATAGGTATATTACTTGACAAATTCACTGACACATTGTTTATGTACAAATTATACATATCCTTAGCTTAGTGTGCAAACATACTAAGTTCACTTTAAAAAAAAAAAATTAAAATAAATAAAAATACAACTAATTTAAGTCATATCGAAATTCAGTTTGAAACTCAAACGCATTACATTTTATCATAATTCGATATCAATTAAATGTTTCTTTATATGTATTTACTAAGTTCGTTTTTCAACCACATTTTTTATGATAAGTTTGGTCTTGCTTGGGTAGTTTATTTTTTATATTTTTTTCCCCTAGGTGATGCCAAACGTTGCCTCCAACATACAGATAATGTTTGTCATTATCTAATCTTGGAAAAAAAATTGTTAGTTATGAGGTATCAGCATTTGATCACCAATATTATTAAGTTGGAGCAAATATGTATGAATATTAAAATCCGAAAAAACCTAATACCTGTAGAAATCAAACTCTGATACTCCAAATGTTAGGGTAGAAACCATAGATAATTCGACATAGACTGGAAATTCTCCTATCAAAAGCCTAACTCAGTTGTCAAAAACCTTAGTGGTAAAAAAAAACCTATGTGAAGACAAGAACAAAACTCGTATGTGTAATTTTTAGTAATATGTTTGTTTGAGTTTTTTGTACAATATTTTCCGCTCTATTTGCATTTTTCTATGCCAGAAACATAGGGAAATATACATATAGCGGAAACTATAAAAAACTCAAACAAAATTACTCAAAAAAATAGTCCCACATATGAGTGTTTTTGCTTTCACATAGTTTTTATTTTTTTATTTTTTTGTCAACTGAATTAGGTGTTTGACAGGAGAATTTCCGATCTATGTGTATTTATCTATGGCTTGAAACTAGAAACTATATAAAAAATATTTACTCTCTTCCAAATTGTATATCCCACACGGCAATAAACAAAATACATTGATTTACATGTAAGTAGTTTGTTGTTGCAAGAGTTAGGTTTTCTTCACCTCAGTAAAGCATCAATGTATATTTTATTTTATGCTCCAAACCATAGGCCGCTTATTATTTTTTTATGCCACATAGGGTCTGATTCAGAAACACGAAAAGAAAACTATTGTCAAAATTTGTATAAAAATCACTCAGTTTTTAAATAATTTTATAATTTTATAAAAATTGGAAAATTGTTTTCCTTTCGTATTTCTGAATCAGACCTATAATTTTAACGTTGAACACGTTTTACAAATTTGAAATTTTCAGTTCAAGTTTTAATATTGGACAACTTATATTTTTCGTAGCGATATACAGATTGACATACAAGTAACAAAAAATCGATAATTTGAAATTGAGAAAATGGAGCAGGCAATTTTACACTTCTATAATGACAATAATGCCATGTTTGTGCAATATCATTTCAAGACATACAACTTTTTAAAATACTATATAATGTGAACAAGTTAGAATGCTATAATACTTTTCGAGGTTGTCTTATATGTTGTTCCACAAACTTGTTTCTGCTGAACAGATTTTGCTGAATTTCAATACCAAACTACATACAATGAGTGAATTTCGTATTGTGTATTTTTGACGAGAATCTTTTTTTATACAGACAGGTAAAAGGACATAGCTAAATTCTACTTACTCAATTGATCTCTACTCTTTTGGCTAATAAAATCCACAATATTAGTTGACTGTATGTTTTGCCTATTTTTACTACAGACAAAAAATAATTCGATTTATATGAAATTAAGTGCAACTTTGGGTAACAATGGAAAATTTTACTATTCTGTTTTTTTTTTCAAAATTAAAATTTCTGAAGTGAACAATTATTTTAAAATGTGTTTCATTAGATTACATTTAACAGATGTAAATCAATTTGGATTTGACTGTGTCCACTAAAAAATCGATATTTCTCTTTATATTGAACAAATATTAATTTAAATAAACAGGTTTTAGTTTTGAAAATATTGCAATATAAAATCAGTATTGTATTGTTTAACGTGGTTTGCTATTATAAAAGTCATATAAGTAAGCGCAAATAAATAAGTGCTGAAAATCGTTAAATATTTTATCAATGTGAACGTAAATTAAGAAATTCTCAGTTTAAGATGGCTTCCATCACAGAATTCCAAAACAATTCCGTTGATTTTTGCATTAATGATTTCTGTACAGTCATTTTTAGAGTCCGACCGAAACAGGTTTCTTTAGCACGTAACTAAATCTAATATTCCGACAAAAAACAAATATTCAACCCAATACGAAAGCCAATATTCAATTGAACTCTAGTAATTTTTGATGTTGAGTTGTTGTGAGCAACGTTTCTCTGTATATAAGTTATTCATTTGTACTAGGAATCATGTACTAGATTTGTTTCAGTACTCGCTAAACGAAAAAATAAGAATTTGTCATACAAGTAACAAAATAATAAAATCTTAAGTATAAGAATTCTTTCTTGTAAAATCGAATCAAAAACCTACAAATACGACTTGAGACTGGTACAGTATTTGTTTCTGTTATGTTTTAAAGAATACTCAACAAAAATGTTGCAGATACAAACAATTCTTGATGGTTATTTTAACACTTTCAAAGTCTAAAATACTCGTACATTAGCAAAAAACATTTTACAAACAATTGAACAAATGTATCAAGACTACTAAAGTTTATTTGCAAAACTGCAAAAATATTGCATAGAGTTCGTGTAAATATGTTCACCATAAATACCCTTTTACGAATAACAAAGTAAAAAACTTTGCTTGAAGTAAGTACTAACTACAAGGACTAAATGTTTTAAATAAATTAACGTACATTTTATGGAGTAAACCAAAAAAAATTACTCAAAATAATCACATATACCTAGTGTTGTTTTTGTGTTTTCGCATAGTTTTTTTTTACTAATTCATTTTCTCACCACTTAGGTTTTTGATAACTGAGTTAGGTCTATGTCAGCAGAGCTTCCGATCTATGCGTATTTATCTATGGATTAAACAATGTTGTGGTAGCAAAAATTATGTTAACTTTTCAAATGAATTTCAAATCAAATTTTCAATATTAACTTCCAGGGTGAGTGTCAATCTAATGTTAAGATTCTATTGTTAGTGAGGATAAAACATACAATTCTATAGAGAATAAAATAAATGAAATTTTCATTTCAGTTGTGAAAAATATTTTGTATATTCATATCAAACAATAGATAGTGAAAAATAAGGGGTGCACTTATTTCCATACGGTTATTAACCATCACTTATTATTCAAAATTATATTTTAGTAGTAAGCCACTAAGAGAAGCCACTTTTGATAAATGGTTAAGATCAACTTATCAGTAAAAAAAAATACTGCAAAAATATTCACATATTAACTTATGGAACAACAAACAAAAATTAGTAGACGTCATACTAAGCCACATATACAAACATTCACCCTTATCGTGGTTGGCGTAAACGTCTTACGCCTACGACTGTTTCGTACTAGATTAAAGATAAAATGCAAACTGTTTCTTTAATCTAGTACGAAACTGTCGTAGGCGTATGACGTTTACGACAACCATGATAAGGGTGATTATTTAGCAATAATAATTTAAAGCGATTTATGTATAGAAACATTGATGTGAAACATTCGTTGATAAGTGGTTGGGATAAACTTAACAATAAAAGAAAATACTGCAAAAATATTCACATACTAACTAATGAAGCAACATACAAGAACTAGCACAGGTCATAAAATTAGTTAGCAATAACATTTTTAATCGATTTATTTTTAATAACTGAAAATACGTGTTAATTTCTATTACTTGAATTAATGGACGAGTTATTTTCGGTTTTTGGTATAAAATATTCGGCCTTATCGTGTAAGGCGTTGGCGTTTAACGCCATCAATAGTTTCGTACTAGATTAAAGATGAAATGTAACCTGTTTCTTTAAACTATTACAGTCGAGTTTAAACAAGTAATAGTGCCGAAACTTATATACTCTTCACCAAAGTATGCAGTAAGACAGAGATTGAAAACAAAAAGAAATCGGGGTATTCGTGGTTTTTGCTTATATCTAAGACATTCGCAGGTCGTTTTACCGATTTGTAATAGCAACCAAACCAGTACTATACCTCATATATTGATTTATCAATCATGTCTGTAAGTTATTAGCTATATCGACTCCGCTATCTATAACGATATATATTATAGATATAGATATATATTCTGTAATCTTCTTTATGGGGTGAAGTACATGGTGAAGGGTATACAAACATATAATGTAATTATTTTCAATTCAAATTGGCACAAAAAATATCTTTGTGATAAATCAGTTCTATTTAAAACAAGACCGATCGTTATAAAATTAGGCGACATTGCACTTATTTGTGTTGAATTTTATTTAGATACGAACATATTTTACACATTCACTCTCGTTAAAGTGATTTCCGGAAGTGGGCCTTATATGGGAGCTGACTAATTATCGGTATATATACAACTTATTTTGAGAGACATTTGTGTAAATGCCTGTATAAATTAAACATTTATGGCCGATAGAGAAAATATTTGTATGTGGGCTAGGTGAAATAATGTACCGATTTCAAAATGCTTTGCCCTTGTACCTAACAAAATACATGTACCAAATTTTGTAGAAAAATCTTAAAAATTGTGACCTGTACTTTAAGCAAATGGTTTACATGGACAACCACCCAAGAAGACAGAAGTACGGACGTTGTCTTCTCGACTCGGAAAGTGATTCCAAGTCGATCGGTATACTTTAAAGTATGTGTTATACTAATATTTTTGACCGTTAAAATCATAAACACAAACGCATAATAGCCTACCCACTATGCTGCTGTAGGGTATAAATAATTGTATGTTTAGCAACTGAAAATTTGAATTTCTTTAAGTATTTTAAGTTTTTAATAAAAATGTAAAAAAGTTTTCTGATTACAATCAAACTAAATAGTGTTTAGCTTATTTTCATTTCAATCATACACTGGAAAACCACTCGGGGCTATATAAAATTTAAAAACTTCCCTATTAAATAATGTCTTTTTCCTCTATTTTCTAATTCCTAAAACGAAAATACATACATACTTTTTAAATAAACTTAAATTTATAATTTGTACATTACACACATCATCATCGCCAAAACTTCAAGTAAATACTTGGTTACATTTTGAAGTTATTGCCGAAAAGGAAATTAATTTATATGGTTCTATTATTATTGGTTGTGGTTATATTGAGAGCATGTTTTTGCGATATGTGTTTACGCAAATCCGATTTATATTTACATTTATGCGGACAATAGGGGCACGAGAGACCGGGCGCAACGCCACATTCATAGTTTTTGTGACGTTTGAGAGAACCTTTGATCTTATACGATTTACCACAGACATTGCAGACATATTGAAGACCAGCTGCTGCAATGTCTGAGGGCTTAAGAATACCTGTCTTAATGCGTTTGGGTGGTGTGAGGAATTTCTCATTATCACTTTCGGAGGTGGTGTCCTGATGAGAGGAGGCTGTTGCTAGAGGATTAGTGCTGTTAATGTTGTGAGGGATAACACTATGATTTGTTACTAGAGGTTTCAATTCGGTCAAATCCTCTAGATCATCAGCTTCCGAAGCAGAGGTTGTTACCGACTCTGCTAGCAATTGTTCGTGTTGCTGCTGTTGTTCCTGTTGATGTTGAACATGTTGCTCCTGTTGATGATGCAGATGATCTTTTGCGGTAGCCTCATTTACTATGATGGTGGCCTGAGTGGCGTTACTTGTTGTTGTGGGTGTTGTACTTATGGAAACGGTTTGATGTTGTGGTTGATGTTGCTGCTGCTGCTGTTGTTGCTGTTCATACTGTACAACATTTCTTAGCAACACTTTATCTTCAAATCTTGAAGTATCAATTTTTATGTATTCTTGCTGGATTTGTGTGGCGTTATGTTGCTGACTAACCCCACCACTGATGGCTGTTGTTGTTTGCTGTATATGTTGGGCTGGCACATGATGATGTTGATGATGCTGTTGTTGTTGTTGTTGCTGTTGCTGCAATACGTTTGTGGTTGTGGCATCTAAACACTCTTGTAATGTTATGTGTTGAACTTGTTGATGTTGGACCTGTGTGGAAGCTTGAGCGTCTGGTAGAAGTGTTTCGGGCGTGGTAATACGTGTAATCGTTTGCTGTTGCGGATTATTTGAGTTTGTGTGTTTAACAATTTGTATTGTAGCTGGAGGATTTGTCAGTTTAGCGTAGGTGGTCGTTAAAGCCGATGAAGTTTGAACATTTCTTAAAATTTGCTGATGATCAGTGGTAGTTGTTCCCTTGGGCAAGGTATAGTGTATAGTACTGCCGGGCATGCCCACTGTATCGGAAGGTATTTCCACTACAACTGTAGCCGAACCTAAAAGATTTGAGGCATCTGTTGCCGCCGCAACATGTTGTTGATGTTGCTGGTGATGGTGCTGTTGTTGTTGATGTTGAGATGGCTGTTGATGCTGCTGCTGCTGATGATGTATGATAGAATTGTTATGCTGTTGCACTTGATGATGATGATGACCATGTGTACTAATGACATTAGTGACCGCCGCAGTGCCACCATTCGTTTGACTATTCGCCAACGTATATGGCACAGTTTCCACAATTGTCCAATAACTTTCAGTTGATGAAGAACCTGCAAAGATGTTACAAAACAAAAGCATTTTTTTAATAAATTTGTTACTTCTTAAATAAATATTGCAACTCAATGTTTTATTTTACATTTTTTGTTTTGTTTTCTAATTTTGAAGAGCTTACTTTGTTCTGGTGTGGTTTAATGTGGATGGTGTATTCAAAATTTAATTTGCTTTCATGGTTAATCTATCAGCCATAACAACTCAAACTCAAAATTTTGTTAAATAATGTAGGAAATTTTTTAAAAACTTAAAGCAAATCATACCACTGTAGTTTATAAATGTTAACAAACAATAAATTTTTTACTACAAATTATAAATATATTTATTAATATTTTAAACCCATTTTAATGTTGTTTTGTTTTCATTTTTTTTTTTTTTTTTATAAAAATCTATTATTGTTTTTAAAGTCTTTATTTAAAATAATTAAAATATACAAAGATTTACATATAAAATTTCTCAATTAAAACTAGTTTTACAGTTTTTAATTATGTATGTTTATATAGAGAGAAGAATAGTACATAAAGTTTATTTAGAAATATTAAAGATTTTCAAATAAATTTAAAGGTAAAATAAAATTTTGGTAAAAAAAAATTAATTAATATGTAAATGTTTAGTTCTTTTTTTTAATTTTGTAGTGAAACCAATAAAACTGCTAAATATTTTGTAAACAAGATTTAGTGTAAAAAAAAATTAATAATTTTTTATTTTTTTGATTCCGAGTTCAAATTTTATTGTATTAAGCTTAAACTAAATTAATTAATTCAAAGCTCTGTCCCTTAAGCGCTAAGAAACTAAAGCATTTGAAAATATTGTTAGAATTGAACTTCAGGTTCAAACTTGAAAAACATTTGAAATTTGTTTCCAAACTAAAAATACAAAAATGGTGTTAATCATATAAATTGTATTATAACTATAAAGAAATCGCTTGAAACTAAACTCAAGCCGGGAATTATACTTGTTTTCAACTTGAATTCAAGTAGAAAATGCATTTAGCACATATTTAACCCTCTAAACCGCAAGAGTGCCTCAAGGCATGCATTACAAAACATCAATTATCTCACAAAAAGTAATTAATTTTTTTTTAATTTATTGGTAACTTTAGTTACAGATTTGTTAATATTTCTTTCGAAGTTTGAAATACAATCTGACTTTTAGTTTTTGTTTCGTCAGCTGTTTTCTGAGTGATGTCATAACTTTAGCATGTGATATTTTGTGTGTGATTTGTTTTTTTGGGGGCTAGAGGGGGTTTAAGAACTTATTGGCTTTTTGTGTTTTTTTCTGAATCCTAAAGGTATTAATAATCAGCTTTCTAACAAATTATGCCGAAAAAAGGAAAAACAGTTATGTTTCATTATTTGAAGACGTGATGAGAATGTTGCCTTTTTAAGTAAGAACAAGTAAGAGTGCTATATTCGGTTGGGGCGAATCATATTAACTCTACACCAAAGTTTACTTTAAGATAAATAAGGGAAACAAATTGTTCGTGGAAAATATTTTTGAAAAAAAAAAATCTTTTTAAAAATTTTTTTTGGTGAAATACATTTTTTTTGATAAAAAAATAGTTTTTTTGTTAAAAAACCAATTTTATTGTTAAATAAAAAATTTGGGTGAAAAATATTTTTAACCGGTTTTGTCGGTCCGAAAGTATATGGCGGTAACGATATAACCTTAATATAGAAAGGCCCTAACTCAATAAATGGTCCGCTCGATATCATATTTAGCCAAAAAATCTCGACTTAAAAAAAACACGAGTTAGGGCCTTCTATATTAAGGTAACGATGTGTACGTTCTATATAAGGTCTTTGAAATGTCTATCATTGAATATATATGGTGTCTACGCTAATGACTTAGAACCGTTTCACATTAGGCAATTAATTGCGCAAGTCTCTTGGGCAATTTTTGTAAGAGGTAAGATCGTGTTAAGGAGAAGAACATTTTTCAAATTTGAGTACAGACTTGCTAGTACTCGGCAAGTTGTTTTGTTTTTTCATTCTTTTGAAAATGAAAAACAGACTTGCGCAACCTAATGTGAAACAGGCGCGGAACCGGGTCAACCATTTGGGGAGGGTGGTGTTGGTGAAATTAAAATTTGTTCTAAGTTTTTTTTTTATTTTTATATGAAAACTTTTCGGTTTTAGGGGGGAAATTCCTATTTCACCCCCTCTGAGACAATTATGAATGATAAAAACAATAGGTCAATCGATCAAGTCGTAGTTTTTTGCTTATATCTTAGCCATTTGTGGTTCGATTATATCGATTTTAAATAGCAATCCAACCAGGACTTTAGCTGACATATTGTTGGATCAATAATTTTTGTTAGATAGTTGGGGGCTTCGGAAAATTGATTTTAAGAGACAGGCGGGCATAGCTATATTAGGTTAGGTTAGATTCTCAGGCAGCCGCATAGTGGAGACAGGAAAGAGAGCAGCTTACTTGGGTCCCGGCAATAGGTCCCTTTGTGTTACATGGTAGAGGGTAATAAATGTATAATTTCTAATTGCAAACGATTTTGATTTGTTACTGTAAACAATTACTCATTTTTGTTATTCAGAACTTAATTGAAATATGGAAACAACAAATGCAGTTTTATGTGAAAAAAAGTTATTGCAGCCATGTTAAAATCCTGAATGAAAATTGGCATTGGAAAGATGAATTGAATAGACAGATGGTCGTACGGCTAATATCTATACTTAGGGCTTAATTTAGAAATACGAACGAAAAACATTTTCTAATATTAATATGAACCAGGAAGAGTATTATATTCGGCAGTGCCGAATCTTGTATAGCCACCATCAATATGTAATTTTGGCCTTCTATGGGGACTTGAATCAGTTATGGTCCGAAATACAGAACAGAATTTGATAGAGAGATTAATTTCTTAAAACTTTAAATGACTTATGTGGGAATTTATGTTAATATCATTATATCGCCCATGTTGAGAAATACCTATATCGTTTAAAATTTTAGTTTTCGATTTAAAAACGCCAAAAAGGTGTTCTGACAAACGAAAACGCTAGAATTTTGGAGCTTTCAAACCGCTACTATATACTGAAACGATTGGCAAAACGCGTGGTTTTCAAAACATGCTGAAATGCGTTTTCAAAAACAGTAAACGATTAGAAAATGCTGCGTTTTCCAGAACATGGGCGTATATAAATTATTTATTGACAAAATATTATTCTCATAAAGGGGTTATAAGGGGGGTAGTGTCAGTTATAGAGCGATCCTCACAAAAGTTGGTAGAAAGATTTAAGTTCATATAGAACTAGTTTATGTCCAATTTCATTACGATATTAATTATTATAAGACAATTATAAATGTTCAAGTAATTTTCTGAGCAGGACCTTATATGAACTAGGACTAGGAACAAATGTTGCCTGATTTTCGCCATACTTTACAGTATAATTTCAGAGTAATTAGAACTAATTTCTTCAAAATAAAATAATCAACATAATTATGACTGCTTAAACAGTATTCCGGAGGGATATTTGTATGGGGGCTAGGTGAAATCATATACTGATATTGCTCATTTTTAATACCAAACAAATCGGAGAGTATTTGTGGAAAGTTTCAGCCAACTAGCTCCTTTCGTTTGGGTCCTATTGTGTTTTCAACAGACGGACACAGCTAGATCGTCTTAAAACACTCAAAAATTATTTGAAAAACTGAGTAATTTTCATACAGAAATTTTAAAATTATTTTCTGGAATACAACTTCCATGTATGGGCCGGTGCTTCAAAGACTATTCTGGAGCTTCTCGACCGCATAAAAGAGATGACGAATGTGATTATTGGTGACAGTAGAGTATCCAACTGTATTGATTCACCGTCACAATGGAATGTGTTCTGATGAAATTAGGGAACTTGTTCCTGACACCCGCAGATTTTTACGTAACACACGTTTTTCATCAAGAACACTTCCCTTTGTGGTCGATTGGCCAGTGAATCCCACAACACACTACAGGGAAAATTCGTTCTTTAGCCGTACTGTACGTATGTGGAACAAACTTCCCGCAGAAGTGTTTCCTGTCATTTACAATGTAGGAAAGTTCAAATCGAATGTTCACAAACACTACTTCCTCTTTCCTCACTCCCATAACCTATTTTTCTAGTTCAAGAGTGCTGGTCCAAGAAGAAAAAAAATTAAAAAAATAGGGACTCAGGGCTTAATTCAGAAACACGGAAAGAAAACAATTTTCAAACTTTTGAAAAAAAAACACTCAACAATTATTTAAAAACTGAGTGATTTTCATACAAAAATTTAAAAATTGTTTTCCTTTCGTGTTTCTGAATTAGGCCCTCAAAATAAAGTTGTTAAAATTAATTCCCCTCTAATATAAATGACATTTACTTAATATTTTTAAAACTAAAGAAATAAAATCTTATTAACATGCAGAGAAATAATTACAATTTTTAATTTCAAATTCAACAAAATCAAAATAGTTTAAACATTCTTAAAAGAGGACCGAACGTTTGCATTTATGTCTAAAAACATTTACATATTAATTAATTGTGTTATAAAAACAAAACTAAGCAAATTACACTAAATAATAATATTAATAAAATATAATGATACAAAAAATCATAAAAAATCACTTTTAGAAAGTTATAGGAAAGAAACAAAATTGGCATAGAAATGGCAAAATAAAACATATTTTTTTCTTTTTTCAAACTAAATAAAATATTATAATATGATATTTCGTTTTGTTTTTATAAGTAAAATTAAACTAAAATTTATTTTTAAATATATATATTTTAAAAAAAAAAATTCTGTGTGATTTTATGTATTGAGGTATTTAAAATTTTTTCATTTTTTTTGTTTAACAATAAATTATCTATATGATAAATTTGTTTGTAACCCAGCCATATTATAATTTTTTTTTTATTTTTTAGATTGAAAATGGCAAGATTTCTTTTCTTTTTTTTTAGTTTTTTTTTTTAATAGTTGTTAAAAAGTTTTGTTTAAATTTAACTAATTCAATTAATTATAGTAGGAATGTTTTTGTGTGTATACAGAATTTAAGATCATTGTTAAAATTTTTAGTTATTTTTTTTTTTATATTTTGTAATATTAGTGATATTACTTTTTCAAAAATGTATTTTGTATTGTTTAATTTTGTAATATTTAGATTCATTTTTGTGCATTCTAGAGTTATGTAAAAGATTGAGAGGTTTACAAGTAAAGGTTTAAAAGAATTAGTTTTTAATTTCATTTTTAAAATCATATAAAATTTCATAACCAAACCAAACTATTCATTCCTTAGTACTTCAAGCGTTTTGAATTCAATCTTTATAGAATTAATTCCTTATTAAATCTTTCAAGTTTTCTTTAATTCAAATTCATTACAAGTTTATTAAATGATTACAACTTCCATCAATTGAAATCTTTTATAAAAAGGCTTATGACAATTTATTTCAATTAACAAATTTAATGAAGAAAAAATATTTTCTTTCAGCCAAAGGAATTCCATTGTGAATTAATTCAACACTGAATGAATTCTTATCAAATAAAAGCATTTGATTGATTACAATTTTTCTTCAATTCAAATCTATGGCAAATAGACTTTAAACTATTTTGTTAATTTCATATTGTAAAAGATTAACAACAAATAGATATTTCTATTCAAAAATAGAATCATTAAAAGGTTGAATGAATTCTTTTATGAATTAATTCCCTTATGAATCATTTCAACAATGAATGAATTCTTTAGGAATAAAAGAGCTTGAATGAAGCTAAAGGATTGGTTTTGTGGAATGAATTGCTGGCATTCTTAAATTTCAAATTAAGATTTTACTGAATTAACTAATGCGAAGCTCTGTTTACCAAAGTTGGCCAAAGAGAAAACATTTAAACAAATTTTATAGGCTTTTAATTTTAGAAGTGATTCACAAAATGGTAGTTATCGGGACGCGATTGGACGAATTTACAGAAAATCATGCTTTTAAATGTT
The DNA here is from genome assembly GCA_942486065.2 of Calliphora vomitoria. Lineage (NCBI taxonomy): Eukaryota > Metazoa > Arthropoda > Insecta > Diptera > Calliphoridae > Calliphora > Calliphora vomitoria. Next base: position 96,654,057 of record OW818033.2, read on the forward strand.
CGTTAATTTTTAATAAATATTTAGGGATTAAATAAAACATTAATAAACAATTTGCTAGGTTCCCATGTTATCTATTGTGGGGTAATTTCACACTTTACTTTCTCTGGATGGAACCAACTACACACAGAGAAAACAACATGGTTGTGATAAACATAATCTAAGAGCAACATTTTACGATGAGATTTATTATTGTAGTCCAAACATATTCACCCCTATCGGCAAAACATGTGAAATTTATGTTCCCATGAAATATCCATTTCCCTCGAATGGGAATTTGCTATCGTGATATTCCCCTAAACTTTTCATTCACAATAGTTAACTTTGTTCGTAACTGATGTTTATTGTTTATAAAATTCCATCTAAAAATCTCCCATGTTGGGGAATTTTTTCACGTGAACAAAGTTGATGAACGAAAAATGGGAACACATTTCATGTGAAATATTGATTAGCGATAGGGGTGATTATGTATCATATAATATCATATTATGATCAAATAAAGTCGTAATATCAATGTCATACATGATCATAATATGATCTGAGGTAATCATATTATGATACAAAGGAATCATAATATGACCTAAATTAATCATATTATTATACAACGTTTATGAAATCATTTTATGAACCAAAATAATAATATTATCTTAAGAGTTATTTTTGGAAATACAAAATTTAATTTCAATAGGTTTTAGTTTTAATGTACATCCAAAATTCCAATTTAAAATATTATTGATAAATTCACTGAAGTTTATTGTCATTCGTTTTAGGAAAGCAAATAAATAAAACTATAGAGCGAATGAGAATTACAGACAATCAGACACAACAATAAACACTAATGCAAAAACATTCTACAAATGGTGAGAACAAAAAGTATTTTGAAAACATATTTTGTTTGCATTTTAAACATATTATGAGGACTCATATAGAAACTTAACATTTAAATGGTTATTTGTAAGTTTAAATTATTGTACATAATATAATATGTTTACCTATTTATCATTCTTTAGTTGTTCGAAAAAGAATTATGTTTTGGAGAATCATAATTAAATTTATAATTGCGATGACCACGAAAATGTTTACCGTAACTAAAATATTGTTGAAATTAAATTAAAATAACAATTATTTGTTTACGACAACAATATATTGTTACAAAGAACACAGTATAGTTGTCGTAACCATTCCGAATCATGTTTTTTCTCTGGGTATAGGGTTTAAATTATTACCGCTAATACCATCCAGTTATACATACCAGTTTTTATATATATAGTGGGGTCAATTGACATTTACATACTGCTATCAATTGTGGGGTAATTGAAACTTTTCTGATACCATATATGCTACCATATAAACTTTTAATTTGCTAAAGTGATGCAATATTACTGGATTTACGAACTCAATCTTTATAAGAGTTCTCTCAACTCTCAACTCCGAGTTCAAAATCAGAAAACTTCCAAAATGTTTGTGAATCGGTCTAGAAGCATATATTATGTATGTATCATGTCATATTGTCATAATGTCCTAATATTTCACGAATAGGCGGCTCGGCTTAACCGACTCTTAGGCGTTCGGCGCAGATCTCTGCTGGTTGGTTACGGTAACACAATAATCATAGCATACAGAGTAGTATTATTTAAGGACTTTTTTAGCTTGAACGGCAAAAACAACATTTTAAAACCATTGTGAAATATTAGGACAATATGACATGATAAGAGACCTTGTAAATTGACCAATTATGTATAATGAGGTAAATTTTGAAAATTATAGTTTGTAGAGTTTAAATTTTCAAAGTTAATGCATAGTATATATATAATATCGTTGGACTATCTATAAATTGTAAAGCAGTATCGTTTCGATGTCAAATTAAAAATGATTTGCAAGATAATCGTTTGAGAATAAAAAGAATTTCCAAATTATTAGACATTATTTGATATTTAAGGGAGAAACATAATTTATTAAACGTATAACATTAAGGTTTGTTTTGTTGTTCAAAAAATTAAAGCAAGTTTTGTATTAAAATGAAATTATATATACTCATACTAATAAAATATCAAATGATCAGCTGGATAGGATACAAATCTTTTTAAGGGTGTGGACATTACTCATGTTCAAAATGTATAATTTTTAAGTAATACATTATCATGAATAAGGTTTTATTCTCTTTCTTTCCTAACTACATAGTTGTAATCCATGATGGATTGTATATAAATTCAATGATCCCTGTGCAACAGCATAAAGGACTAGCAAAGTGAACCATTCATCTTATTTTTGAAAATAACTACTACAAAAAATTGGAAAATTTTAAATTTGACTTTACGAAATGCAGTAATTTTTTAACAGATTTTTATATTTTATAGCACAGTGCTATTTGTCTTTAAAAAATGTTCTAAAATGTTCCATTTCAAGTTGAAATTGGGAAAGTGCAAATTTATATTGAAATTGACACTGAAATTCAGAATATGAAATTTACTTTAATAAAAAAACTAATTTGTCCAATTCACAATCGGCGTTGTAGCGTTGTAAGTTGTATGTCATAAATATTTTTCAAACAAAAATTTTCGAAACAAAAACCAAACATTAGCGGAGTTCACAATCTTGTTCAAATGGTTTTACATCATTGCATATGCATTGCATTTTTACTTTACACTAACAAAATATACAGAAATACACCATTGCATAAATTTATAATACAAAAATGCACAAGATTGTGAATACCGCTATTAATAAAAAAAATTATGACATACAACGATAAAATCACATAACGCTACGACAGCGATTGTGAATTAGACAATTGTAATTTAGAAATCCAAATAAATATTGAGAAAATACAAAAAAAAATTACGAAATCCAATTTAATATTGTAAAAAAACCAATTGGAATTGAGAAATCGAAATTAATATTCAGAAAATAAAAACTTAATTTTGAGAAAATACAACTTATTAATAAACAAGTAAGGGAGCTATATTCGGCTGTACCGAATCTCATATAGCCTTCAAAAAAATTTTTTTTCTTTTAAATTTTGTAAAAAAAAAATTTGAATAAAAAAATATTTTTGGTGAAAAAAAAATTTGGGGAAAGAAAATATGAATGAATTTTTTTAAACAAATTGTTTGATGAACATTTTTTTCTAAATTCAGGTTAAAACTTTTTTTTCCCGATTTTGACCCATTTTTTTAATGAACATTTTTTCCCAAATTCGAATTGTCGGTCCGAATTTCTATGGCGTTATATACGTCGTTGGAAAGGTCTTTGAAATGTCTATCATTAGATATATTGTCTATGTTAATGACTTAGTAACCAAGATATAGACCAAAAATCGTAGTACACGTGGTATTTTGCTTACAGCTCAGTCATTTGCGAGCCGATTTTCTCGAACTAAAATAGCGACCGAACCGGGACTATAGCGGATATATTGATGTATCAATCATGTTTGTAAGTTATTTGGGGGGCTTTGTAAAGTTGATTTTAACAGACAGATGGACATAGCTATATCAACTTGGGTATATATAACGATCCAGAATATATATATATATATATACGTTATGGGGTTGCTACTGAAAAATGTGGAAAATACAAACGGAATAACAAACTTATCCTTGCCACTCATGCTAAACGTTATACAAATCTAAATTAATAGTGTCAGTAACATTTTTAATTGTTCAATTTATATGTTCTCAATTTGAATTTGTGTTTTCTTAATACATATTAATTTCGATTTTTCAATTTCGTCTTTTCTCAATATTAACTTGCGTTTCAGAATTAACATTTATATTTTCTCAAGAATAATTTGGATTTCTCATATTCAAATGGTATTTTTTAAATATTTCAACTTTAAATGATGTAGTTTATATGTGAATTAAGTGCCTGATTCAGAAACACAAATGGTAAACAATTTTAAAATTTTTGTATGAAAATCACTCAGTTTTTAAATAATTTTTCAGTGCTTTTTCATACAAAATTTTGTAAATTGTTTCCCCTTTCGTGTTTCACAATCAGGCCGTAAGACTTAAATTTGAATTTTTAAAAATCCATGAAGATTTGTGAAATATTATTGACTCAATTTATTGACAAATGTACGGTTAAATCTCGATTATCCCGGTATTAAGGGACTGTTTAAACGAATTTCAATTTACGAAGAGGTTTCTATGAATAGGAATTACCGCATTAGATGTCGATATCGAAATTATTTTTTTGATACGATAGCTCATTTTGTCATTAATTAATGTTATTTTCTTTAAGAAAATGAAGATATAAAAGGAGACTGACTAATTACATAAGATTAGAAATGGGAATCCCCGAATTTGAATTGATTGTACCCATGGTAGGGGGTAATGGACAAAAAAACTCAGCCAATAAATATATGTGTTGCACGGATAATAGATGCAAAGCACTTTTAATTGTGACACAAAAAATCCAATTACAGATAACATACCGGTTAATAATGGCCCGGACATTCGAGGTTCAATTGTAAAATTAAGTATGACATACAAAACATTGTGAGAACGAAAAGCTCCCTTCTATTGTAAAATGTTTAACATTTGTTTGTCCTCATTTTTTAAATTTAGAAAGGTTAAGCCCCTGGATTTGTGAAATATGTATTTAAAGAAATATATGAATAGAAAAAGAATTACAATAAAATACTCTTTAAATGAATAAACTAAAACCATTTAGAAAACTGAAAATTTGTCTTACTCTCTAGCCAAATATTTGGTTTGATTTTCGATATATTTTTTTTAATAACTACATATTTACTCTCATTCTCTCAAGCTCATTTAAGGTTGCGATTTTTTAAGATTCTTACTCTCCATCCTCATCATAGTCATCATCATCTTCTTCACTTTCTTGTAGAGCAGGAACTGCGGTTATGATTAAATCACGACTGCCAAATGTAAAGCCCATTGAATGCATAGTGGATGCAGCAGCCGAAGTAGCAACACCGCCACCACCACCACCTCCACCGCTACTATTGCCATCAAAACTACCAACACCACCACTGCTACCAATGCCCATAGACACGGCCGGTATTAAATAGTCTTCATTCGGACCCTCATAGTCCACATCGGCATCATAACTGCCCTCTTCTTCGGTGCGTATGACAAAAAGACTATCCTCATCATCCCGATATTGTTCATACAAATCGCTGTGTTTGCGACGAGCATGTCTCAGTACATGATCTTTGCGTCGCGAGCGATACTCACACGAGACACACTTGTATTTCTTTTCTTTGAGACAATACTTCCTGACGTGTTCCTGTAGTTTTTGCATCGACTTGTAGAAACGTTTACAATGTTTGCACTGCATATAATCGCCGCGTTCCAAAATGGAACCGCCTCCGGCTAAAGCATTAATAAGTATAGATTGTGTGGCGGCACTTGGTCCACTATTCGGATTTAGTGTGGCAGTATTATTATTATTGCTGCTGTTTTTATTGTTGCTGTAGTTATTGTTAGCATTTGTGGCAGAGGTGGTTAGTATGGTGTTGTTATTGTTTAAATAACCATACGATTGCATGAGATCATTATTGGAATTATTTTGTGATAGTTCATTACTGTTATTCGTGTCGACACCCAATAGACTACCCAATATGGGGTAAATATCTGTCAATTTGTGATTTTTTCAGCCGATTTTATTTTGTTTAGTTTTTTTGTTTGTTTGTATGATTAAATGGGCAATCAAGCGTTTTTGTGCATTATTTGTAGTGGTGGGGGAAAAAAAGAAATAAAGAGAAATAAAAAAAACAGAAATTAAAAATAAAATAAAAATGTTTATAACAAAAAAAATATGTTTAAATCTAAAGAAGTTTTAATAAATAAATTAAAATCTAGTAGGTAAAACTAAATAATCTTTCAAATACATGTAAATGTATAAAATATATAAAATGCTGAATATATGAAAAAGAGAAATGCAAGAATATTTTCCATTAATTCTTATATGGATTTTATGTGGTACCAATGGGTAATTATGAACCAATCCTTGCAGTAATTTGTTGGATGTTTTTATTTCGGTTTGAACTTTTACTGATCAATACTCTTAAAATTGATTTTCGAAAGAAAAGATAATATTGGACCTTTGTCTTATTAGCAGTTAGAATGATTTTTGTTGGATTAAACTTCGTCAAGCTAATAACATCCATGTTTAGGCGTTAAAATGATTATACTTTAAAATATTCTTAGGTAAACAAAATTAATTTTGATTTATGTGCTGTTTTTCTATAGCGAACGAGTACTTTGAGTGAAAATTTAACATGTAAAATTTCCACTCAATGCACTCGTTCGCTATAGAAAAATAGCACATTAAAATTTAAAAAAAAACATTTTTTTTTTTTTTTTTTTTTGAATTTTTTTGTGAAAAAAATTTTCAAAATTTTTTTCAAAATTAATTTTTTTTAGAAATTTATTAGTGAAAAAATTGTATGTTAAACATTTTTTTTTTTTTTTTTTTGAAAATTCGGTTTTAAAAATATTTTTCCCGATTTTGACCCATTGTAGGTCCGAGCTACTATGGCGATATATACGTCGTTGCAAAGTTCTTTCATTTATCTATTATTAGATATCCATATTGTCTATATTACATAGATCAGAAATAGGTAAAAAATCGAGGTTGCCCTGAGTTTTTCCTTATATCTCAGCCATTTGTGGGCCGATTTTCTCGATTTTAATTAGCAACCGAACCGGGTCTATAGCGGATATACTGATGTATGAATCCTGTATGTAAATTATTTGGGGGCTACGGAAAGTTGATTTCAACATACAGACATGGCTATATCGACTCTGCTATCTATAACGATCCAGAATATATATACTATGTGAGGTCACAAATGAAAAATTTAGAAACTACAAACGGAATGACAAACTTATATATTGCCTTGCAACTTATGGTGAACAGGGTATAATAATTTCATTTAAATCTGAAATTTTTATTTTTTTAAGGGAACATTAAAACTTCTAAGGATATTCCTATTTAGAGAAAATAATGACAATAATACTGGTAGAAATTTGTTTAATTGTACATAGATTTGAAAAAGATCTCTTTCGAAACGAATTACGCTTTTTCTTAGCAGTTTTAACTTAATCGGCCATCTTGAATTGTTCAATAAAGGTATATAAGTATATACAGTATTGTTTTATTTAAACAAATTTTACTGGATTTTGGCATAAAATATTCCCGGGAACAGAACAGATTTTTAAAATCTTTAGCTCGAATGGAAAAAGTTCAGGACATTAGGAATCCTACTACCAAATGAAAGTTATGTATATCAAATGGTTTCATTAGATATTTACATCTCTTTGATATAAAGTGTTAGAATAGCACCCTAGCCGGTACTAATTCTGTATCAGTTTCCCTCTCATATGATAATGTTAAATGGATCTCTACTATGACCTTTAAAAAGACCCTTTATTTGATTTTTCTAATATTTATTTCATTTTGGTTTCAAAGGTTTTCAAAGTAGAATTGAATGATATGAAAGTAATGCTTGTGTTAGTTCAAAAATATGCGATTACTTTGTATTTTTCGCCAAGAATTAAATATCTGTAGTTTTTGTACCAATTTATTTGGATTTATTAATTTTAATTGATCCTAATCAGGCATAGAAACGTTTTTTGATACTATTTAGTACTCCCGCGACTTCTTCGATACTTTCAAACCAATTTTAGAATTTTATTTTGAAAACACAAATGTTCACATTCCTATGACTAAGAATGATTTGCTGTTCTATATAAACATGTCCGTTCATGTCGTGTTAACCTTCCTTTATTTCGTTTTCGTATAATTTCAAAAAAGAGATTTAACGCAATACTCATTGACTAAAAGCTGAATTCATTTTAGTTTTACAAATATAATGGCTTACATTTATAATATAAGCTATTTGAAAGCAGCGAAAGGCATTGAGCTCTCAAATGAGCTCTCTTGTTTTTGTTTTCTCATGTACGCAAGCACATACATTGTATAAAAACAATCAAAACCAGTCAGTCTCGCATGAGCATTGATAGAAGCAGGTTGTTTTACGCTTTTCGCTTTTTATGCTTGTTTATTTCAGTTATTGTTTTTGTTTTTTTCTCAACTTTTTACTCAACTCATACAACTACAATATCTAAAAACTGTAGTGGTGTGAGTCTGCCTTTCGCTGCTCTAAAGAGAGTCAACTCAATATTTAAAAACTTTCAGTAGAGGGAAAAAGCTGTTTTTTTTAATCCATTACAATGAAATTTGAAGACGGATACAACTGTATTTTTTGGCGAAAAAATTAAGAAAATTATGTTAGATTTTTACAGTGGCTAGATATGACCACTGTGAAAAACTGAAAATTGCAAAAAGTAAAATTGCAAAAGACGAACCAGTGCGATATATTTTAATAATTTTTTGAAACCTAATTCTTTAAAATTCGTTCTAGTTTAAATTTATAAAGAAACTGGTTGACTCTTATCACCAGTTGTTTAAAAATGAAAAATTTTCTTCATATACAAAATCTTGCGATTTGCAGAAAATAAATTGTTTTGAAAATCGCTCTTTTTTGAAGTCACTTGATTTACGCAACAGGGACAGGGGGTTTGTATTCTATTAAAAGCTATTTTTTCTTTTAATTTTTACACTACCAAATGTGAAGTGTTATATCTCTTTAGAAAGCTTATGAAAATGCGTGTTTCAATACTTATAATATGAATGATTCGAATATGATACAAGTAACAAATTGAACAGAATATTCATTTATATTCAAAATTGAGAATAAAAACGTTTCCAATTTAAACAAAATTTTAGACGCAAAAGTCAAATTAGGACTTGCTTAGGAAGCTTGCTTGCTTGACAAATTGCATAGTAGTACTTTGTAGCAAATATGGAAAATGATGAAAAACATCCTACAAAAAATTAACTTTCTATTATCTGAACCAGCTTAATTCTGAACTATAGTTTTGCAGTATTACTAAAATATTTAAAAAAATGTATAAAAAATCAATCAACAATGAAAAAATTGCAAAGGATTTTGAGGACATTATTTTGAAATACATATCTTCACACATATTCAGCATTTTCTTAGCTACATAAAACTAAAATATACAAAAAAAAAAAAACTACAATAATAAAAGAAAATATAAGATAAAAATAATTAAATATTCATAAAATAAAAATACAGTTAATAATAAAAATAAACATGTATGAATAATTAATGAAAAAAAAAAAAAATAAAATAAAACAAATAACAAAATAAAACTAAAAGGATAATACCCACATTTATATAAATTATATATTGATGAAAAGGTATATTGATGAAAAATTTACAAATGTATGTATGTTTTCTGTATGATTCCATAAAGTCCCACGTGTGCAGTGATCATGATGAATGTTGTGAGGATGGATGGTTGGTTGGATGAATGGTTTAAATTTTTTTTTTTTTTAGATTTTCTAAATCTATTTATACATGTTCTAATAAATTATGTTATGTATTATGGAATGATAAAAATAATTATGAAATGTTTTCAATGTAATTTCCTGCTTTTACTAAATATATATATATATTCAAATATGTATATTTTTAAGGAAATTTGTTTATGTATTTGTTGTGTAAATTAACTCTATTCAGTTTTCTTTCTTTCTACTCAAATAAATATTTTTATATGTAAATATGAATTTTTTGTTAAATAAAAATATTTCAAGTTTAATTTTGTTTATTCTATACAATAGAATAAATAACATTTGGTTTTTGTTTTCGTTATATTGTAAAAAAAAAAATATAAATAAATCATTATTTAATATCCTGTATCACTCATTTATTGTAAAATTCGTCCCCACTAATCAGGAGTCTGGTTTCACACATATTGAATGGTTTACCTAGAAGAAAAGAAACCCATATTAGTAATGAAATAAGATTTAAATTGTACAAAAATAATAACATTTTTCAAAACCGAAAAATTTTGGTTTATTTTAAATGAAATTTAAAATAGAACTTAATGAATTCTTAAATAATAAGTAATAAAATAAAATTCTGTTTCAAATTTAACGATTAGTTATGAGAAAATAAGTAACAGTAAACGTTTTATTATCGGTTTTCAGTCTTGATTGTAAAGTATCCTAGAAGACCTTGTAAATGTAGTTAAAATCAACTAGTAATTTTCTATACTCTACAAAAAAGAATTTCAGAGTTCGTCATGAAATACAAATTTCCGAAAATTCTTAACGATTCTATAACAAAATGCATACCAAAAGCTATACAATTTTGCAATATTGCTAGTTCTTTTCATATATTTATCTATAATTTACTATGCTGTAGTTAAAATACTACCAAAAAAGAGAATATAAGAAATACATGTGGAAAGTTTACCACATGTTTCGTGTTTCATATAAAAAAAAATTTTAACTAAAAAAATTTTAAATAATTTACAATACAAATAAAAAATCTTTTTTTCGTAGTAAAACATCGTAGTACCACCAATAGTGAAAATAGTATAAATAAAAATTGAGTATAACGAATTAAAATATTTGATTAAAACATCTAAATACACCTAGATCGGAAACTCTCATGTCAAAGACCTAACTCAGTTGTCAAAAACCTAAGTGGTGAGAATGTATAAGTATAAAAAAAACTATGTGAAAACAAAAACAACACTCGAACATGTGATTATTTTGAGTAATTTTTTGGTATGAGTTTTTTCTAGTTTCCGCTTTATCTATATTTCTCTATGCCTATGACCACCATAGAGAAACTATACATAGAGCGGAAACTAGAAAAAAAACTCAAACAAAAAAAAATTACTCAAAAAGTGTTTTTGTTTTCACATAGTTTTTTTTACTAATACATTCTCACCACTTAGGTTTTTGACAACTGAGTTAGGTCTTTGACAGAAGATTTTCTATGTATATTTTCTCTATGCCTATGACTATCATATTTTTAAGTTGGTATGACTATACTCAATTATTGTCAAGATCACAAATACATTACGATATTAATTCTAGCAATTCATAAAATATAAAGAAATTAAGTTTGACACCTTTAAATTTTTTCTCTGACACACATTTTTTAGCTTAAGTTAATAAATCAAATTGTTTAATTTTGTGTACAGAAAAGTCAAAGGCATAAACATTTTTTTCTCTACATTTTCAAAGCTTTTACACTGCATCTTAAATTAAGTTCGAAAATTCGAACTTAAATTCGAAATTTTTTTAAAGCTGATAAAATTATATCTAAATCGTGAGGAAAATCAGGAAACGTTTTATATCAAATAAATTGTATAATCTAATAAATAATTTGATTTAATTACAAGATTATTTGCTTCTTTTTAGAGCATTTAGTTTAAAAAAAAGCTTGTTCCAAAATATATCTCGATTATCTATATATTCTTTGTATTCATACAAACTTTTACATAAACGTTTTCTAAATCAGGAAGTTTATTACGTAATTCGATTCGAAAGAAAACTTTTTTAATATACTATAAATTAAGCATACAAATTCGAAGAATTTTATTTCAGAATCACTTTATCTAGTGAATTTCTTAAGAGTCTATGACATTATTGTTTCTAATAGCAATTTTGGAATAACACAAGTAAGAGTGCTATATTCGGCTGTGCCGAATCTTATTTAAGTATACTTTAAGATAAATATTAGAAACAATTTTGGCAGAAAAAAAATTGGTATAAAAATTAATTGATGACAAAAAAAAATGAAAAAAAAAAAATGTTTGTTGACTGACAGTTTTGTTTATTTTTATACAATGTGGGTGATATTCGCAGGTTTTTTGCTTATATCTCAGCCATTTATGGGCCGATTTTCTCGAATTTAAATAGCAACCTAAGTTTAACTATAGTGGATATATTGTTGTATCAATCATGTATATAAGTTATTTGAGGGCTTCGGAAAGTTGATTTCAACATACAGACGGACATGGTTATATCGAGTTCGCAAATGAAAAATGTGGAAATTTCAAACGGCATAACAAACTTGCCACTCATGGTGAAATGTATAAAAATATTCAATTCAATACGATTTTGATGTCATTAAAAAAATGTTATAAAGTGGCTAAAAGGATACATAAGGAATAATGTCTATTACAAAAATTTTGAATATCGATTAGTCCCTACATTCATACTACTTGCTTTAAGTGTAATTGAACATATCATAGCTGTCTAACAAAGTGATATGTGTGAAAAAATATATATACAATTATCTGAAAGCCTAATTAATGGTCCGTTCGTCTATTTACCAAACTGCTTGCATATATCTCTATTGGTTCAGAAGCTATTAAAAACATATATGTGTAATTTGATAATAGCTTCCATAAATAATCTATAAGAAAGTCAGTGGCAGTCAGTGTCAATAGATCTTTTTATATACATAGTTATAACCAGTTGTTACTCTAAAAAAAACCTATGTAAACTAAGACTTTTTAAGCAATGTTGTTGAATTCACAATTTCTTAAACTCTTATTTATACTTGCAACAATACAAACTGGCTCTCTGACCCCGGCCATACGTCTCACAGTTTAACAATACCAACCTGCAATCGAAAAAGAAAGAATATGGTTAATATACTATTTTTTTTAAATATTAAACAATTTACTGAACAATTTACCTTTTTTCCTCGAAATTTATGGGGGGCGTTAAAACATTCCTTTAAGTTACTTCAAACCTATGGCAAACTTTAGAGAATTAGTTAGAAAAAAAAAACATTTTCATAATATATTTTTAAAACATAAGTTTATAGACAATTTTATACTATGTAGTTTTTTGATAAGTTATCATACGAGTAAAAAAATATAAAAACTTTAAAATTTTACTTAATTTAAATAAAACTATAGCTGTTAAATTGGGTTAAGTTTAAACTCATAAAGTTCATAGACTTGAGAAAAGTGTCATTAATTGCAATGAGTCATGATATTTATAGAAAACATAATTTAGGGAAGCCAGTGTTGAATAGTCACCAGCCTCCAGCCTCCAGAGTCCGGTCCAAAATGGGCTATATACAAAACATATTTGAGGGAAGCTTGTTTCTAAACACCATTCAACTAAAACTATCATATTTGATGTTCCCAAGGACTAAAATTTTAACATAATAGGATAACGTTTAGAGAAGTTTATTTGAAGCTTTGTGTATTTATTAAAGGGGTTTATTAGCAAATTTTCCTTTTCCATGCACTTAATTACTACTTAGCCTTTACACACGCAAGTAACAGTTCGGAAAACACGACACATTAGCGGTATTCACAATGTAGAGTACTTGGCCTAGTAAAAAAGCAGAAAAGCTATTTATTGACAAACATTTCAATTTCTAATGTATTTTGTTTTTAGTTTTTTGATATTGTGCTCTTTTACTACATTACCAGGCCAAGTACTCTACATTGTGAATACCGCTATTGATACTTTTGCACTAACGCAATCACACATGCGTGTGTAAATTTACGCATGCATGAATGATTGTGTTAGTGCAAAAGTATGAATGTGTTGTGTTTTTTGAACTGTTGCTTGCATGTGTAAACGCCAGGTTACCTAGCCTTTACACATGCAAGTAACAGTTCGAAAAACTGAACACATTCATACTTTTGCACTAACACACACGCATGAGTGATTGGGTTAGTGCAAAAGTATAAATGAGTTGAGATTTTCGAACGGTTACTTTGCATGTGTAAGCACGCTAGGTTAGAATAAAGTAAACCATTTCTCTGTAATCTAAGTTTTTAGGGAATGGTTTATTGCAATAAAATAAATAATAATAATATTAAAAAAAATATAATATATATTGAAAAATTCCAATTAAAAACTGTTTTAGTATTTCATTTAAATATAAAAAATAAAAGCATTATTTTTGAAAAAAAAAAAATTTCTTAAAAAAAGTCGCGATTGTTGGTTTATATCTAAAGGGGCCCATACACACATACTGCTCATGCTCATGCAATAAGCATATGTTGGTAAATTTAAAATTTTTGTTTATGTATGCGACACACAGACAATGCAGTATGAAAAATCAAAATAGTTTTAATTTTGAAATGAACTCGTACTGCTGACAGTTATTCAAATGAACAATAGTATACATTTTTTCATTTTTATGAAATATAACTTTCAAATTTGACGTTTTAGTTACTGAAAAATATAAAATAATATTTTTTTTTGTTCTCAAACGCATTTTTTTAAATGATGATTGATAGGTGTGTGGTAAAATATCAATCACACACGTATACGAAGGGTTCATAGGCAGTATGTGTCAGCAGTATGTGTCTATGGGCCCCTTAACGTATTTTAAATTATTTTCTAATAAACACTAAATGAATATTAAAAATTCACATTTCATCTGTTGTACCTATTATAGTTTAGCGTGGAGACCGATTTCAAGGAAATTTAGTGTTTGGTTCACAAATTTGTTAAAATTATTTCTTAAAAAATGTCTTAGCATTTCTTTGGGTGGCTAATTTACGATTTTGTAAATTAAAAATTCTAGGGCACTGTCTAACATTAAAGTTAGACCTCTACACTAAAATTATTAAATATATAAAAAGCATGAACAGTTTTTGTTAAGAACCATTTCTGCATTCTATTAGAAAAAATTTGAACTTCATTAACCAGAAGTCAAAAATTCATTTCGATAGATTTCGTTTTAGATTCTACAGATTTCGTGTAATTTATTAATTCCAAACATGTTTAATAATTCTGTATTTCTGATTAAATTTAATATAGATTTTTATATTAAAACTAAAGTGAAGTTTTTGGTACAGAAATTTATTAAAAATTTTAGAAAAACAAATAATTACAAACTAATATTAATTCCACATTGAAAACTGAATGTGGTTTCATTCCGAAAGAAACTTTCGTTTTTGCTTTTTATGAAGAAGCGAAATACGGAATTAATCGGAATGGAATTCAGTGACAGGCGGATGTCTAGGACAATTTTAACTCCATATATAAAAGGGTTAAAAATGTCCAAGAAATTTTAAATCACAAACATGTAAATTAGCAATCTAAAGAAGTTATCTGAAATTATATATTAGAAAATAGGCTAAATTTCCTCGAATTTTGTAAATTTCAAATCACTACCCTTGCTAACCCCTAATAGGTACAACCGTTAAAATTTACATTTTTAATCCTTATTTAGTTTTTATTAGAAACGAAAATAATTTTTAAAGTTATTTGAAATTTTGTTTAAAAAAAATTTTGAAAATTTAAAATTTGGGATTTGAAATATGCATGAAAATTTATGATTTTTTTTAGCATAAAATTTGTATAGTTTATATTTAAATATTATACAAAAATTATATACAAAAACTATTTTTAATTGGATTAAATTTTTCATTATTCTATTTTTTTTTTTTTTAATTTTTTCAAAATTATTTCAACTTTGAGCTTAAAACTTCAAATTAGAGTTGTAAAATGTAGGTACTTTTAACTACTCAATACCACATACTTAATACATTTGTTTGGGTACTTGACACTATTAAAAACAGGATTTACCATCCATTTACAAATTCTTATTTCATTGAAGTTCAGAAAAATTTAACTCTGAAAGTATCGAGTAGTTACTCTTTGGTATTGAGTACTGGGAAGTATATACAGTATTGAGTACAGAGTACCCAAATATTCAATACTTTCCCTCCACTACACAGAAAAAAACTATTTCCTAAACAGTTTCAATTCAAATATTTATCACCTATTGAACTGGTTTCAATTATTTCATAATTGAATCAAATATTCATGTGCTAAAAAACAAAATTTGAATCATGATGTATAAAGTAAGGTGAGAGCGTTTCGACAACAAACACAACAAACTCAATATTTCTTGCTGACAAGAGCATAGGTTTTGTCAAAATTGAATTTGTCAAATAAAAAATAAACAAATTTTATTTTGGCATATTAACTAAAAAACGGCCGTTAAATTTAAATTATATTTGAAAAAGAACAACGGTTTTATAGTGCTTTATCCAAATTTCATTATAGGAAATCTTTTTATTCACATTTTCATTAATGTTTTTTGATTTAAAAATTTTTTTCTTTGAAATTAAAATGTATTATTTTTTCAAAATAAATTCAGTTTGACAAAACCCAAGCACTTTCAAAATAGATAAATAAAAATCAGCTGTGTTGTTGAGTTCACCTTACTTAGTGCATCCTGATTTGAATATACAATTTTCGTTATTGGTTGAACTTCAATAAAAAATATTATTGAATATACAATTTTCGTAATTGAAATCACATTTCAGTTATTTTTTGTGTTTTAAATTACCTAAATTGTATATTCAATAATTTTTTTGTTAAAGTTCATCCAATAACGAAAACTGTATATTCAATTATCAAAATTATTACATTCAAAACTCAAAATTCAGTAGAAAATATAAGAAAATTTTGTTTTTGAACACATGAATGAATACTTGATTCAATTTTAGTTTTGTGTTTTCAAATACGAAAAATGTACATTCAATAACTTATTTAATTAAAGTTCAACCAATAATTAAAATTGTGTTTTCAATTACCATATCAAATTCAAAACATAATATTCAGTAGAAAATTTTGTTTTTGAAATTGATTATACTGGATTCAATTATGAAATATTTGAAACCAGTTCAATAGGTGATAAATATTTAAATTTAAACTGTTTGGGAAATAGTTTTGTCTGTGTACTTCAAATAAAATTTGCAACCTCAAAACGTTATCAAATTTTCAGCATTTAGTTATTAAATGACTTAGAACAATTTTAGACCGGGGGAGCATTTTTATCTATATACACATTTAACTGTCTCATCTATTATAATTTGAATGTAATTTTAACAAATTTAAAAACTTTTTTTAAAACTAAACTTAAATATCAATCAGATTTTAAACTAATTTTACATTTTACTTAAAAATTGTTAAATATTATTTTACAATAGTTTAATTTAAATATTAGTTTGCTTTAATTTTAAAAAAGTTGCAATTAAATAATTAGTTTAATAGCTACATTGGTGTATAAAATTGTCTATTTTTAGAATATGTTTAGTTTTTTTTTTAGGAAATATGAAAATGTTTTTTTTTTCTTTTTTTTTAAATTTTTTCTTTAAAATAAAAACAATTTTTCTTTTTTTTTTAGTTTTTTTAAGTATATATTTTTTGCTTTAGTTTTTCTTATAACAATTAAATAAGAGTTTTTTGTTTTTTTCGTAGTTTTCTTTCATTATTTTTTTTTTCTTTATCATTCACATATTTCTTGATTTTATTTTAAATCGATACATTATACATTACAATATTATTTATTTATTTATATATATAATTAATTATTATACAATTCATTTTTCTTGCTCATAAAATTAATATGTTTTAATATTAAAGGTTTTTGTTTTTATATAAAATATATCGTTTTTATTTTTTAGTTTTTATTATTTTATACTATATATTTTGTTTTGAATTATTCTTTGTGTTATAAACATTTTTCTTAAGGCGTTCAATTTTTGTTTTAGAATTTAAAAATCGTGAAAATAAATGTTAAAGAAAAATTAAATGAAATTATAATTTTAACAATAATAATAGTAATATTTTGCGCTTGTATTAATTAGATTTACATAAATATATATATGTATATATTTCAGTTTTATTAATTAACTAACATTGTTTTATATTTCAATATTTAACAATTTGTTGTGTTGTGTTGGTTTTATTTCATTTTCTGTTATTTTTTATTGTATGTTCTTATGTATATATAGATTTTTTCTTTTATAATAAAACTTAACATAGTAAATATATCTGTATATATATTTTTATTTTATAATAATTTTTTATAAATGTAACAATGCAAGCAAGTTTTAGTGAGTTTTTCTTTTTTTTTTAAAAAAAATTTGAATTTTCATTATCAACAAGTGTTTTTTTTTATATCTTAAACATAGAGTGACAATAAAGTGGAAACTTTTTTAACCGCTTTAATATTTGAGGTTATGAAAATTTAAAATTTTGTTTCAAATAAATTTAAACAAGTAAGGAAGTATAGTCGGTTAAGTCCGACCATATGATACCCTACAACCAGAAAGCTATGGTGGTACATATATCTTCTGTATATATGAAACTTATTTGTGGTGAATTTTATTTGGAAACCAACCTTTTCAAGGGATTTATGCTAGTTAAAGTGATTTTCGGAAGGAGGTCGTATATGGGAGACAAGCGCTGTTCCAGGTCAACCATTTGGGGGGGGGGGGGAAATTAAAATTTGTTCTACATTTGTCCTTTTTTTCTTTGTTTATATGAAAACTTTTGCTTTTGGGGGGTATTCCTATTTCACCCCCTCTGGATCCTCGCCTGATGTGAGCTCTGACTTAGTATGAACCGATCATCACAAAATTTGGTGGCTTGATTTGCATATACATGAGACTTATTTGTCTCATAGAGATTTATACTCATTAATGAGTGGTCCAGAGTGGTCCTTATATGGGAGCTAAGGAAAATTATGATCCGATCGGTACTAAATTTGGTAGCTCACTTTGGTCAGCTTATATAAAACTTATTTGTTTTGAATTTGGTTTGGATGTACACACAGCCTCAAAAGTAAGTAAACACCAATGAATTTTTATTGTTTTTTAAGATCATGAAAATCATTATTGTCCAATTTAAATCTTTCTTTTTCCAACAAAGCGAAACCTTAACATTTTGATCGATGGATAGTTTTTAGGATTTTCATTATTTAAAAAAAAAATCAAATAGTTTGTGGTGTTTACTCACTTTTGAAGCTGAGTCTATATATAATTAAGATATTTATGAGAGCTTAACTATTTTCAGATAGGTTAGTTGTATAAGGGCTAGAAGAAATAATGAAGCAAATTCAATAGGCTTTGTTCTAGAAAAGTTTGTGGCGAATTGCCTTTAAAATTGCGATCTGTAGTTTGATTACAAGGTTTACATGGACGAACGGACGGAAGGACATCGTTTAATAGACTCAGAAAGTGATCCTGAGCAGATTGCTATACTTTAAGGTGGGTGTTGGGGCAATATTTTTGGACGTTACAAACATCAGCATCTGTTGGTTGATAACGAGGATAACATGGATGAACGGACGGACGGAAGGACATCACTTAATCGACTCAGAAAGTGATCCTGAGCAGATTGGTATACTTTAAGGTTGGTGTTGGGACAATATTTTTGCACGTTACAAAAATCAGCATCTGTAGTAAGACTACGAGGTTTACATGGACGGACGGACATCGCTTAATCTACTCAGAAAGCTATCCTGAGCATATTAGTATAATTTAACCCTCTAAAGCTTAAGCATGCCTCAAGGCACTCATCGCAAAAATGCCAATAAATGCAAAAATATCAGATTTTTCATTTCAAAAACTCTTGTAACAGTTTCTAAAAAACGTATTTAAATATTTTAAAGAGCTTTCAAAGTATTTGAAATGAAAAATCAGTTATATTTGCATTTTACGATGAGTGCCTTGAGGCATGCTTAAGCATTAGAGGGTTAAGATGGGTGTTGGGACAATATTTTTGCACATTACAAACATCACCACTAACCCAATATACCCACCACACTATGGTGGTGTAGGCAGGGTATACAAATGTACTTTTAGTTTTAAATACCAAAGTCTCCCCTATCGGCAATAACATGTGAAATATATGGTCCCATGAAATATCAATTTCCCTCAAAGGGAAAATAGCTATTGTGATATTGCCATGAACTTTTCATTCACAATAGTTGACTTTGTTCGTAACAGCTGTTTATTGTTTACAAAATTTCACAACATGGGGAATTTTTTCTCTTAAACAAAGTTTTGAACATATTTCATTTGAAATATTGATAGGGGTATTTATATCATTAATTACTTATTTAATTTATAGAAATATTATCAGTTTCAAAAATAGTTTTTTTTTTAATTTTGAAATTTCCATTTTAAGGTCACTCTAATTGTTTCATGATATTCATATATATGTATGTATTTAAATGTATATTTTGTTTAAAGCATTTCTTTTTCTTTTTAACTATTTATATTTATATAAGTTTTATTTAATTTTAAAAGAGTTTACCCTTGTTGCTGTGTTTGTTAATAATATTTCATCATTATTGATTTTTATTCGTTATGTATATAATTAAAAATGACTAAAATTTACAAAATATTGTGTTTTTTTTCTTAAATATTTTGTTTTCTTACTTCATTTATTTTAAATTTAAGTGTTTTACAAAAATATATTTTAATTTTTTCATCAGGTTATGTAAAATTAAAATAGTTTTTTTTTTTAAATTATTTTTAATGTGCTGTTTAAAGGCATTTTTTGTTTTGTTTTGTTTTCTGTTTTTAATGAAACATTATTTGTTAAAAAAAGAAATTATTATTATTATTATTAATCATTTTGTTGTGCTTTGATGAAAGGTGTGTTGTTACTGTCAATATCAATATATATTTTTATTTTATTAAAAATATATTATTAAAATTTTTTTGTTTGTTTGTTAAATTCTCTTATATTATTTAGTGTATGTGTAAGTGTTTTCTTTATTTTATTATTTTACCAAAAAAAAAAAAATAAAAAATAAAAAATAAATATAATAAATTGTGTTTTGGATAATTTTGTTTCATCTAACAATCACAAAAAATAATCACATCAATATGTATATTTGTTTGTTAATGTATATTTAGGTTTTTTTTTTTTATTTCACAGCTCTTTTGTTTAAAACAAAATCATTTATTTAATAATATATTTTTTGTATTATTATTATTATTACATATTATTATTATTTTGTGTGTATGTGTGATTTTAAGGGAGGGGGGGGGTGTAAAGTGTTAAATATTTGTTTCTTATTATTTTATTAAAAGCCTTACTACAAATTTATAAATTATAGAGGTTTTTTTAGTGTTTATATTTAAAAAAAAAAAAGCCAAAAATGTTATGAATATAAGAAAAATTAAAGTATTGAAAAAAATCCCTGCTAAATGTCTAACAAAAAAAAAAAATAAGAGGCAAAAAAAGTTTGAAAAATTTTAAAAAATCTACTTTTTTTTCTAAAAAAAGTTAATTTTTAAAATTTTTTTTAAAAAACAAAATTTAACAGGTTTGGTTGAGTTTAAAAGTTTTTTCAAAATTCGTTAGATTTGTTGGAAAATATTCTCAATTTACACACATTTTGCAGACATTATTTTGTAAAGCAGTGGTCGGCACTAGGGCTCGAACGCAATATTTATATATATTCTTATGTACACAATAGGAATACAGGCCAAACTCGTTATAATGATTAAATGGTAACCAAATTGGAGATTGTGCATCAAGAATACAAAATAGTAAATTATAGACACAATCAGCAAGTAGATATTTTTATTTAAAGCAGTGGTCGGCACTTTTAGCCACCGGGACTCGAAAGCAATCTTCTATTCTTATGTACACAATAGGAATATGAGCGAAACTCGTGAAAATTATTAGAAGAGAACCGAATTTAAGATTGTGTAGTATTACGTAGATATTTTTATTTAAAGCAGTGGTCGGCTCTTATAGCCACCAGGGCTCGAACGCAATTCTTATGTACACAACAGGAGCAAAACTCGTTAAACATGAGCGAAACTCGTGAAAATTATTAGAAGCTGCATTAAGAACACAATCAGTAAATTCAATTATGCAAAATAGCAATTCATTTACTAATGTGGCATGTTTTGTTTGAACCGACCCACCACTGAGTTAAAGTATGCTTTCAACGATTAGGTTTGTAACAATTTTTGTACGGTATTAATTCGTTTCCGTAGTTACTAATCCCATTGATTCGGAATCCGTTCAATTTTGTAAATTCATAAAAGTTTTAATAATTTTTTTTTATTTTCTTTATTTTTTTATGAATACCACCGGCAACACTGCTATTGTGAATGATAAGTACCACACCGAATCACAATCCACGAAATGCTTGTGAAAAAATTGAAATTTGAAACCAAATTTACTGTTTGTTGTTGCATTTATGGAGCATATTTGATTGACTCCAATCTTTAGTTTAAGGATATCGCCGGAAACAAAGCTATTTTGAATAATAAGCACCACAGGATCATAATCCACGAAATGCTTGTGACAAAAAAATTTATAATTGAAAACAAGTTTAATGCTTGTTGTGGCATTTATGGAGAATATGTGATTGGCTTCAATCTTTAGTTTAAGGATGTCACCGAAAACAATGCTATTGTGAATGGTGAACAACGCAGTGTCAAACAGCTTGAGCTGCAATGAAAATTGTATCTTTCTTTGATGCTGAATATCCCATTTTGATGATTTGGCTTTGACTAAATATATTCTGATTTATTTATTCGGGACAAAATTTAATTTAAAACCAAATTTACTGTTTGCTGTGGCATTTACGGAGAATGCTATTGTGAATTGTAAACACCGCAGAATCGTACAGCACGAGCTACAATGAAAATTGAGTAAACTATGTTTTCTTGGTGCTGAATTTTACATTTTTATGATTAAGTTTTGACTGATTTATTTTAAATTTCAAATTTGTGATTAAAAAGACTGTCCTAAAAGAGAACATAAGAGAACAAATAGCACATCCAACATCTGAGATATTAAGAAAAGTGAAGCATGATCTATTTGGAAGTGTTTTACAAGTGTTCGGTTTTACTTTGAGATTTAACTTAGAAATAAGAAATTGGCTATAAATTTTTCAGTAATATGGACAAGCCGATTCTGTCCTACTGGCATTTGAGCAAATTATGGAAAATTTTACAAAGCCGTGGTCGATCTTTAGCAATGTTTAACAAAGTTCTTTCAACTTCAAACTATACTAGACATTTCAAATCCAACCTATTGAATACAACTGGTTGGATTTTGACATTAAGTCCATGTGAATATTACACTTCTCAGATTTTACTACTTGAAATAATAAGTTGATAATGGCGTTTAATACAGATTTATGATAAATCCCCTGACTTTATCATAAAATCGCTCTAATATCAACAACAATATAATACTTAGTTCTGAACAAGGACTTTTCGATACTGGATACAGTATTGATTGTATTCCGCTGGCATTTGATCAATTGTTTGCGACAGTCAGGGGGTAAAATTCAACACTGCGTTAATGTCTTTATCTTTAAACTTTTTTAGTTAGTCTGACTGTCTAATAAGTTGCTTGCAGTGATCGGCATAGAGAGAACATTCCAGCAAATATGGAGGTTTAATCTCAAATTGAGATTGATTTGAAATCAAAGTCTTTGTCAAATGTTTTGAAAGTATTTATTTGTAAATAACAGTTTTCTCAAATACGCAAAGTTTTTTTCTCCAATTGTCTTAAGAATTTGATGAGAATGTGCTGAAATGACATTTCGTATTAAAGCCAGCAGGGAGGTAAAATTTCCAAACAATATTTAATATAGGGTGAGAACAGTGATTGGCATAGAGGGAATATTCCAGTAAACATGGAGTTTTAATCTCTTTGATTTCAATTCAAAGTCTTTCTCCAATGTAAACGTTTGAGAATGCATTTGTAAATATTAGTTTTCTCAAAAACGCAAAGTTTTTTTCCAATTTTCTAAAGGATTTGATGAGAATATCCTGAAATTAGATTTTTTTATTGAGGTCAAATTTGCAACTGAGTAGATGTCATTCTACCTTGTTCAGCAAATCGAATGATTTCAAAAACGATCGATTTTCAAAAACGAATAATTGACAAATCGATGTATTGGAACAGGGGCCAAAATACTCATTCGCGATCGAGTAAAATTGATTGTAATTTTACTTTTTAGTACTTCATAGTTTTTTATATGGAAAGCAAAGCTCTTTTCAATAACATTCCAATGTAAATTTGAAAACAAATTTAAAAACTTTTATGATTTGTTTATAAATACGAGTGATATTTGTAACATTTTGTTGTAGAATGTTAAAGAGAATGGTTACAATTTATTATGAAATAAACTGAAGGACCAAAAAATAAAATATATTTACATTTCCACAGTAATATCTGATATTGAATCGTGGGAACTAAATGCTCTTCAACATAGTGTAAATAGAAAAAAGTTTCCAAAAAACAAAATTATGATTTTAGTACTCAAACTGTTTATCCTTCAATTTTGAAACCTTACGTTACATGACTACAAAAATGTAAAAATTAAGTTTCTATTACTTAAGCACTCAACTAAAACTGTTAAATTTTGTTCTTAAACTTTAAAGAAATATAAAATAAACATAGAAATTAATTAAAAAAAAAAAAAATAGTTTTTTTTTCTAAGAAATAATAGAATAAAAATGTTAACTAAAATATAAACCACAACCTTAAAGTGAAAAATTATATTACTTAATCCTTTTTTCTTTAAATAAAACTCACTATTTTATATTAAAAAAAAAAAAGAAAGAAAACTTATTTTTAAAAATAAACTTAAACTTAAATCATTTCAAAAAAAAATATTTACAAAAATAATAAAATAAAACAATATGCAATTAATTTGTGTATGACTAGCGAAGAAATTGCACAAGAAATAAAATATATGAAAAAAACTTCTAAAATTATTTATACACTAAATTAATATTGGAAACTAAACGGAAAAAAATAATAATAATTTACCAATTAGAATGAATTAAAAACAATAAAATTCAAAATTTTGCATATACAAACTACTAAAAAATATATATATATATATATAGAAATTGTATACCAAAGTCAAAAATAAAAGATAACAAAATAATTAAAGTATTTTCATATTAATAATAAGAAATTAATTAAATTTAATTATAGTTTTTTTTTTTTTTTGTTGTTGCCGTTAAAATAAATTTTATATCTTTTTTGCGAATACTGACCGAAATTTGTTGTATTTTTAAACATAAATTTTGTCTACATACTTAGAAAGAAAAATGCCAATTAAAATTAAATTAAATAATAGAAATAGTTTTTTGTTTTTAAAGATTAAATCACAACAAAGCCGTTCTTGAAAAGGGGGAAGAGGAGGGAAGAATAATTCAGCAAACTAGAAATTATAAATAAAAAATTGTAATTTCGAAAAAAATTTCGAAAAAAATTTCAAAAAAATATTTTCAAAATAATGAATTTAAATGTAATTTTATGTATAAGGGGTTATGTTAAGTGAAACAAATTGCAAATGATAATTAATAAATACATACATTATGTGCTTAGAAAACAAGTAAGATCAGCGCGGATGCAGGGGGGTGAAAAACCCCCCAACCGAAGGACAAAAATGTAAAATAAATTTTACTTTATTTTTCCCACCCAAATGCTTGACCTGGATCCGTGCCTGAGTAAGATTGTTAAATTCGGCTATAACGAATCTTGTGTACCCACCATCAATCAATCTTTGTACCAACATTTGTGAGGATCGGTTCATAATTCACCCTTCCCCCAATATATAACCCCTTCATTAGAAAAATATTTTATTGTCACATATTTTTCTAATATAGCGGTTATATCGGGGGGTAGGTTCAATTATGGACCGATCTTCAGAAAAGTTGATAGAAAGATTTAGGTTCATATAAAACTAGTTTACAATACAATTTCATCACAATATTCGGGGTTGTCATAGAATCCAATCGTTGTCGGTTTTGAAAACGCCAAAAAAAAAATACATTGGTCACGTGAAATCGAAATATTCGATCTAGAATTAAATTCTCTATCGATTAAACAAAAAATTACATTGGATTTCATAAGACAAATGTACCTTTTTTGAGGTTTTCAAAACCGATTACGACAATGATTGGATTCTATATTAACCCCGACAATTATGAATATTCAAGTCATTTTCTGTGGGGGGGCCTTGTATGGGGACTAGGTACAAATGTTGCCCGATTTTCTCCATACTTTACAGTATAATTTCGCAGTACTTAAAATTGATTTGTGCATAATTTTATAAGGATTTTAGCATAATCAACATAATTATTTCGGGGGGTTATTTGTATGGGGGCTTGGTAAAAACATGGAACGATATTGCCCATTTTCAACACCAAATAAACCTTTATAACAGAGAGTATTTGTGAGAGTATAGTTCCTTTGGACCCAATCGTGTTTTCAACAGACAGACGGACGGACGAACGGACATAGCTAGATCGTCTTAGAATCTTATGAGCACCCGGAATATGTGGGTCTGAGACAAATATTTTAATGTGTTACAATCAGAAAAACATAATCAATTTACCCCTCATCTTTTTAGATGGTGGGTGTAAAAAGTTTGAAAACATTTTACAGCCAGCTAGCTCTTTTCATTTGTTTTAAACAGGCAGACAGACAGACGGATGGACATAGCTAGAACGTCTTAAAATTTTATGAGAACCCGGAATATATATAGTAATGTGGGTCTGAGACAAATATTTTTATGTGTTAGTCCTCATCCATACTGTGAAACATTTGCTGCAAAACATTTGAGTTTGTTGATGAAAGGGGAAAGAGGAATGGAAAAGGGTACTATGTTTCACGTACATGAAGTTTTTGTAGAGTACGTCATTCACATTTATTCGTTCATATTCGTTCTGTACAGAAATGTCAAAAACTGAAAAGCAAAAACTTCACTGTATGGACACGAATGCAGTTTCAAAGAAGAATTTAAAAATGTTTTGCAGCAAATGTTTCACAGTGTGGACCGGGACTTACAATCAGAAAGACAAAATCAATATACCACCCACCTTTTTTGGTGGTGGATGTAAAAAGTTTGAAAACATTTTCGTTTGTTTTAAACAGACAGACGGACGGACATAGCTAGAACGTCTTAAAATTTTATGAGGACCCAGAATATAATGAGGGTCTTACTAATGTGGGTGTTACAATCAGAAAGACATAATCAATTTACCCCCCATATTTTTAGATGGTGGGTGTAAAAAGTTTGAAAACATTTTACAGCCAGCTAGCTCTTTTCGTTTGTTTTAAACAGACAGACAGACGGATGGACATAGCTTGAACGTCTTAAAATTGTATAAGGACCCAGACAAAAGACAAAATCAATATAACGCTCATCTTTTATGATGGTGGATGAAAAAAAGTTTGAAAACTTACTACGTTTTAGAAAATAATCAATACATTTTTGAACTACGTAACGTAAGTAAATATTTGGTTAATAAATAAATGAAATAAAGAAAATTTTCTCTATTGATTTCATTTAATATTTCTAATAACAATAACATATTAAAAAAAATGTATGGTTCGTAAGTTATGTAAATATCTAATTGAAAAAGTTATTTAAAACGTTACGCGTCCACTAATTAAACCTTGACGTTATATCATATACATATTTCCATTACTTTCATTTCAAACTATGCTGAATATTTCTTCCCTCCTGAATTTAGGTACAATTTTTGTTTTGTTTTTTTTGTCAATCGAATAAAACATAAAAATATAATTTATCCAAAATACATATGCATTTAAATCAAAACTTATAGAAAAAACTAAAAGTACTTATTTCATTCATTATTAATATTTGTTTTTTTTTTTTCATCAATTTTGCGCCATTTGTTTTTTGTTTATAACAAAATATTTTAGTTTTTGTTGGTTGGTTTTTAATACATTTTGTTAAACAAAATGTTTAAGAGAATAGTTTTTTTTTTATCACAATTTTTTTCACAGCACAAAATTGTCGGATTCTTTTTTTTTTTTTTTGTTTTTTGTTTTGTTTAAATATTATTTTTTCTTTATATAGTAAATGTTTTATATTTATGTATGTATGTATATAAATGGTAATTGTAAATTAGTAAAATGTTTAGAAAAAAGTATATTTTAAAATTAAACTAAAATAACAATAATTAATAATAAAATTTAAAAAAAAAAAAAAATTTTTTAAAAATAAAACAGAAACAAAAACAAAAAAAAAATAATATTTATGTATATTGTAATATTTTAAACATTTTAGTAACACATTTTGTTTTTATAAAGAAAAGGGGTTCGTTATGTTGAATTTTTTTTTTTTTTTTTTTAATATATTTTTTTTATATATAATTTTCTATTATATATTTTTACTTAATTAGTTTTTATTTCTTATATATAGTATATAATATATATGTATGTATGTATATTAGTTACTATATATATTATGAGGACTTTTTGTTAGTGTTTCTTCCTTTAAATATTTATCACATTCCAATATAAATTTGAATAAATTTTTAAAAACTTTTATGATTTATTTATAAGTAAATACGAATGATATTTGTAACAGTTTGCTGTAGAATGTTAAAGATAATGATAGAAGAACCAAAAAAAATAAGTTTTTTCCTTTCCCTGTTAAAATAATACATTTATTGGACTGATGGTACTGTTTTATATGAAAAAATTTAAACATTAAAAATATGTATATTTGGATATGCATATTTTGCAAGTTTAAAGCAGTGATCGGCATTCATATAGCCAGCAGGGGCCGAACATATTCGCCATTTGGTTTGAAGAAACCCAACAAATAAAACACAAATATTTAATCAGTCACTTGATTGTTATCAACAGTGCTTTTGAAATTTTTCTGAAGCTCAAGTTCTCCACAAGTGCCGACTACTGATTTAAGGAACTGATTCATATAATTCTTAATTATCTGTCTCTCTTCTCTTCAATATCGTAGTGGAAGCTCATATGAAACTATTAATGTTTTTATGCCAGTATATAGAGCCTTGGTAGGCAAATAGAGGCATTTAATTAGTGTACATGTATGGGTAAAAAATAAAATATCAACCAACTGAATTTTTAAGCTCTATTGCTTACATTCGGGTTGTGTACGTGTAAATTGACGAAAGACTTCGTAACCAGAACAATATGAACGCCTACCAATGATATAGAGACATTGCAAGAGCAATTTATGGAACAGATTACCGAACTATTTTGTATGACTTAATTTTTAGCGCTTTTTTAAAAACCCGCCAGTCAGCGCTTTTTTGGAAAATTTCGCTAGATCGGTACGTTTTTATTTATAACTATTAAATATAATTCTGTTTAAATTGCCAAGTTTTATCTTATGATTTAAGCAATTATTTAGGCAAAGAGGTTTAGCGCTTTCTAGCTCATTTTGAGGTGCTGCACCCGCATTTTAATCATAATAGATCAGTGGTTGTTGGTCTACGTAGTTTAATAACAATAAAAGAAAATTATGAGAAAATTAAAAATTACTAGAGCAAATCTCATTTATTAGGGAGCGTATTGACACATCATTACCTTGCTATAGAACAGTGATCGACATAGAGAGATGAAACCAGAAAACATGCAGGTTTGAGCTCAAATTCAGAATGATATGTTGTTGTTTAATAACAATATAAGTAAATTATGAGAAAATTTATGTCCCTGCTGTTCTTGATTTTATATATCAATTTCAAGAAAATTTACTAGAGCAAATCTTGTTTATAAGGGAGCATGATTGACACAGCATTACCTTGCTATAGATCAGTGATCGACATAGAGAGCTGAAGCCAGCAAACATGGAGGTTTGAGCTCAAGTTCAGAATTATATAGAATCAAAGGGAATTTTTTCAGAACTTTGATTAAAGTTTTGATGATGACTTATTTCAATCAGTGGTGGGCTGTTTATGACGTTTATCGGTTTATAAATTGCTTAAAATTTTGGTTTTATATTTACGTTTTTAATATTCTTTATATCAGTTTGCGTTTATTTTTAGAATTTCTTCATGGAAATGCTCTGTATGTATCACTGATGTATGTATGTTATCTCTGGAGATCGGCATTTATTGGCAATGAGGGCCAACCACTTTTACAGAGAAATATCAGAACAAGCTGAAAAATTAGCAGACAAAATTTAATGCAATCAATTTGGAAATTTTGTCCTAAATGCTTAATTTGTTTTATTTTCATTGTGTCAATTAAACAGAATACTAGATTATTAAAGAAAAAATGGCCTGAGACAACCAAAAACCATAGAATAAACGCATAGAACGGAAATAGAGACGAAAAAATTCAATACATTGTCATGAGTTTAGGTTTTTGACAACAGACTTATGGGTCGATTATGGAAGGCAACCGAACTTCAGTTGCGTTGCCAGAAGGCAGCTAAAAATTTCTGGTTGCCAATTCGGCAACAGAAAAGATAGCTGCCAGTTGTCATCTGTAATACCATTTAGGCAACTGACAACGCAACTAAAGTTCGGTTGCCATCCATAATCGACTCATTAGGTTTTTGGCTCTCTGTTACCTATCTAGTTGTTATCTATGACCAAAACCTTTTAAGTTTTAAGGGCCTGTTAAATGAAGCAACAGCTCAATCATCTATACGATTCATAAATTAATATTTTAGATATTGCAAGGAAACTATGAACATACTCCCTCTATTTGGTTGCAATTTAGAAGATGTACAAATAAAAAGTAAAGACGACTATAATCTGCATCTAAATCTAATGTGATGCATTTATAACAGTGGCCGGCACTCATAGCCAGGTATGGGACGAACATAATGGACAATGAAATTCATACAAATTCTGAATTATAAAACGAGCAGGTTACAACAGAGAAAGAAAGTATATAATATGTTATTGAAATCCATGTTCCATGTTATCTTTATGCCGACCACTGATTTAAAATAATGAGCCTATTAACATGGGTGATGTTTTGTTTGTATTCAAGCCAATTATAGAAGCTAACTAGCTTAAAAACGTTGCACGACTTTGCTGGGGATTTTTCATGTTTTTTTAGGTGTTCTATATGATTGGTTGATTATTTTAGATTAAAATTTTTTAAATGAAAATAGAAAGGTTATCGTTGCGATTATTATTTAATGTAATTCAAGTGTATACTATGGTCCCTTGATAACTGGTAACAAATGAAATGCACCGTTTGAAATATTATTGTGCTTTTTAGTTTCTCTCATATAGATTTAGATAAGGACTTGTATTAATCAAGCAAAATCATTTAGTCTCGTATTTACATGTGTGTGTTTGCCGGTCTCTGATATTTATACACATTTATCTATAGCAGATTACGAAGATGTTCGGCAAATTTACACGTAAACACTACGATCGTAAACAATACTCACAACAAAATCGTAAAAACTACAAATATTTCAACGAAGTAGGTGTTTTATTTTTTACCCATACATGTACACAAACTACAATGTATATTTTTGCCCATGAACGATCTATAGCAGCGAAAGGCATTGAGCTCTCAAATGAGCTCTCTTGTACGCAAGCACATATGTACATTATATAAAAACAATCAAAAGCAGTCAGTCTCGCATGAGCATTGATAGAAGCAGGTTGTTTTACGCTTTTCGCTTTTTATGCTTGTTTATTTCAGTTATTGTTTTTGTTTTTTTCACAACTTTTTACTCAACTCATACAACTACAATATTTAAAAACTGTAGTGGTGTGAGTTTGCCTTTCGCTGATCTATAGCAATAGTGTCCATTTCATTGTGCTTTCACGCTGACTAACAACACACATATTCTTATTATCTTTTGTTTAGTAGTCACTGAGACAGCGACGAATGCACACGCTAAGATGTATTGCTATTTTTTTCAATTTATTTTTCATGATCACTGAAAGAAATATTTGGATTGTTTAATATATTTCGAACTTTAAAAAATCATTGAAGTGTGTCTGGTTTTTTCCCTCAATTCACTTTTGTGAACAATTTTTTTCAAATTTGAAATGGTTTTAATCAAGACAGCGTAATTGAATAAGCAAAAAAATGGTTTACATTTGTTAAATATTTTTAAATTTGTCGAAAATTATTAATATCGAACTCTCAATTAATGAGCTATGGTAATATGTAGCAGACAATTTGATTAAGATTGTTGACTTGATTATTGTTAACAAATAAAACCTTAAAAATCTTTTATTTATTTCACTAAAATTTTCGTTCAGTGGAGCCCTCTTTCGCTCACCAACACAAATACAAATTTAGCTTTGGACATCCCTGATCAATAGTGTTACTGATTCGTTTAAATCAGAGGTCGGCATAAAGAGAACATGTAATATGGATTATAATAACCTGTTATACACTTTCTATTTCTTTAACTTTTTTGATAATTTTTATAAATTTTGTTTACATTCGTGTTGTTTACAGGTTAATAGCCGATGATGTTCGGCCCCCGGTGGCTATAAGTGCCAACCACTGGTTTACAACGAAATTATAAAGAGGCCTCTAGACAGTGAGAAAAGTTCTTTCCATGATGAAATACGGTAAATTGCAAAATTAAACTCATCGGCCACTGGTAGGGTCACAGAAATTACCAAAAAACATTTGGTTGAAAGTTACTTTTGGCCAGTTTAGTTTTAATTTAAAAGTTTTATCAGAAATTTTATAAAAAAAAACTTAAAATTTTTTAAACTTATCTGTGGGAAATTGCCAATATTAATCAATTTTGAAATAAATCTTTAACATTCTACAACAACTTAAAATAATTTAGCTTTCTTTTAACATTTCATTATCAAATATATCAATTTTGTTTAATTAATTATTCAAAAAATAATAAAAAATACTTTTGGTCTCCTCAAATTTTGTAGTTTTTAAAAACAAAAAATCCCTTCAAAAAAAAAACATATTTAGTGGAATGAAGTAAAAAATTATACATAATTACAAATATTTTTTCGTAAAAAAAAAAACAATAGAAATTAAAAAAAAAGTGTTTTAACAAATACAAACTAGAAAAGCTATTAAAATGAAAAAATATATAGTATATATATGTAATATGTATTATATTTGTTTAATAATTATTACGAATATAACGTTAAAAGAGATCGCAAGTGTAAAAAAATAATAATTAAAAAAATTGCTAATTGAAAGAATTATTATAGATTTATATTGTTTTATAATTATTACTGTTGTTATTTTCAGTTGGTTTTTCTTTTTATACAATTAAAACAAGCTTTGCAAAGACACACAATACCAAAAATGAAGCTAGTTTTTTTGTTTTCCTATTTTGTTTTAGATTTTTTTTATGTTTTTTTATTCTTTTTTTTTTTATTTTTTCTATAGTAAGCGAATTAAATGTTTCGTTATTATTTGTTTAAAAAAGAGGACGGCTTTTTATTGAAAGAAAATATTATAATGTTGTTTTTTTGTTATTAAATAAGATTTGTTTTGGCTAAATGTTTACTTTGTGGTTGGAGAATAGGCAATTTTTAACAAATTTGTATAATTCCATGGAATATCAAGCACTTATTATGACTTTAAAGCAGTGATCGGCACTAATAGTCAGCAGGAGCCGATCTTGAATGTCAACAAAGTTCATAAAAATTATGAAATAAGAAACAAAAAATTCAATAGCTGGTTAGATTACAACAGAGTGAACCATATTCCATGTTCTCTTTATGTCGATCACTGATTTTTCAAATATATTCATGAATTTTTCTAATTTTAAGAGGTTTGAAAATCAAAAGTTTTGCTATTTTTCTCATATTTGTTTTAAATGCTTATTAGGCTCCTTCGAAATCTTATGAAAGACTTTGATTGGTATTAAAAAATAAATTTTCCAGCAAGAACAATTTGGATAAGATTTCTTTTCTGATTTTCTTAACAAAATTTTCGAATTTTTAATTTATGTTTGTGGATCAATTTGTAGAAGCTCTTTATTTGGTAAATTTCCCAAGAATTTTTGCCAAAATTAATTTAGTTAATTAGCTACAAAAATTTCTTATTATTGGCAAAAGAAAAAACTCTAAAGTAAATATTTCTCTTAGCTTACTTGGGTGTTGTTATTTTGACGTTATAGCATAAAAGAGAGGGTTTTATAGCAGCAGGTGATATATTGACCACAAAGTAAACATCTTTTTAAGTGCAGTTTTATATTATTTTCTTAGATTTTTAAATTCTTTTATGTTTTTTTCTTTTTTTTTTAAATTGTTTGCAAAGCTAAATGCAAGTTTAAAGGTGTAGATATTTTTATTTTTTTTATTATTATTATTATTATTTTCTCTAACAAGTTTTGGTCTGTGTGTGTGTAAAAATTCTTTTTTTATTATTTTTCAATTCTGTCAACAAAATATATTTTTCTAAATATTTTTTTTTTTTAGTTTTTTTTTTTAATTTATTTTCTTAACTCTTGTTATTTACAAGTGCTTTAAATGTATCATCACTTCTTTGCTTTTACTCTTGTTTTGTTTGCTTCCTTTTCTTTCTCCCTATAACTCTCCTGCTCTCTTATACTGCTTTCTTTAAAAGTTTATATATGTATGTGTGTTAGAATTACGTGTTTTTCTCTTTGTCATTTTTTTTTATTTATTTTTTTATTTTATTTTTTGACTAGTTAAACTATATTTATTTAGTGTTATACACAAAAATCACAAAAAATTAAAAACAAAGCTTACAAAACCCTTAGCCATTTTCTTTTCTTTTTTTTCTTTCTTTCTTTAATTTTATTTGCTTTTCTATTTCTATTTTCGTGTCCTTTCCACATACTCACATTGCTATCACATTGTGTTGCTCAAAAAAAAAAAAAAAAAAAAAAAAAAAAGATTTCTTAAAATTGTTTGTTTGGTTTCCTTATGATTCGTCTGCAAGAGAGAATATTTTTATCACTTGTGTTTTTCTTTCTTTTTTTGCCTGTGTTTACTCTTAACAAAAAAGTTGTTGGCTTTTTACTTTTGGTAACGTTTTGTTTGTTTCTCTTTTCACATTTTTTATTCTTTTGTAATAAAATCATGAGATCATTATTAAATGCTCTTTATTTTGTAAAATTTCCCAACAATTTTTGGCCAAGAGTAATTTAATTAATTAGCTACAAAAATTTCTTACTAACTGTCAATGTTTTTCTATGTATTATTGGCAAAAAAAAGATCTAAAGTAAATATTTCTCTTAGCTTACTTGGGTGTTGTTATTTTGTCGTTATAGCATAAAAGAGAGTGGGTTTATAGCAGCATCCTGGAAAAGAGTTTTTGTTTCAATTTTTTCTATATGGAGTTTCACAGAAGGTTTAAAACTTAATTGTAACATACAGTTTTGTAGAAAAAGCTCTAGTTTCAACCTCATAAAAAAGTTGAGTTCAATAATGTGACCGCATCTCGGGGAAGAATTTGTACTCTCATTTATTTGCATGGATTTGGACAGATCAGTTTTTAAAAATTTCTTTTGTATATATGGGGTTTGATATTCTGTCTTAAAATTCTATTTATACAACTTAATCAGCTGTTTTGCTGAGACCACATCTTGTTCATATTTATGTCATTTTCCATGTTTTTATTTTCTCTTAATTCTTCCTAAAATTCTTTATTCTTAGATAGGTCTTAATGTACTTTAGGCTTCTTGAGCCAAATTTTAATACTTTTTTCTGTTACCTTAAATTTTAATGTAAAACAGGATTTGGTCAATGAAAACATTTAAAATGGCAAACATTATTTATTAGCTTTCTTTATAATTGTTAACAAATATAAATCCGATATGTTTTAATGACTTAACAAATCGGCTTGAGCGGATTTTGCTGAGAATGATCTTGCGTGAAAGCTTAAATTTGTTTACCTTGACTATACGATTAAATGTACAAACCGAAGGACCAAAACTGAACAATAAATTATGTAAATTCAGGAATATAGCTGCAGCTAATGCAAACGGTCCTTTGGATTGTACGACTAAATGTACAATCCGAAGGACCAAAACTGAATAACAATTTATGCGGTTTCAGAAATACAACTGCAGCTAATGAATACTCAAGACATAACAAGCTTACTATCGGCAGTATAAATCACATTTTACATCAAAAAACATGTAATCTTGTATAAAATGACAAAATTTTAAATTTTGGGGGGAATTTATGTGATTTTTATAATGTGGCTGGTGGACACAAAAGAACTAAGTTAAAAGAGTTTCTTCTGTAGAAAATTTATGAATTTATGAGAGGCACAATTGATATTTAGCACACTGTTAGATAGTAACTCGCATTGATGATCTACATTTTCCCTTAAGCTCTTAATGGACTGATCTAGACTTTGATGATCTACATTTTCCAGCAAGATGCCGATTGACTGATCTATACTAATTTATTTCAATTATATCGAATTTGGGAGGGAATTATATAGAAACATTCAGGAAATTTCTTTTAAATGCCCAAACTGTATGAATATTACTTATCTAGACTTTAATGATCTACATATTCCAGTAAGATCCCGATTGGGACAGCACAAACTGTATAAATATTATTTTGATATGGGATTCCGGCATTACGACCGACCACACACAACTTTATCAAGAGACACAATGTATATTTAGCACACTATCTTCCACGAATACATATTAGCTCTGTTTGGTGATCTACATTTTACCGCAAGATCCCGATTGACTGATTTAGACTTATTTCAAATAACGATCTTTTGAGAGGACATATAAGAACCATTTGACAATATAAAGTCCCACATATTGAGTTATATTAAAGAAATTTCTTTATAATGAGTTTCTTCTAAAGGAAATTCATGCATTTTATTTTGAATATATGGGATTCTGGCAGGACGGTAGAAATTTATCAAGGACAGAATGGATATTTGGTTTGATGATCTACATTTTTCTCACCAGATCCCGATTGACAGATCTAGACTGATTTATTTTAAGTATCGATCCTGGGAGATGACATAAAAGATGTATTCGCGAATATAAAGAAATGAAATTTCTTTTAAATAAGCTCAATTGAATCTTTGGCACACGGTGTTTTACCATTAGATAATACATCGGGTTGATGATCTACATTTTCCCGTAATATTTCGATTGACTGCTCAAGACTTAGTTATTTCATATATCGATCTTGCTAGAGGACATGGAAGAAGTGTTAGCCAATATATAGTCTTAAATATTGAGAAAAATTAAAGAAAATTCTCTTAAATGATATCAGTTGTGTGTCAGATATAGTTAGTTGTAGGATAACCTAGTATCTATAGAAAAACTTTTGATATGGTTTAACTGCTGACTCTTTAATCTTTGCTTGCTCTAAATATAATCTGGCCATAACTTAACCCTTATTTCAGTTAAGAGATATATTTATTTATATTTTTGTATTATTGGTTGGTTTGCTAAGTTTTTGGACTAGGTTTTGTTTAATTTATTTTGAGATAAAATTCCCTTTAGTATACTTTAGACCTTTTTTTTTCATTGCTCGCCCCTTTTTTTCATCCTCACTCTGTTTACCTCATATACTCTCTCTCTCTCTGTCTGTCTCACTATCTGTTTATTTTGTTGCTTTGTTTTAAATGTGTATGAAAGCATTAATTAATTTGTTTGTTTTTATATTGTAGAATTGATTAGTTTTTGTTTTTTGTTTTTAGTTTCAGATTTTGTGTTGCTCTAACATTTGTTTGTTATTATTTTATAATATTTCTTTGTTTTTAGTTTTATTATAGGTAATTTTTTTTTTCTAAATTTATATGTATATAAAATTGGTGCTAATTATAATTATTGATTTATTGCACATTTAGCTCACAATTAGTTTCATATTTAGTTTGCCTATTTTTTTTGTTTTTATATTTTCTTATTTTTATATATTTAAATTATGTTTAACGTTTTACTCTTTTCTTTTTCTTTTATGTTTTTGTTTAATGCTGACTTGATTTGTTTTTTAGTTTTATTAAATATAAAAAATAAAAAAATAAAAATTAAAAGAATGCGTTTTAAATCCAAGTTTGTTTGTTTTTTCTCTAGGATATTATTTTTTTCAAAAAGAAAAGCTTTTTTTTCTTAATCATTTTATTATGTATTTAAGAATGTTCGTTTAGTTTTAATTATATTTTGTATTTTTTTTATAAATTTTTTTTTTTATAATGTTTTGAAAAAATGCATAGTTTTATTATGGTTGAGATCATTAAGTGTTTTGAAATTTACAAAAAAAAAAAAAAAATAATAAAATAAAAAATAATAATTATAATATTAAAAATTTGCATTTTTTTATATGTTATAAATGTTTTTGTTTTCTTTACAAAAAAAAAAAAGCTTTTCTTTTTAGTTGAACAAGAAAAATTCAATATTTCTCTAATATAAACCATTTTTATATGTCACAAGAAAATCTACGCAGTGGCTTGGTTTTTTTCTTTATATAAAGTTATATAAAAGTTTGACTTAAATTATTAAAAAAAAAAAAAACGACTAAGAAATTCAAGATCATTTGGAAAAAAATCAAAAATTATTTAAAAAATTTAAATAATAATAATAAAAAATCACATTCGTGCTGGTGTTTAAACATTAAAAACAAATGTGTAGAATTCATTCACGTTGTATAGAAATTAAATTTAAAGCTCTTTACTCTAATAACTAACACATTATCTTAGGCCTTTAGTGTTACTCTTTTTATACATGTCAGTGATTCTGTTGTTTTTAATGTTTGCTGTCATCGATTATATCATCGATGTTGATGGGTACGCATGTGCAGCACGAGATTATGTTTATGCTTTGATTTCTTGTGACAAATGGGACACTCAAACTTGGGTTCAACGCCGCATTCAAAACGTACATGTCTATTAAGGCTATGCGGACGTGCATAAGAATTACCACAGCGATCACAGGTGTAAGCGCCACCCCAAGAGGTGGAGCTGCCACCTGAGCCACCAGAACCGCTAGCACCAGTAGCGCCTGCACTACCAGGACCAGCTACACCTTGGCCGCCCATCATGCCACCAGAATTGCCGCCAGTACTGGAGGGTGTATGGGGAGCCACTATAGTTGAGGTAGAAGCACCATGCATGGCCGAACCACTAGAGGATGTTAGAACACCCGACCCCGAAGTACCACAGCCAGTCGGAGCACCAGTCATACTAGATACACCGGCGACACCGCCAGCGCCGCCACCGCCGCCGCCACCACTACTTGTGCTGTAACGGCGTGAGGGCGATGCAGCTCCGGTTGGAAAGTTCATGAGGGCATGATGGGCTGCAGCCGCCGCATGTTGCTGGGCTTGATGGTGTAGAGAATGATGTGGTGCCTGGTGTGACGTCGCTGCTGCTGCTGCTATGGTTTGTAAGGCCGCTTGTTGTAATTGCGTGGCTGGAGGCATACCTGATGAACCGCCGCTAACTGCTGATCCGCCGCTGCTCATCATGGCTGCCGCCATAGCTGCGGCCGTTTTTTGATCACCCGTGGCTGCAACAGCGGCCTGCTGTAAGGCCATCGAAACGAGATTTATATTAAAATGGCTACTTAAGCGCAAATCACATGGTTGCTCACTCTCCTCATCTTCGTCGTCGTCTTCCTCGTCTAGTGTTCTACCAACACCAACACCACCACTACCACTAATCCCACTTATGAGCGGTTTATGTTCCACACCACTGACCACCAATTTATTCTCATCCTCGTCATCATCATCATCGTCCTCGTTTTCACCTAAACCCATGCTGGGCTCATATTTTATAACGCCCGGGCCCGGAGGCAAAGGGCTGGTTAGTGGACTGGTTTTTAAGCGTATACTATGACGTCTTCGATGTAAAAAACTACTGCTACGTAAGGGAGTAGAATCATCTGTAGGCGCAAAAATTATTTTACCATAAAAAGTAGAAGAGACAATAGAAAAAAAGAAGAAAAAAGTTTATTTAAATTAATTGTTTTCTTTTATCAAGATAAAAATAAATATTTTATCAAAACAAAAAAAAAGGATTTTTCAAAATTTTTGTTCTTAAATTTAGGGCAAAATTAAAAATAATAGTTTTGAAAAAGTAAAAAAAAAAAAACATTTTAAATTAAATTAGTTTAAATTATAAGTTATACATATAGCCATGATAATTGATTTTATGTAAAATAAAAATAATATTTAAAAAAAAAAAAAAAATATCCCAGCAAACCAAAAAAAAAAAAATTTCTGCTATGAAGATTTATTTCAAACAAAATTGTAATATAATTTGGAAATATGAGTTTTTTCAAGATTTTCATTCTAAATTTATTTCAAAAATAATTTGCTGGGATTTTTTTTTTTTTTTTTAAATTAATAATTAATTCTCTTATTAAGTGATTTTGGTGACTGGGGTGTAGTATCGTCTGTTTTAAATTATTTTATGATTGTGTTTGTTTTTTTCTTTTGTGCTTACTGGGATATGTGATGTTAAATTGTAACTTTGTTTTGTGTTCGTATTGAAATTACTTGAGGATTTGTAGTATTTTTCCAATAATTTTCATATATTTTTTTTGTTCGATATTTATAGTCTGACCTGATTATTAGTGTGTGAATTTGAAAATGTGTTTGATATTTATATATAGAAAAAGCTTTTTTTTAAACAAAAAAAAAAAACAAATAATGTTTGAATGTTAGTGACAAAATTCAATGAACGATTGATTGATTACATAATAATGCTATAATATAACACATTAATGTTTATTATTTGTATGAATATTTAGGACAAAACTCTATATTATTGTTGTATTGTATTGCAATTATAAGTAGCATAGTTTACAGGAAATACAATTTTAATGGTTCAAAATTACGAGTATTTATACATATTTTTTCATATATAATTATTTTATATTATTTATACATAGTAAGTATGATTGATCCTCCAGGAGGATTCCCTTAATAAATATTTCAAAAGCACAAAATTATACAAAACCCTACTTTCTCCCAAAATCATTTGTATACACCTCATATATGTATGTATGCAGATTGCTGTGAATCTTTGTACATACTTCAATTTTTAATATCTTTCTTACAATTTTCAAAAATTAGTATGGAAATTTATATTTATAAAGTGTTCTTTGTAACATCAAAATAGCAAATGTTATGATCATATATTTTAGCAGATATTTGTGTCGTTCATATATAATGTCTATTTAAGGTCACAATAATTTGTCACATTCCGATTGTAATTTTTACAATATTCATTTGCGATCCTATAAAGTATTTATGGATCCTTATAGATCGCGGAGTTCATTAAGACGTGTCCGCAAGTGGGTTGCAACTTGCAATCAACTTTCCAAAGACATCTTACGAACGTATATCTAGGAGCTAATTACCGCAGTCTAACACGATCGTGTTTGGGATTCTCTTATTCGATATCGAATAAAATGTATAGAAAATTATAATGATTGTGCTCGATAACGAACGAGTTTTTAGTTCGAAATTTATTTCGATTATGAATGCGAGAATTTGCCCCCTGTTATACATTCGAGAAATTTGGTTTTGAAAATCATCATAATCGAACCATAAATTACAGAGTTGTGAGCAAAAACCAGATTTTTGAAATTTCATCAACAACTTTTTTAAATAGATATTTTTTTTTAATATACTAAGGTATATAAGATTCGATACAGCCCAATATAGTTTTCTTAATTGGTTTTATATTGTTTTGAATTCAATATTTAAAAAATAAATCAAACAATTTACGAGTAATGTACAGTAAAACATGTAAGAGGGCTATATAAGGCTTATATACTCTTCACAAAAGTAATTTTTAAGGTAAAAATTAAAAATATTTTTTGGTAGACAAATTTTTTTTTAAATTTTTTTTTACTGAAATATTTAATTAGTGCAAAAAGGTGGTTTAAAAAATTGTATGGTAAAAAAAAAATTTTTTTTGATACAAAAATTTCGGATTAAAAAATATTTTTTTCGATTTTGACCCATTGTCGGTCCGAATTACTATGTCATTATGTCCTTGGAAAGGTCTTTGTAATATCTATCATTAGATATCCATATTGTCTATATCAATGACTTAGTAATCTAGAAATAAATAAAAAAAAAATGGTTAAAAAAAATCGAGACAACCTTGGTTTTTTGCTTATATCTAAGCCATTTGTGGTCCGATTTTCTCGATTTTAAATAGCAACCGAACTATAGCGGATATATTGATGTATGAATCATGTATGTAAGTTATTTGGGGGCTACAGGAAGTTGATTTCAACATACAGAAGGACAATGGCTATATCGATTCCGCTATCTATAACGATCCAGAATATATACTTCATGGGGTAGCAAATGAAAAATGTAGAACTTACAAACGGAATGACAAACTTATATATACCCTTGCCTTGCCACTCATGGTGAAAATCAGGACAAATATTTTTTCGCCATTAAGTTTCTGCCAGCTAACAAAATTTTATTGCCAAAAAAAGTGTTTAACCAAAAACATTTTTTACACTTTGGTAAAGGGTATATAAGATTCGGCACAGCCGATATATGGGATATTTAGAATTTGATTTTTTGAAAATCTCATAACACAGCCATAGATGGACCGATTTAACCGATATATTGATGTATTAAAAGTATGTCTATTTAAGGGCGGATCCATAATCTCAAATTATCAATTATTGCTTTCAACTTTCAAGTTTGATTTTTAACATTGAAAAGATAATAAATTTTAAAACTACACAAAAAATCTTACTTGAAATCGAACGAAATTCAATGCACTCTTTCAAATTGATCGTTCTGAAACAGATCGATTTCCATCACATTCGTGAATATCGCAAAGTTGCACAAAGTGAGAGAGCACTACTTTTTAGGAACGCAAATAGGTATATAATAGGTATTCCCCAAAAAATAGCGGGTTTATCCGTGAACTATTAAAAGTAGCTTTAGATGATCACATTTTGTAACAATAATTTATTTAGTTAGTTTTGTTAAGGTACGGTCACACAAATATTTGACGTAACCACTAAATAAAATATATTTGAATTCTTTTATTTATTTCAAAAACGTATGTTGTTTAGGATGATTCAAAAAAAAATATTTAGTTTTATTTTATTTGATGCTGTATGATCTTACAAAACACTCGTAAGAGTAAACAACGTCAAACAAATTTGTGGTTACGCTTTTTAGAGTAAATATTTGTCGTGTGTGACCCTACCTTTAGTCTCAAAAATGAGTCATTAATCTAATTAAAAATTTCGTCAAATCCGATAAAAATTATTGTTAAAGCTTTTTATAATGACATTTGTATCTAAAAATGTTACAATTGCAAGTTTCAATGACATTGTCACATAATTGCCAGTAGAGCCAAATGTCACGCGTCAAATTTTTAAGACCTAGAGTCAAACACGCTGTCAATGTCACGTTGAATAAAATTCGGAAAAATCTAAAAAAAAAAATGGTTGTGAACAATAAATATCGGTATTGAAAGCACAACACTCTTGAACATTGTCCAATTTTCATTCATTTCATATCGAAATTCTGGAGGGTTACTACGTAATTCAATTCGATAGGAAACACTTTCGAATTACAATGTATTTCTTACAAAAATTTGAATATTTCCGTTATGGAATTGGATTACGTAGTAGCCCCCCAGATTAAATAAAACCTTAACATTAAAAAAAAAATAATTTTTTTTTTTTTTTTTAAATTTATGTTTCATAAAAATCCAAAATATACGAATTTTTCTTTAACATAAATTTATATTTTATGTTCGACTTGACATATTACACAAATTGCTATAACATTTACTCTGTAAGCAATTGTATTTATTTAGTCGTAGTCGATTTGTATATACATATACAAGGTGGCGCAAAAGTAATCCTCCTATCAGAAAATGCTATAAATTTTGCGAGGCCCCTAATGTCAGTTCTGTTTTGACATTTGTGTAGTAAACACATGCGAAATACACGTTAATAAACAATGTTACGCTACACTGCTCCAGAACGCGGAATATTCCTGACTATTTATTTGACCAATAATCGGCAAAATTTATAGCATTTTCTGATAGGAGGATTACTTTTGCGCCACCTGTTATTTTCAGATAATTATCTACATATAAAATAGTTTTTTTTTATAAAAATGTATTAATTATGAAAATCTTACCCATGGAATTTTAAAATTAATGTACCCTAGTTTGAATACTTTGAATATTTATAAAACTTTATCAATGAGATTCTATTAGTAAAGTTTTAAAAACCAATTCAATTCGCAATCTAAACAATTAAAAAATTGTACAATAATACATTGATACAACGATACAACACCTGTTGTGATTTGGGCAATATTGTTTATAATAATTCAGTTAATTTATAAAAATATTCATAAACAAATGTAACCTCAACTAGTTGTAGAACTCATGCATTCAGCAAGAACCCGTTCTGGTTTGGTGTTGAGACCAATCATTTTTATTTGAATTTGTCACCTTCAGAACTACATCATTTCCAATTATATTTCAGAAATTTTCAATTATGTTTCAGAAATTAAAGATGTATTTCAGTTTATTTCATTTATATTTCTGAATTTTCCAATTGTATTTCAGTAATTTCTAATTGTACATATTTCCATTTGGAAAATTCTGAAAATAATTCAATTGCAAACTTCTGAAATACAACTGAAGATGATATAGTTTTAAAAAAGCATTGCAGACGGTTCTTGAGCCAGTTCCTTAAGCAATAATTGTTGTTCGAAATTGTCACTCTCGGAACTAGTTTCCTTAGGACTAGTTTTAGAACTAAGTAGTTCTTTCATTAGTGATTGTTTAAAATTGAT
Source organism: Calliphora vomitoria (assembly GCA_942486065.2). Classification (NCBI taxonomy): domain Eukaryota; kingdom Metazoa; phylum Arthropoda; class Insecta; order Diptera; family Calliphoridae; genus Calliphora; species Calliphora vomitoria. The sequence continues at coordinate 96,698,213 of OW818033.2, forward strand.
ATCCTTGAAACTAATTCCGAAATTAATTGTTTGTTTAAGCAAAAATTGTTGTTCGAAATTGTCACTGTCGGGACTAGTTTCCTTAGAACTAGTTCATTCATTAGTGATTGTTTGTTTAAGCAACAATTGTTGTTCGAAATTGTCGCTCTTGCGACTAGTTATCCTAAGACTAGTTCTAGAACTAGTTCCTTCATTAGTGATTGTTTGAAATTGATATACTTGAAACTAATTCCGAGGAATTATTATTGTTTAATTCGTTCAATTATAAAACTAGGTTTTGGAAGACTTGATAGTCGATTTTTGGATCTGAAGTCAGCGGCAGTTATCATGTATGTAAACTTGATAACACCAGCTGTTATTTGGCAAAATTTATAGGAAAATAAGGGATACTAAAATCAATTCAAACCCAATGGTTCCCGCTTTTCTCAAAAAAATTTAAAAAATTTACGTTTTAAAAACGATTCGATTTATGAAGCTGAAGCAAATCTGTTAAATAGTGTACAGAGAGTAATTTAAACGTATTAATTCTATTTTAATTTTAAAGAATAATGTATAATTTCATACATGTTCGAACATGCTCATTTTCGAAATTATCTGTTGGTTTATGTCCATCCCAGAAAGATTTTGGCAACATTTAAACGAATTAATGTTTTATATAGAAAAAGAGGCAAAATGTTAAGCCAACTATAAATCTCTTTCCATTATATTATCTATATAAATAGCCCACACGTTTTATTGTTGTTCACCAATATTGATGAAAATTTAAAAATGGTAAAAATGGTTTCAAATTCTTTCCATAAAAGTGCTAAAAAACGTTTTAAAAGTGGTCGAAGATTTCGACCACCAGGCGATCCTAGTATGTTTTAAACCTTGAATATATCAAATATTATTCTACAAAATATTCGAAATCATGAACTACACTAATAGATTCTCATTTTAGCAATTCAAGTCTGTATTTTTATACATGTATTTAAAAAATTCAAAATCATATTAAATTAAAATCATACGAATTAATTCATAGGCTTAATTCATTAATACTTCAAAAGTTATGAACTCATTATTTTGTTGTTGTAACAGTTCTGCTGTCATCAAAAGTTTTTCACTGGGGAAAAAACTTCCAGTTTATATAGCTGTCGCTGAGTTGACAACATTTGGCCGAGAGCGACTAGGGTCGTTCCTGAGTGGAGATCCTTTTGTGGTAGGAACGATTCATTAATTTGAGAATGTATTGTTTATTGAATTAATTCCTAATGAATACATTCAAATCCATTACTAATCAGCTTAATAAATGTTTGTAATGATTAAATTGTTCTTCAATTAAAATCTATCAGTGCTGGTTCACTCATATCAAGTTTACTTAAGCAAGTCATGAGTTTATAGAAGAGAAGGAGAGGAATGATTTTCCGCTTTTTCTTCCTCTCTCTTCTATAAACTCAAGACATGCTCAAGTAAACTTGTCATGTGTGAACCAGCACTAACAAGTTAAATTTAGAAAATTATTTTGTAAAGACGATGAAAAATTATTCCATTTTATTTGGATTAACGAAAACTTGAACTAATAAATTTCATTCATATAATAACTTTGAAATGAACCTTAAGTATAAGTTTTTTTAGGGAATGGTTTTATGGAAAGAATTGCGGACATTTTTTATACCTAATTAAGATTTTAGTGAATTAAGCTCAAATTGAATAATTTATCAACAACGTACTCATAAGCGGGCACCTAAGGGACTGATAAATTTGTCCGCTTATGAGAGTAGTAAATAATCCCAAAGTATTGCTTGGGTACTGAAAAAGTAACCGTATATGGGACGTGTCCACTTTACAGAGGTGGCCCAGAGTACACTGTAGTAAATTGAAAGAATATCTATGTAGAGTTTCTTACAGACATACTTATTAATAAAGTTCAATTGTTTTAAGATTTTTTAAGTAAATAAAGTGTATAATTTTAATTAGATTCGAAAACAATAGCGGTATTCACAATGTAGAGTACTTGGCCTGGTAATGTAGTAAAAGAGCACAATATCAAAAAACTAAAAACAAAATACATTAGAAATAGAAATGTTTGTCAATAAATAGCTCTTCAGCTTTTTTACTATGCCAAGTACTCTACACTGTGAATACCGCTAATGTATAATTTTCTATTAAAAAAACTTTAGTTTTTGTTATTATAGAAATATTTTATATAACAACATTTATTACAATGTTTGACACATTTATATTCATTTATTTGTCCCAAAACAATAACAAAATGTTTTTTCAAAACTTTCTTGCTTTCAAATGAAATTTAAGCAAGAGTTATTTTACTTTAATAAAAAAATATTTGTTAATTGAATCTAGTAAAACCTTACACAAGATTTAGAGCAATGTTTAAAGATTTAAAAAAAAGAAATATTGAAATATTTCCTTTCAAAACGAGACCAATATAAATTAAATACGCATGCACTTAAAATTTACAATATTTTTTTTTATATATTAACTAAATAATTGTATTTTATATATTAAACAATAAAGAAAAATACATAACTACAAATTGAAAATTTAAAATTAAAAATAAATGAGAAAAAAAAAAGAATTATAATTTACCTGTGGAAAAATAATATAGAAAGATAATAGTATGTAGTTATATGTTATTTTTTGAGGGGGCTAAAAGAACCGGAAACAGCATAACATTTTCAAGAAATTTTGATAATTTGTTTGTTTGTTTGTATTGTTTTCAAAGCCAATTGTTTTCAGTGCGAACAGGAAGTGAGAGCGAGCTAAATTTGAATTTGTTTTGAGCTTCCGTTTCTTTCGTTATCGAGATGGGGGGGGAAAAAAAAGAATAAACAAAATAAAATAATAAAAATAAAAGCTGAAAAAAATATAAAACAAAAATATTATAATAAAAAAAAAAAAGTAACAAATAGATGAAGAGTAAAAATACTTTATATAACTTTAACTACAAAACAAATGATAAAATCAAATTTAATACTTTCTTTTTTCACTAAAGTTCACAAAATATTACAGTTAAATATTAAAAGGAAACACAAACATAAATAGGAAACATTATTCTAGCTTTTTTTTTAAGGTTTTTTTACTGTAGAATCCATTAGAGAGGTTTACAATTTGTATTTGTTTTTTTTTTGTAACTAGATATTGTTTTTCAAATTGTTTGTTTGTTTTTTTATTTTTTGGTTTGTTCGTAGGCTGGTAGAGAAGGCATGCATTATTACTCTTTAAAAGAAAAGAAAAAAAAGAAAAGAAATTTATAAAATTATTACTCTAATTAAAAAAAATATGTTACGTTTTTTTGGTTGTTTCTTTTTTGTTCTGTTTTGGAGAAGGTTTGTTTGTTATGATGTTGAGCAGCTTATGTAGATAAAGTTTGATAGTCTCTCACTCACGAAATTGCAAATTAGTAATTGGTTTTATTCCAGGCTAATTAAGGCTTGTTTTTTGAGCAATTTCTAAACTCAAACACACACACATTACAATCAACTCAGTATTATTATTATTAAAGGTGCTTGAAAGAAAACCACGTCCTCTAGCACAGGCATACGGAACAAGGATTCAATTTAAGACACCTAAAAGAAAAAATTGGTTAGTAAAAATTATTCTCAAACAAAAGTCATTGAAATTGAAACAAAAATAATAATAAAAGAAAAAATAAATAAAGATATTAAGGATAATAAGGATGAGGATGAAGAAAAAGGATTTTGGTAAAGGGTAAAATGAGTATTTTTTTTTTAATAAATGCTAAATGAGGCAGGAGTTTTGTTAAATGTGTGTTATAAATAAATACACATAGATAGGAATTTTTGCGGGCAATGACTAAAATGTAGAATATTTTGTGTTTCCTTTCTATGTGTATTTCTCTATGATTTGTGTTTGTTTGTTTCCAGTTGTGTTGAAATAAAAAGTCTTTTTTGTTTTTTTTTATATTTTTTTTAATATATTTTACATATTAATTTATATTTATTTATTTAATTAATGAATAATTCAAAAAATGTTTGTTTTATTTTCAAAAATTTTCTTCAATATTGTGTAATTTTGTGTGTGTAGGTGTGTAGGTGTGTAAGATAATATTTCAAATGTATGTTGTATTGTATAGTAAATTAAGTGTAAAGTGTTTTTGGTTTTGTTTTTTTGTTTTTTTTTTTTTTTTTTTGTTTAGACTAGAATACACATGTAATATTTATAATATTAATTTATTGTGTTTAAATTTGTTTATATTTTTTGTTTTATATTTAATAATAATAATAATAAGTATTTTCAAATATTTATATATATTTTTGTTAAAAATTAAATATTTTACATTACATATTGCCAAAATGTTGTGGTATTTTTGTTTATTATTTTTTTATATTTGTAATAATTTTAATTATTTTTCTTCTTTTTTTTTTGCTAATTTAAATAAAGAATAATTATCCAAAGGGGTTTTATAAAATATTAAAGTCCCTTGATGTTTGACTAGATTGTTATCTTTTGTTTTAAGAAACTAAAAGTAAGTTTAAACATAAACTATAGTTAGTAAAAACTAAAATAAATAAAGATAAATACGAGTACTTAAATAATAATTTATAATTAATTATCTAAAAAGGGAAAGTTTTATGTTTAAGTACTTTCGAAACATTGACTAGCATGATTTTTTTTTGTAGTGACTTTTTTTAATAATATATATTTTTTTTTAATTACATACATAGAATTTTTTTTTATTAAATAATAGTGTAATTGTATACCCTAGTATTTTCAATAAAGTGTTAAGATATGATTTGAAATGTAAGCAATTTGTTTGAAGAATATTAAGTAACGTTTCAAACTAGAATTTTATCAATATAAATTTGCTCAAACTTTTATAAAATTATGGGCTGTTTTCTATAGTTTTCGATCTATTGACTTTTTTCGATTTTTGACTTTTAAAAAGCAGACCTTTAGACCTTTTTCGGTTTTTAAAAAGTCAACTTTTCGACTTTTTTTTTTAATTTTTGAAAGTCAACTTTATGACTTTAGCTATTTATAAAAAGTCCACTTTTTATCCTATTTTAATGTAAAAATACTAGTAAACATTTCAAACTAGAATTTTTTCAATACAAATTTGCTCAAACGTTTATAAAATATATAGTTTTCCACCTTTTGACTTTTTTCGATTTTAAAAAAGTCGAACTTTTGACTACAAACTACAATTTGTTTAATACAAATTTGCTCAAACGTTAAAAAAATTAGGGCAGGTTTTTACTAGAGTTCTATAGTTTTCTATTTTTTTACTTTTTTTTAATTTTTAAAAAGTCAACTTTTCGACTTTTTTTAATTTTAGAATAGTCGACTTTATGACTTTAGCTATGTATAAAAAGTCTACTATTTATCCTTTTTATGTAAACATTTTATAAAATTATGGGCAAGTTTCTACTAGGTTTCTATAGTTTTCCACCGTTTTACTTTTTTCGATTTTAAAAAAGTCGACCTTTTGACTTCAAACTACAATTTGTTTAATACAAATTTGCTCAAACGTTAAAAAAATTAGCGCAAGTTTCTACTAGGGTTCTATAGTTTTCTATCTTTTGACTTTTTTCGATTTTTAAAAAGTCAACTTTTCGACTTTTTAAAATTTTTGAAAAGTCGACTTTATGACTTTAGCTATTTATAAAAAGTCCACTTTACATCGTATTTTAATGTAAAAAATATATTTTTGCTTGATTTATGAATAAGAAAAACTCAATTTAAAAAATTTTACAAAAAAAAAAAATTTGAGTTTAAAATCAACTTTTGTGGGATAACGTAATCGATTGTTCGACGATTTTTTAAAAAAAAAGTCGATTTAAAATTTTCGACATTTTACAGCAAAAAGTCAATTGTTCGAACAATCCAATTATAGAACCCCGGTTTCAACACCATTTCCGATTGTATTTCAAAAGTTTCTAATTGTATTTCAGAAGTTTTCTATTGAATTTCAGACATTTCTAATTTTATTTCAAAATTTTCTAATTGATTTTCAGAATTTTCCATTTGTATTTGAGAAATTTCTTATAGAAATACAAATGGAAATATCTGAAATATAATTGGAATTTTCTGAAATCCAATTAGAAAATTCTGAAATAAAATTAAAAATTTCGGAAATAAAATTTAAAATTTCTGAAAAACAATTGAAAATTTCTGAAATTCAATTGGAAAATGCTGAAGTACATTAGAATTATCTGAAATACAATTGGAAATGGTATAGACATCAGAATATTCCAATTATAATTCAGAAATTTTAAATTCCATATCAAAAGAATAATTAATATAGGAAAATTTTTAAATATAATTAGAATATATAAGCCTGCTCACACATTTTGTTCGGACTGGTTTCAATTCTTTAGTTTTTATTCCGTTCGATTTCGTTTTAGGATCTTCAGGTTCCGTGTAATTAATTATTGGTACGGAAATGAATTAAAAATTTTAGAAAAACAAAGAAATATAAATTTCACTTTGAAAACTAAAAGTGGTTTCATTCCGAAAGAAATTTTCGTTTTACTTTTTCTGAAGAAGTGAAATAAGGAATTAATTCCACTTTCCTTTGGAATGGAATTCTGTAACAGGACTGATAGAGAAATACAATTGAAAATGTTGTAGTTTATATTAAGAAATAATTGTGTGAAATTTCTAAAAACTTTCATCTGCTCTAGTCCAGTACTAGTCAGTTTTATATGATTTAGTCAGAATTAGTTTGAAAAACAACAAAATATAAATAAAAATTTTGAGTTCGGCAAAGAATTCATGTAAAACTTGCAAATCTTCCTACAACTGGCATAATTAGAGATCGAAAGTGTTGAAATCAACTCTTATTCTGTAATTATGAATCAAAATTGGCCAAACAGCTTTTTAAAGCTTTAAAAGAGAGCATGCTTATTTTGTATTGTTCAAATTGGTCAAATAGCATGAAACATTCAAACAAATATTCGGGTTGTAATAAATTTATTAACCATTATTCTGTACTCATGGGTCAAAATTGGCCAAACACTTTTTTAAGCTTTAAAAAAGGACGTTGCTTCATTTGTCCAAAATGATCAAATAGCTCGAAACATTCAAACAAATATTCAGGTTGTAATAAATATATTTACGTAATGCATGTCATGAGTATGAAAAACGTAATCAGAAATAATGTCATGTGCATTTAAGTTTTGAAGTACAGAATAAGAAATAAATAGAAATAAAAAAAAAAATAAGAATTACTATAAGTTTTTTAAATTGATATTTAGCTTTTGAAATATTAACTTCTTACAGGGTATACAATTTTCATTTCTTATTATATTCTTTCTTTTCTTTCATTTTTTGTTTTTTGTAATTTTTCATTTTCTTTTTGCAAAGCTTAATTTTTTACAGCGCTTAAAACTTTTTTTTAATATTTATGTTATAAAAAAAAGAAATTTTTTTTATTTTAAATTTAAATAAAAATCCATTTTATAGTTGACTAGAGTTTAGATTTTTTTTCTTCTTTTTGGTTTACAAATATATTAATTACTTTCTTTAAATATAAATGTTTTTTCTTTTTGTCTATAAAAATAACTTATGATTTAAAAACAAATACATACAAATAATTTGCAATTTTTAATATCTTTCTTCTTTGCTAATGCTATTTAAAAATAAAATTATAATATATTAAAAAAAATTCTTTGTTTCTGACTAGAAAAAAAAATAAATGGCTTTTGTTTAAATAAATGAGATCATTGTTTAAATAAATGACTAATATAACTAAAAGAAAATGTGTGAAAATTATATAAATAAATCAAATAGAAAACTGTTATATTTAAAAACTCAAAAATATATATAAAAAAAAACACTTAAAAATAAAAACTTAAACAAAAAAATAAGTTTTTTAAAAACGGTTTATAAAATAACTTTTATAACTGATTTTAATTGGAATGTTTGAATTTATTTAAATCTGCTTTATTTATGAATTAACTGTTATAAAGCATATTTCAAACAGATTTGAAACTATTATAAACTGTTGTTCTGTTATTCTGCTTAATGAATTAACTGTTATACTAGTATAACAGATTTAAGCTGTTATAAACTTTAGAAAATAACTTCAAATGTTTAAATTTATTTACAGCAGCTTTATAAAATAACTGTTATGCCTTTACAACAAATTTAAAACAGATATATGGGGGATTCACACGGTCTGCTATTAGGTCATATTGTCATAATATGACCTAATTGTTGTTGTTGTGTTTCAAATGAAAAAAAGTGTTATTTTATGACAAAACAAAAAAACATAGTTCAAAAAGTCTTACTAGTTTAGAACTTTTTTGTTTGAAACACATTGTAACAATATGACCTAATAGCAGACCGTGTAAATCCCCCAATAGTGTTAAAATTTGTTTAATTCAACTTTTTGAAATAACTGTTATATCTTGTATGAAATAAATTTAAAATCATCAAAAACATAAAAAAAAAAATTCAAATAGAACAGTTGGAAAGTGTTATAAATTAGAAGATAACTTAAATGGAGCAGTAAGATATTTTCAGAAAGTTGAAAGGTGTAAAAATTCTGTCATAAGTGTCAGAAAATCGTATAATTTTATACACACTGCATGAAATCAATTGAAACTGTCCAAAAACATTAAATTAAATATGTAGAACAGTTGCAAAAGTGTTATAAATATCTCAATTTACAAAATTAAATAACTGTTTTACCGGAATAACAAATTTTAACTGTTGAACCTTTTTAATTTAAAAGCCCTGCTAAGTAAATTATTGTTTTTAACATGAGTTTATTAAAACATAACTGTATAACAGTTTTGAAAGTGTTATAAATTACAAAAGAACTTAAGTGGAGCAGTAAGATATTTTCAGAAATTTGAAATGTATTAAAATGTGCTATAAATGACAGGAAATCTTACAATTTTATACACACTGCATAAAATCAATTGAAATGTCCAATAAGATTAAACATTTACAAATAGTACAGTTGTAAAAGTGTTACAAATCTCACAATTTACAAAATGAAATAACTGTTATAACAGTATAAACAAATTTTACAAATGCTTGAATTTATTAAAACATAACTGTATAACTGAACTAGAACTGAACTAGAACTGAACTAGAACTGAACTAGAACTGAACTAGAACTGAACTAGAACTGAACTAGAACTGAACTAGAACTGAACTAGAACTGAACTAGAACTGAACTAGAACTGAACTAGAACTGAACTAGAACTGAACTAGAACTGAACTAGAACTGAACTAGAACTGAACTAGAACTGAACTAGAACTGAACTAGAACTGAACTAGAACTGAACTGAACTAGAACTGAACTGAACTAGAACTGAACTAGAACTGAACTAGAACTGAACTAGAACTGAACTAGAACTGAACTAGAACTGAACTAGAACTGAACTAGAACTGAACTAGAACTGAACTAGAACTGAACTAGAACTGAACTAGAACTGAACTAGAACTGAACTAGAACTGAACTAGAACTGAACTAGAACTGAACTAGAACTGAACTAGAACTGAACTAGAACTGAACTAGAACTGAACTAGAACTGAACTAGAACTGAACTAGAACTGAACTAGAACTGAACTAGAACTGAACTAGAACTGAACTAGAACTGAACTAGAACTGAACTAGAACTGAACTAGAACTGAACTAGAACTGAACTAGAACTGAACTAGAACTGAACTAGAACTGAACTAGAACTGAACTAGAACTGAACTAGAACTGAACTAAAAGTGAACTTGAACTAGAACTGAACTGTTATGCATTTTAAAAGAACTTGAGACAAATCATACGATATTTTAAAAGGTTTAAATGTAGAAATACAGCAGTATAAGCAACTGTACTATTTGTATAACAGATTTAGAAATGTACATGTCCATTAAATCTTACAATTTTATAGTTTAAGATAACAAAACATTAAAAATTATTATTTAGCTTAATAAATAACAAACAAGTGTTCAAATTTATTAAAATATAACTATATAACTGTTTCGAAAGTGTTATACATATGAAAATAACTTAAGACAAGTCATAAGATGTTTGAAATGCTTTAAATGTATAAATGTAACTGTTTAAATAACTGTCATATTTGTATAACAGATTTACAAATGTACATGTCCATAAAATCTTACAATTTTATAGTTTTAACATTAAAAATTATTTAATAAAAAGTTTCAAAAGTGTTATAAATAGCAACAATTAAATAACTGTTATACCAGCATAACAGTTTATAACTTTTTTACACCGCTTAGAACATAACTTCAAACAATTGAATTGTTCAAAACATAAACTGGCGTACTGGCGTACTGGCTTTTTTTATAAATTGCCAAACATCTTAAGACAAGAGAAGTAGTCACAAGAAAATTTTGAATATTTTTATAACAGAATTGAAAAGTATGGAAAATTGTTATAAAACTTTACAACTTTTTACCCAACATAAAAAAGGTTTACAATATCTGAAGATAATTAAAAGTATTTTCTGCCAGACAGAATTTAAATTGAAAATATATTCCAAATATTGTTATACTATGTAGTTAAACAAAATTAAACAATTTAGCTCATTAAAGTATTGTTAACAAAAAATATGGCATAATAGCCTAAAATTTTAATAAAATCTTTGTTTAAATTCAGTTTGCAAGCAAATCGAGCGAAAAGTTTGAATTGAAAAATACAAAAATTTAATAACTATTATAATAGTAGCAATTTAAACAACTCAAATAAAATAAAAATCTTTATAACTGCTGTTATAAAAATGATTTATAAATATGGAATGTTGGCGAACATTCAAATAAAAAAAAATACTAAACCCTCTTATTTCTAACAAATTTTGGAATTTATCAACGGTTTCTAAAATCGATTTTTTATGGAAATTTTGTTTCAAAACCCTCTGATAAATTTAAAAATTGTTTAAGTAGGTAACTGTTATACTACAAACAAACAACAAAATAATAAAATTACAAGAAAATTTTAAATTATAACAGTTTTGAAAAACATATAGTAACAAAAAAAAAAACATTTAATTTCAAACTAAAATTCACACATTTTCTTTAAAAACTTTTTCGTTTTTAATAAAAAAAAATTAAATTGCACTGAAAATCTCTCACTTCAATTGAGGGAGTAAGTGAGTGGAGTTTTGGTTTTCATTTTTTTTTTGGTAAGAAACCAACCTGTTTTTAATAATTTCGTTATTACAATTTACTCAGTTTGACTATACATACTCGCATCGCGATTATCCTCCAGCACCTCATCGTGTGCCAAGCTATCTCTACTGCTCTCTAAGCTTTTCTCATATAACAATTGTATAACTTTCTCCCTCAAATTTTCCATTTTCTATTCGCTCTTCTGAAACACCAAGGTGTACGTGGATGTGGTGCTGTTGTTGTTGTTGTTGCTCGATGTGGTATGGATGGTGGTGTTGTTGTTGTTATTGTTGGTTGTGGTTGGGACGACTGTTCCAACGGACGTAACAGTGCTGATGGTACCGCAGCCCGAGGTTGTAATCGTTGCATTGGTGTTTGTAGTGGTGGTCTGAGTTTTGGTTTGATGCACCAGTTGCGGCTGTTGGACTTGTACCTGTTGCAATAGCATTTGATTATCCTCCTCGGTACGTTCGCGACATTTGGTGTTCATGTGACGTTTGAGATTACTGTGGACATTGGTGGCATAACCGCAAAGTTTGCTGCAGAAGTAGCGAGGCGGCTGGCCGCATTCATTTTTCAAATGACACTTGAGACTGTTCTTCCACTTGTAATTGCGATTGCAGTTGCGACACACCCAGGGCTTTTCGATGTCAGCATTGTAGATCATGTCCTCGGAATGTTCAAGCGATTCTTTGCGGGTGCGCTGATTTTGGGTAATCATACGATAGCGTCTATCCTCGGAAATGGTTGATTTGAACTCGGTGTTGGAATTCGAAGGGGAGGGCTTATATTCAGTCATGCTGGATTTCAAAGCAGATAAGGGAGCTAGTGGCGGAGCTGCTGAGCCGCCCGTAAGTTTAGGTTGTATACTTGTTATGGTGGCTGGTATGGAGCGCAATTTTATTTGCACCGGCTGATTGGGCTGCAGACGTAACTTTTGGAAATGTTGATGTTTCTCCAGCAGCTCTTGAGGATCTTGCAATTCAATTTGTGTGACATAAGATTGATTTCTGCCGGGCTGTTTGTTGAGGGACTTTAGAGTTTCCAAAGAAACACGTTTCTTAGCCACCAAAACACGATTCTTTTGCATGTCCATCATATCGCCGCCAGCCATATTGCCCATAGTTGCCGAAGATACAGATTGTAAGAACTCCTCATCATTGTCCAACGAAGTGGTGGTGTTGTCAAAGCCGGCCGTCAGAATATCTTCGAATTCTTCTTCCTGCTCAATTTTAACACTATCCATGGCCCACATCATGGGACTGGAGAGTTTAATATCATCATAGTTCATATCACCTTCATCGTCTTCATCATTGGTTTCTGTGGTGGGCGCATCATCACCTTCATCGGGCATTTCCTCATCTTCATCCTGTGAGGAGGTGGCGGAATTTTCGATTTTAACCACAACCTCAGTCATGCTATTATTATCATCCACCGCATCCAATTCAACACCGGCGGCAGCCAAGGCCGCCTGTGGATTTGAAGCAGCTGCATCACCCCCAGCTGGCGTAATGCAAGTGATGGTGGTGCGTCCAATGCTGCCAATACGTTGTATTGTGGGTGTATTTTGTGATGTTAGTGTCAGATTCGTATTAGTAGTGCTAGTAACGGCACTATTTGTGGGAGTAACAACTAAAGCAGTTGTGTTATTAGTGGCAACCGAATTGGACGTTATCAACGTATTGTTGTTATTCTTGGTTAATTGTTGTTCAACTGATTAATTTTGATTGTGATACGATTTTTATAATTTTGTTTAATTGATTAATTTGTTAGTTTAGATTTTAGTTTTCAATATTTGCGATTTTTTTTTTTTTTTTTTTTTTGAATTGTAGCGTGAAAAGAGAAATTATTAAGGGGGAAAATCAGTGTTAAAAGTAAGTTTTGTTTAATAAAATTTTAAATTTTTTGAAAAACGAAAAACATTTCTTTTTGAGGAAAATAAAAAAAGATAAAACCAAAATCATCAGAAGTTAGAGAAGAAGGGAAAACAATAAAGTAATTTTTATGCTTTTTTTTTTTTTTTTTTTTTTGTAAAGGAAATACTGTAATGGAAAAAAATTATTACAAAAAATATAATTGGTAAAAACAAAATGTACAATAAATAAAACTGAAAGAGAAAAGAAATTATAAAACATATTGTATGTAAAATAAAAAATAAAGTGTTTTTAATAAGAGTAACTTAAAATTAAAACTAAATTAAAAATAATTTAAGAATAAAATCCATGGGGATTTCTTTAATCAGAATTTTGAAATGAGAGAGTGTTGATAATAGAGCTAAATTCCGCTATGCCGAATCTTATTTATTGTAAATCATTGGTAGGCATGGATAAAAAAAAATATCAGCAAGAACATCAAGCAACTGAATGAAATATTTCTTTTTTTATGCTCTATTGTTTACATTCGGGTTGTGTACGTGTAAATTGACGAAAATCTTCGTAACCTGAACAATATGAAAGCCTACCAATGTTCTAAGAGTAAGAGAGCTATAAACGGCTGTGCTGAATTTTATATGACATTCACCAAAATTTGGTTAAAAAAAATTTGAATGAAAAATTATTTTTTTGGTGAAAATTTTTTCTCGATTTTGACCCATTGTGGGTCTGAATTTCTATGGCGTTATACACATTGTGGGAAAGGTCTTTGAATTACCTATCATTAGATATATATTATGTCTATGTTAATGGCTTAGTATACCAGATATACATAGATCTAAAATATGTAAACAATATCGAAGTAGTCGTGGTTTTTTGCTTATATTTCAGCCATTTGTGGGTCGATTTTCCCGAATTTAAATAGCAACCGAACCATGACTATAGCGGATATATTGATATATCAATCCTGTATCTAAGTTATTTGGAAGCTTCGGAAAGCTCATTTCAACAGATAAGCGGACAGGCGTACATATCGACTCCGCTATATATAAATTTCCAAATGAAAAAAAATGTAGAAATTACAAATGGAATGAATAACCTTACCACTCATGGTGAAGGGTATAAAAACGGGTTTTTATTGTATTCAGTTTTTAGTTCTTCTCTTATATCTCGGCCAATTATTTATTTGGCTCACTTTACATAGCCTACATAGTATTATTCTAGAAGTACAGATCTGTGCTTCAAGAATTTATCATTTCGTTTAACAATAATTTGTTTTTGATCTTTGCCAATCCATTTATAGAACGATTTTCAATAGTAACATAATCTTTGTGGTTTTTTGTCATATGTCAACCATTTATTGACTGATTTTGCAGATTCTTAATATCACATTGATTCAAGATTTGATGCTGTAAGATTTCAGAGGCCTTCAAACTAAAATTTATTGAAAAACTGTTTTTGTTGGTTGAAAATTTGCTTTTATCTCGGATATTTATGGACCGATTTTCAATAGAAGCTTAATGGGGACCCTACCGTATATATTGATGTATCATTCATGTTTGTAAGTCATGTGTGGAACTTTGAAAGACAGATGGACATCGCTATATCGATTCCGCTATTTATAATGGTTATTGTCAAATATCTAAGCCAAAACCACTCAAATCGATCGCTCTTTACTCCCACACCTATGGCCCAACAAAGGAACAAAATCATTCGGTCTCATTGGAGCCAGCTTTGCACTGATAGAAAAGTTTAAAGAAGATTGAGAGTATTTATTTCTCTTAGAGCAGGGTTTTCTAACTGCTCTAATAAAATCTCAAATTAAAATTTTATGTTTTTGCAGGACATTAGTCTAAGCAAACCAATGGATACTTTTATACCATTTAGAAAACTGTTTGATAAAAAACCGCAACTTAATCGTGATAAAAATATAAAATGGGATTGAAAAATAGAAAACAAATTCTTCAGATCAGCTCAAACATGCTCTTAAAAAGAGCTACGAATTAATTAATTCACTAAAAATTTAAAAAATGTCAGCAATTCAATCAATAAAAACTTTTGCAAAAAAATCTAATTCTTCAAAACTTAAATAAATCATTCATTGTTGAATTCATTCATAATGGAATTCATTCATTTAATGATTAAATTTTTGTCAGTTCAAATCTAATCCAAATTGAATTAAAATGTATTTTCTTCATTTAATTTGTATTTGTTTTGTTTTTAAACATTTGCAAAATGAATTGAAATATTTGTTTAAAGACTTTTCGTAATAGATTTGAATTGAAGAAAAATTCAATCATTTAATAAATTGTATAAAGCTGTTTTGTAATGGATTTGAATTTAAGAAAACTTTAATTGAATCATTCAAGGAATTAACTCCATAATGAATAAATTCTTAAAGGAATGAATTCAATACTTTTGAAATACTAAGGAATTATGCCAAGGAATTAATTCAAAATGAATTTTTTAATGGAATTGTTAAGAGAATATATTTGATTTTGAAAATTGAATTAAGAATTAATTCGAACTTTTGAATAATATTGTTCTTTTCAAGGACTCGCATCAGTAGGGAAGAGGCAGTTTTAGACTATCGAAACACAAAGAAGCTGTTTTTAGAACTGCTGCCATTAAGGAATTAATTCTATAAAGAATTAAATCTTAAAGGAATAAACCCAATATGTTTGAAGTACTTTTGACTAATATTGTTCTTTTCGAGGATTCTCATCACTAGGGTAAAGGCAGTTTTAGGCTATCAAAACACAAAGAAGCTGTTTTTCAAATACAAATTCCTGTGGTATTTTAGAACTGGTGCTAGTAAGGAATTAATTCTATAAAGAATTAATTCTTAAAGTAATAAATACAATACATTTGAAATACTAAGGAATTAAGCTAATGAATTAATTTGTTATGAAGGCTTTAATAGAATGGTATAGCAAATAGATTTTATAGGATTTTAAACATTTCGAACATTAGCTCTTAAATTAAAAGCATTTAATTATTTGTGAGAACATTTACTATCGGCTTTGACATAACTCGTTGTTTTAAACTGAAAAAATCGTTATCGGTTCGGACTCAAACCCGATAGACTATCAATCTGAGGTTCGCGGAAACGATTCCCGACATAGACTCTGTGTGTATCTGGAGACAAGCAAAACTCTTTGCAGTTTGTGTTTGTTTTAAAATCCATATAAATATATAAATGTCTTTGTAAGTTTTTTTGTTTGTTTATTTGTTGGTTTGTTTGAGCATCAAGCCTAAACGGCTGAATCAATTATTAGGCTATAACTTTTTTCAATACTTTTACCAGAAAGGGATAAACAGGGGGGAAAAACTGGTAAAATTAGTACCTTTAGTTCTTAAACAATAATTACTAAACGGCTGAACCGATTTTTACTACGACAGGGGTAGCGAAGCGCACCGGGTCATGCTAGTAAATATATATTTTGAGTTTTGCTATAAAACCACTCTCTCATTACTTTAACTCTTTACAAAATTATAATTAAAAATTATAAGTATATAGAAGTAAAACAAAGTAAGGGTCCTCATGTATACGCTTAAATGCCTCGCAAACTGTGCAATCTGTGCATTTTTACACTCTCGCAAATGAAATGTCAAAAAATGTATGGAAATTCATTTGCACAACTCCGATAAGTTTGCGCGACAATTTAGACTCGCAAACTTGAATTTATTGTGCATTTGATTAATCAGCTGCTTTTGTTTACTTTTATTTATGAAAAATAAAAATCAAATAAAATATAAATATTTTCTGCATGTGAAAATTGTGTATCTTTGGAACAGAATGATTGGATTGAATGGCAATGTGTATGAAAACATTAACCAACAGCTAGAACATAAACAAAATCTTCCAAAATATGTATATCATCGTTTGTTCCAAAGATTCAACTTTCATTCAACATTTTAAGAATTTAAATTTATACAATTTGAAAAACTTTTTTTTGCAGCTTTTGTTGAATTTATTTTTATTTGACATTTTTAACAAATATAAATTTTCTGTGTAAACTTGCGCAAAATTGAAAAGGTGGGTTCATGAAACACGTCGCGCAAATTTGCACATTTACACAAATGGGAAACTTAAGCGTTTAAATGAGTACCCTTAGTAATTTTAAATTTAAACAACAAAAAATTTAAGCAAATAATAATAAGCACCATCTTAATAAAGTGTTTTAAAATTTATCAAAAAATTATAAAACATAGTTTGTTTTATAAACCTGTGATAAATTTAAAAACTATTTATGAATATGGATGCTAAAAAACTTTAATAAATAATAATTCTCGCTCAACTTACCGGAGCCATCGTTATAATTCTTTTCCAAAATCGATTGATCCGCCAACATTAACCAATTGCGCACACGAATGCGAGACTCATTCTGAGCAGATGTATTCGAAGTAAGAGACTGATTGATGGTTTCATTTTGAGTAACATCTAGAAAAGGAGATACAAAAAACAAAGACATTATTAGTAAAAGAATGAATGAACATTTATGGTAAATATGATAACTATTATTAGAATTAATTCTTAAAGAGTATATAAGAATTTAGTTGAAAAATTTCAAATCACTTGTAATCACTTTTAAAAACTTTTCTTTTTTTTTCTACCGTTAAGAGATTTAAGAGTTATTTAGTTTTGCATACATAGTTTTAAAATAAAACAAAAGGGGACATATTTTCAAAAATAAAAATTTCACAAAAAAAAAAAAAAAATATTGAAAATCAAAACTCAAAAAAAAGCAAGTTGAAATTTAACAAAAAATATAAAAAAATAAATAAATAAAAAAAAGTATTACTTACTTCAAGAAAACGAAAAAATACATGTAGGTGTGTGTGGTGGGTTGATTGTTTGTGTAGTTTCAAAAAAAAAAAATTAACAAAAAAAAACTAGACGCTACAAAAAAATTTATAAGTTTCTAAACAAAAAAAAAAAATAAGAAATTATAAACAAAATTAAATGTTTTCAAAGCACTTATTTATAATAAAAGTAATTAATACAGCTGTTTAAAAGTTTTTTTTTTTTTTTTGTTTTTTTTTTATAACTTTATTATACAATAATAAATTTTTTTTGGGGGAGATTTTTACATTTTTACATATAAAAATTAATAATAAGTATAATAATAATAATAAAAAAATATATATATGTATATAAGGGGAGAGGAAAAAATTAAAACTTATTTTATACTAAAAAAGATTGTTTGTTTGTTTTTTCTGTTTGAGTATTTTAAAATATTTTTATTGTTTTCTGCAATTTCCAACAAACTTGTAGCACAAAAAGTAAGAAATTTCTTTTGAAATTGAAGAAAAATTTTGTAAATTTTTTTTTTTTTGTTGTTTTGTTTTAAGTTTATTTATTTAGTTAATTAACATTTAAAATTATAAATATTTTATTTATGAAATGTATATATATTTAAGTATATATATGTATATGTGTGTAAAAAAATCTTTTAAGCCCAACACCAATTAGAACCAATTAAAATTATGTAAAAAAAAAAAAAAATTATAACAAAAAAATTATTACATTATAGTTGAAAAAAAGAGAGTATAAAATATAATTTATTTACTTTAAACATTATTTGAACTATTGTATGGAAAAAAATACTATTTTTTTGTAAAGAAAAATATATATTTTAAAATTAGTTTTTCTGGTTTTGTTTTCTTTGTTTTAAGTGGAATGTTTTAAAAGTTGCAGGTCTTAAGACACAAAAAAAAAATTATAATAATAATAATAATAAATTAAGGGCTATTTTGTTTTACTTTTAAATATATTAATAAATAAATATTATATAAAAAAAAATTTTATTAAATTAGTTTAAGACATGTAAAAAGAAATTAAATTATTTGAAAACTTTGTGTTTGTGACGTGTTGGTTGATCAAAATTTGTTGTGTGCCCAGTAAGGTTAAGGCAATGGTATTTATTAGGGAGATAGAAAATCATAAATTGTAAGTAAGTAAACTGTATTGGTCAAATGAGACATATTCTAAAACCTTTACTTTTCAGCAGTTTTGTTCAAAGTTCTGTAGCCTAAACTTTGCAGTTTTTAAGGCCGAAAGTTTACTTTGCCAATAGGGAAAAGTTATAAAGCTTTTGTCACTGTGATTAGCAAAACATTTCAAAAGTTTCAAGTCAACTAAACATACTTCAAATGTACCACAATTATGACAAACAAAATTGTTTACATGAAAACTGTTCTAGACAGTGGTTCTAAACAACCACGGGCATTTTGTTTTGGTGTAACAGCTTCTTGTGTTTGGAACTATTTTTTAGATAGTCTAAAACTGCCTATACCCCACTGATGAGAATTCTCAAAAAGAACAATATTATTCAAAAGTTCGAAAGAATTTATTTCTTAATTTAAAAAAAAAATTCGTTACGAAATAATTCCTAGACATAATTTCTTGGTACTCCAAACGTATTGAATTCATTCCTTTAAGAATTCATTCTTTATAGAGTTCTGGGTCGATTATAGATGGCAACACAACTTAGTCAGATGCAATTAATGATGCCAGCAGCTATCATTTTCTGTTGTCAAATGGCAACCAGAAATTTGTGGTTTCCCTCTGGCAATGCAACTGAAGTTCAGTTGTCATCCATAATCGACCCATTAATTCCATATTGAATCATTTAAGTTTTCTTTAATTCAAAATCCAAAATCAATAGCTTAATAAAGATTGTTGAATCATCAAAATTTGATACTTTAATTCACATCCAAATAGGCAGATTTTAAGTAAATTTTTTTGAATTCATTTTGTTAATGTTTTAAAACTAAAACAAATTGAATGAAGAAAAATTTTCTGGATTCAATTTGTAGTAGATTTGAATTAACAAAAATTAAATCATTCAAAGTTTAAATGAATTCTGTTATTGCATTAATATTTGAATTCAATTTGTAGTAGATTTGAATTCTATTCAAATAAAAAAAAAAAACTTTGAATGAAGCTAAAGAAATAGATTTATGAAATGGCTTTGAGAAATGAATGGCTGACCTTTTCTTTAATTCTAAATTTAGATTTTAATCACAATTAATTCGAAGCAAATTTCAACCACTTGAAAATATTGTTGAAATTTAACTTGATTTCAAATAAAATATGTTCAAAAAAATGTCTTTAAAGTTAAAATTTTTCAAATATGGTTTAAAAACCCCAGAGGGGTTTACTGCGAAATCCGATTGGTATGAAATTATTAACGAATTTAAACATAATACAGTATTTTGTTGGACTATTTTCTGCCAAGTCTTTAACTTACAATATAGTATAGAAAATCCTGAAATCGAATACTCCTAATTGATCCCCTGGGGGGTTCCAGTTCTCGAATAGTATTTTGAAAACATTTATTCAAAATTTGTCGCAGTATCTTGTTGTATACAAATCGTATAAAGGAATAGATCCTTTAAAATTTAATTTTTTTTTTTAGGAACGGTGTAAAGACCCCAGTGGGGAACTACTGTGAAATTCAATTCAAATGTATTTTTTGGACTATTTTCTGCTAAGTCTTCAACTTACAATGTAGTAAAGAAAATCCTGAAATCATTGATACCCTGGGGATTCCAGTTCTCAAATAGTATTTTGAAAATATTTATTCCAAATTTGTCTCAATATCTTGTTGTATGCAACACTTATAAAGTGAAGGATTATTTTCGAAATCCTTTAAATTTTTATTTGTTTTTTAGAAACTGTTTAAAAACCCCAGTGGGGGGGCAATTGCTTGGGCGGTCCTTTAAATTTTTATTTGTTTTTTAGAAACAGTTTAAAAACCCCTGTGGGGGGCAATTGCTTGGGCGGTTTCTGGGGAGTCTCCAAAGCTCAATAATATGGAAAATACAGTTCTCGTATAGTATTTTGAAGAAATGTATTCGCAAAAATTTCTTGTTGTAAACAAAACTTATAAAGGAATAGCTTTTTCGGAAAATATATTAAAAGAAAAGCTTTAAAATTGAATTTGTTGTTTAAAGTATGGTTTAGAGATCTCAGGAGGGGGCGGGGGCTACTGTGTAATTCGAATCGAAAGGGAAACTTTATTTTTAATTTCAAACATTTTTCAAACGAATTATTGAGTATCCCTTAGGGACTGTAAAAACATTGTGATGTAAAGTAAATAGTTAGAAAAGTGTAGCTAAAATTTGACTAAACTAAAAACAAATAAGTAAAACTCCATAAAAATTATGTATTGACTCATATTGAAGCATTATTTGTTGAATATACAAAGATTATAAAAAGAACTCACAGGATTTAAACTCAATAAATTAATATTTCTTTAAAACACTAAGCTTGAAGACATTTTAACACTTTTTTTGGTGTTTCTACACAATCTTCTATGCTCCCATAAAATGTTACATTGCATTTATCATTTCTGGGCCCACGTAAATTATATAATTGAGAAAAATGTTTTTTTTTTTTTCTTTTTTTCTTTCTTTCTTGCAAAAAGCACAGCTTTTTCTTTTTGTGAAATTTGTATAAAAAAAAAAATCTTAAAAATATAATAATAAATAAGATTTAGAAAAATTATTTTCTTAAGGGAATTTTTGTGATAAAATAAAATATATAAATATAAATATTTAAATTTCTTTAACACAAACTAAGTACCTGAGGTTTTGTTTTTCGTTTTTTTGTTGATTTTTTTTTTTTTTTTTTGTTTTGTAATTTATAAATATTTTTTTAACTTAACTAAAAATCATAAATGTATTTCTTAAAATTATAAATATGTATGGCTTGTTTATAATTAAATGTTCAATATTATATTAAAAAAAAAAGAAAAAAACGAAATTAAAAATAAAGTCAATAAAATTTTGTTTCAAAAAGTTTTGAATATACATAAATAAAACAAATTTTGAATTTGTTAAGAAAATTTGCCAAGTCATTAAAATATATAGTATATAATAAATGTCAATTATACCCTGCCACTTAAATAAAACGATTTTGGAAAAAACTATGTTAAAAGTGTAAAGGAAGACTTTGAAATCTATTAAGCATAATTTTAAAATATGCTTCGGGCATTGTATAAACTATAAATATTTAGATCAATTTAATAGATTTTTGTTTAAACAATTTTTAGCAGGTGGAGTATAATCAACGGCTAAGCCGCTTGTTTTCATATACAATACTTTGACTTGGTTATGATATAAAATTTTGTTGAAAAAAAAAAACAAAGAAATTAACAAATTTTTTTTTTTTTTTAAATTTAAAATTTAAATCTGTATGAGTAAAAAAAAACAAATATTAAAATTTTGGAATCATTTAATGGAAATGTTATAATTTTTAAAAAAAATTTTACAACTTTAAAAGTATGTGTTTTTGTGTTAGAACTTTTGAAGTCAATATTGTGAATTAATGAAATTGTCAATTTCTATTTTATAGACACTTGAAATTTTATAAAACTTTTCAAGTTTTATTGGTAGAGTTAATTTCTTTTTTCATTAGAATTATTGCTTTTGTAATTTTGAGACTTTTTTAAAGTGTAAGTTGGTTTTTTTTATAAAGTTTTAACTTAAATCTAATTTTTTTTGTTTCGTCTAAAGGCACTTTAATGAAATTTTTGCTTAAAAAATAATAACCTTATAAATTGGAATGCTTTAAAACTTAAAAATTATTTTTTTATTTTTAGAAATTTTCGATATATATATTTTTTTTTTTCAATTGAGCATGATTTTTTATTCATTTGAGGTATTTTACGTTGATTTTTTTGTTATATGACAATTAGGAAGAATAAGGGAAAATTGAAAAATAAAAGTTTTAAAAGGGAAAAACAGAAATTTAAACAAAAAAATTCGGAATTTTTTCAAAAAAATTAATTTCTAACTGAGAAAAGCTTTATGGCCAAAATTGATTAAGCTTTTACTTTATAAAGCTTTGAACATTTTACTTGATAAAGCTTTTAAGCTTTATTATTGTAATTTAGTAAAGAGTAATATTAAAAAGCTTTATGGCTTTTTTTTATTAAGCTTTTAGACTTTTACTTCATAAAGCTTTTAGGATTAATTTTTTAAGACTTATTTTAATTTCGCAAAGTGTAATTTTAAAAAGCTTTATGGCCAAACATTTTTAAGCTTCTAATTTATAAAGCTTTTAAAGCTTTATGGCAAACATTTGTTAAGCTTTTACTTGATAAAGCTTTTAAAGCTTTATGGCAAAAGTTGATTAAGCTTCTAATTTTTAAAGCTTTTAAACTTTTACTTGATCAGCTTTATTATTTTAATTTTGTAAAGTGTAATTTTAAAAAGCTTTAGGGCCAAAATTTATTAAAATTTGCTAAGTTTTTACTTGATAAAGCTTTTAAAACTTTATGGCAAAAATTGATTAAGCTTTTAATTGATAAAGCTTTTAAGGCTTTATGGCCGCAATTGATAAAGCTTTTACTTGACAAATATTTTAAACTTTTGCTAGATAAAGCTTTTAAACTTTTACTGGATAAAGCGTTTAAGCTTTATTATTTTAATTTCGTAAAACGTAATTCTAAAAAGCTTTATGGCCAAAAATTATAAAATTTGTAAAGTTTTACTTGATAAAGCTTTTACTTGTTAAAGCTTCTAAGGCTTTATGGCCAACATTGATAAAGCTTTTACTTGACAAATCTTTTAAACTTTTGCTTGATAAAGCTTTTAGGCTTCATTATGTTAATTTCGTAAAGTGTAATTGAAAAAAGCTTTATGGCCTAAATTTATTAAAATTTTTGAAGCTTTTACTTCTTAAAGCTTAATTCGTTTAAGCTTTATTATTTTTTAAACTTCTTAAAGTGTAACTGAAAAAACTTTATGGCCAACATTGATAACTCGATAAAGCTTTTAAGTTTAATTTTAAACTTACACCCATGGCATGTAGTACGCATACCAGATAATCAGAAATAATGGCAGGCTTGCTTAGATTTTTAAAAAATTTTACATTTTCATAATCCTTTCCTTCCCTTAAAAATCTTATCCTTCAACTCTTACCCAGTTTAACTAATTGTTTTTATTATTTTTAACATGTGTTTTTTTATGTTTTATCTAACTTCAATTAATGACTCGATTGGTTATCAATTTTAATTTGAATTCGTTGCATTTCTGAGGAATCTAATTTGTTGGTTTAACAAATTATTTATATATATATAATTATTTAAGCCATGATAATAATATCTATTAAATCTAAACCTATAATATTGCCTTTATATGTATATTATACAAACAAACAAAAAAGAAATAAACTAAAACTATTTAAAAGTTTCTAGTTTATTAAATTTTTCGAATAATGTTCAAAAAAGCTTTTACGTTTTTCAAAATATCCTCTGAGAATTATGTTTCATTTAAAAAAAAAAAAAGAACAACTTTTTTTTAGGGAATTTTTAGGGTACAACTATGGAATTACATGAACTGTTTACTAAAAATCTATACACAAAAAAAAAGTTAAATGTATTAAATAAATAAATATATCACTGTCTATGGTTAAATATTTCTTTTTAGCAATGTTTGTTTGGGAAAATTCGAATTTGGGTAATTTTGGAACATAAATCGAAAAACCGGCTTTCGAATGTTTTAGCAGGGGCCAGGGGCAGGTAACTTATTAACTAAAATGGAATATCATTTGAAAAGAATTGTCTTTTTTTTGTTTGTTACTTTTCATTAAATTAAAATTATGTCTTTTTTTTGTTTGTTATTGTGGGTAAATTAAGGAATGCCAAAATAAGAAGTATTATTATTTTAATAATAGTAATAAAAAGTGTAAAGTTTTAACAAATTGCTGTAGATAATGGCATTACGGTTGGTTTTTTTTTTTTTGAGTTTTTAAGAACTTTTTTTTGTTTAAAAAACATTTAAATGTTTTCTTGTGTTGTGTCTTTTTTTGAGTTTTACTTTTTTTTTAAAGTAAAAAAAATATATAAAATAAATTATGGTTTAACAATTATTTAAAAAAAAAAATAAAATTTGGCACACTTGTTTCCATATTTCACACATTTCTTTTTTTGTTTTTCTATAACAGCTATAATAATGTGTTTAGAAATTTTCTGGCAAATATTTTAACAATATTGTTTAGATAAATTTCCCCTGATTTGATTTTGTTTTAAAATGGTAGTGTATTTACAAAAAATAGCAGAGAATTTTGTTTAAAAAAGTTTAATACTTTTTTAAACATTTCCCTAATATTTCTTTTAGTGTTTTTTTTTTTAACTAGTTTAGAATTTCTTCTGTTAGCTTGTTCACTAAGACGTGAAGTTGCATTTAAATAAATTATTTATATATTCCCTGATATAAAAAAAATCTCTCTTTCTAACTTAGTTAAAAACTAATTTATAAAATAATAATAAAAATTGTTGTATAAAAAAATATGTTGTATGTTTGTATAATCTTGTCTTTTTTTTACCATTCCGCTTGCTGCTTAATGGTAAAATTATTTAATTCTTACGAGAAATGTTGACGCAATTCAGCAACCGCAGTTGATGATGACTCATCAGCAGCACCACCACCACCACCGCCACCACTTACACTAGAACCAGCTAATTGAGCACCAACAGTGGCAGTGGTAAAACTTTTCAGATCCTCAATTTTGAAAAACTTTTCCTTGTGCATGCGCTCCATATGGCGGCCGATGTGCATTTTCTGTTTGGCCCGATACACACAGAAGGGACACTGGAATTGTGGCTCCTTGCCACACTCCCACTTTTGATGATTGCGCAAAGACGATTTCAGCTTATAGACACGACCACATTCTGGACAAGGATGGCCAGCACCATTGCCAGAGCCACCCACACCCAAGGCAGCAGCACCGGCCAAACTAAGGCCACCATTGCCGCCCGCCCCGCCGCTTATTAAATTGCTCATGGCATTGATACTATTCAAGATATTTAGACTTATGCCGGTGGGACCACCCACATCGGCAAAAGCACTGTGATAATCTGAGTTACCGCCACCACCAGTGGAGCCGGTACCGCAATTGCCGCTTAAATTGCCGGTGGTATTGTCGTCGGTATAACTGTTATCACTGAGATTTCCACTATTGTTGGCAGCTTGAGCGGATTTCTCCGCAGCTGCTTTTAACATTAACACCGTAGCCTCCTCTTCGGTAAAATGTTTAATTTTGCCCCCACCACCACCACTGGCCGTTTGTGATTTATCCTTGTCACTGGCCGCCGAACAATTCAGTGGGGTGCTAGTGGCGCCCTGTTCGCTCAAATCATTGTTAGAGGGTGTGGGTGAACCCAAAAGGGCGGGTCGTTTTAACGGCGACTTACGTTCAATCTTACAAATGTCCTTGGTGCCAACACCATTGCCGCTCACACTTAAGTCTGTGGGGAATACTAAAGGATGCACACCTTCGCGCAGTTGTGTTACCAAAGGCATAGCCAAACGGGCATTCCATTCATTCCAAGTTAGACCCGCTATACGTGTAATACTTAAATCTTTTTTTTTTGTTTGTTTTTTTAATAAAAATCCATTTTTAGAAAAGAAGTTGTGAAAAAAATTATTTGTTATTTATTTTTGTAATTTAATGAAGTTTTCAATTAAGTTTTTTTTTTTTTTTAAATCCCACGTTGTTGATGTTGAGGAGAGTATGTTTTTTGTTTGGAAATAAACACAAATTATAAAAAAAAGAGGGAAAAAAAGAAAAAAAAAACACAATAAATAAAAATAAAATTAAAAAAAGAACAACTTAAAGGACAAATACTTAAATAAAAAATAAGTAAACAAATTAATTTGAAAACAAATTAAAAAAAAAAATTACAAAATATTTTTGAAAGAAATTTTCAAAGAAAATCTTTGAAATTTTTAATAAAGAATTAATAAATTTTAAATAATTTGAAATTTTAAACATTAAATTTTGATTTGTGATTTGAATTCAGTTTCAGATGCAGATATAGAAACTCAGACAGAAGATTTATTTAAGGTCCTGGCTCACTAAATGCGAACGAACATTTTCTTTCTTATTTTATATTGAAAACAACAAATAATTTTGAATTTTTTTTATTGTTTTCAATATAAAATAAGAATGAAAATGTTCCTTCGCATTTAGTGAGCCAGGCCCTAAACAAATTATTTAGTTTTAAAATAATTTGTTTGTATTTTTCATACAATTATTTGAAAATTATTTTCCGTTAGAGTTTCTGAATTGGTTTCATGAAAAAATCAATGATATAGAAAATTACTTTTTCAAAACTAAGTGCTGCTGGTTCTCTTAAGTCAAGTTTACTTGAACAAGTCTTGATTTTATAGAAGAGAGAGGAAGAAACAGAGGAAAATCTTTCCAATCTTCTCTTCTCTCTCATCTACAAACTCAAGTAAACTTGATGTGTGTGAACCTAAGTTTACTTTTTTCAAAACTGAATATTTTCCATACAAGATTTGAAAATTAATATTTTGTTGAGGCTCTAATTTCAAATTTCAAATATTTAAATTAAAAAAAATTTTTTTTTTTCAATTTTCAAAATATTTTTCAATATTTTTTCAGACAAACATATTAAAGTTATTTTTCGTTTGTGTTTCTGTATTAGGTTCATCAAACAAATCAATAATATAGAATTTTAATTTCAAAATTTTTTCAAAACTGAGAATTTTCCATACAAAATTTGAAAATTTATATTTTGTTCAGACTGAAATTTGAAATTTCATTCATTTTTTTTTTTATAAAAAAAATATTTAAATTGAGAAAACTAAATTTCTTTGAATAAAAAATAATTGAAATAATTTTGAAATTTCAATTCCAATTATGTTTTTTATTATTGGGCAAATTTTAATAATTTCAAAATATTTTGTATTTTTTTTTTTTTTTTTTTTTTTGTAAAACAGAATCATATTTAAAAAAACTTTAAGCAACTTTTTTTTTTTGTTCTTTAATTTTGTGGGGGGGAATTAAAATTATTAATATTGTTTTAATGCCAACGCCAATTTTTAACATATACAATTAGATAAACAATTTTAATTCTAATTATGAATGAAATAATGGAATGGTGAATGAAATTATTAGAATAAAAAGCATGAAAAATGAGCAAAACGAAAATGATAAAGCCGTTGAAAAAAAAAAGAAAGAAAACATATCAGAAAAGTAAGTAATATTTAGGAATATATTTGGGCTAAGAATTAAAATTTTAGGGAAAAACGTGGGTGAAATTATCAGGATATTTGGAGTATTTTTGAAGGCAAAATACGACTTTTAATAAAACTAGCTTTGTATTACATTAAAATGTAAAAAAATTTAAATTTTTTTAATAAAAAGTATTCAAATACTTATGGGTTTGAAGTGAAATTAAATTGAAATTAAGAAAATTATTATTATTTATCATAAAAAGTAGATATTGTTATTTAAAATTTAACTTTCAATTCAAGTATTAAAAACATTTTTTGGAGTAGCTACTTAGCGCCAACATTATAAAAATATTCTATTAAAACTTTTCCGATTTGAGTTTTCCTTCTTTCTTTCCATTTAATAATAAATAATTAAATGCAAAATTAATATAAAAGCAAATTTACAATAAAAATGAGTTTGGTTTTTCTTTTAACAATGAATGGTAGGTAGGTAGAGTTACTTATTCAAATTTCAAATTATAAGCAGATTTCTTTTTGTAACTAAATTTTAAACAAAAAGCAAGCAAATATTTACAATATTTCAAAATAATAAAAAAAATACACAAATTGAAGTGTCAAATTCAAATTAAAAGAAAAACAACAAAGAAAAACACGTTTTAATTGTAAAATATGGTGTATTTTGTAAAAAAAAAAGGTAGGGGAGAAATAAAAAGGGATAAATAATATTGACGTGTTTCTTTTTTTGTTTGAATTTTTTTAAGGGAAAAAAGGCTAAAGGAAAAAGGGACAAAGAGGAAGCGGCACACAGTTAAAAAAAAACTTGCTATAAAAAATCACACTTTTTTGTTAAAAAAAAAATAAACAAGTTAAGAAGAAAATATGTTTAAAATACATAAAATTAAACTTATTTTTTTATAACTGTTTAAAATTAAACAAAAATAGTGTGTTTTGTGGTGTTTCAGAAAATAAAAAAAAAAAAAAACATAAACAAATTGGGGAAAAATAAAGAAAAAAAAATAATAAGAAATAAATAAAATATAAATTACAATTCCTCTTCCAAAAAATGCAGAGTAGCAAACAAGATCCCTCTTACAAAAAGTTGGTGTCCTTGAGAACATCAAGTATGAAGATTAACGTCCAGGCAACCTAGAAAAAAGAGAAATATGTTAGTGAAAGAAATAAAGATAAAGTTGGCAAATAGTAAAAAAAACAAATACAAAAGTAAATGTTTGTTAAATAAAATAAAAATTAAAAATCAATTTTACATAGATCGGAAACTCTGCTGTCATATACCTAACTCAGTTGTCAAAAACCCAAGTGGTGAGAATGTATTAGTAAAAAAAAACTATGTAAAAACAAAAACACACTAGGTGTGAATATTGAGTTTTTTCTAGTTTCCGCTCTATGTTTCTCTATGAATTTTACTGTGAGTTTAATTCCATCATGTCAGTAATCAATTTTCAAACTTTTCGGGATGTATTCCATTCACTTAGTACCACATGTTGAAGCTTTAAAGAAATATTCCAAAAAAAGTATTACAGTTGAAATTTATAATGTTTTAAGTCTCCGTTCTTCAATCCCACGGCAGTTGGATATGCGCTCCGGAACGATACGAGTCTCACTCAGACAAAACTTGTCAACCCAGCGACAGCTGTATCAAGCGGTAGTTTGTGTACCATAGAAGAATTACTTTCAACGATAGCAGACCTGTTGTTTCAACACCCCTGGATCTACTACTACATTCAGACAGACGGTCGAATTAATTAATTCAATTTGAGCATAATTCCCCTAGAACCATATGTATCTATGCCAACACTCTTTGTCTATCGACAATTGCACTAGTTAAAATGTCGACAACTTTCCTTTAAGAGTCAGTAGAGATACGTTAAAGTCAACAGTGCTAGTGTATTTCTGGTGATATTGTCAATGAACGCGTCAATAGTTTGTTTTTTTAATATGCTGTGTTAAATGTCAATAGAAGATTACTTTGGCTGGGGTACACACATGGTAGTAGTGCTACTGACAATAGTAAATCACTACTGCATTCCCTGCAGGCTCACTAAAATCTTAATTCGGAATTACAAAATTTCAATCATTCATATTCCCAAAATCAAATTCTTTAGCTTCATTCACAGGCTTTTATTTAAATAGAATTTATTCATCTTTGAATTAATTCATAACAGAATTCATTCAACCTTTGAATGATCCAATTTTCATTAATTCAAATTGAATAAAATTATGTGTCCTTCATTCAATTTGTTTTAAATTATTTAAAAAATTAATTGAAAAAAATGTTCTAAAGCCTGGCTATTTGTAATAGATTTGAATTGAAGAAAATAAAGCTATTTTGTAACGGATTTGAATTAAAGAAAACTTGAATGATTCAATAAGGAATGAATTCTAAAAGGAATGAATTTTAAAAGGATTGAATTCAATAAATTTTGAGTACTAAGGAATTTTGCCTAGGATTTAATTCGTAATGAATGCTTTAATGGAATTGTTGAAGAAAATAAAGCTATTTTGTAATGGATTTGAATTAAAGAAAACTTGAATGATTCAATAAGGAATGATTTTTCAAAGGAATGAATTCTAAAAAGTACAGGTGGCGCAAAAGTAAACTTCCGATGTTTTTTGGCTGTAGTTAAAAAAAAAAAATAAAATAAATAGTCAGCAATATTCCGCGTTCTGGAGCAGTGTAGCGTAACATTGTTTATTAACGTGTATTTCGCATGTGTTTACTACACAAATGTCAAAACAGAACTGACATTAGGGGCCAATCGCAAAATTTATAGCATTTTCTGATAGGAGGATTACTATTGCGCCACCTTCTAAAAGGAATGACGTTAATACGTTTTAAGTACTATGGAATTATGCCTAGGATTTAATTCGTAATGAATGCTTTAATGGAATTGTTATTTAATTTGATTTTGAAAATAAAATTAGGAATTAATTCCTTCCAACCTTTGACTACATTTCAGTGTTAATGACAAATTGTTAGTTATGTTCTGCTGACATTTGTGTGATAAAAAAAATGGAACATAAAATTGTCCAAAATGTTTTTTTTTTTTTTTTTTTCAAAAAAATTAAATTTATATTGTCCTAGGAATCTCAAAGAAATTGAAAATTTCTTTAAAACTTCCTACTACAATCCCGAGCTGTTTACATCCCCGATAATCTGAAAAAATAAAAGAAAAATATATTAGTATGAATTCCAAGAAATGTAAATAAGATTTTAAAAATTTTCAAACGATTATTCTTACAATAAAACTCAGTGTGTTTGTATAATTATTTTTGTTTAAATTTTTTTTATTGTAATTTTTTTGTATTTATAGATTTATTGTTTTTTATACATTTATAAAGTAAACACTAATAAAAATTTATTAAATCTGCTTAATTTTTTATAAATTGTGTGTTTATTGGGGGGTTGGAGGTTTTATACAAAGTGTTGATTTTTATATATATTTATGATTTTTTTTTTTTTTTTTGTGTTTTTTTATATATTTTTTCTCTATTTTATATATATACTTTTTTACTAAACATTTACAAGTTTATGTTAAAATTTAAAAATAATATTTGTAATTGCAATTGAAAATTTTTGAATTTTTTTTTTTTTTTTGTATTTTTTTCAGTGTAACTTGTGCTTTTTTAAAGTTTTTTTTTTTTTTCAAAAGAAACACTTTTATTATTCATTTAATGTATTTTAATGGAAATATTTAAAAACTATAAAATTTTGTTTATGTTACAGTCAAAATTTTGTTTATATTTTATGTATTAAACCTAAAATCTAGTTAAAAAAAAAAGAAAGAAAGAAATTTGAACATTTGTTAACTTATTAAGGACAATTTAGGTTTTCTAATTAGCAAGGTTTCAATTTATTTAAATTGGTATCAAAACCACAAAAAAATAGCCTCCACCATTATAGTTAAAATGAAAAAGTTTGATGAACAAAATACTGAACTGGAAGCACAGGAGCTCAAAAATTGAGCTGAATCTTCTACATATTCTTTAATATTTCTGTATTATTGACATTTGTGTGATATTGTCCATGAAAACAAATATGAGAAATTCTTATATTTGAGAATATAATTTAATATTTGAACATTTTGGTGGAGGTTAACTAAAAATTGCATAATTTTTTTAATATTAATATGATTAATAAAGAAAATAAACATGAATTTAAATGACATTGAACAAAATTTTTTTTTAACCAATTTAAAAAAGAAGCCTCATTTACATTTTAATTTTATTTTTCTACAAAAATTAAAAATTTTTTTTTATATATATTTTTTTTTGTTTTGTTAAACATATACATTTTAGTTTTTTTATACATTTTTATAACTAAATTCTACTACACATATGTATGTATTTTGTTCTTTAAAAAGTCAAGTATGATTCAAGGGATAATGAACTAAATCTGTTTTAGTTTTACAAGAAATAAAATTCATTTTGAAATTAAAGCTGCAATAAAGTCCACTCTTATTTTCAACTTGGAAAAAATAAAAATTGTTTCATTACAATATTTAAATCAAAGTTTCGAAAGAGTTAATTCAATGTTCAAAATCAAATACATACAATTTTCTCTCTTGACCATTTTTTGGTTTGCTTTTAATCATTTACAAAATGAATTCAAAAAAATTCACTTTTAATTGATTTGAATTAAAGAATAATCAAATCATTCAGCATTTTATCCAGCTATATTGTGGGATGGATTTGTATAAAGGAAACTGGAAAGATTCAAACGGGAATTAATTTTATTAAATTCATTCATTAAAGAATTCATTGCGAATTAATTCCTTATTAATCCAAAAGTATTGAATTTAGTCTTTATAGAATTAATTCCTTTTTGCATCATTCCAGTTTCCTTTAATTCAAATCCATCCTCCAAAAATGTTTGATAAAATTAGCTGAATGATTTGATTTTTCTTCAACTCAAATCAATTTGTATTAGATTTGAATTAACAAAAATTGAATCATGATTGAATGAATTCTGCTATGAATTAATGCCACAAATGAATGAATTCTATTTAAATAAAATTAAATTCTATTTAAATAGAATCTAAAGAATTAGATTTTGTGAATGAATGTTTGACATTTTTTAATTCCGAATTAAGATTTTAGGGAATTAAGCTCAAATTGAATTAATTAAGATCTGATTTGAATACATATTTCAAACTCTTTAAGCAGTATTCTGTTTTAGTTAATTTTTTTAGCATTTTCAGGCTTTAATAATCCAGACATTATTTTAATTCAAGATGACTCTGAATTTAAAAGTGAAAGCAGTGAACAATTTATATTTTTAACATTACAAATTGAATATTTCAGTGTTAAAAACAGTGACCGGCACAAAAAGAACATGCCACATTAAAAACACTACATTTTCTGATTAAAATGATCGAGTTGACTAACAAGTTCAATAACTAGTTATTTTAACACTAGTGTACAATCCCATTCATGCCCAGAACGAAATAGAATAAACAATAATGTATTGAAGTGTTTAAAAGACTGGCGGGCACAAAGAGAATATATTACATTTATACAAGGTGGCGCAAAAGTAATCCTCCTATCAGAAAATGCTATAAATTTTGCGATTGGCCCCTAATGTCGGTTCTGTTTTGACATTTGTGTAGTAAACACATGCGAAATACACGTTAATAAACAATCTTACGCTACAGTGCTCCAAAACGCGGAATATTGCTGACTATCAAAGTTTTTCATTTTTTTTTTTTTTAAATACAGCCAAAAAACATCGGAAGTTTACTTTTGCGCCACTTTGTAGCAATAACTAGTGAAAGACTATAAAGAATGATAGTAAAAATATTTGTTTGTTAAATGTCATTTTAAGATTTCTTGTTTTTCTATGTGCAGTGTTTCTCTCAAACTCATAAACACTTAAATTCAGATTTTAGCTATGTGCCTGCCTGGCTCTGCAATACTTAGTTATACAGAATTGTACTCAAAGGTTCGAAAGAATTAATTCTTAATTCTATTATCAAAATCAAATTAAGTTTTATTTCTTGACCATTCCATTAAACATTTTATTGCGAATTAATTCCTTAGTACTTCAGACGTAGTGAATACATTCCCTATAGACTTAATTCCTTATTGATTCAGTAAATTTGTCTTTTATTCAAAGCCATTGCAAAATAGCTTAATAAAATATGTTGGATGATTCAAATAGTCTTCAATTCAAATCTATTACAAGTAATTTTTTTAATACAGATTCGTCAAAACTGACGTTTACAAAATTGGTGTATCAGCTGTGCATCATTAAACCCCAGCGAAGAAAAAGGATAGTCATACATATTACATACATATTTGCTATTCCATACTTACGATGGGGTTAAATTGTGTGATGCCAACTTGATACATTATAAAAACGTATCTGCTCTTTATATGTGATTAAAAGCAAAAACAAAACGGAATGAAGAAAAATCTTTTTTTCATATCTGTCGTATCTGGTCTTCATATGTGATTAAAAGCAAAAACAAAACAGAATGAAGAAAAATCTTGTTTTCATTCAATTTGTATTAAATTAAACCAAAGAAAGGTTGAGTGAATTTTATTATGAATTAATTCAACAATGAATGAATTCTATTTAAATAGAAGCCTGTGAATGAAGCTAAAGAGTGGCAATTGTTTTATGAAATTTTTAATACTGAATTAAGATTTCTGTGAATTGAATTAATTAAATCAAAGCTCTGCTTACTTGCTTCAACATTAATGAAAACAAATGTTTAAAACAGTCAACATACTTTGGATAAAAATTTAATATAAACAATACAATAACTAATTATTAAAATGAAATCTCAAAAAGTTTCAACTGACTACACTGTAGATTACTTAGGCATACTTAAGTGACAATTGGCTCCAAGCCTAATTAACTCCTCTTACCATTTGAAAGAACACATTAGTGTCGTGGATTCAGTCAAATAAAAAGACATTAAGATATGTTATTAATATCAAAACAATAGGAAAGCTGCTAATATGCTCATTGTTAGAATATTGTTGTCCAGACCATAGATACCATAGACATAGATAGACAGTAAGATAGACCATAGACCGTAATTGTCACTAATATCTGATCACTTGACTGTCTCCAATTTGTATATTTTGGTTCATTTGTCACGTATGAGCTCTTTGTAGTGCAATTGATTACTTTATAGATCCCAAGTAATCTAGCGTGAAGTCAATTGCTACTTAAGCGTCTCTAAGTAATCTAGAGTGTAGCCACTTTAAACGTGTATTTTGTTATGCACTTTTTTGTGAGTAATTCGTACAAACCAGTAACCCAGAGTGTAGTAACATTAAGCATTTATTTTGTACTGCTTTATAGAAAGTAGTTATTTTACCCACCAGATGTAATCTATAGGAGAGATGTCGGATGAAGATTTGTTTACCGTCAATCGTTTATTGGACTGTTTAAGAGATGTCTTTTTAACTGACTATTTGTGGTCAATTAGCACCCGTAAATGTCAAAAAATAACTAGTTGACTATATGTAACCGGTAAGGGAATCCAATGTGTTGACTACTTGGGACCAGCTATTAGACAGTCTCATTGAAATCAAAAAGTGTCAATTGATGCACTACTTAGGACATGCACGTGTAAAAATAACTAGTCATGCAGCTAGTTATGTAACTAGTTGTCATCCTAAATGTTAGGTAAAATGTATAGATCGGGAAAGTTGTCTAGAACTGCTGGGAACTCAGTTGACAAAAACCTCAGAACATAGAGAAAATATACATAGAGCGGAAACTAGAAAAAAACTCAAACAAAAAAAATTTCTCTTAATAATCACATGTACGAGTGTTGTTTTTGTATTCACATAGTTTTTTTTACTAATACATCCTCATTACTTAGTTTTTTGACTACTGAGTTAGGTCTTTGACAGGAGAGTTTCCACTCTATGATTCAAACTTTTAATAGAAACAAACATACAGTTAAAAATTTTATGAAGTTGCTAACTTATTTTTAGATACCAAAACTAAGGACATTTGAGGAGAAAGTGATTGTTTTATAAAGACTCCATTTGTTATTTAATTCAGTTAAAAAAATGAATTGCAAAATAGTTTCTTAATATGTATAAAAATATATTGGTTCTACTAATTTAGTAAACATTAATTTCAAAACAAAACATTAACAAAAACTAAAACAGATTTAAGAACTTTTTTTTGCAGAATTTTTTTAAAAGAATTTTTGAAATATTGAAAATTGCTTTTATATTTAAATAGTTTTCTAAATTAAGCAAATTATTTGTTTTAAAGCTGCTAATTATTATTATTTTATAAAAATTTAAAATAATTTTTCTTCTTTTTTTGTATTTTTTTTTTTAATGATTTTTAATTATATTTTATTTTTTTGCACATAAAATCTTAATTTACTTATTAAATTAAAACAATTATTTTCTCTTTTTTTTTTGTTTTGTTTTTCATAAAATGAAAATATAAAATTATTTATATATTATTTGCACATTTTGTTTTTGTTTTTAATTTTTTTCATAAAAAAAAATGAAAGAAACTTGAAGATTTAAGGTAATTTTCAAAATTACATTCTGCTTTTTTTTTAATTTTAACTTATAGTTTTAAATTATTATTTTGTAAATAAAAAAAAAAAATGTTTTGTTTTTATATGAAAAATATGGGATTTTTCATAAAATATTTTTTAAACAAATAACAATTTAATTAATAGGTAAATTAAAAAAAAAATCAATAATAAAACAACAAAAATAAACAAATATGTTCATAAAAACTATAAAATTATTAAAGAATAAACGTTAAAAAATAATATGAAAGTGTATGAATTTAAAATAAAAAATGGGAGTTTAGTAGAGTTATAGTTTTCGTATAGAAATTTCAAAAAACTACTACTACTATTTTATAAAAATAGCAAATGAAATTGAATTGAGCCCACATCTGCAAAAAGAAAGATAAAATAGTCTCACAGAGACTACTTTTTTTATAGAGAAAGCTCTTGTTTGGTGGGGTGGAAAAGGAGAGTTTTCTTGAAAAAATTTTAAATATATTTGGGAGAAATATGTTTAAAGAAGTATGATTAAGGTAAGAAAGAGAGAGATATCTTTGATTGGTGTTAAGAAAATAAGTTCTTCACAATAATAGCAATCCTTAACAATACCGATTGGATAATAAAAGCAATTGAATATGCAAACATTTCCAAAATATTTTATAACGTTTTTGCATAATACTTATTTGAATAGGTCAATGCCGGACAAGATAACTATTGTTGGAAAATATTCAGAAATGATTTCTCATATTTATTTTCTATTAAATCCTTTCAATTGGCATTTAATTTGAATATTTCCTCTATCTCTCCCTCTTAAATAAATGGCCAATTCATTTTCAACTCCCATAAAATTACACAAAAATCCTGAATTTTACTCCCTTTCAATTTGAGCCCTTTTCAAAACTAACATTCTTTTTTTAATGGAAAATAATAGATAAACTAGATTTGTGACAGTCAAATAATAAGAAACTAAAAAAATATTAAAAAAAAAGAAAGAAAGAAAGAAAGAAATGTATTTATGTATATTTTTCTACTCACGTGAAAGCAATCTCACTCACTCTCGCTTTTCTCTCATATTCTCTCACAACAGCTTAAATCTTACGACCCCGTTTGCTCTCCAACTGTGGCTTATCCGGATGATGTTTACGCACATGCACACCCAAATTACCGCGCTGTTTAGCCTTGTACGAACAGTACGGACACGGATGACACGGTTCCTTGCCACCACACTCAACATTTTCATGACGTCTTAAGGTGGATTTCCAGCGATATTTCTTGCCACAATGACGGCACACATATTTCGACTCATCGCCCCGCTCATCGTTGGGTCCCAACGATGAATCGCTTAGCGACAATTCATAGGTGGTGGCCGAGGGTTGTGTCAATTCGCTGAGGTCATGTGATTCGGTTTTAAGTGGTCGTGCCGTTAGGATGGTATAGCTTTTGGTAATGGTCGGTTGTTCATGCACCGAGAGGCCGTCGGGCAGTATGGCCTCCACACTGGTGGTGTTGTCATCTTGTTCCTGTAAATGCAATTGCTGATGATGTACTACATGGGCTGTGGTGTGCTGCTGGTGCTGTTGTACTATATGATGCTGTTGGTGCTGATGCTGCGGTGACGCTTGTATATGATGCACTTGTGCCTGCAATTGATGATGCTGCTGCAGCTGATGGTGTTGTTGATGCTGTTGATTGTTTGGATCCTGATCGAGGGTGGTGATTTGTGCCGTCGTACCCGCCGACTGCATGTGTTCGGTTATTTCACTGGGTGCAAAACCAATGCCAATTTTTGTACCATCCGGCAATTCGATGTCATCGATTTCGGCATATTTCACCAAATCACTGATAATGGCCGCCGATGTCTGTGGATTGTTTAAATCGATTTCACTGATTTCGTATTTGGTGCCGTCGGTGATCTCGTGGGTTTGGGCATCATGCGTTTGTACGATTTGAACACTGCCGGTACCGGGTGTTATAATTTTGCCACGGGAATATTTAATACGTGAGAGCATGGGTTTTTGTTCCGTGATTTGTACATTGCGCAGACCCATTAGATTGATGGTTTGTGCATGGGTACCAGTTGCTGTGGGTGTGGTGGTGACAATACTTTGTACTTGGGGATGATGTTGTAATTGATGATGATGTTGTTGCTGCTGCTGCTGCTGCTGCTGCTGCTGGTGATGCTGTTGCGGTTGTTGTTGCTGCTGCTGCTGTTGGTGGTGCTGGTGTTGATGGATAATTTCGTGTAATTGTTGGGGTTGTTGTTGTTGTTGATGGTGATGCTGTTGCAATTGAGCTGATTGAATTTGTTGGGTCTGTATGATGGTGGCATGTGGATGATGGGAGGAAATTGTTGTCGATGATGGTATGATTTTCTTCAAATTGATTAATTCTACGAAGAATAACATGAAAAATAGTGATATTAGTATAAATAAATATAAGAAAAAATTGGGTTTTTTTTGATATTTCATTATTTAATTCAATTTAAGCATAATTCTTTAAAATCTTAATTCTGAATTAAAAATTGTCAGCCATTCATTCCATAAATCCATTACAAAAATCACATTATTTAGCTTCATTTAAAGGATTTTATTTAAATAACATTTATTCATCTTTGATTTTATTCATAATAACAACCATAGATAAATACACATAGATCGGAAACTCTCCTGTCAAAGACCTAACTCAGTTGTCAAAAACCTAAGTGGTGAGAATGTATTAGTAAAAAAGACTATGTGAAAACAAAAACAACACTCGTATGTGTAACATTTTTGAGTAATTTTTTTGTTTGAGTTTTTTTCTAGTTTCCGCTCTATGTTTCTCTATGATAACAACCTTTGAATGATTCAGTTTATGTTAATTCAAATCTAATACAAATTGAATTAAAATATTTTTTCTTCTTTCAATTTGTTTTTTACAAAATGAATTGAAAAACAAGTAAGAGAGATATATTCGGCTGGGCCGAATCTTATATACCCTTCACCAAACTATACTTCAAAATAAAAATTTTAAATATTTTTAGGTAAACAAAATTCATTTTTTTTCCAGTTGTTTTTTTTTAATTTTTTGAAAAAAAAATTTTTTTTCGATTTTTTTTTTTTAATTTTTTTTTATTTTTTAAATTTAAAAAACTTTTTTTTTTAAATTTTAAACATTTTTTTTTAATATTTAGCCAAAAAAACTTTTGGTGAAAAAAAAAATTCGGGTTAAAAATTTTTTCCCGATTTTGACCCATTGTAGGTCCAACTTACTATCGTCTTATATACGTCGTTGAAAAGGTCTTTGAAATATCTATCATTAGATATCCATATTGTCTATATTAATGACTTAGTAATCCAGATATAGGTACAAAAATAGGTAAAAAAATCGAGGTTGTCCTGGTTTTTTCCTTATATCTCAGCCATTTGTGGACCGATTTTGCTGATTTTAAATAGCAAACTTCTCGAAAGGATGTCTGACAGAATTATTCAAGATTTGGATCCCGAAGATATCTGGGGTCTTCACAAAATTGATTTCAACAGACAGACAGACAGACAGACGGACATGGCTAAATCGACTCCGCTATCTATAAGGATCCAGAATATATATACTTTATAGGGTCGGAAAATTATATTGTGGAAATTACAAACGGAATGACAAATTTATATATACCCTTCTCACGAAGGTGAAGGGTATAATAATAGACTTAAGCCTATTTGTTATAGATTTGAATTGAAGAAAAATTGTATCATTCAATACATTTTTAAAGCTGTTTTGTAATGGTTTTGAATTAAAGAAAACTGGAAGGATTCAATAAGGAATTAGTTCTATTAAGAATGAGTTCTTAAAGGAATCAACTGAATTCGTTTGGAGTTTTAAGGATTTAAGACAAAGAATTAATTCGTGCTGAATGCTTTAATTGAACTATTTCATTTGATTTTTGTAATGGATTTGAATTAAAGAAAACTGGAATGATTCAATAAGGAATTAGTTCAATAAAGATTGAATTCTTAAAGGAATCAAGTGAATACGTTTGGAGTTTTAAGGATTGTTTCATTTGATTTTGAAAATTGATTTCTTGACTTTGATTTCACGTTTCTTTAAACAAATATTTAAACAGTGTAAAAACTATAAAATTCTTTTAATATTTTTATAATTTATAAAATGACGACTGTATGTTTTAAACCAATAAGAATCTTTGGGCTAATATTCGCATTCGTATACGAGTGAATACTT
The DNA here is from genome assembly GCA_942486065.2 of Calliphora vomitoria. Classification (NCBI taxonomy): domain Eukaryota; kingdom Metazoa; phylum Arthropoda; class Insecta; order Diptera; family Calliphoridae; genus Calliphora; species Calliphora vomitoria. The sequence goes on from OW818033.2 coordinate 96,738,915, forward strand.
GATGGCATTCAATAACCAGCTAGTTTTTACTCGAAAGCTAAGAAACATTCTAAATTTATTTCGATTACGAATGCGACAATTAGCATATCTGTTTTTAATATTTTCAGTTTTATTCTCAAAAAAACTTTACTTGTCTAATTGACTAAATTGATTTTGTAAACAATTTAAATTGGAACTCATTATATTTCTTTAAAGATCTATGTGTGTTTCGTGAACCCACAAGGTTTTAATCATAGAGAAACAACAAGAGCGGAAACTAGAAAAAAACTCAAACCAAATTTTTTCTCAAAATAATCACACATACGAGTGTTGTTTTTGTTTTCACATCGTTTTATTTACTAATGCATTCTCACCACTTAGGTTTTTGACAACTGAGTTAGGTCTTTGACAGGAGAGTTTCCGCTCTATGTATAATTTCTCTATGGTTTTAATATTCTCAGTTTTATTCTCAAAGAAATTTTACAAAACCAAAACTTTACTGATTTTCTAAACTATTTCATTTTATAACAAATCTTTTCTAAACTTACCACATTCCGATGAGGGTAATTTTATCGCTGGACTCGTTGTTAATGTGGTAAATGTAGGCTTGACATCTTGAATATCCTGGATTTCGGTAATATGAGTGGGTGTCTGTTGTATATGACCGCCGGTGGCAGCCGCAACAGCAGCTGCTGCTACTTGATCTTCATCCTGAGACGTCAGTTTGGCGGTTGTTATGTTACCCAACTTTTTCACATGCAATACGAAACCATCTTTATTTTGGGTTATAACAATATCATTGCTCTCCAACAAACAGTCGTCCAGTTCAAAATCATCCGGATTAATATCGGTCTGTTCGGACTTATCATGTTTAACTAAATAGTTTAATAAAAAACAATAGTAAATTTAAATGAATTAAGAAAAATTTTAATATAATGCATACAAAAAAGAGTTTGGAACTGTATGTTTAAAGATAATAAAGAAGAGAGTTTTTTGTTTTTTGATTTGCAAGCCAAATTTCCATTATTATATGATGAAAAACCATAAAAAAAATAAGAAGAAAAAAAAACATATAAATACTTAATTCCCTTAAACCTTTAAATGTTAGCATAAAATTTATAGGAAAAAAAATCTTAATTTTAAAGGGTAAAAAAACATATGATTTTTGAAATAGTTACTCAGTTTTCATAAAAATAATCACACACATTTTGTTGAGAATTTGTTTTCTTTTCATTTTTTTTTTTTTCATTTTTTACTTTATTTTTATTTAACAATAATTATTAAGTTTTTAAAAACTAGTTTTGTTTTTGTTTGTTTTTTTATATAAAGTTTCTTACATTAAAAATGTATGTTACAATCTTACCTGTAATAAAGTTATTTTTATTTTTTATAAATGTGGTTTTTTGTGTAAGATTTTTAGCATATTCTTTTAAACCTGAGATCAAAAATATGTTTTAATTAAAAGAAATTATATGTAAAAATTAGCTGCTGTTTTAAATATGTCATACAAACATACAAATAAAATTCATAAAAAGAGAGCCAACGTTTAATTGAAACGAGATTCTATTCTAAACTAATAATGTAGAAATCGTATACATTTTAAAAAATTTTAATTTAAGCCCCCATTTGATTTTCGAGAGAAAGAAATGATAAGCGAAGAAAAAAGAGTTTTAAAAAAATAAATCTAGAAATTAATAAAGTAATTATGAAACTTTTATCTTACACCTGAAACATAAGACAAACTAACATCAAGGGGAACTCCTTTAAAAATAATTGACTGACTGATTCAGTTTTATTAGAGACATAATCAAAGTGACTCATGCCAATTTATCGACAAAGATAATAAACAACTGAATTCCAATTCTTCTAAACTCCTTCCTGTTTATATCTACTCTATTTTCTTAGTTTGATTGCTATTCATCAAACATGTTCTGCATAATGCACTCTCTTTATGAAATACTCCTTAGTCTTCTCTAATCACAATTGGCTTAGTCTTATTATGAGTGTCGATCATTCTCGATCATCTTTTGGGCCTTGGTGGATATGGTGCCCCTGATACGCCCCTGCTAGTCAGTAAATCGAATACAAGTAAACATTTCCAATTTTTTGAAACAATTTGCTGTTATATTCGTTGTACAGATTTTCTCGTCTTACTTTCGTATAAAGAAACCTGTTTCCAGGTACAAAATTGAGCAATTTTCAGAACATACCCCCTCCCCTGTTCTGTAAATCGAGTGATTTTATAACCGAGAGATTTTCAAAAAGGAATAGTCAAACAATTTATGTTCTCAAACGAATACTTATGCGAACGTGAGTGATTTTAAAAACGAGAGATTTTCAAAAACGAATAGTCGAACAATTTATGTTCTCAAACAGCAATTTGCGCAATTTGCAGAACATACCCCCTCCCCTGTTCTGTAAATCGAATGATTTTAAAAACGAGAGATTTTCAAAAACGAATAATTACCGCAGTCGAACACGATCCAATACTTATTCGAACGTGCGAGTTTTATTTTTGGGATTCTCTTATTCGATATCGAATAAAAATGTTTAGAAAATTATAATGATTGTGCTCGATAAGGAACGAGTTTTTTATAAATTTGTTTCGATTACGAGTGTGAGAATTTTCCCCCAGGCTTTTGTAACTCGAAAGTAAAATGAGTAAATCATGGGGATTCGATTTACAGAACACCAACATGTGTGAATTCGTTTAAAAACGAAATCGTTACTCAAATTCGATTTATACATAGAGAAAATATACTCAAACAAAAAAATTACTCAAAAAAGTTACAGATACGAGTTGTTGTTTTTGTTTTCACACAGTTTTTTTTACTAATACATTCTCACCACATAAGTTTTTGACAACTGAGTTAGGTCTTTGATAGGAGAGTTACCGCTCTATGTATATTTTCTCTATGGATTTACAGAACAAGGGGATACATTTTTCGATTATTCGTTTTTAAAAATTGCTCGTTTTTAAAATTAATAGTATTACGGAATAAGGGGAATAGTTGGGCTTTAAGGGATTTTCGACTTTGAAAACAACACTCATAATAAGACTAACACTCTATCCCTAACATAAATTTTTTTCACTTACAAATCTATCGCCAACCCTTTTTATAGTTTTTTCTAACATTCACTCTACATCTTAAGCCTTATTCTGTATATTATAATATTCTGGATGCTGGGTTCTGACATGAACATTAAGACTATGTTTGTAACGTGTCAAATAACCACAGTATGGACATTTCTCTTGGGGCAAAATGCCGCATTCAAAACGTAAATGCCGTGATAAATTCTTTTTATACGTATAAACCTTATCACAGCGGGGACAAACGTGTGGCGAGTTACTAGCACGTGGACTGGATGTTGAAATGCTAAGCGTTACATTGGAATCATTAAGAAGCTCTGTGCTATTAATAAGGCCCGAATAGCTGCTGCGCGTTGAGGGTGACTCTCTGGTAGCTGATGCTGTATCATTTCTTTTGTTCTTTTTCTGTTTGATTTCCTCCAAGGCGATGTTATTCAGCGATGTCACCGATTTCACCGATATCGTCCAATAGTTCTCTAAAACAGCATCACAAAGTGTTAAGAGTTGTGGGGGGGGGGGAAAAAAAAGAAAGAAATTTTGTAATAGGTTAATGGAAATTGTTAACAAATTAAATCTCATTTACAAAACAAAAAATAATAATAACACTAGACATTTTTAATAAAAATAATAAAAGAAAAAAGAATAATGAAAACATTAAATTGAATTAAAATTATAAAAAAAAATCAAAGTAAAAGAATAAAATAAAAAATATTTTAATCATTAAACTAAATCAAAATTAAGAATTTAAAATAGCTATTTTAAAGGAAAACTTAAAAAGAAATATAAATTTTATATAGAATACAAATCATGTTTATTCATGAAACATTTAAACAGCAACTAACACCAGTTATATTGCATTAAAAGTTTTTGTTTTAAGTTTCTAATGAAATGATAGATAATGATTTAAAGCAGTTTTCTAATGAGATAGATGCTAGACAATAATTGCAATAAAAAAATATAGAAAAAAAATATAAAGCTTTCGTTTAATGTACAGTTAAAAATCAATACAAATTAAGTTAATCCTTAAAAAAATAGATTCCAATCTAATTGAAACAAAAAAATTAAATGATCTAAAAGAAACTTTAAATGTGGAATGTGAGATTATCCGCATTATTCTTGCACTGCATTACCAATGTAAAGCAATAAGTAGCGCGTGGAACGTTACTTTCTTCATGTGTAAGAAACCTTATTTTAAAATCTCGAAATGTTGCATTTTTTTGCAATCAATATCACAAATTAAATGCTCACTAAACTTATAATCGACAAATATAAGGAAGATATCAAACGTCCAAACACTAAATCTCAAAAGAACTAAAAAGGTCTAGAACTAATGTTAAAAATGTTTTGAATATCTAAATATTTAGACTTTAGCCTAATCCTAGCTGAACAATTCTATTCAGCATTTAAGCGGGAATTACTTCAAATATCCCAAACATATAGATTTGCTATCAATTAACAGAGGTCGGCATAAAGAGAACGTGAAATAACGATTTTAATAACATATTAAGCTCTTTCTTTATCCATTGTAATCTGATCTGTTTCTTATTTAATAATTTTTTTATAAACTTCGTTTACATTCATATTGTTTACAAGGTAAATAAACAATCATATTCAGCCCCTGGTGGGTATGAGTGCCGACTACTGATCTACACCATTCTAGTTGATAGCTATTGTGTGGCAAGCAATTTGTCAGTGCGGAAAACATGATCTTTCATTGCAACTGACAAAATTAATATAGATTTTTAGAGGGAAATGTGCTCAAAGAAAATGCTATAAACCTATCCCCCTCAGCTTGCCCCATGACAATTATCAATTTTATGTTGGTAATTCTGAACATTTCTAAGCAGTTGCAGAAATCTTATGCCAAAATAAGGAAAAGTGGAATCATCCCGTAATTTACTTCTTCAAAAAAAGTTAAACTAAAATTTGTTCGGAATACAGTGGAATCATCCCGTAATTTACTTCTTCAAAAAAAGTTAAACTAAAATTTGTTCGGAATACAGTCACTTTCAGTTTTCTACGTGAAATTGATATTTGTTTCTATTTGTTTTTCTTAAATTTATTCAAAATTTCTTTGCAAACAAATTTATTTAGAATCGAAAAAAAATTGAATTAGAATCGAAACAGAACTATTAAGAGCCTGACTCATTAACAAGACAGGAAAACAATTTTAAATTTTTTGTATTAAAAAAATTATTTGAAAACTGAGTGATTTCATTTTAAAAAAATCAAATTGTTTTCTAATCGGGTTCCTGAAACTTAATATATTTCTGTTTCGATAATCCTTTGTATAATAAACAATATCAAACGAAATGTAAAGAAATCAAAATCGTTTAGAATAATCCGATTTGATCTGCAAATCGGGTGAATAAAAAAACGAGCGATTTTCAAAAACGAATAATCGACAAATTTATGTTCTGCAAATCGTACGATTTTGTAAAAGTTTTGTTTACTCGAAAGTAAAACGAATACATCAGTCGCAAATTCTCGCACTCGTAATCGAAATAAATTTCGAATGCTTTCGAGTAAAAACTCGTTCGTTATCGACTCGCACGTTCAAATAAATATCCGATCGTGTTCGACTGCGGCAATAAGCCCCCAGAACATCAAAATAACTGAATTCGTTTAAAAACGAAAATTTTATCCGGATTCAGTTTACAGAACAGTGGGGATAATTGACAAATTAAAGTTCTGCACGATTCTGTACATTGAAACAGGTTTGTTTGCTCGAAAGTAAAACTAGTAAATCATGTGGATTCGTTTTATTGAACAATTCGTATTCGGAAACGTAAAAATTCTCTGAATCAAAACTATTCTGAACGGAATGTGTAACTAGCTTGAATATTGGAATGCTTTTGGCTGGACATAAAGGCCTGTCACACATTTCATTCCAAGTCTTGAGTTTATACAAGAGAAAGGATGAAAAAGAGGAAAATCTTTTCAATCTCCTCTCCTCTCTCTTCTATAAACTCAAGACTTGCTCAAATAAAATTGACGTGTGTGAACCAGGGCGGTTACTGCGTAACTCAATCCGAAAACGAAAATGTGTGCTAAATACATTGTAATTCGAAAAGATTTCCTTTCGAATCGAATTTGGGAGTAACCACCCAGCACTTAGCTTTTTCCGATTCCGTTTGATGTTGTAAGTATCCAAAGGAGTAAATAATTCTGAAAGTGGTTTCATTCCAAAAAAATCTTTTTACTTTTTCTAAAGAAGCAAAATGCGAAATTCTTTGACAAGGGGAAATATTTTGATAGTTGTTTTGAGTTCAAACTGATCTAGTGATTTCAATAGACATGTTTGTTTTAAAGACTTTTTAAATTTCTAAGAATTTCTATAACTTTATGGGCGTTTAAGTTATCAAAGTTTTAACCGTAGTTATAACATATTGCATCTGGGGATAAATCGTAGCAATGGTTGAAATTTTTGCTGGTAGTTCTACTAATTTAGTTAATGTTTGTATTTTAAATTTTAAAATTTTTTAAAACAAAATATGCTACGATATACATTCCGTTATTAAAAAAGGATTATGAATTAAAAACTGAACTTTAATTGGACGACCAGCCATTATAAACGGAATGGCTGCATATTACAATAATTCCTCAAGTTTTTGTATGTAGCTTTGACACCGGGGCACCCATTGTTGGTTTTATAATACGTCATTTGGGAGCTTTGGAATGTTGATTTCAAGATAGGCGAACGAACGAACATCCTTTAAATTGAATACCTAATATAGACACTATTTCCTTTTTAAAACGAATCCGCATATTTTGGTATTCTGCAATTCGAATCCACATGTCTTACATGTTTTACTTTATTGGGAGGTTACTTTGTAACTCGATTCGAAAATTAAAATTTGTAAAGTGAAACTACTGGGGCCGATCTACTGCTTTCGTTATCGAGTAAAATTTATGGAAATTTTCTTATTTGAAATATGGCATTTTTCCTTTCAGTTATGTAAATCGAGTGATTTCAAAAACTAGCGATTTTCAAAAACGAATAGTCAAAAAATGAATGTTCTGCAAATCACACGATTTTTTCTATATTGAAACAGGTTTGTTTACACGAAAGAAAAACGAGTAAATCATGTGGATTCGATTTGCACAACACCAAAATATGTGAATTCGTTTAAAAAGGAAATCGTCACTCTGTTTGGATTTACAGAACGGAGGGTTTTATTATAATTTCGCCAACGAAATTCTTTTACGATACGAAAGCTCATTCGATCACGAATGCCCGTAATTCGGCCCCTCAATTTCAATGTATTGTTTATTTCTATGCAAAAATAATTTTTTTTTACGAAACTAATATTTTCCTAATTTTATCGTAACCTTATGTACGTAGTTTTAAATTTTAACTAGATTTTTAGTAACTATATACTTCAAAAACAATGCTCTGATGTTTACAACTAAAAAAAAAACAAAAAAAATGTAAGATGTTAAACAAAAATAAAAAGAAATTTCAGTTAAAAAAAAAAAAAAATATAATTATAAAATTGCTTACCATTGAAAGAAAAAAAATATGTATATTTTTTTGAGAAAGGGACAAAATTGTTTTAATAAAATGGAAAGAAGAGATTTTAAAAAACAGTCGCAGGTAGTACCGTCTACTGTTTACAAAAAATGCAATTACGGTAGCAATAGTTAGGCATAAGCCAACAATTGACCTGACTTTGTAGGGGGGAAATGAGATGAGAACCTAAATTTTGTTTGTTTGAAATAAAAAAATGTTTTTGTTTTTAGATTTTAATTATAATATTTTGAAATTTTATTTTGTAGTTTAATATTTTTTTATTACATTTTTTATTATTATTAATTTAGTTTATTTTTTTTAATATTTTTTTTTTTTTTGTTTTTTATATTAATTCATTTTGTTTTGTTTAATTTTTTATATATTTTTTATTTTGTCATAGTTATTATTATTTTTTATAACTATTTTGGAATTGAATTAAAAGTTTTGAAAAAAAAGAGTTTTATATTATTATAAATTGCTTAAATAAAAATCAATCTAAAAAAAGTTTAAATATTTTAAAATTTAAACGTTTTAATTCAGCTGTATTAACATTTATAAGAAAGATATTCAAAAATAAAAAAAAAAATTCAAAAACTTATTAACTGCCGGTTTTTTTAAAAATTCGTCTGTAAATCGATATACAATATAACTGAAAATAAATTAAAGGTTTTTTCAATTCAATTTTACTAAAATTAGTTATGAACTTTCAATACAGTGTACCAACATTCGTAAATGCATCACAGTAAAAAATTTTAAAATAATGATGAGAATCGACAAATGTAAGGAAAATACCAAACGCCCAAACACTACATCCCAAAACAACTACATATGTCACGAACAAATGTCAGCAATTTTTTGACTATGGAAATGTTTCGAATTTCTCTCAATGCAACGATTTTATCCCATAGAAATGTCAACTATTTAAGGCAATCAGTGCCAAAGTGGTGTAACACCAAACTATTGATTTAGTGATATAGTCAGCTTACACCACTTTTGCTACATTACTTTGATATATTATGCTCTGTGCAAAAACGATTTTTTCAGCTCCATCTGCTTTTGAGTACCACAAGGTAGCTTAGCCGACTTTTGTATTGATATTGGTAATGTAAGGACTATATGTAACTACAAAACAGCAAACAAAACCAAAAAAAAAAAAAAATTGGGTTACACCACTTTTGCGCTGATGTCCTCATTTAATGTATTTAATGAAAAACTTTCAACAAAAAGTAAATCTAATCTAAAATTTTAATTTTTGTTTATCAGTTAAATGTCTATTAAATGTTTGTTAGAGTCGCTTTTAATATAAGGAACTGAAATTTAAAACTTATAAAACTTTAAGGATTAAAATCAGACTACTATAATTCCCATTCATAATAGTCTGTATTTTAATAAAGTTCTTATAAAATAAAGAACATTATGTCTATACTTTTATAGAATCAAAATAAAATGATTTTTTTATTTAATTAACCCTTAAAGGGATCTGTCATTTAGATTCCATCTTCAGTGTTTCTTCAAAATGTCTGCCCTTTACGGTGGATATTATACAATTTCAAACGGTATATAAAGTAGATAAATCAAAATCGTTAGGAATAATCGCCTCTTTTATGGAAATCGTTTGATTTAAAAAACCTGAGATTTTCAAAAATTTTTATTTTAAGCAATATCAAACGGAATATAAAGTAGCTAAATAAAATTCCATTGGAATAATCGTTTCATTTATGTAAATAGAGTGATTTCAAAAACGTGAGATTTTCAAAACATTTTTTTGAAAATAAACGATTTTGTACATTGAATCAGGTTTGTTTAGTCGAAAGTTAAAAAGGTAAATCATGAGGATTTGATTTAGAGAACACCAAGTAATTAGAATTAGTTTAAAAACAAAAACGTTACTCGGTTTACAGAACAGGAGGGATAGTGCTTCTTTTTTTAATTTGAAATCTTCAACTTATAAAACATTAAATATTAAAATCACACGATTAAATATTTTAAAAGTATTGAAATAACATCCAAACAATATGATTTTTTTATGGTTTGAATATGGTATCTATCATTTAAATTACTATAATGCTGCTGTGATAGAATAAACATGTTGATGAACTAATTGAGTTAGGCCTCTTACGACCGTTATTATATAACTAATAATTTTGATAGTTGTTTTCGGCAATATATTCAAACTATTCTAGAGATATCAATAGACATGTTTGTTTTAAAGACTTTAAGGTCCAAGTTTCATAAAACGCAACGACAAACGTTAAACAAATTTTGTATGGAAACAATTCATGTTTAAAACCTTTTTCTCAGAATTCTTCATACAAATTGCTTACGTTTCTGAACGCTTCGTTTTATAAAATGAAGCCCTAAACATTTCTAAGAATTTGTATAACTTTATAAGCGGTTAAATTATCAAAGTTTTAAGTCTTAACCACAAAGATGTAGCGTTAAGACTAAACTTAGGTTACAATTTTTTTTGAATATCTAAAATTTCAATTACTAATTAACAGTTATTCAAATTCTTAGTAGATTTGAATTTGTATCAAATTACACAATAACCCTGCAATTCAATTCGAAAATAAAAATGTACGAATTTGTAATTTAAATTTGAAAATGTTTAGTATTGAATCGATTTACCGAGTAACTTTGGGGTAACTACTTGAAATTTTTAAGTTAGAGCTATAATTAGAGCCATAATGAAAAACAAATTAGAGCTAGTGATTAAGCATACTTTCATTTAGAATTATTTCGATTCGATTCGAAAATGAAAATGTTCGAATTTGTCTGGGCGGTTACTGAGTAACTCAATCCGAAAACGAAAATGTTCGAAAATGTGTGCTAAATACATTGCAATTCGAACAGGGGTTTACTGCCTAATCCGATTTGAAAAGAAATCTTTTCGAATTACAATGTATTTATGAATTAGGCAGTAATACCCCATGTATAATACATTGAAATTCGAAAATGTTTAGTTTCGAATCGGTTTACTCAGTAACTTTGGGTATAACTTAGAATATAAGATAAATCTTACATGAAATCTTTAAATGTAATTTTAAACAATTAGTATTTTTTTGATTAGAAACACAATGAACAACTAATTAGTGTAGGCAACAAATAATAAATGATTAATTATAGTTTCATTTAGATTTCTTTCAATTCTAAAATAAAAATGCTCGATTTTGTTAATCACCCTTATTCTATTTGGCGTCGTCCACATTTCCGTCAATATCGATAACAAATAGTTACTATTGACAGAATTTTATACTTTTATAAGTCGGGTTAAAGTACAAAAGGCTGTCAAAAGTTACCAATTGTTATCGATATCGGTGAATTATATAAAACTTTTTTTGACTCAATATTGACCACGCCAAATAGAATAAGGGTGAATATATTACTCGTGCATTGAAATTTGATTCGATTTACCGAGTAACTTTGGGGTAACTTAGAAAACAAGTTAATTTTAGAATGGTTTTTTATGCTACTCAAAATGTTTAAATGTAATTTTAATAAGATACACATTGATAAACAATTTAAAACAAATTCAAATCAAATAAGCATATTTTCATTTAATTTAAAGTTTCTAAATTGATTTCAATTAATTCAAACTCTTTTTGGTATCACTTTTAATTCAATTCCTTTTTTAAAATTTTCAAAACTTAATTGTTTTAACTAAGTTGGATGTTTATCTTGAAAATGTTGCAATAACATCTCTTTCCATGCACATGAAAACGCACACAGATGACACTTAAAATTATGTACCTCAGCTGGCAGGTTGGTATTGAAGCGACCAAATCTTTGATAGCATATCTCCTTAACATTTCTGGGTAAATTCTCATTTAAATTTGGCAACAGCAAAGAGTTAATGTTTTTTGTATCATCAGTCAATTCATTGATACGAAATGCACCGGTGGTGGTGGTGGCGGCAGGCGATACCGAACTAGATGATGATGCTGAGCTTGCCACTATTTTTGTGCTCTTATTTAGGCAATGAAAATTTATAAGACTTTCCACACCATTATCGCTGGGCTCTTCCAAATACTCTATATTCAAGGGGGAAGTTCTTGAAGGCTCATCTGGTAAGGTGGTGGTATCATCGTTGAGAAATTCATTGACCATATTTACGAAAAACTGATCGGGAGATTGGCATGAATCCAAACGTGTGCAGCGTTCATTTTCCACACTCAGGTGAGAAGTACTGGTCAGGGCACTGCTGATTTCATTTAGTTCATCCATTATAATGAAATCACTGTCACCAAATTTCAATTGATCTGTAAAGAAAATTGAAAAGTAACGTATAAGCAAGGGTTTGTAAAAATGTTTTTATTTAATATAATTTTTTTTTTTTTGTAATTTCAAAAAATAAATACTGTTAATACCTACTTGTTTTTTATTATTATTTTGAATTAAGTTTTATATTGGTTTTGTTTTTCTGAAATAAAACTCTTTTGTTTTTTTTTTTTTTTTTTGGTTTTTTATTTTAAATTTCTGTTGTTGTTTTTATTTGTCCTCAAAATTAAATACGTTTCATTTTTAATATTAATTTTCTTTTTTTTGTTTTTGTTGTTGTTTTTATACTAAATATATAATATAATAATATTGTATATAAACGTTACCTATTACGTTCTTTTTTTGTTTTTATTTCCATTTGTATATTAATAATTATGTGTTTTATGTTTTTTTTTTTTTTTAATTTTTTATCATTTTATTAATTTCTATATTCTTTTCTTTTAAAACTAAAAAATATTTTTATTTAATTTAACAAACTTAAAAATTAATAAATAAAATCTCATTGTTGAATAAACTTACAGGTATTTGAACAGTGTATTATTTTTGTTGTTGGTTTTGTTTGGGGTGTAGAGGATGTGGGGGAAAAGGTGGGTTGGGGTTAAAGTGTATGTTTGTTTGTTTGTTATTATTTTTATTGAGAGGAGGCATGGTTATGTGGGGAAAACTATAGTATATTTAACAGTGATGTATTTTTTTTATACAAAAAAAAAAAAACATATGTCTAAACATATAAAACTTTGTTAGCAAGAAATTTCAAAACTAAACAAAATTTCGTGTATAAAATGGCACAATTTTGAATTTGTTAAATCATAACTTTTAAGTTTGAGTTATTAACAAAAAAGTTTTGCTGAAAGGAGTTTAAGCCGCAGAATTAGGAATATATTCCTAGTCATTGTTGCTAGACTACATTTTGAATGTACATTTTATAGGCTGTTTAGTATCTTTAAATTTAAAAACTTTTAAAGTCAATTTATGAAATTCTAAAAAACAAAAAATTTAAATTAACTCACCACAAGAAACATAAAGGGCCTTTAAGAACTATACAACAGGTTTACTTTCAATAATAATAGCGTATATATCACATTTTAGTATATTTGCAAGAGTACCATCACACTTGATGGTATAATTGCAAGGGTAGCAGCAAATATTCTAGCACATTAAGTGAACAACGTGTGAAAATAGTTTTCAATTGCAAGGCAAATTAATGATTTTAAACTATTGGGTCTTGCAAATATACAAGGCTTGTTTACAATGGTCATTCGTTTTGCTAATTTGCTTAAGTGTAGTAAATCGCATAAACGAAGTGTAGTAAATCGCATTAGCATTTACAAGATTTCAAAGCAATAACATTTTACATTAGCAATGTTGCAAAACAATTTGCATTTAATACAGAGCTCCGCTTTTTTATTTATTTTACTACAGTGCACTCGCGGTAACGTGAACTAATTAAAACCAAGGGAGTTCATGTTAGTGAAATTGTTCACGTTAGCGATTGTCGAATTTCATGGAAAAAATATAAAATTTTATAATATAAACCTGTGTTTTACACGCTTGAACGTGAAATAAAACAAAATTATTGATTAAAATGCATTACAAAACAAAACGAGATCACGAGAAACTATAAATTGAAACAAAATTACATAGCAAATAAAATTACTCATTCGTTGCCACTAAAAAAAATTAATTTAGAGTATAAAACACATTTTTTTAACAAGGGGATTCTCAAAACTTTAAAAATTGAATTTAATTAATGTATTGAAGTGTTGTCTACATAATTAGAAAACAAATGCAGTGAAAAAAAATTGTTCACGTTATAGAGCTTTCTGAGTTTGTTCACGTTACAGAGTAGTCAATGTAAGCAAAAGCTTGTTCACGTTAGGCGGTGTTCACGTTAGACGGTGTTCACGTTACCGCGAGTGCACTGTATTGTCAATTGTATGTCAAATGTATGATTTTTAACTATTGAGTCTTGCAAATATACAAGGCTTGTTTACAATGATCATTTCTTTTGCTAATTTGCTTAAGTGTAGTAAATCATACAAGAGAAGTTTAGTATTAAATGCAATTTGTTTTGCATTTACAAGATTTCAAAGTCATAACATTTTGCTTTTGCAATGTTGCAAAACAATTTGCATTTAATACAGAGCTCCGCTGTTTTCATTTATTTTACTAGACTTGTTTACAATGGTCATTTCTTTAGCTTAAGTGTAGTAAATCGCGTAAGCGAAGTTGAGTAGTAAATACAAATTGTTTTGCATTTATAAGATTTGCAATTAATACTGAGCTCCACTATTTTCACTTATTTTACTGTTGTGGTTTCTCCAACTGTAGTAATTGTACTAGACTTATTATATTTCCAAGGCTTGCATATAAGAAAACTCATAAATAAATCATGTGAGATATCTAACAAGCTTTTTAAGTTAAAAGAATCATGATATTTTATAAAGTATTCAATTTGAAAGCATAAATTGTCTACTAGTAACAAGTTTTTTTACTAATAAAGATCAAGAACTTTATTTAGATCCACATTTCTTTCCGACTGCACTATTCAAATCAAAGAATAAAGTGCAAAAATAAGTTTTCCCATTTTCAAAAGGCCATGTTGGAAACTGCAACTATATTTTCTTTTTAAAGTTGTGAATACGTAAAAAATAGAAAAAATCTATAAAATGTTTAAATTTAAATCAAACTATTAAAATTTCCTTTTTCAGTAGCTGGAACCTGTTGAGTTTTATTTCCAAAATTTCCTTTTAACAAATGTTTGAAAACTTTAATGTTTCAATAAAGCCCGAAATATTGTAGCCAGTTTATCATGTATCAAAGTAACACGCTTAATATTCCAAGTAGTAAATATATAAACAAAAGGCCGTTCTGAAAGTAAAAGAGAAAGTATTATTTTCTGTCTGCAGACACCTCTGTACTGTAAGTGCTGGATTCGAGCCTATTTAAAAGTTTAATGTGTTTCATTTTAATAGATTTTAAATATATTTTTAAACTTCCCTTATGCAGCTCTCTACTAAACGAATATTTTGATAGGAAAACTCACACAGTGGCCGGCACAAAGAGAACATACCACATTAGTTTTGTATATGTTTAAAATTGGATTTTTCTAGGCAATTTTCTGCTGCAATTGTTGTTTTATAAGAAAAAAAAATTTAAATCAGTGGCCGGCACAAAGAGAACATACTAAATTTTGAAGAGCTTTTCTTTCTAATTTTATTTTTCAAGAAAATCAGCCAATTTAAAATATGAAACTGTTACATTTCAATAGATTTTAAATGTATTAAAACTTCTGATATTCAGCTCTCTATAAAGTGAATACATTTGTTGAAAAACTTGCACTGCTTTAAATCAGTGTTCGGCACAGAGGTAACAGGCTACATTTACGTTGTGTTTATGTTTATAATTTCATTTTTATGTGTCTTTTTTTGTCTGCAGAACTTTTTTTTTAGAAAAAAAATAAAAATTTTTTGTAAATCAGTGGCCGCCATAATTACACTTTTTGAAGCTTTATTTTAAGAAATAATGTCTATTTAAAATTTAAACTGTTTCATTTCAATTAATTTTAAATATATTGAAACTTCCCTTATTCAGCTCTCTGCTGCTTTAAATCAGTGTCCGGCACAAAGGGAAAATATGAAATATGCAAATGTTTATGTTCATAATTATGCTTGCAGCTCTTTTTTTAGAAAAAAATTTTACATTTTTTAAATCATAGTTTTTACATGATTTTTTCGGCTGCAGCTTTCTTTTTCTCTTTTTAGAGTTTTTAGGAATAATGAAGAATTTATAATATTTTACCATAGTTTGCATATTACTGGAGTAGTTCTGAAAACTGTGCTCACATCATGTACAATACAATTTTGAGCACTTTTCTAAATTCAGTGTTCAAATTGATCAAAAAATATGCCTCATGAAAATTAACAAATTAAAAATTAAATTTATATGTCTTTAAAATATGCAATATGAACTAGGTAGCATATTGCATATTTTAAAGACATATACAGCCCAATTATGAAAAAAATTCCCCGTGAGTTTTATTCCCTTTTCTTATTTTTAACATTGAATTTTAATAGGAAAAAATGGGATAAGGGAAAAAACTCACGGGGAATTTTCTTTCATAATTGGTCTTATAAATTTTATTTTCAATTTGTAAATTTCCATATGCTTAGTTGACATTTTCATTGTGTATGTGAAAAAATAAACAAACCCGTTTGGCCCTTGATGGCTATGAGTGCTGACCACTGCTTTAACTAGCTTTCTTAAGCAAGCTCTATTGGCAAAAGTCCGAAATGTTTGAGGTTAAGGCTGATTTTATAATTTTTTTTAAAGAAATGTAGCTAAAAACTATGTTAATTTTAAGAGTTAGTCTCTATTAAACCCAAACATATTTCAAATTTGTTTCCCACTGTTAACAAAGGCAATTTTAACTCTAACATGTTTCTTTTGGAGGTTATGTTAGATTATAACCTACAAATTGTTTCAAATTTTTGAAATTTATAGCAAAACAAAGTTTAATATGTTAAAACCATGATTTTTTTTTCACAAATTTTGTTTCTAAAATGTATGTATTTATATAAGATACATATAAACATGTATATATAATTTGTTTTGCATTCTTAATAATAAAATTTTGTTAAAAACAATGTTTTATTTTCGGTTTGTTATTGTAATAGGTACTAAGAATATCATTTTATGTTTCAAGTTCTATTCTGTATGTATGTATATAAATTTGTTAACAATTATTATTATTTATTATTATTATTATATTGTTTTAGTTTTAACGTTTAATCTCTCAAATATTTAATAAAAAACTAAAAAAAAAAAAAAATTTACAAAAAAAAATAAAGATATGTAATAATAATAAATAAAAAGTAAACTTTTGTATTTGTATTTTTTTCACTAATTCAATATGGCATCCGTTAAAATAATTTTGTTTATTTTGTTAGTTAGTTTTATAACTTTTGACTATTTTTTTTTTTTTGTTTTGTTCGTTTTTCTTTGTATATTATGTAAGTAATATATTTTAATATATATATATTTAGTTTTTAAATTATATATGTATGTATATGTAAATGTTTGTTTTAATTATTATTATTTATTATTTCCATTTTTCATTTTATTGTATATAATATATAATATTGTTTTTGTTTTATTAATCATTTTTTTTTGTTTTGTTTTGTTTTGTTTGCTTTCATTTTCTTTATAAATGTATATATTTTTGGTTGTTTTCTTTGGAGTATATTGTTCGTCATTTATTTATTTATTTTTTTAATTTATTTTTATTTTCTTTAACTATTTTTCTTAATTTCTCTCTGTTTTAAAACTATTTTCCATTTTATTATAATTAATATATTCTTTCTTTTTAAATATAATTATGTAATTTGTATATATGATAAATATTTAAATAACAATAACAATTCTTATAGAACTAAAAAAATAATATTAATATTTTATTTTTGTTTTGTTTTTTTTTTCTTTTTTTTTTAAACATAAACTAATGTGTGTAGTAACAAATAAAACAATATAGAATTAAAAATAATTAATAACAACAAAATATGTAGATATGAAACAAAAAAAAAAAATTTAACAATTTCTTTAAAAAATAAAAGTTTTAAAATATAAGATTTATTTAAATAATAAACAAACAAAAAATTAACAAAGAAAAAATTTTTAATTATTTTATTTAACTTAAAGTAAACATTTTATGTTTGTTTTAAAAAAATAAAGAAAATTTACTTTGAAAAATATTTCAGTTAAGAATTAAAAATAATTCGTATCTAAAATGTTTTATTAAAATTTTACATATGAAAACTGTATTAAAAAGTTGTGTTATATTAAACAAATTAGATTTTTTAATATAAAGATAACAAAATAAGCATTTATGTCAAAATAAGCATTTATGTCGAAAAATGCCATTATCACTGTAAAATTAACTGTAAATAGACTGAATAAAAAATACTCAAACATTTTGAAAATACAGAGGTCTTACTCCGTAATACGATTCGAATGGAAATATTTTCAAATTTCAATGTATTAATCATAGAAATTTAAAAATTTTAATTTTCATATCACGAATATTTTACATTTAAATTTACTTAAATACGTTTTCACGATAAAAAAAATATGCATTTATGTGAAAATATGCTTTTATGTGAAAATATGCATTTATGTCAGTTATACGATTCGAATGGAAATATTTTCAAATTTCAATGTATTAATCATAGAATTTTAAAAATGTTCATTATCAAATCAAGAATATTTTACATTAGAAATATGCATTTATTTCAAAATATGCCATTATCAAATAAACAGTAAATAGACTGAATAATAAAACTCAAACATTTTGAAAATACAGCAGAGGTATTATTCCGTAATACGATAGCCTCATTTTTACGATAAAAAATATGCTTTTATGACACAATATGCATTTATGCCAATATATGCATTTATGTCGAAAAATACCATTATCACTGTAAAATAAACAGTAAATAGATTCAACAAAAAAAAACTCGAGTATTTTGAAAATACAGAGGTGTTACTGCGTAATACGATTCGAATGGAAATGTTTTAAAATTTCAATGTATTAATCATAGAATTTTAAAATTGTCTATTTTCAAATCAAGAATATTTTACATTTCATTTTAATTGTATACGTTTTAGCCTGATTTTCACGATAAAACTATGCATTTATGTCAAAATATGCCTTATCACTGTAATATAAACAAGAGTAAATATACTGAATAAAAAAACTCAAACATTTTGAAAATACAGAGGTCTTACTCCGTAATACGATTCGAATGAAAGTACTATCGAATAGATTTGAACTTAGGGTAACACAAATCAGTTTTCTCTCGCTTAGAATCCGAATGAAATCTTTGATTCCATATTGTGATAAAAGTTATCCAAATACAGAATTTGTTAAGAAAATCAGCCAAATTATGGAAAAAAAATTCCCCGGGAGTTTTTCCCTTTTCTTATTTTTAACATTGAATTTGAATAGGAAAAATGGGAAAGTGAATTTTTTTCATAATTGGGCTGAATATGTCGAAATCTTATGTTATGATTTTTCAAACTGTAGTTGTTTTGCTAGACCTATTGTATTTCCAAGGTTTGCCTGGTTATTTTACTACAAAGAGTAAATAATGCTTAGAAAACCTTTATACAAAAACCACATAAGACCTCTAAGATATTTAACAACCTTTTTATGGTAACAAAAAGCCATAATCTTTTATTATGTTTTCAATTTAAAGCATAAACTGTCTACTAGAGTTGATTTTTTTACAAGGTCTGCCTGTTTATTTTACTACGAAGAGTAAATTATGCTAAAATTAACAATATTTTTTAAGGTTAGAAAACCTTTAAACCAAAAAACTCATAAATAAATCCTGCGAGTTATTTATACAAGCTTGTTATGTTATAAAAAATCATGATCTTTTATTTTGCTTTCAATTTGTAAGCATAAATACTAGAGTTGGTTTCTTTTACTAGGTTTGTCTGGTTATTTTACTACACATAGCAAATAATGTCAAAATTAAAAATATTTTTTAATGATAGAAACTTTATGGTAAGTCCTCTGAGATATTTAACAAGCTTTTTATGTTAAAAAAAAATTCACGATCTTTTTTTATGTTAACAATTTTAAAGCAGTAACTGTTTACTTGAATTGAAAAAAAGGTTGAACTGGATCTGAACCTATTACGTTATTAAAGTTGGGAAAATCTCATACCAACGTATAAAGATTTTCTAAATTTTAAGCTTTTTACAAACTTTTTACCTGGATTGTGAAAACCAGTTTATTAATTGTCAAAATAACTCGCTTTATAATGTATTTAGCAAAAAAAAGTGGTGGATACAAGCCTATTTTAAAGTTGAAACTGTTCCATTTCAATAGATTTAAACTTCTTTTAATCAGCTCTCTACAAAGTGAATGCATTAATTGAAAAACTTACATTACTTTAAATCACTGGCCGGCACAAAGGGATCACGCCTCAATTCTAAATGTATTTGTTTCTAATTAGATTTGTTTACTCCTATTTCGGGTACTGCAAATTTTTTTTGCATAAAAAACATGACAAACTTTTTTTAATAAGTGGTCGGCTCAAAGGGATCACGCCTTAATTGTAAATGTATTTGTTTTTTAAATCGTTCACCTGCTTCGTTGAATGCTGTCAAGCAACTGAATGAAATATTTGTTTCGTTTACGCTCATGTTGTGAGTATTGTTTACGATCGTGTTGTGTACGTGTAAAATCTTCGTAATCTTAACAATATGAATGCGCATCACTGTTCTAAATACATTTCTCTACGCCTTCTACGACAGCAGATCATTTTTTTAAATAAAAAACATGTCAAATTCTTTAAATCAGTGATCGGCTCAAAGCGATCTTGAAACATTTGTAAATATATTTCTAATTAGATTTGTAAAAAACATGCCAAACTGTTTAAATCAGTAGACGCCACATATAGAATGCATTTTCCGGCTGCATCTCTTTTTGTAGGAAAAAAAAATGACAAATTTATTAAATCAGTGGCTGACACAAAGACAACATACTAAATTTTTGAGTTTGGACTTTTTTTTGGTTTTTTATTGCTGGATAAGTTTTGTCTGTTTTTTTCATCAGAATCAGCAGCCGACAGCAATTAAAAGAACCACCAACTTTTAAGATTTTAGCATTTTTTAGTCAAAACATTGCACTTTTTTGGTTTTCTATTTCACTGCACATTAACATTTTGTGCACAAAATACACGTGTATTTTTTTCTTCAGGATCGTTGAAACGCGTATAAAATACCAGGCCATCTTTGACAGATTTTTTTTCGATTTCATAGTTATCGAAAGGATTCCGTATCTAATTTGAATAAAATTTATTTTGTCAGAATCGGCGAAACACGATCACGATATAAATACCAGGCGATCTTTGAAAGATAGCTTTCGTTGTTATCGAAAGAATTCCAAACATAGTTTGAACAAAATTTCTTTGTCAGGATCGTCGATATACGATCACGATCTTTGATAGATTGCTTTCGATCCTGCAGTTATCGAAAGTATTCCGAACGTAGTTTGTATCAAATTCCATTTTATTTTGTAAATTTCCAGGAATTGTAATAATTCTTTATGTTTTTTTTTTAGATTTCAATTCAGGATCTTGGCGATTTTTGACAGATATTTGAAAAATGTTTTGTACTCCGTAGTTATCGAAAGGTTTCGAATCTTAGTTTATATAAAAATTCCATTTGATTTTGTAAATTTTCAAAAGTTTGAATACTTCTTCTTGTTTTTTTAGATTTTAATTCAGGATCTTTGGCATATATTTGAAAATTTTTTTTATTGTTTGAAAAAAGCTTCTTACAACTCTTTAACTATTCTTCAAAGTAAATTTTCTTTTAACATTTTAAAATATTCAACAACTTTTATAAATTTCTTACTAATTAACATTATTATTGTTTAATTACTTTAAATTTAACTTGTTTTTTATAAATAATTTTCCATAAAATTAATTCGAGTTTTAAAATTTTTCCCCTTTTAAAAATTTAATTTTAAAAAATATTTTTTTTGTTTAACAAAAAAATTCAATTCATAATTTTAACAAAAAAAAAAAAAGAAAACAATGTCTTAAAAATTTGTTTTAAAAATTATTAACTATACTTTCTGTGTTGTATTATAATAATAATTAATATTTTGTTTATACTTTTTTTTATACTTTCATAAAATTTAAAAATTCTTTATTTAAATTTTAAAACTTAACAACGAGTAACAAATAAATATATTTATTTATGTATATATATTTTTGTTTATATGTATAATTAAATTTTATTTTTTAAATAAAATTTTTTTTCTTTAAATTTAACATTTCTTTTTCATTTTCATTTTATTATAATTTCTCTTTTTAAATAACATTTAATGTTAGAGCACATTGTGTTTAGTTTAATTTAAATTGTATTTATTTATTTTATTTTTATTTTAACAAAAAAACAACAAACAAAAAAAATATAATTAAAACAAAGTAACGAAAGAAAAATTAGATTTCAAAACTTAATATTTATGTTTTAAAGGTTTTTAAAAACTTTTTTTATAATGGCACTCATTTTCTATGTTTTTTTGTTTTTTTTTTTTTTTTTTCTTTATTTTATATATAATTAGTTAATATTATTTGTTTAAATATATTATTTTGACTAAAAAATAAATTATGTTTTTTTTTTTCTTTTCTTTTTGTTTAAATATATATTTTATTTTCATTATTATAATTTGGTTTTAGTTAGTAATAATCAACAAATATATAATCATTAACTTTTATTTTGAAATTGTTGTTTTGTTTTAAATGTAAGTTTATAATATGTATAATTAATAATTAAATTGAGTATAAATTTGACTAAATTATAAAACAAAACAATTAATTTATTAATAAGTTAATGTTTTTTTTACTTTGTATTAGAGTTCTGTTTGCATTTGTTCATTTGAATTGTTTTAAATGTCAATTGTTTGTAAATGAATTATCAAATTTTTTTTTTTTGATTGTATTATAAGGAAAATAAAAGCGAAAATAATTTGTACTAAATTTTGTAATAAAATAAAAATAAAAAACAAAAAATAAAAATAAAATATAACAGATTTAGCAACC
This sequence comes from Calliphora vomitoria, assembly GCA_942486065.2. Taxonomy (NCBI): domain Eukaryota; kingdom Metazoa; phylum Arthropoda; class Insecta; order Diptera; family Calliphoridae; genus Calliphora; species Calliphora vomitoria. The sequence continues at coordinate 96,761,395 of OW818033.2, forward strand.
AATATCCAAGTCAGAATTTGAAATTTGTACAGGGAACTTCTAAATATAAGGAGGCTACAAAGTTTTCCCTAGATATATAGTAGATTAGAAAGTTTCAAAAATATTAAGGGCCCCCGCATCAGAGACCTGGGCTTAACGGCTGTAAGCCGGCTGAGCTGAGCCGCCGATAAATTTTCAAAGCCGCCGCCGAAGAATTTTTTTTCGGCTTGAAATAAGCCGCCGTTTTTGATAATAGTTCCTTAGTAATTTCATTAAATTTTCAGTATTTAATTTTTAAAATTTTTAATTATTTAGAATTTGAGCCGCCGCCATGAAATTTTGTCGGCGACGATATATAACATATTTTATTGAAATTTTACATGATAACTTCCGATAACTAATAAGTTAAATAACATTTTATTCATTCATGTAGGTCACAAGTTATGAGAGATTAGTCAGGTTTTGAAATTGTAAATAAAGTTTTGTATCCAATAGTTTACAACAACATATTATCATGATAAACTAGTTATCAAATTGTTAAATTATAATTTGCACTAAATTTGTTTAAAAAATTCTCTTTCTCTCTTTACTTTCTAACAGTAAAAATGTCCTGCTATATTTTAAAAAGAGTTTAAGAATACAATCTATTAGGCCTGTCACACATATTACGTTCGGAATGGTGTTGATTCTGTAGTTACTATTCCGATCGATTTTGTTTCAGCTTCTTCAAAACCAAAACTGTATTTTCTAGTAAATAACTTGATTAAAAAACCAAAAATCCGCCAAACCAATATCAATTCCACTTAGAAAACTAAAAGTGATTAGTGAGATAGTTTTCATATACTAAATTCCCAATTTTTCATTCCGAAAAAAAATTCGTTTTAATCTTTCTAAAGAAGCAAAATATTGAAGGGAATGCTGTGACAGGAGAGAACAGTTTATAAAGTCCAATTAGCAACAACGTTCATGCCACTTCAATCTAAGGGCCTGATTCAGAAACACGATCGCAATACAATTTTCAAATTTTTCTATGAAAATCACCCAGTTTTCAAATAATTTGGAAGAGTTTTTTATAAAAAAAAAATTGGAAAATTGTTTTCCAATCGTATGTATTTCTGAATCGGGCCCTAAGTCTAGAAAAATTTATGTATTCTTTTGAAAAAAAAAAATTAAATTAGGACTAAATTATAAAAAATTTATATTTTAAACTTTTCCCTTTATGCATTACTAAGAAGTAGTTTAGCAATGGTTTGGTTTTTACGTTAAACATAATTAGTTGAATTTAACAATAGCCCTTTATCTGCATGTCCACAGCACGAAATTAGCGCTTCATCTGCATGTCCACATTTTATAAATGACATTACTGATTAAATTACAAAGAAGTAGTTTAGTAATGTTAGACTTTTATGCATAAATAGTTGTTTGGCAACATATTTTTCCGAAGAAGATATTCTTTCATCTGTTCTGTAACTAAATCAACTTCCCGTGTAACCCTACATCAGTCATGGAACCTGAACTCTAATTAAAAGTACCAATTTATTTGTATGTATCCCTACTCAAAAGACGAATTTTTCAAGTTTCGAAAAGTCTTTAGTTTTCTTCAAATAAACAATAAGTAAAATTTTCCAAAGCCAGATCAAAGGCTTAGCTGGGCACATTTAAAAGAACTTACTTAACTGTTCTCAATAGTTAAGCATTATCCTGTAGTACTCATGGGTCAAAATTGTTCAAACTTATTTTAATGCTTGAAAAAAGAACGTGAACTCTTTTGTACAAATCCGTCAAATAGCACGAAATACTGAAATAAATATACACGATGTAATAAATTGATTTTTAAGAATCATTAATGCTAAACATAATCAGAAATAATGTCATTTGTGAGGTATAGAATAATGGTTAAGGCCATATATTTGTTACTTACTCTCTTTATCTGGAGAGCTATAAAATTAGGTGATCTTGAGGCAAACTGCAAAGCATTAACTTTTGAAAATTATCACTTTCTTAGAAGAAGGAGACTGTTTAATTCAACTATTTTTTTATTATTTTGGCAAACTTTATTTTTTCGCTTTATTCAACAAAATAATAAAAAGTGTCGCTAGATCTATGGGTCGATTATGGATGGCAACCGAACTTCAGTTGCGTTGTCAGTTGCCTAAATGGTATTACAGATGGCAACTGGCAGCTATCATTTCTATTGCCAAATTGGCAACTAGAAATTTGTGGTTGCCCTCTGGCAACGCAACTGAAGTTCGGTTGCCATCCATAATCGACCTACTAATGCCCAAGTGGTCACACTTCAAACGAATTTTCACTCACATTCCCAATATTGAGGGCTATAGATATCCCATATCACCTTTTAAGGGCTGCAAAGGTCTGTGGAGCTGTCAAACTAGGCGATCGCGTGGATCCTTGAAACGATCAAGTAACCAAAAGGGAAATATTGTACTATGTGTTCAGTTGTACAGGTCCTGCCGAAACTACATTATCTCAAAACAAAATTCCTAAATTATCTTCAGAAGACACATGTTAAGGATTGTGCAGTCATGGTTTCTAATACCTATTTATTCCAGTATATCTGTACTAAGATTTACAAGATGCATTACTTTGTAATGCAAGTCAACATCAAAATAAGTCATTACTTGAATATATCACTAAAACTACTTACAAGTAATGACTTTAAGAACTCATTGATATTTAGGTCTCACAGAAGCTGTTATCAGTAAAAGCAGAATGTGCTCAAGCAAATGACTAGGAAATAAACAAATTAATAAGCCATTATTTTACTACTTCTAAGTAATGCAGAAGGTATGTAGTAGACATTAAAAAGTAAGTTGTTCAAAAATTGCAAGTTTTGACTGGCTGACAATGTTGTTCATTTAAATTGTATTTATGTATTATTAAACATAAATAAAACATAATTTCTTGTAATAAAATATTTAAAAAAAAAAACAAACCAAAAATTCCCTAGAATTTAAACTATAACAAACATTTTTTCACATTTATGTCTCTAGATCTTCTTTAAATTTCAAATAAATTTTGATAGTAAATTCATGTTTTTGGCACTTGTGAATTATAGAAAATTTAAAACTAATCAATTTTGTTGCAGCATTTTTATTCATTTATTTATATATACATAAATAGATTAAAAATCTCAACAAAGGTTTGGCACTTGAAATTTACATTTTTTTATCGAAACAAATTATACACTATTAAAGTTTAACAAAAAAATTTAAAGAAGAGTCCGTAGAAACCGTTTAAAACTTGCTAATTATAGTTCAAAGATCTTTTAAAACACTAAATTGAATTTTGCGAATTTATATAAAAACCTTTTTTAAGAAGTCATATCAAATTTAGAATGATTTGAAATCAAATCCTCAAATGTCAAACATTATTTTATAAATATTTGAGAATAACCAAGCCTTATCAACAGTGATTTATTCTCATATTGTTTTCAAATCTATATCAAAAATATACCGAATCCTGGCTCGGATTTGGTGATTGATTTGATTCCAAATCCTTTCTTCAAATGTCAAACGTTTGAGAAGGATTTTTTCTATGTATATTTAAAAATAATAGACCTAGGCATAGAGTTTGAGGCGCAACTGAGAGTAAAATATATTAAAAGCATAGTGTAGAACTAGAGGCGCAACCAGTGTTACCATTTGTCCAGTTTTCCCTTTTTTTGCAAGTTTTTTCAGATGCAAAAAGTTTTATTTTTTTAAAAAAAAGTTTTTTGGAAAATTTTAAACCTATGTTATCAATAAGTTGAACCGTTTATTTCAAAAAGATTGTCTCCAAATTCGTTTACTAAATGGGGAGATTGATTTGAATATATTTAAAGTACTAAATTCACATAAATTATCTCAGTTTGATTTATGTACGAATTAAGTTTTTTAATTTTAGTATGTATGTACTTAAAAAAAGTTTTTTTGTTGGAAAAAAAGTTTTTTTTTTAGAAATAAAAAGTTTTCTTCAAAAAATATATGGCAACACTGGGCGCAACTGAGAGTAAAAATAATTATTCTCTCTCAAATTTTATGGCTGACACAACAACAAAATACATTGATTTACATGTATTTTGTTGTTGCAAGACTTAGGATTTCGACAGCATACTTTTTAGGTTTCTAGTCTCTTAGTAACGTATGTATATGTAACAGGTGGCGCAATAGTAATCCTCCTATCAGAATATGCTATAAATTTTGCGATTGGCCCCTAATGTCAGTTCTGTTTTGACATTTGTGTAGTAAACACATGCGAAATACACGTTAATAATCAATGTTACGCTACACTGCTCCAGAACGCGGAATATTGCTGACTATTAATTTGACCAATAATCGGCAAAATTTATAGCATTTTCTGGAGGAGGATTACTTTTGCGCCACCTTGTATGTACAAAGAGAAAACAATTACATAGTAGCATCCGAATTTGTTGTCAATCGAATGATTCTGTGAATTTTACAGTTGTGGCTAAACAATTTTAGAAGGGGTAACATAAGTTTGGTTGATTCAACCGAAATTCTTCTTTATCAACTGACTTTCTGTCAAAAGACCTGACAAATTCTATGTGAGCAACCGAATCATTCGATTGGCAACAAATTCGGTTGCTACTACGATTCAGTTTTCTCAGTGCCTAGGCTTATACACAAAGCTTTATTCTCAAATTCTTTTCAAATCTAGATAATTTTTCAAATGCTTTTTCATAAACTCAGCTTTTGTTTCAGGTTTGAGAATGCTTTGTGAATAACATTTGATATCAAATTGAAATGTAAATTTCTAGTTCTCTCCGGAATAAAGGCTTGAGAAACCTTTGAGAAACCATTGAGAAACCTTTGAGAATTACATTTGATGACATTTGCAAACAAAATAAGTAAATTAATTGAAAATATTTTCATTTACTTCATTATACTTAAAAAAAATTGATAGTTTTTACAAAACTTTAATAAAAAATAGTTGTGGAAGATTGAATTTTAAGTTTTTTAAAAAACTTCTAAAAATCTATAAAAACTAGATGAAACTTTGGATTGTTTTATAATGCACTTACTTTGTATAGCCAGTATTGTGCTAATGTTATTAAAGCACTTGAATTGCAAGTTTGTAATTTATTTGTTACTTTATTAACAAAACAAAAAATAAAGAAAAATCTCATGATATTGAACAAGAAATTGTTAAAGAAAAAAAAAAACAGAAACCTAAAAATAATTTTACAATTTTGAAAAAAAAAAAAAATATTCGAAATCAAACACTGACTTTAAAATTTAAATATTTCTAAAGAAAATCTTACATTAATTTAAAAAATCCTGAAAAATAGATATAAAAATAATTTTAAAAATTTTGCAAAAAAGTATTCAATATCAAACACTGACTTTAAAATGAAATAATTGAAAGGAAAATCTAACATTCATTAAAAAAATATTTTAGAAAAATTAACTGCAAATGGAACTGTTAAATTCATAATAAAATTTTTGCTGTAGAGTTTAAAATCTTTTTCATATGAAATAAATTTCAAACAATTTGCTACAATTTTATTATGAATTTTTGGGTTTTTTTTTAATAATTAAGCTCTTTTTTTTTTTGGTAATTTTTAAGGAGGTTAAATAGTTTTGTCATTTCATTTTGTTAAAAAAAAGTTGTGGTTTAATGTAAATTTTAAATTATTATGATTTCTGTTTTAATAGTAACTACATTTTTGTTAAGTATGAACGAGTAGTGTTTTGCTTTTTTTTTTTAAATATATTTTTAAATGTTATTTTCTTTTTTTTCGTTTTAACAACAAACAGTACTTTTTCAATTTTTTTTTATATATATATTTTACCATTTAACAAACACATGTATAACAAACATTCTTCTGACATTTAAAACACTTTTACAATTATTTTACTTTAGGCTTAACGCTTTTTTTTAAAAAAAAAAAAAAAAAAAAAAACTTTAACAATTTCTTTAAATCTTTTTATACATTTCTAACGTAACAAACTTCTTCCTACTTCATCATCATTTCAATATATATATGTACGTATGTATGTATGTATGACCATTTAAAATTCTATGTTGTATTGCCTGTATTTAGCGGTAAGTTGTTTTCATTATAAAGTTGCCTATTTTTAGGAGGGTTGGGCTAATAAAATCTTTAAATATATATATCCCGGTTTCTTTTTGGTTTAAGTTGACTTAGAATTGACTAATTGGTTGATATTAAAATTGTTTTGAAATGGGTTAACAAAAAACCAAGAAAATATATTTAAAGATTTTTTGTTTTCATTAATTATATATACCTATTTATGTTGTATATAAATTGTTTGTATGTATATGAAATGTGAGTATATTTTTTTTTTTTTTTTTCTTTTTATATAAGTATAAATAATATATAATAATATCTCAATTGTTATTCATTTGTAGTAGAATTACTATTGATGTGTTTTGTATATATTTGGCAACAAATAAACACAGTACGTTTTTCTTTTGTTTTCATTTGTTTTCATTGTCTTTACATATATATATTTCATTAAATTTATGTATATATGTATGTAGTATGTAAAGTATGTATGTTTATATAGTATGTTTGTATATAATTTTCTCTATGCAATTTCTTTATATTAGTTTAACTAAGTTTTTTTTTTTTTCTTTTCTAATTTTCGAATTTAACTAAATTAGAAAGCTAATTGACAAAGTTACATGTTGTTAAACCAAATTATTTGGTTTTCTTTTAACTACTTCAAACTAAAAACTGAGTACTTTCAAAACTCTCTGTATTGTATTTGTGGAAAATGATTTCCCAAGGCTGTGCAAATCAAATATGTTACTCTAGTCTCAGTTTAAATGTTGCACAATTTTATAGATTTTGAAATAGTTTTTTATTTTTGAAATTTTAAAGAATTTTTCAATAGCTATAGAGTTAAACTCATAAAATAGTGGCACTTAACCAGAGGCTAACCGAAACTTAAACACAGTTCTTATTGTTTCTCTTAACCTCCCACCTACGTATTGAACGAAACCATCATTCCTACGATGAGGCTGTGTCGCCTGTAATCGAGATTTGTTTTCTATTACAAAGATTCTCCACAATTTCTCTAGAATTTTCGGTATTGTGAACATTACCAACATTTTCGTTTGAGAATTATTTGAAAAAATTATCGCGTGTTTGGTGGGGTTGGTATTTGTCCATCTGTCTCTCAGTTTGTGGCAGCAAAACCTTCATTCTTAAAGGTTAGAGAACGATATAAATGACGAATCCTTAGCCATAGTAATGGAGATTAGGTTACTATTACAAAGATTCTCCACAATTTCTCGGGAATTTTCGTTAATGTGAACATTCGTACTTTAAAAAATTCTCGATAATTTTAGCAAATTTTCGTTAGAGAATTATTCGAATAAACTGTCGAATGTTTGGTGGGGTTGGTATTTGTCCATCTGTCTCTCAGTTTGTAGCAGCAAAATCTTTTTAACAGTTAATGAACTATATCAATGACGAATCATTAGCCATAATGATCGAGATTAGTTTTCTATTACAAAGATTCTCCACAATTTCTCGGGAATTTCCGTTAGTATGAACATTTGTATTTAAAAAAATTCTCGATAATTTTAGCAACATTTTCGTTTGAGAATTATTTGAAAAAATTATCACGTGTTTGGTGGGGTTGGTATTTGTCCATCTGTCTCTCAGTTTGTAGCAGCAAAAACTTTTTAACCGTTAAAGAACGATATCAATGACGAATCATTAGCCAAAATGATCTAAATTTGTTTTCTATTACAAAGATTCTCCACAATTTCTCAATATTTTAAAAAATTCTCAAAAATTTTACCAACATTTTCGTTCGAGAAGTATTCGAATAAATTTTCTAATGTTTGGTGGGGTTGGTATTTGTTTATCTTAATTTGTTCTTACAACACAAAGTCAAGCGTTTGAGATATTATGACTTTTTCATTTGATATCAAATGTAATTTCAAATCTCTCCTTAAATCTTTAAAGAACATTTGAGAAAATCTACCCCAAACTGTTGTAGTATTGACATTTTCATTTGATATAAAAGTTCATTTCAAACCTCTAGTCGGATCTTTAAGAACATTTGAGAAAAGTCAGCCCTAATTGTTGAGGAAGCTATTATTTTCGAATACTATCTAAGTATTCTCAAACGTTGGCATTTGAGAAAGCCATTGATTTCAAATCATTCTCAATTTAAGCTAAAACCTCCGTGTTAGCTGGGAAGCTATAGCATTTCTAGTACATTCTTGTGTTAAATTGATCTTTACTGGTTTAGTTGAATTGTTCTTTATTCAAAATTGAACTAAATCGCTTCTTTGGAAGTTCTTTTTCCTTAGTTAGATACCAATAGTTATGATCACTATTGTAAAAATACATTATCTCTTTACTCTTTTAGTTGAATTCTAAGAAAGAACTTCTTTTTTCCTTCTTTGGAAGTACTTTTTTCGTTTTTTCAGAGTATCTAAACACATTGCCTTCAGAATGTTTTCAATTCCATAATTATTATTCCAATCGATTTTGTTTTCATTTCATCAGATTCCGTTTGATTTTAGTAATTCCCAAATGATTTAATAATTCTGTTTTTCGAATTTTTATATGGCAACGTTTTTTATATTGAAATAAAGGTCAAACAACTATAAATTCCACTTAGAAAACTGAAAAGTTTTTCTAAAAAAGCAAATTACGATATTAATTCCATTTTTGATCGTATTTGAATAGTTTTTTAGTGTGCAATAGTTTTAGATAAAATAACAGAACTACTTTACTCCTTAGAATTAACAGTTCTTAATTCAATACAGAACCATAAAATATTCTTTCTTTTTCGTTTAAATTTTTTTTGTTTAAATTTTTAGTATCCAACTGTTTTAGATCACAATATGAAGGAAAACTAGTTAAATTTTTCTTCATTCGAAATTGAACCATACATATAGTTCCCGATCAAAATCGTTCTGTTAATAAAACAAAATGACCTAAGTAAAGATGGGAACTGAAACTAGTTTCAAAATTGAAACATAAAAATGATTCTAAAATGACATTGTGCGGAATTTACTTTATCAGACTTTTGAATTCATAGCAATTGAATGGAAAGTTTTAACCAAGTACAGGTGGCGCAAAAGTAATCCTCCTATCAGAAAATGCTATTAATTTTGCGATTGGCCCCTAATGTCAGTTCTGTTTTGACATTTGTGTAGTAAACACATGCGAAATACACGTTAATAAACAATGTTACGCTACACTGCTCCAGAACGCGGAATATTGCTGACTATTTATTTGACCAATAATCGGCAAAATTTATAGAATTTTCTGATAGGAGGATTTCTTTTGCGCCACCTTGTACTAAGGCAAAGAGTGCTTAACGGCTCATGTTTCAGGGCATTTTACTTCACTTTTCTTTATATTTCAAGTGATAGATTGGATATTTCTTCCATTATGTCCTGTTTTTTGGTCTGCCAAGGTCATCAAATCAAACCAGGAGATCTTGCTGGTTCAATGACGACTACATTTTCGACAAAACAGATACTGATTTATTTTAGATCACTGCATTCAGCAGTATTTACTTTAGTAGACATTTTATTTCAATTGCTTCGTAAATTTTTCAAAATGAAAATATTGTATCATACATTGTGACCAGATATTAAGACAAATAGAGCATTTTTCTTCACTTTATTAAATATTTCAAGATAAAGATTTTATATTTCTTCTCCGATGACCTTTTTTAGGTCATCAAATAGTTACGATAATTCACATAACATTGGAACTGTCAAATCTTGGGATCTCGCTAGTTCAATGACTAAAGGCCTGTTTAACGATGTCGAAAGAAAAATGATTCGAACAAATTTGTATGAAAACTATTCGAAAGAATTTTAAAAACTGAGTGTTTTTCATACAAATTTTTTCGACTCATTTTTCTTTCGACATCGTGGAACAGGCAGTAAATTTTCGGCAGAGAAATTCGTCTATAGTGCCCTTAATTTAACCTAATAATGTCGTGAACTGGACAGACTAAGAAAGCTTATAGACGACAGGGAAACTTTATAGATCAGGCTAAAAGATTCGAAAGAATTAATTCTTTATTAATCACGAATTAATTCGTGGACTTAATTCCTTAGTACTCCAAACATACCTTTCTTTATACAATTAATTTCTTATTGAATTATGAAGGTTTTCTTTTCTAGTTCAAATCCATTACAAAATAACCTTATTTTAACCTAATAATGTCGAGAACTTAACAGATAAAGAAAGCGTATAGACGACAGGGAAACTTTATAGAACAGGCTTAAAGATTCGAAAGAATTAATTCTTCATTCAATTCCATTAAACCATTCATCACGAATTAATTCGTGAGCTTAATTCCTTAGTACTACAAACGTATTGAGTTCATTCCCTTAAGAATTCATTCTTTATAGAATTATTCAAGTTCTATTTAATTCCAATCCGTTACAAAATAGCTTCTTAAAATATTGTTAATTTTCTTCAATTCAAATCTATTACAAATTGAATTTGTAAATGATTAAAAACAAATTGAATGAAGAAAAAATATTTGAATTCAATTTGTATTAGATTCGAATTAACATTTTAATCATTTAAAGGTTGAATGAATTCTGTTGTGAATTAATTCCATTATGAATTGATTTAACCACGAATGAATTCTATTTGAATTTGAAACTAAAGAATTTGATTTTGGGAATGAATTTATGGAATTCAGGTTTGAGTGAATTAAGCTCAAATTGAAATTGAATAGAAAAATATTTGAATCATTAGGAAAAAGATTTAAACAAATTAGTCGATGAATTACTCTAGTCTTGTGTCAACCTTAAATTTTAAATATTCATTTTTTTTAAACTCAATGATTTGTCAATTTATTTTTTTTAAAACAATATTTAAACCATAGAGAAAATATACATAGAGCGGAAACTAGAAAAAAAAACTCAAACATAAAAATTACTCAAAAAAGTTACACATACGAGTGTTGTTTTTGTTTTCACATAGTTTTTTTTACTAACACATTCTCATCACTTAGGTTTTTGACAACTGAGTTAGGTCTTTGACAGGAGAGTTTCCGATCTATGTGTATTTATCTATGATTTAAACCCTAAAGGAAACCTGGGGACAAGTGTCTCCAATTCACCAGTTTTGTCGACTATTTTGGTGACTTTTTGGCGACATTGTCAACAAAGCGTCTACATTTTTATGTTTGCCTTTGATGAGAAGAAAAAAGGAAAACATAAATTTTGAAGACGACTCTTCCAACTGTTAGAAAAGTGTAGACTAGAATTACTAAAATGTACTAGAGAGTCTCTGGTTCCAATGACTACATATGATCCCAAAAGAAGTACCTAGTCAATAGTACTATCGTCCGTAGTGGACTTCCAATGACACGCACATGTTAAATGTCTATAGTGAATAACATTTTGTCTGGGGTATAATAAGTCACTAGTACTGGTGACTAAGTCAATAGTAAGTCACAACAGTTTCACTACTGACATTTGCTGCAGGGAATATATTTGAACTAAGACTTGATAAAATTCAAATTCATAATAAGGGAAACATAACTATTTGAAAAGCCAGCACAAGGCCACTTAAAATTTTAAATATTTTTTTTAGTCAATGAATTTTAAAATCGTAGGGAGTCCTCCTTTGTTGGTTAACTTTAAAATTTAGTTAAATTTGTTTCTTTAAACAAAAAACGTAAAGAAAAATAATTTTTTTTTTTTATAAAATTAGTTAAATTGCATTTTTGTAGTTGCATTTTGTTGCTGTTATTGTTTTATTTTGAACTAAACTAGTTGGTTTTTAAATGTGTTTTTTCCTTGGTTTAATTTAATTTATATATATTTGTTTAAGGTTAATTTATAATTAACTACTATTTGACTATTAAAAATTAACAATATATAATATATTATTTATTTCATTTTGTTAATAATTTGTTAAACTTTTTTTGTTTTTTGTTTTTTTTTTTTCATTTCAATAAAAAATATGATGATGTGGCATCCAATAAATTCGTTTTGTTATCCTTTTTTTTCATATATAATTGGTTTTTTTTTTCTTTTGTTTTAAAGAGGGAGTTTTGGGGATTTTTTTGTTTTTTGTTTTTAAAATTTATAAATTTTTTGTTTCAGTAAATTAATTAACATTTGTATGTTGTTTGTTTGTTTTGTTTGGTTGGTTGTTTGTTTGACTTAGATATTTTTAAGGTAAATATATGTATGTATGTATTTTTTTGTTTAATATATATTTAATTTTTAACAGCTCATTTTCTTTCTGGTTTGTTAACAATCCGGGTTGTGTTTTGTTATTACAAATTTATTTATTTTTTTTTTTTTTTATTCATTTTGTTCATTAAATATGTTTTTTGTTTGTTTGTTCTATGTGTATTTTTGTTTATATTTGGTACTTGGTTTTGTTTTACTAATTTTATAAATTGTTTTTTTTATATATTGTTTCATTTTTTGTATTTTTGGTGTTAATTTCTTTTTGTTTTTCTTAGACAGTTTTTTTTTATAATTATATTTATAATAATTATTATGATTATGAAATTTTTGCTAATTCTATGTTATTTTAAAGAAAACATTATCTCATAAGTAATATTTAACACAGACACCAGATTCCAGGTGTCGTTTTAGGTGGGAGCTTTGTGAAAATGCTTTACCGCACATAAGGCAGCGGAATTTTTTCTGACCACCACATTCATATCTAAAGGGCACAACGCAATTGATTATTATTTTTTATTTTTTATTATTTTTTTATTTTTGTGATTTGCGTTTACATTTGTGGAAAAAAGAAGAGAAATGAAAAGAATAACAACAAGATGGTAAGAAATTTTACACAAATGTTTATGTTTCATATTAAAAAAAAAAAAAAAATGCTTAAAATAGATGAACGAGAGCATGTGTGTGGGGTGGTGGCTAGTAAGTAGTAAACTTGAGCATGCATTAAGTGTGGTATAAAAAGCTTTAGCTTAAAGCTTGTCTTAAGATAAAGCTTAGATGCTATGTTAGTACATCAGCTTAAAGCTTAAAATATTCGTTGGTAGTTTTAATTAGAGAAAAGCTTTATAAAAGCTTTTTTGACATTTTAAGAAAACTTAAGGAAGGTATTTGTCAAAAATTTTGTTCTAGATTTTTATTAATTTAGAAAAAATTTAAGAAATATTAAACCAAAAAATAAACTTTTTTAAATAGGGAAAGCTTTTTTTAAATAATTACAGAAAAGCTTTATATATACCCTGAAGAAGAAATACATTGAATACTTTAAAAAAGCTTTTGTGAAAATATGAATTTTTTCCAAAAATTAAAGCTTTTTCTTTAAAATCATTAGAAAAAAGCTTTATATATACCCTGATGTTTTAAAAACTGTATAATAAAGAGCCAAAGGCTTCTGAAGAAGAAATATATTGAATAATTGAAAAGAGCTTTTGTAACAAGATGAAGTTTTTTAAAAAATTAAAGCTTTTTCTTTAAAATCGTTAAAGAAAAGCTTTATAAATACCCTGATGTTTTAATAACTGTATAATAATGAGCTTTAGGCTTCTGAAGATGAAATATATTGAATACTAGAAAAAAGCTTTTTGTAACAAAATGAACTTTTTTAAAAAATGAAAGCTTTTTCTTTAAAATCGTTAGAGCAAAGCTTTATATATACCCTGATGTTTGAAAAAAACTCTATAATATTAAAACACATGTTTCTGAAGAATATATTAAATACTTGAAAAAAGCTTTTAGTAACAAGATGAACATTTTTAAAAAATTAAAGCTTTTTCCTTAAAATCATTAGAGAAAAGCTTTGTAAATAGCCTGATGTTTCAAAAAAAACTCTATAATATTAAAACAAATGCTTCCGAAGATAAAATATCTTGAATACTTGAAAAAAGCTTTTGTAACAACAAGATGAACTTTTTTTAAAAAATGAAAGCTTTTTCTTAAAAAACTCTATAATAATGAGCCAAAGGCTTCTGTAGAAGAAATGTATTGAATACTTGAAAAAAGCTTTTGTAACAAGATGTACTTTTTTAAAAAATTTAAGCTTTTTTTTAAATCGTTAAAGAAAAGCTTTATTTTTTATATAAAATTTGTTAGTTTATTAGCAGATCTTACTCATTACTATAAGTTTTGAAAGATTTATGCGCAAAATTATTTTCGTTAGAGCGTTTTATATGGAAGATATATCCAATTACAGAGCGAACATCATAAAAAAGTGGTATACATTTTGTATATATAAACAATGTTTATTAAACAACTTTTTTTTGTTAAATTTTATCTCAATATTTATGCGAATGAAAGTGATTTTCGGAAATGGCCCTAATATTCCACCTAAGACCAATTATGGAACTATCTTCATACAAATTTGCAGTATAATTTGTATATACATGTCTACATGTGTTGAATTTTATATTGATGCCAGAATTTATAAGAGTTTTATGGACGTTAAGGTAATTTTCGGTGATTCCAGTGGGCCTATATGGCAGCTATGCCCAATTATGTTATGAATTCTTTGCACTTGGTACTCAATTCTTTCGAATATTATCTCAGTATTCAGATTTATAAAATATTAATGCTCATTAAAGTGATTTCCAGTAGTGGGCCTTATATGGAAGCTCAGGGGCTTTTAAAATTTGGTACTATGATTTCTAATAACAAAAACATTATTTGTGTTAAATTTTTAATAGATAACAATATAGTGAAGATATTTATGATGGAAAATCCCTATTCAGGGAGGACTAGGTTGAAATTGTGGACCAATTTCGCTAGGCTTGCGACCTGTACTTTGCGCACAAGGTTTACAGCATGATTAATATTGTGACCGCTGTCTACAAGACACATTTTTGAAGTTTTACTAAAAAATAAATAAAAACAATCGTCACTTTTTGACTTCCAGGACAACGCTTGTTGATCAGGAAAATATGAGAAGAATGAAAGGATCTCCAAAGAGAGCAACAATAATAAAGAGGCGAAAGAAAATATGCAAAATTTGCTGAAATTATTATTTAAAATGCGATCTGTAAATTACACACAAGATTTACAGCTTGATTCAAATTGGAACCACTGTCTCTCACACACAAATTAAGACAGACGCGGATTCAGGTGAACCATTTGGTGGAAAGGTTTAGAATTTTTTTAAAAAAATTTATTTTTTGCGCTTTTTTATATGAAAACTTTTCGGTATTTCTATTTCACCCCCTCTGGACCCGCGCCTGAGTTAAGAACTGTCGTACTTTTTGACTTTCACGAAAACGCTAGATCTGGAAAATATGAGAGGATCTCCAGAGAGAGCACAAAAAATAAAAGAAAATCTATTTTGACAATGATGTCGCCAGCCACAATGAGATTTTTGCTTCGCATTGGTTCTGATCCCAATTGTAATCAAAATGTTACAAGGACAGACAGCCGGAGGGAAGGACATTGTTCTCTGTAAGTGGGGCTGAGTCGATTTTGAATACAGCACCATAATAACAAATATTACCGATTGCTCAAATTAGGACTGAAAGAAAATTCTATCCCCATTTTTTGTGGTTCGTTCATATTTGTGTATCGTACACGTAAATAACCAATCAACTTCGTATACCGTCTTAGACCAGTGATGGTCAGAGAGAGAATATATTCTTGTTAAACATTTCTGAAGTGATAAAATAAAACATTTAACGATACATGGAGGAAAGCTGAATTTTACATTTATTAAGAACTTACAAACCACTGATATATTAACGGTTGGTTATGGCTGAGTGCCCCAGCTATAGAGTCTGAAATATTTGAGATAAAACGCCAAGTGTTGCAAAGAATCCATTAGAAATCATTTCAAAATCTAGTTTAAAATACTACAGAATACTACTGTTCTGTAATTTAAAATTTCAATTCAAAATTTATTAGAATACTAGAAGCCCTGTAACTTTCGATGTTAGTGAACGTGGATTTTTTTATAATAACAATTTTAAGATTTCAAAAATTATTAATTTAAAAACAAGTTGATTTACTCAACAGGACTATATATACTTACAAGTCATATTAACTTTCTTGTAAGATTTAATAATTTTTTGAATAATAATTATATTAAGCTAAATATTATATATTGAGTCAAAGGTCAACAGTATTATTGTGAAAAGCCAAAACTTGAAATATGAATTAAAATGAAGTTGAGTAGACTTAAATGTTTAATTTAGTGTGTAAAAGTAATTGAAAATAGTACGACTTACCTGATATGTCGCTGTAGAGAGCTAGCATCTTTATAACTTTTTAAACAATTATAACGTGGACATTGATAGCGACCATCGGCATTGATAAATTTAAATAAATCCGAAAATTTCAATTCATACCAATAGTCACGTATCAGTGACTGAGGGGGTGGTGGAGGCGGTGATGTTTGACAATTTGAGTTGCCAGGATTTGATAAAGATGACGATGAACAGCTGCTGGCACCACAAGCTAAAAATATATGTTTTTTTTTGTTGTTTTTTTTTATTTTTTTTTTTTGAAAAGAAAGAGAAAACAAATATTTAGATTTTTGGTTTTTTTTTGTCATTGTTATTAAAAATACAATAAAATAAATTATAAATATTTAGTAATTAAATTTAATATTAAGAAAATTATATTTATTTTGTAGTGTTTTCTTTTAATTTTTTGTATTTTAAGGAAAAAAAATTATTTTGGAATTATTTTTTAGTAGAAGAGTAGCAAAAGTTTGTATAAAGAGAAAAATTAACTATTTTTTTTAAATGCGTTTTTAAGCACGTTGTTTTAGGTTTTTAATTTAATTTAAAAAAAAAATGGTAGAAAAAGTATTTATAAAACAAAACAAAATAATATATTTATATATAAATAGAAAAATAAAATAATTTAAAAATAATATTTAAAAAAAATGATATTTACAGTTATTGGTTTGAGTTTTTTTTTTTAGAGAGAGAGAGTTTTGTTTTAGTGGTGTTGGTGATATTTTTTTATGGTGTTGTTGATATTTATTTGTTGTAAGGATTTTTTGGCGCAAAATGAGCAGTCTATTCTAGATATTGAGCAAGCGAGCACTGGCGATATATTTTTTTTTTAAGTTAAACAAGCTGGGGATTTTTTGGTTTATATTGAATTCAAGACGAGTATGAGCTAAATGACACGCTATGAAATGATTGATTATTGCGGTGATGTTGATGATCGTGATAATAATAATGAGTTTTAGTGGTGGTGGTGGTAGTGATGGTAGTGATGATGATGGTGATGACGTTAACTGGATGGTTTAAGCGATTTCTAAGCAATCATTCCTATATTGATCTGCAAATAAAATCTCCTTAAAGAACAAGAGAGAGAGAGAAAGAGAGAAAAACAAACAGAAAGAAACAAATCCTACTTAAAGCTAATTATGATAAAGAATTAGGTAAAAATTATCGTTTTATTCTCAAAATAGATTTATTCAAAAGTACAAAAATATATGTATAGTAATATAGTAGTTATATGTATAAGAGTATAAAAATATCTTAAGAATTAATAAGTCATATAATTTATAAGGGAATATCTTTAGATTTGCAACAATATAAATACATTGTTTATGAAAAAAAATTAAAATTTTAAATACTAAAAAGGAATGTTTCTAGTTATTCCTTATCTTTCCAATAAAATGAATTTGAAAATAATTTAATTAAGGCAACATTAAATTATGTTCTGTAATAGGATTAATATAAATGTTAAAAGTATTAAACAAATTGTTTAACTTTCGAAATATATTTGGAAAATGGTGCTTAAAATATTGAAAAGTACATTTTTCTCAATGTTCGAAAAAATTTCAAAATTTTCGAACATAAAAAACTTAACTCACGAGACTGTAAAATCATTTAAATAAAGCTTTTCCGCTAGACTTAACATTAGCTGATAAACAACTAACTAAAATATTGAAAAGCGCATTTTTCTCAATGTTCGAAAAAAAAATTTTAAATTTTCGAACATAAAAAATTTTAACTAAAACACTGCAAAATCGTTTAAAAAAAGCTTTTCAGCTAGACTTAACATTAAGTCGGAGGTATTTGTTCAATATTTCGAACAAATGCTTAACAAAAACACATAATAAAATCAAATTTATACATGTTTTCTCAATAAATTTTATCAAATTTCGAAAGAAGTTTGATAAAAACAGTAGAATAATGTCTATATTTCTGTGCATAAAATATTGAAAACTACAATTTTCTCAATGTTCGAAAAAATTTCAAAATTTTCGAACATAAAAAATTAACTAAAACACTGCAAAATCGTTTAAAAAAACTTTACAGCTATACTTAACATTAAGTTGGATGTATTTTTCCTATATTTCGAACAAATGCTTAAGAAAAATACATAAAACAAAACATGTTTCTCAATTAATTCAAAAGTAGTTTTATAAAAACAGTAGAATAATGTCTATATTTCGAAAATATTTAGGTGATAAACAAGTGCTTAAAATATTGAAAATTAAATTTTTCTCAATGTTCGAAAAAATTTCGAAATTTTCGAACATTAAAAAATTGCCACAAAAACTGTAAAATTGTTAAAATAAAGCCTTCCAGGTATTTTTCCAATATTTCGAACAAATACTTAAGATTGTTTTCCCGATTAATTCGAGTATAATAAATTTTATCAAATTTCGAAAGTAGTTTTATAAAAACAGTAAAATAATGTCTATATCTCGAAAATATTGAATAGCACTATATTTAGGTGATAAACAAGAGCTTAAAATATTGAAAAAAAACATTTTTCTCAATGTTCGAAAAAATTTCGAAATTTTCGAACATTAAGAAATTGCCACAAAAACTATAAAATTATTTAAACAAAGGCTTTCTGTAGATTTGACATTAATTTTTTTAATATTTTTCCTATTTAATATTAAAAAAATACTTGAAATTTATACAAAATTTAAAATTTTTAAAGAAAATTTGAATATTTCTAAAAGTCTGCTTAAGAACCATGTTTTCAATATTTGAATTTTTCGATCTTCTCTAAATTTAAACAAAAAATTGTTTTACAAAATTTCTAAACAAAATTTTTAATAAATTAATTAAATTCTAGAATTTGTAAAATTATAATAAAATGTTACCTTAATTAAATTATATATCATTTTAATTAATATTATATGTATGTATATAATTAATAGCATAGTTTTGAATATCATTTTAAGCATAAAGTTAATTTGTTTTTAACAATTAATTAAATATTTTCAATATCTTCTTTTCTTTTCCTGTTGTTTTTTCTTTTTTTTATGTTTTGAGATTCAATTTGTTAAGTATTTGTATGGCTTTTTTGCGGGTTTTCTTATAATTTAAAATTATTTCTTATATTTAAATATGTTCTTGGTGTAAAAATTCTTATGCGGCGTAAAAAATATATTTGATTTGTTTTATTTATGTAATTATTTTGGTGAATTGTTGTACTGTTTTCACAGGTTAATTATTTATTTATTTGTATTTTTGTTTGTTTGTTTTTTTGTTTTGCTTGTTTTAAAAACTATTTGTTTAATTTTATCACTTAATTTGTATTGTGGTACTTTTGTCATTTTTTTTGTTCATCATTTTAATATTTATATTAACTTTAGTAGATTTATGTAGAGTGGTTAAGTTTAATTTGCTTGTCCCTCCCTACAACTTAAAAAGGAACTTAATATATTAGTTAGAAGTTACCAACTACAAAATTATATTAAAATTTAGTTTTGTTTTTTTTTTTTTTAATAAATAATTATAATTAATATTTGGCAAAAAGTATGTTTTTTTTTAGTAAGAAATTAGTTTTAGTTTAATTAAAATGTATAAATATTAATGTATTGTGTGTATCGTTTTTTTAATAGCCCTGTGCCTTTGGTGTGCTAACTTTGTATGCGCTTTTTCATGGGCAATAAGTCTGTATCGTCGACTGGACTTATACTCACAAAAGGAACATTTAAATCTACGAACGTTATTGCGACTAACGAGACACTCATATTTCATGTGACGGCTTAAACAGCCTTTTGTTTTATAGGATTTAAAACATAAGCCACATTCAAATGGTCGAATTGTTTCATTCCCTGTTCCACCATAAAAATATGATAAATTCATTTGCGTTGGGTTTGCTAACAACTCAAATATTAGATCTATAAAAAAAAAGAGTTGAAAACAAAATGTATGTGGATTGCTGGTGACACGCTGTTACTGAGTTCAAATGTACGAAAAATTCGAACATTTTTCGAATAAATAAAATTTTTGAAATTTCGAAAAATTAGAACATGCTCTAATTACAACAAAAACTGTAAAATCATATAAATAAAGAATTTTTACATTAATTTGTGTGTTAAATCCTCAAATATTTAAACAAATCTGAAAATAAATTCGAACATTTTTCGAATATGCCAAAATGTTATAATAAAATTTAATATTTTTTTGTTTATACATAATTCTTATGAAATTTTAATATTTATTTAAAAAAAAATTTGGAAATTTCGAAAAATTCGAACATGCTCAAATTACAGCAAAACATGTAAAATCATTTAAATAAAGCATTTTTTTAATTTATGTGAGTAAAATTCTCAAATATTTAAACAAAACTAAAAATAAATTCGAATAATTCGAACATTTTTCGAATATGCCAAAATGTTTTTAAAAAATTAAATTTTTTTTGTTTATAGATTAATCTTATGAACAATAATATTAATTTATAAAAAATATAAAATTTTTGGAATTTCGAAAAAATTTATGGAATTTCGAAAAATTCGAAAATGCTCAAATTACAGCAAAAAAAATTAAAATCATTTAAATAAATCTTTTTTTACAGAATTAACATTTATTTTTGTGTTAAAACCTCAAATATTTAAACAAAACTGAAAATTATTATTTTTTTTTTTTGAAGTTTTCGAACATATAGTTTGAGTTTTTCAAACATTTAGAAATTACACCAAATGGCTAAACTAAGGATTTGAATTTAGAATTATTTGTGTTATGACAAAATTGTAGATTTCAAACAAATATAAAGACTAAAATTGAAGTCAAATTGTAAAAAAAGCTTTTTGCGATATTTAAATATTGTTAGAATTTTTCGAACATTAAAAATTATCATAAAATATTTAATTTATCAAAAGTACAATTTTTTGGGTATTAAAATAATTTTCTATGATTTTGAATATTTCGAACATTTAAAAATTCCACCAAAAAGTGGAAAATTTAAAAAAATCAAGGATTTTTTTAATGAATTTAAAATAATATAAAGAGGAAGATTGAAGTCAAAGTGATAAAATGTATCACTTTATTTAATTCAAAAAAATAAGTTTTTTGCTATATTCAAATAATGTTCGAATTTTTCGAATATTTGAAAATTATCCTAAGAGGAGTGAAATTTGAATTTTTTAACACTTACATTTAAACACAATATTTAAATGATTAAAAAAAAAATAAACATATTTAAAAATTCGAACATGAGAATGATTTTTAGAACATTTCGAAATGTTTTAAAAAATAATTAAATTATCATATTTAAGACTTTTATTTAAATCTACAAAAAATAAAACGTTTTTTGCTATATTCAAATAATGTTCGAATTTTTCGAACAGTAAAAATTACCTCAAGAGGTGAAAAAATTTAAATTATTTAACATTTATATTTAAATACAATATTGAAATGATTAAAAATAAACATTTTTCAAAGTCAAACATGATATTGATTTTTCGAACATTTCGAAATGTCTTTAAAAATAATAAAATTATCGTATATATGACTTTTTTACCTCAAGAGGTGAAAAAATTTAAATTATTTAACATTTATATTTAAATACAATATTGAAATGATTAAAAATAAATATTTTTACAAAGTCGAACATGATATTGATTTTTCGAAATGTCTTTAAAAATAATAAAATGATCGTATATATGACTTTTATTTAAGTCTACAAAAACTAAAGTTTTTTGCGATATTCAAATAATGTTCGAATTTTTTGAACATTTTTACAAAGTCGAACATGATATTGACTTTTCGAACATTTCGAAGTGGCATAAAAATTATCAATATAAAGCATTATTTTAATTAAATTTCACATATTTTAATTGAAATGTTCTGTTATCTTGAAAAAATTTTTAAATTTC
The DNA here is from genome assembly GCA_942486065.2 of Calliphora vomitoria. Taxonomy (NCBI): domain Eukaryota; kingdom Metazoa; phylum Arthropoda; class Insecta; order Diptera; family Calliphoridae; genus Calliphora; species Calliphora vomitoria. The sequence continues at coordinate 96,783,395 of OW818033.2, forward strand.
AATACAAAATCTAATAATTAAGAATTAATTTGTTTAATACTACCAAACTCTAGATATTTAAAAAAGAAATGACAGCTAATAACATGAAATCAGGGACACAAGAAATTAGTTACTATTACAGTGTTAATTTAGAGACGATTACACAAATACTTCTGTAAGTTACAGGTTGACGGGTATAAATAATTCCCAAACTTAGTTAAAATATGTTTTTGTTTATAGGTAAAAAATAGTTGAATATAATAAATAATTTATATATTAAAAAACTAAGAGTAATTTATATAAAGTAAGCCTTTTTTTAAAATACATATATTTCAACCTGAGACGACTAGATTTTGTTGTTTATTAAATATATATATATATATTAATTAGTATTTGGTAATTTTTGGTATCAATACTTAGGAATGTGTTGTTAGGTTTTTTTTTTCATTCTTTAATAAAAATAATCGTTTATAAATAAATTAGAATGTTTTGTTTAAGTAATAAATATTTAAAATAAGCATAAGATTTAAATTTGGATTTTTGTTTTTGTTATTTTATTTTTAAACTTAATTGCTACCAATTATAGGAAGAAAATATTATAATTTAGGTTTTTGTTTTTAAAATGTTTGCATAAATTCATCAAATTTATTTATAAAACGTACTAAATTTGCTGAGTTTTTTTTTTTTTTTTTGCATAAATTATTAGAAGAAAAAAAAACTACATAAATTTGAATTTTAAAATAACAAACTAAGCTGGAATACTGGAGAGTGTGTGTGTGTATGTATGTGTAAGGGTGATCAGGAGTATGTGTCACGAATATGAATTTTTAAAAAATTTATTTATTATTTTTGACTTGGTTTTGGTATTGGTTTTTTCTGCTTTTTTTTCTTGTGCGCAATTGTATAAAATTAGCATAAAATTTATATTTTAAAGAAAGTAAATCTATAAAAAAAAATGTAAATTTTATGCAAACTAATGTTAAATTAGAATAAAATATGCAAAGAATACAAAAATACCCAGAGAACTGGAGGAGCTACTAAACACAGTGGGAATAGAAAAATTATTGTATTATATGCAAATTTCAAAACGCACAGAAAACAGGCATGACAGAAATACTTAATAAACAAATAAATACAAAAAATATAAAAAAAATTTTATTGTATTCTGTTCTCAAATTGTAAATAGTACACATGTGAATCTAAATTGGATTTGAAATTAAAATTAAAATCGAAAACTCAAAATGCAAACAGAAATAAAGAAATCAGTTGATAACAAATATTTTGAGATACAGCACACACAACACCCCTGCTTTCAACAAATTAAATTAGTTCAATAAATTTGATGGATTTTTTTCAAAATTTTGCTTATTTTTTTAATAAATATAAAATAATTGTTACATTTAAATCAATTCACCAAAAAAAATAGTTATAAAATATATAATAATAGTTTGCTTAATATAAAATATAGCGTAATACAAATAATAGTAGTTGTAGTTATTTAAGGAAAAGTTTACAAAAAAAATTGTTTATTTAATTACTAAACAAATTACTAATAAACAGTGGTTGGTTGGTAAATGAACGTATGAATGAATGGTAATGTGTAAAAATGCCAATGAATTGAGTGAGAAAAGTGAGAAAATTAAAGAATTTGTTTAAAAAGTGCAAAAAGAAGTCCCTGTCGAGTATTTGGACATTATTTGTTGTGTCTAAAAACAAACTTTTTAAAAGATTAAAATTTTGAAATTATTTTTAAATATTCAACAACTTTCGTACACAATTTGTTCATAAAATAAAATTATTAATTTCGAAATTTTCAAATATTTTTGAAAAAATTTTAAAAAAAAAACATATATCCGACAAATTGTTGTTCTGAAAATCTCACGATTTTTTATATTTAAACAGTTTTAATACGAGTAAATCATGAGCATTCATTTTATAAAATCTTTGGATTCGTTTTAAAAACAAATTTTTTTTTTTTTAAATTAAAAATATTTCAAATATTGTTTTACATTCCACGTATAAAAGTTAAATTAATAAAAAATCGTAATTGTTTTTTGTGAAAAAATTATTTATGAAAACAACATGAAAACAACGGTTTTCGAAAATCAAGTAAAGAAAATTGATTTAGAACCTGATTCACAAACACGACCAGAAAAACTGAGTCATAGAGAAATATACATAGAGCAGAAGTGTTGTTTTTGTTTTCCACATATTTCTTTTACAAATACATTCTCACCACTTAGGTTTTTGACAACTGAGTTAGATCTTTGACAAGAGAGTTTCCGCTCTATGTATTTTTCTATATGACTCAGTTTTCGAATATGTTTTGAGTGTTTTTCATACAAAAATTTTAAAATTGTTTTCCTGTTTTGAATCGGGTTCGTAGGGCCTGATACAGAAACACGAAAGGAAAACAATTCTCAAAAATTATTTAAAAACTGAGTGATTTTCATACAAAAATTTGAAAATTGTTTTCCTGTTGTGTTATGAATCGGGTTCTTAATAAATTTCAAAACTAAAATGTATTTAACATACAAACTCAAACATTTTCATTTTCGAATCGAATTACTTTAACCAACTGCCCTAAACTTAAAAATGCCCTACAGTAAGAATTGTATCAAATTCTTTATACAAAATATTTTCAAACGCTGGATTGATAATTGAGATAAAATATCTTCGAATAAAAATCCATATAAAAAGTAATAATTTCAAACAACCATGTATTTAACATACAAATTCAAACACTTTAATATTCGAATCGAATTACAGAAAGGAACTGCCCTACATTTTAAAAGGACCTACAATAAGAATTGTAACAAATTCTTTATACAAAATATTTTGAACACATTTGAAGAATCATATTCGAAAAGTTTGAAATTTCGAATATAAGATATTCCAAAAATGCATGTATATACAAATGTATAATTTAATTTGACAATACGGGGATTGTATTCAGAACTTTATGGCAAGTTCTGAATACATCCCTTGACTAAAAATTCAAGCAAACAAAAACTGAATATTTGAAAATTTTTGTAAAAGAATCGCGAACTAGATATTTGCAATACCTTGAGGTGTAATTTAAATAATAACATTTTTAAATTCTTACAAAAAATCAGCAATCTACGAAATGTTGTCCTAAAATCCCTGTTGTATAAAGTTATGTTTTTTATTAAAAAAAAAAAGAAGAAAATCTCCCTATTTAACAACCTTCTTACACAATTACCAATTCATTCATGCCAAGCCAGCCAAAAATTTATTACCTAAATTGCTTAATAAATTCAATTCAATCAAAGTTATCCTTTTAAGCAGTTTCCATATGAGATTTTAAAGTATTTTGGAATTTCACAGCCAATGGCAGGAATTCACGTTGCATTTTAGCAAAATGAGTTTTAATGTGTTTCGTTAAATTATCGCTGCGCTTGGCGGCATAATTACACGATGGACATTGAAATACTGGACGTTCGGTGGTAAAGCGACACTCGAAACGACGATGGCGTGATAGTGATTTGCGAGTTTTATATGATTTACCACATTGTTCGCATGAATGCTGAAACCAGGTTAAGACAAAGCCTAAAATGAGAATGTTGGGTAAATGAAGAAAACAAAAAAAAAAGAGACAGAGAGACACAGGAGAATAGGTAAGCAAAAGGATATAGATGAGTAGGCGTGAAAGGAAAAAACGAAAGTGTATAAAATAATAAAAGTAAAGAGAGATAAAAAAAGAAAGAAATGTTTTATGAGTATTTGATGTTAAGATGAATTTTTTTTTGTAGTTGTTGTTTATATATGTATATGTAAGGATTTTATATTTTTTTTAGCAATAAGAGTCTGTAAGCAATGCTTTAAGGTGAGACATGTATGTATTCATGATTACAGGTAATATAAAATAATGAGATTTATAAAACGCTTGGTAATTCTATAAATCATAAAGATAAAGATAATACAAATTATAAAACTATGTTTCAACTACAAATATTTTAAAACTATGTGCTACAAAATAATAAAACTATGGAAATTTGTTTTCATATTTTCTAACAAAAAAAAAAAATAATGGATCAACGTGCATTTGAAAGAAATTAAAAACCAAAATTAAATTTTGTACTCAAAACAAGTTGACGAGTAAATGAAAAATAAAAAAAAATATACAAAATATTTGTTTAAACAAAAAAAAATAAAAAATTTAAAAAAAAAATTTGTTTATATTGTAATTTTCATTAAAACTAGAAATATTGTAATTTTTTTATTAATTTTTGTATATATTTTTCGATAATCTAAAAGAAGGAAGATCCCTTTTGATATAAATTAAATTTTGTTTCAGATTTTAAAACAGACTCAATTCTAATAATAAGAGCAATTCATTCGAAATCATTTATATAGAAAATTTATAAATAAACTTTATTTCAATAAACTTCCAAATTTACTTTAATAAAGTGAGACAGTAATATTCTAAATAGAAACTGTTTGCATTTTGAATATTTAGCTGTAATGTCAGTTAAGACCTGACATTCGAAATCGTTTATATAGTCAATTTTAAAGTTTATCAAAATAAAGTCTATAAAAAATATTGACCCAGTAAAATGTTGAATAGAAAACGGTTTGCATTTGAAATCCTTGGCGTTCAATTCGAAAATCAGGAACAGGAATTGGAGTTTTATTAATCATTTGAAATTAATAAATTTAAAATTAGAAATACATTTGATGGATTCTAACGGTCTGCTAAACAATAAACATAGTTCAAAAAGTCTTATTAGTTTAGAACTTTTTTTGTTTGAAACACAACAAGAATTTGTTTAAAATATCATATTAGGACATTATGACAACATGACCTAATAGAAGATTAGAATTTAAAACCATTATAAGTAAATTTGCAAACTAATTATGAATTGAATTCAATTGAAATTTCGATTGAATATCGAATGTAGTTTATTTTCAAATTAGAAAATGTATTCAATTGTTGCTGCAAGATCTCAAAAAGCTACAAATTTCATTTCATGCTTGAAATCTTAAACAAAGAATTGAAAAAAGCTAAACAAAGTATGATTGCAAACACCATTTTATAGTTTTTAAAACATAGAAAATTTCGAAGAAAAAGATTTGAATTGAAACCCCAACTTAGGCCGTATTCATAAACAATTTTTAAATTTATCAATGGTTTATAAAACAAAATTAGATTTATAAATAAGGCCTTAAGTTAAGTTTATTTAAATATAATTATTGGAATTGCATTATATAAGTTTGTAATAAAATTCAATTTTAAAATAAAATTTAAATTTTATAAAATTCTTGAAAAAATTAATTTTAACAAAATTTTGAATATTTAAACAAATATATTAATTTTCCTAATAAATTTAAAAAATATTAAAAATTTTTAAATTTTTTCGAAAAATGTATTTTTATTCAAAATAAAATTTTTAAAGAATTTTTTTAAAATTTTAAGAAAAAAATTTCAGTATTAGAAATTTAAAATAAAATTTCAAATTATAAAATTAGATTTTCTTAAAATTTTGAACATTTTTTTTTAAATTTATTATTTTGAAAAAAAAAAAAAAATCAAATTATGAAATTTCAAAATAAAAAGTTTGGTAAATTTTTTGAATAGAAGAACAAAATTAATTGTTCATTAATAATATTGAAAATTTTGTTAAAATTTATTTTTTTAATTTTAATAAATTTCATTTCTTAAAAAATAGTTCTTCAATATTAAGGCCCTAATTTTGTAAATCACGGCACCAAAGTGATATTTATGTGGAAAGCAAAAACAAAATTTCTAAAATCTGTTTTTGTTTTATATACAAATTCTGAACAGAACAAACCACCAAAATTCAGGCATTGATATTTGGCTTTCATAATTTGAAAATTTTGTATGTAAAACAAATTTTTAAAATTTTAGAAATTTTGTTTTTGATTTCCACATAAATATCACTTTGGTGACGTGATTTACAAAATTAGGGGCTAAAACTTTTTTGAAAAATTTAAAATTTTAATAAAATTCAATTTTCAATTTTGAAAATTTATTAAAAGAATATTTTTTAAAAATTAAAAATTTTTGTTTTACAAAATGGGTAAAATATTAAATTTTTTTTAATTTATAATTATAAAATGTTATGTCAAAAATTATATTTTTCAAAATTAAAAAAAAAATAATAATTTAAAAATTATTAATTTTAAGAAAATTTAAAATTTTTCATATGTTCTAAATTTGTTCTTCATTTCTAAAAATTTAACAATTTAGAAAAATTAACATAATTTTGAATAAAAAAAGAATATATTTCAAAATTTAAAAAAAAGTATTTTAAAAATTCAAAATTTTTTATAAATTTTAAGAAAAATTAAAATATTTTTTGAATTTTAAAATTTCTATAATTTTTTTTTTTTCAAAATTTTTAATTTTCAAATAAAAATTATAAATTTTTAATTTTTTCAAAAATTTGAAATTTATTCTTTATTTGGAAAAAATTTTCAATTTCGAAAAATTAACATAATTTTGAAATTTTCCAAAACTTTAAATTGATAAAAATTTTCCAAAATATAAATAAATTCTTTAAAATGCACTTGAATGAGTGAGTGAGTTTTGTTTTTAGCTGAAATTGAAATTTAAAACAACTAATAATAAAAATTAATTAAACAAACCACCACACACAGAGATTGTTTTAAATATAAAAGAAATATGATGATAAAGAGAGAGCGTAAAAGAGACAGACAGAAAAAGTACAATGTTTTGTTGCTTTGTTTTTAAATATAAAAAAAGTATTTTTGTTTGATTTCTTTTTTTTTTCATAAAGTAAGTATAATAATATAATTTTAATAATAATAATAAAGGTTAATAACATTTTGTAAAGTAGGAAAAATAATATTTATATAAAGATTTTATTTAAAACTAAATAAATATTTAAATATTTATGTTTTTAAGATAGTATGTATATTGATTTTTTTTTTATATATTTTTTGCTTTAAACACCCATTAAACAGAAGATTTAATTATTATTTTGAAAAATATGTAGGTTTATGCTCACTTGTTGACAACATTTTTGTGCGTTTTTAGTTAAAGTCAAACATTGGATATTGGAACACTCCATTTGGTAGTAGTATGTTGAAGTTTGTAGAAATGTGAAGAGAATTTGAGGACGACACGACAACATTAATAACGACTTTAGTTTTAGAGAGACATAATTGAATTTAGTGAATCAGTACAATAGAGTTGTATTTGAAGTAGTTTTTTTTTCTTGTTTTTTTTTTTTTTTTTTTTTTTTTTGATTTGATTTGTAAGAGGTTGTAGTAGTAGTAGTGGTAGGTACAAAATCTAAAAGAAATTTAGTTATAAAAATAGGTTAGTGAAAATTTTTAAAAACTTTTGTAAAACAAAATTTTGAAAACGGAAAAAATTTTGAATTGAAAAACGAAAATAACCAAAAAAAAAGAATAAATTAAAAATGAAAACAAAATAATAAAAAAAAAAATGAGAAATAAAAATAGTATTTAAAGGAAACACAATGTTAATAAATCTATAGAATAATAAAGTAAAAGATTCTTAAGATTTGTGAGGAAAAAATTCAAAATTTTTTAAATTTTGAAGTAAATTTTTTTTTTTTTTTAATATTAAACCTAACATTGTGTTTCCTTTAAGCCATAAATATAACAATATATATATTTTTTTATAATGTTGCTAGCTAGAACTTAAAATAGAAATGCTGTTTTTTTTTTATTTTTTTCTGAAGCTGCAAAAAAAGTTGAAAAATTCCTGAAAATAAAAATAAAAGTACTGTAAAATTTTAATTATTTCTTTGCTAAGTTTTAAATAAATACACAATTTGGTTTTTGGTTTGGTTTTTTCTTTAGTTATTATTTTTAATATAAATATATTTTGGTTTTTTTTTTTTTTGTTTTATTATTATTATTTTAAGTTAAGTAATACACGATTTGTGGGTTAAAATGAAAAAAAATTAGGGATTTTAAAAAAAACGTATTAAATATTTATTTAATTACAATTTTTAAGGAAGTCTGAACAAAATAGTGTTAAATCCTAAAGAAAACTTTGATCATGAGCAAATATTTTTGATATTAAAAAAGTTTGTTTTAAAACCCTTAATAATTTTGGTCCTTCGAACTTGGGGTTATATTAAAAAAAAAAAAAAGAAAGTGTTTAAAGGGGGTGTGTTTTACTAAATGTCAATTGTATAGGAAGACTTGCTATTATGAAAACTTTAGAAACGATATTGAAATTTATTAATTGGTCCTTCGAGAATAGAGAATTGTATTTAAAATTCTAGTTTGCAGGTTATTCCATATCAAAACTTTTAAAATCTAAGAATTTGTAGACTATTAAAGCTGAAATCTTTAGAAAAAAAATCTTTTAAGGCTTTAAAAGTTTGTTTTAAAACAATAATTTTGGTCCTTCGAACTTGAGAAAGTCTTTTTAAATAGGATGCCTTTAAAGAATTTCAATTTGATAGAAAGACTTGCAAGCTTTAAGGCTTTGGAATGTTAAAACAAAATAAAAATGTTATTAAAAATTGCAAATTTGTTAAATCGTCCTTCGAGAAACAGGAATTGTATTTAAAATTCTAGTTTACAGGAGGATTACTGCCTAATACGATTCGAAAGGAAATCGTTTCGAATTATAATGTATTTTGCACACATTTCAAACATTTTCGTTTTCTGATTGAGTTACACAATAACCGCCCAGAGGTTATTACACATTAGAACTTTTAAAACCTAAGGTTTTGTAGACTATTAAGGCTCAAATCCTTTTAGGCTTTAAAAAGTATGTTTTTTAAAACACTTAATAATTTTGGTCCTTCGAACTTTGAGAAATTCTATTTAAATAGGGGGGCCTTTAAAAAATGTCAATTTGATAGAAAGACTTGCAAGCTTTAAGGCTTTGGAATGTTAAAACCTAATAAAAACATTATTAAAATTTTCAAATTTGTTAAATGGTCCTTCGAGAAAAGGGATTTTTATTTAAAATTCTAGTTTACAGATTATTCCACATCAAAACTTTTAAAACCTAAGGTTTTGTAGACAATAACTACTCAAAAACATATTCTTTTAGGCTTCAGTTCACAATCTTCTCTATAACAGCTAGTTAACTTCATAATTGGGATGTTAGGCTTTAGTTCACGAGCTTATCTTGACAATACAACTTAAATCTTTAAAAAAAACTAATTCTTTAAGGCTTTAGTTGATAAGCTTCTCTATAACAGCTCTGTTAACTTGACAATACAACTCAAATCTTTAAAAAAAAAAAAAAAAACAATTTTGTTTAGGATTTGGTTGATAGGCTTTTCTATAACTTGTTTAAATGTTCATAAGAATCCCATAGGAGTTGTAATAATATATAAACTACTTGACAATACAACTTAAATCTTTAAAAAACTAATTCTTTAAGGCTTTAGTTGATAAGCTTCTCTATAACAGCTCCGTTAACTTGACAATACAACTCAAATCTTTAAAAAAAAAAACAATTTTGTTTAGGATTTGGTTGATAGGCTTTTCTATAACATATATAGTTGTAATAATATATAAACTACTTTTTGAAATGTATTAACCTTCAAACTTAATGTAAATTAATTATTGTTATGTTTTTTTACAGACAGAAGGACCATGACCTTGTTTAAATTTCAATTTTTCTTTTTCTAACTTTTTATATTTCATATTGTTTTAAAACCTTAAAGCTCGTTTTCTTTTTAAATTTAACACCATCATATTAATGTTCCTCTTATTTTGAAATGTATGTTTTTTTGTTTTGTACTTAAAACTAATAATACATGGCAAGTTTTTAAATAAATATAAAATAAAATGAATTAAACTTATGTTGTTTTTAAATAAAATAAATATTTGTTTTATTTTATTTGTATAAAATAAAAAAAAAAAATAAAATGCACAAACGCTTAAAGTATTTCAAAATAATTTAAGTTTTAAATACATTTAGTAGAGATTTTTTTTAGTTAAATAATTAAATTTAAGAAATTCGTTGTTATAAAATTTATAATTTTGTCTTTTGTCTAAAATAAATAACAATTATGTTTTTAATACTTAAACGTTTTATTTTTTATGGGGGGAATGGTTTTTCACAAGTATGATGAGAGTTATGTGAGAGTTAGAGTATAATTTAGGTTTTTTTTTGGTTAAAAATAAAAACACTTTTGTGTATACAATAAATGATATTTGGTTGTTTGTTTTTTGGTTTATATAAAAAATAATTTACTTCTCTCTCTCGTTAAGAGGAAATGAAAGTAAAAAATATGTATAAATAAAATAAAATGTGAGTATTTGGAATGTTTACAAAAATAAACCATAGCAAAAATTAAGCTTAAAAAGTGAAGCTAAGTTTAAAAAGAAAGAGTATTTATGTTAGACTTCTTTATTAAGAGAGAAATTTATCTCAAAAGTTTAGAACAAGCTAATCAAATTATGCTGATTGGTATTTATAAAAGAGTTAGCAATGTTGTTACTTAAAAAAAAAAAATAATTTTAAATTTATCTATATTTAAAAACTGAGTTATTAAGGACATTTACAAAAGTAAATATAGTTTAGTTTACAAAATAAAAAATCTAAAAATCTTATTTATTTAATAAAAAATTTTAAAATCTCAGTCAGTTTTGAATTTGTAAACTCTTTTAAACTCCACCTTCTAGACTTATTTTTGCTTAGTTTGTTTGTTTGTTTTTTAAATTAAAATTAATTTTTATCTTAAAATGTTTAAATAAATATAAGAAAAAAACTTGAACTTAAATATACGAAACTATAAATTAAATATACTTTTTGGTGTTAAGTTTTTGGGGAATTAAAAACGGAATGTTTGTTTTGCTTGTTAAATAAAAGAGATCTTAATTTGTTAATTTCTAAACAAATTTTTTTGCATTTCCTTATAATTTTAAACAATATTTGGTTGGAATATCTCAAAAAAAATAAAGAAAGAAAATTAAATTAAACTTAAACTTAAATGCTAATGGCAAATCAATCGTATAGAGTCAAAAAATATGTGTAAAATAAATAAAATTGAACTTAAATGCTAAAATAATATGTATATAAAAATGTGTAAGAGAGTGTTGCAAAAAAAAATAAAAAATATTTGGTTGTTTATAAAAAATGTTCTCGTAACATAATACTTAATCATTTTCAATTATTGTTGTTATAAGCAAATGGCATGGTATTCATTAAACGTTCTTTGAGCAAGGAATTCGAAATGAGTTGTAAGCTTAGCTTCATTTTCCACTCATCGTCCAGCATGTTCATGGTGGCCGTTGCCGCCGCTGTCTTATTGGGCGTCATAGGTTCCGCCTTGATAAACGATTCATTGGTATTATTAGTCAGGGCGGTTATGGTACCAGTATTTGTATTCGTCGTTGTGGTCGTGGTTATTGGGCTTTGATTTTCCGCTACATTTTCGCTATTTTCGTGGGGCGGTGTGGTTATGATGTTGGTGGCGGCGGTCTGTTGTAAATTATTATTATGGGCTGCGGCGGCTTGGGCAGCTGCAGCAGCTGCCTCCAATAGAATTTTAGCATCTTTTTCCTCCACATGAGCAGCGGCCGCTGAAATGGCGGTTATAGCTCCAGTCAAACCATAAGTAGGTATTGGCATGATATGAGAAGGTGGTATGGGTGAGGTACCTGCTGTTCCGCCACCATTACAATCACTGCCACTATCACCACTGGTCATGTGCGAGGGACTGGCCGAGCCCATATTCAGCTGATGATGATGATGTATATGATGATGATGGAGTTGGGGCGGCTCATGTTCATAATGCTCTTTACGCATGGTAAGATTCTCGGGTAAACCATTATCACAGCCATTACCTCCTAAATTCGCCTGATTCAATGTTAAATTCTCCGCCATTGAGCCCTCAGCATCATCCTTAAGCGAAGCTGAAGAGCCGTTGCGATTTGTGGAGCCCGTGGTCTGCTGGGCAATGGCTGGTGGTATGCCATGCTTGGAGGTTAAATGGCGCACCATGTGATATTTACGGCGAAAACGTGAGGGGCATAGATCACAGCTAAAACGTGGCGGTATACCAATGCATTCATCTCTCATGTGACGCTGTAAATGACGTTTACGCAAATACGATTTACCGCAAACGGCACAGGGAAAACGTTCCGTTCCGCCACCACCACCCCCACCATTGGCAGCATTAAAGCCTCCACCACCAACCACACCATCCATCATTGAATTATTAAATTGATATTGTTCATTTACTTTCAAATAATTACCACCTTCTATCATAGATTGTGAAAATTTATAGGAAATATCTTCTTTTTTTTTTTGTGTAAATAAAATTAGTAAATTAGTGAAAGTGTTTTTTTTTTTTTTTTTGTTTTAAGGGTTAAAATTTAAAATGTGATGAAATTGTTATTTACAAATGTTGTTAGCGAGTTGGTTGTTGGTGATTTTGTGTTACAATTTAATAATGTTTTTTTGGCCACACGTACGTAGTATACACACACATCATGATTTGTTATTATGGTGATTAAAGTGATGTTGGGAGGATTTTATGAGTTTTGTTTGTTTGGTTATTTTGTAGGTTTTGATAAATGAAAAGAAACAAAAAGAAAAAACAAAAAGAAAAATAAATCATAATACTCAATTACATATAATGGGTTGTTTTTTTTTTGGAGTTTTTCGCTGTGGCAAAAAAAAACTAACACAAAAATTAAATGTCTGGTTTTATAATCTTTTATAAAAATATAAACTTAAAATGTAACTTAATTGCTAAAGGAAATGAGTATAATAATACTAGATATATATTGGCGTTTTGCATTAAACAAAATAAAATAAACAAAAACTACAGTTTACAATTGAAAAAAAAAAAAAAGTAATCTAAAAATATTTAGTAAAATGTAGCTACAAAAATTTATGACAATTTTCTTTTTAAAGAAATTTAAATTAATAAAAAAATAAAGAGTTTAATAAACCTCTTTAATATCAGTAGCATCTTTTGGTAGGCAACATGTTGCACAGGAAAAAGAAACATTTAGATAAATTTATTTCATTTTTTTTTTTCAAAATTCAGTTCAACATTTTGCTTGAAAAACATGTTGATCAAAAGAACATTCAAAATCTTAATAAATCTAAAGTTTGAACAGTAAAAGCAAACTCTTTTAAGTTTAAATTTGAACTGCAATAGCAACAAACAATAAAATATGTGTACCTTAGCAACATGTTGCAGAAATAAAAAATCAAAATATTTAAAGTTTAAATTTGAACTTCAATAGTTACAAAAATGTAAATATTTCTTCCTTAGCAACATGTTGCAGTAAAAGTTTGTGCTAAAAACAATGTTTTTCAATATTCAGTTCAGTACTTTTAAAAAGAAACATGTTGCAAAAAAATTTAAAAAAAATCTTAAACAAATTTGTAACTTAGCAACATGTTGCAATTCAAAATATTAAATGTTTAAAGTTAAACTTCAATTGTTATAAAAATAATATTTTTAGCTTAGCAACATGTTGCGGAATTAGTTTGTATTAAAAACATATGTTTTTATTTAATATTCAGTTCAACATTTTGAATAAGAAACATGTTGATCAAAATAAAAAACAAAATCTTAAACAAATTTGGTACTTAGCAACATGTTGCAATTCAAAATATTAAAAGTTTAAAGTTGAATTTCCATAACAACAAAAATTTAAATATTTCTTCCTTAGCAACATGTTGCGGAATTAGTTTGGGATAAAAAACATATGTATTTTTAATATTCAGTTCAATATTTTGAATAAGTAACATGTTGATTAAACTAATGATTGCAACATAATTAAAACTTATATTTGAACAGCAATAGTTATAAAAATTTAAATATTTGAACTTTACCAACATGTTGCAGAAATAGAAAATAAAAATCTTTGAATTTAAAATTTGAAATTGAATTGTTATAAAAATTAAAATATTTCTTCATTAGCTAGCAACATGTTGCGGAATTAGTTTGTGATAAAAAGATGTTTTTTAATATTCAGTTCAACATTAAATTTGAACTGCAATAGTTATAAAAATGTAAATATTTGTACTTTAGCAACATGTTGCAAAAATATGTTAATTTAAAGTTTGAATTCGATCATCAAAAGTTACAAACAATAAAACATTTGATACTTAGCAACATGTTGCAAAAATAGAAAATAAAAATCTTTGAATTTCAAATTTAAACTTCAATTGTTATAAAAATTAAAATATTTCCAGCTTAGCAACATGTTGCAGAAATAGTTTTTTTCAGAAAAAACTTGGAAAAAATTAGTAACTATGAAAATTTAAATATCGTGAATGTATTGAATTCTAAAATTTTAAAATATATACATACAGCTCAATTATGAAAAATAATTCCCCGAGAGTTTTTTCCTTTTTCCTATTTTTAACATAGAATTTGAATAGAAAAAATGGGAAAAAACTATCAGGTAATTTTTTTCATAATTGGGCTGATAATTTCTGCAAACAACATGTTGCCTAGAAATGTATACGATTCAAAAGACAAATTTAAATTTGAAGATTGGAATTTAAAAATGAAGTTTTTAATTATTTAACAAACTAAAATAAACCAGCAACATGTTGCTTATCAACACTAAAGCAACCTTATACATAAATTATAAAATCAGCCATAAAAAGAAAATTGTCATTAATTTCAACAATACAAAAAATCTATAACCATAAAATAAACTAAATAAATAATACACAACTCAAAAAAAAAATACAATTTTTCTAATAATTAAAAAAAAATACATAATAATTCTATTAAATAATTTACATTACATTAGTTTAGCTAACAAATCTACTTTGAGTTTTAAAATAAATATTAATTTTTCTTAAATACAATTATTATTATTATTAAATATTACAGAAAAACAACAATACAATACAACATTTATGATTAATTTTTTTTGTTTTTGTTTTTTTCGCATTTACAAAATAGTAAATTCTTTTATTTAAAAATTTTTTTTTATATAAAAATTTTCGTTTTTGTATTCTAATCCACATCAATATTGTGCATACGTTTGGCATGTTTACGTAACGTTGTTAAATAATAAAAACGTATCGAACACAGGGAACAAATATGCTGGGGATCTTTGTGGCATTCAACACGCTGATGACGTAATAGACTATTATAGGTTTGATATGATTTATGGGGACATTTATCACAAATATATTTGGAATTTTGTTTATTATCGCGTACAGTTATTAGTGGTATGGTGGTATAATCAAATTTAAGAGATTTATTCAGACGTCTGGATTTTCTACTACTATAACTACTACTGGGATTAACGGTTAATGTCGCAGATGATAAAAATGATGAGGCTAATAATGTTGTTGATGAGGGCAGTGGTGGCACTACTGAGCTTGTGGTGGCAGCCAATGATGTTGGTGGTGTTGGTGTTATTGGCGACAATGCTGTTGTTAGTACATATGATGATGAGGGTGATCTTAATGCTGTCGAAGTTGTTGGTAACATTAAATCATGTTCTGTTTTGATAGTTATCATAGCTGCTCCTAGTTATGTTTGAATGTATGTAGGTTTAGAAAAATCACATGACATTTACATAACGTGTTAAGTAGCAAAAAATAAAAAAAAAAATGGGGAAAGAGAGAAAGAAATTCATACGAAATGTATATTGGAAATTCTAAAACAATTATACTAAATATATATTTGTATGTTAAGGTTGGTTATAATTTTTAAAATGATAAAATATCGTTGTAATAAATAAATAAAATAATAATAATATTAAAAAGAAAACTGCAGCTATTTGAAAATGACAACATATTTTTGGTTTTTTTTTATTTTTTTGTTTGTTATTTTAATATTTAACTTTTTTGGAAATTTATTTTGTTTGTAGTCTTGTTATTTTTTTTATAATATTAAAGAAATTTATATATAGTATATTTTGATTGTTAACATTAAATATTTTGAATATTTATTATTATTTTTACAATTTTTATATATATATAGTTTACAAACTACTACTTATGAACAAATATTTTACAGTTTTAAGATTAAATTTATTTTATAAAAAGTCATAAAAAAAAACATAATAAACAAATTTAAAAATATACAATACAATTTACATGAAAAATTCTTTGATACTACTAAAACTAGAGGAATATGCATTAAAATGTAACAGAGAAAAAAAAAATAACGCTCCAAATTCTTGATATATTTGGCACACATTTAGGAATGTTAAAATAGTTTCAAAACCACAAACACATTCATTAAAAGTAAGCGGCACAATACTTATTAGCTACCAAACTATTTTGAAAATATTTATTTAAATCTTTAGTTATCGTCAGCTTTTTACAATAGTTGTATAGAAGAAACTTTTGAATTATTTAATATTGTGTCAATGCTTTAGGGAAGGTAAAGTTTATACGATCTTATTCATGTTAAATTATGATTCATACATCTTGCTACTGTATATTAACCCTTTTTCTGAATTACTTGACAATGACAAAATTATAAAAAAAATTTCAAATAAAATTTTTCAAATTAAATTTTTCAAATATTTCTGATTACGTGACAATGACAAAATTATAAAAAAAAATTTCTAATAAAAATTTTCAAATAAAAATTTTCAAATAAAATTTTTCAAATTAAATTTTTAAAATATTAAATTTTGTTATAATTTTATTACTATTATAAAGATCAGCATATGGGTAAAATTTAACAAATTGAAAAAAAGTTTTAATAAAAACTAAAATATCGGAAAAACCTATAACACTGAAACAATCGATAAAAATGTTTAAGCAACATGTTAATGAAATATTTAACTAGAAAAAAATGCCTAAGCAACATTTAACCAAACAAAAAATATTTGAGCAACATGTCTATGAAACATTTAACAAATTTGTATACAGAAAAAAAAAGTTTAACAACATGTTTCAAACCAGTTTGCATGACTTTCAAAATATTCGTAAGAAATATTGGGTTTCACAACAGATGACGCATCATTTGAACGCGGTTTTTGTCATTTATTCTCATTATAGTGTAAACAACAAAGTTTTTTGTTTAATTTTGTGCCAACAAAGCGTCCTATGCGGGAAGTTTTGCTTAACTTCTTTAATTTGAAAAAAAAGTGCCGCTGAAGCACATCGGTTCAGAACTGGTGATTTTGGCACGAAAGACAAAAAACCGAGAACTGCCAAAAAAGGTACCAAAAGCGTCCTATCTGACCAGACCATCACAGGGAATATGCGGCCAGACATGAAAACGTAATATTCCATAATGAAAACGATCGGCCACATGTTGCAATACCTGTTAAAAAGTATTTAGAATTAAGTGTTTGGGAAGTTTTGCCTCACCCCGCTTTATTATAATTTTAAAAGACAGTATAACTTTAAGTTAAGAAATAACCAGACGTCGTAAAACTGAAGCTTAATATTAAATGTTCAAAAAGCATTTTATTTCATCTATACAACTAAATTTGTTTGGAGTAACATGTTTGAAGCAACTACTTGAATCTTCTTTAAACGTATAAAATTTATAAACAGGTATGTGTGATGAAAATCTAAATTATTCTTAAAATCGATCGAAATTCTTCACACATTTCCAAATCGTACGTTTTGAATTCGATAAATTTTCACATAATTTTAAAGCAATTGGGCAAATATATCAAAATGTATTCAAAACATTTATTGCTATCCGGGAGGTTAATCCCTAATTCGATTCGAAAGGAAATCTTTTTAGCACACATTTCGAACATTTTCGTTTTCGAAATTGAGTTGCGAATTAAATAATTAATTAAATTAGATCTTAATTCACTAAAATCTGAATTAGGAATTTGTTTTCTTCATTTACAAAATGAATTGCAACAAAGTGACTGTGTTTGTAATAGATTTGAATTGAAGAAAATTTGAATCGTGCAACATATATTTTATTTTAACCTATTTAGTAATTAAAGAGAAGTTTAATAATTCAATAAAGAATTAATTCTATAAACAATGAATTCATAAAGCAATAAATTGAATACATTTGAAGTACTATGGAATTAAGCATAAAAATTAGTTCAAGCTGAATGGTTAATTTTGAAAATTTTGAATTAATAATTATTTCAAAACTTTGGTTTCAAACTTAACATCATTAAAACTGATTGTTTTTTATATGAATTTTGACACACATTTTAAGGCCAAATTTAACAGAGTACTATGATGCTTAAACATTTAAGGTCTTATAAATAAACAATTTTTAAAATTTATGAATCAAATCCAAAAATTTTATATCAAAATAGGCCATCAAATTTAAAACAGCATGTCTAGGAAACATTTAATTGCATATATACAACATAATCGTTTATAGAAACATGTTTCAAAATTGTTGTTGAATATTTTTCTCTTTTAAAACTATCAACATGTATATGAAACATTTATTATTATCTATATAAGTGTATTAGAAATATTATAAACATATTTTAAGCTACATGTTAAAGTCATAAAACAAAATGTTGTTAAGGATTTAAGAAAACTGCTTGATGAAATTAAAAACATTTAAAGCTATAATTTTTGAAACATTTTCATGTTGGAAACTTAAAATAACTTTATAGTTATACCAATTAAAGTTTAATCACTTGTTTGCCTAAATAAAATATAAGAAAATAACAGAGAATTTAAGAAAAATGTTGTTAAAGATTTTGGCAACAAGTTTAATTAAAAATAACATTTAAAGCAATAATCTTTGACATATTTTTGAAGCGTTTGGAGTTTAATTACTTTTTGGCCTAAATAAATCAGAGAATTTGAGAAAATTTAATTAAAAATGTTTGTTTATGAAATGACTTAAAACAGTATTAAATTAATTAAATTTGAAGAAACATTTTGTTAGCAAGCAGTGGCTACACATTTCTATGTTGCAAGCAACATCTAAAATGTTGCTCAACATAAAAATTCAAAGAACATTTCAGATCCCCTGAAATCATCAAATATTTAGCAAAATAAAAAAAACTGTTTTTCGAAATATTTTTAGTTATACAATTTTCTATGATAGCATTTGATTTGCATACAAAAAAGGTTTATTAAAAATGTTGGAATTTATGATTTTGAATTTTTTTTTTTTTTTTTTGGGAAATGTAAACATGTTTCTCAACAAACAATAACTTCATTCTAAAAACATAAAAAAAACTACATTAACAATTAGATTTAAAAAAAAAAAAAATTCCCTCAATTATTTAAATTCTGTTTATGTGTCATTTTGACATGATGCGCCAACGAACAACGATAATAGTATTTGGCCTTACATATGGGACATGTAAATTTGGGTTCTTTTTGGCATTCGACACGCAAATGACGGGATAGATTACAACGCATTGTATAGGATTTGGGACATTTGGGGCATCTAAAGGTTGTGGATGCCTGGCTACGCTTGGACCGAAAGCGACGATAGGCTTCCGAACTGCTGCCGCCACGCATTTTAGATCGGTTTGCTGCAGCCGTTGTTATTGGTTGTAACAAATACATGTCGTCATAAAATGCTGTAAAATGAATGGAAAGGTAAGATCTCTATTGCAACAAGTTGATATGAAATTGCACAAAACAAACAAACAGCAAAAAAAAAAAAATGAAGACACAAAACTAAAAAGAGTAGTCGTCAATGTGTTTTAGATACAAAAAAAAAAATACATAGTTTGAGTTTAAGTACAGAGAAGTGTTTAACACAAGCGAGCGTAGGAAAATGGAGCGTTACTATTTTTTTCTTTTAGGTGTAAAACTAAATTTTGGAATTATTTTAAAATTTTTTTGATTTTTTTATGTTTTTTAAATTTATAATTTTTTTTTGTTTCAGTTTAGCACCTGTTTTAGTCTTGTTTTTTTTTTTCTTTAAGAAAATTATATAGAAACTAATTTAATTTACAATTTAATTGTTTAAAAAAAAAATAATAATAATAAAAAACACATTATCATCAACACCTAACATTTCAATGTTGCAGCAACATTTACATTTTCTTATTGTGTATGCCGTGTTTCTGACGCATGTGCAGTTTTAAATCGTATTTCCAAGAACAGGAAAAGGAACAAAATTCACATTGAAATATGGTGGTATTTAGTTTCTTTGGCATTGCTATCAATGATAACGAAGACGAGGACGATGTTGACAATGTACAGGCTGATGTTGCTAGAGAACTTATGCCACCGCCGCTGCCGCCCGAAGCAACATTGTTGCTAAGATTTTTTAAACATGTGCTGGAAATATTTATGGCAGAAGAACTAGACGACTTGCTGGTGGTGGTGGTGGTTAGTTTTGTATTTTGAGAGTTTCCCAAAGACGAAGAGCCGCCAGCGGTTTTCGTCGTTGTGGAGGCCACATGTGGCAATAGCATGGTCGAACCCAAGAGATTGGCCAATTGAAAAGAGGCAGCTGCTGCTGCAGCCGCTGACATTTGACAATCATTACAATTATCACTGGGGCAACAGCTGGAAGAAGACGATGTTGCTTTGCCCGACAGACTTTTATTGTGATGTGTATGAGCTGAGTGGGTTGTATTGCCAGTTGTTACAACACCGCCACTACCACAATTATTTATACACATAGAGCCGCCGCTGGCATTTAAATTCTGCTGGGTTGTCAATGGTGACAATTGGGGTTGATTGGCCAATTTGGTGCAACATTTATAGATTTTGTGTATCGTCAGCTCATTGTCATACAAGTCAGAAGATGCGGGTGTGGCCAGTAAATTGGCCATATTTGTACAATCTAAACTATTGCGACTAGTAGAGCGAGGTGTTAAGGAGGCTGAGGAGGAAGGTGTTGCTGCAACATTTAATGATGTTGGCACTAAACTAGTTAAGGATGCTTTTGTATTGTTATTACTACTACTGCCACTGCCACTAACACTAACATTAATTGTACTACAATTATGGCTGATGTTGTTGTTGCTGCTGTTGCTGCTATTATTCAATAGATTATTGGGATTGCAATTGCTGTTCAAGTTGCTACTGCTACTGATGGTGGCGGTGGTGTTGTGGTTGTTGTTGTTGTTTGTATGTGGCTGCTGCTGTTGCTGTTGTTGCTGGGAAGTGGCTGCAGCTATAACAGCGGCTGCTGCTGAGGCTATATTATATAAGGTCCGTAAATCTGCAAAAATAAGCCATGATGGATGGGTGTGCTATTTTTGAGTTTCTTTTTAAATTTTTTTTTTTTTTTTTAGATTTTTTTCTTAAATAATCAAACACAAAAAGGAAACCATATAAAGAATTTAAAAACTTCTGGTCAAAATCGAAAGTATAATACGAAAATTATGTGTAAGTTAAATAAATTATTAAAAGAGAGAGTGTTGTTTTCATTTTAGTGTAAAATGTAAAAAAAATACAAATTTTTTAAAAACTTCAGCCTAAAAGTATACTGGGAATTTCCACAAAATCTAAAGCTTTATGGTATGTGAAATATTAGAAATATTTAAATAAACAACCGATTTTCAAGCCGCCATAACCTACACTCGCAAAATTATTTAAAACAAAAGTATAAAAAATATATAAAATAAACACCCACAATATAAAATAAATAAAATTTACAGAGAAATTATTTAAAAAAAAAAAAACAATAGGGTTAATCATAAAAATAATTAAAAGAATATATTACCACAATTTGTTGTATAAATAAAGTTATAACAAACTTAATTTTATATAAAGAATGAAACTTTAGAAAAACAAATCCTTGAAAGTAAAACACAGACATGCAGTAGTTATAAAAAAAATCCCGTTAAAAAAAATTCAACTGTAAAAATCTAAATTCCTGCCAGAAACACATTAAAACAAACACTTGTTTAAGTTTTTAATTTATTATTGAGATATTGATTGTTTTAATAATCCATAGTATGTATTAAATTTAAAACAAAAAAAAATCTTAAAAGACAAAAAAAATTTACACAAAAATTGTTAGTTTTTTTTTTTTTGTTTTTTTTTTTAAATATAAAAAAAAAAATAATAAAAATACTTTTTTCCATAAGATTTTTAAAAACTAAATGCCGTTTTTTATGTTTAAACAAGTTTTAAATACATAGAAATAATATAAAAAAAGCTTGAGCTTGCTTGTTGGTTGTCTCAAAAATATTAAAAAAAAAAAATTAAATATTTCGAAAAAAATATAGAAAAATATTAATAAAAATAATGTATAGAAAAATATTTGTGTGTAAAATAAATCTTTGGTTAATTTGATTAGTTTTTTGTTTCAGTTTTTTTTTTTTTTTTTTGTTTTTGTTCATTTCTTTTTTCTAGTGTTAATTTGGTTAGCACCTTGTTTTTTTTGTTTTTTTGTTTTATATGTATAAATTATAAATTACTTTTAATAAAGTTTTTATTTATTCTGTTATTCATTTTAATAAATTGCACTTTTAATATATGTAGTTAATTATTGATATTTTATTTATAACAACATCAAACTGGGTTTTTTTTATATTCCTTTTTTCGTTTTGATAATTTTAAGCAGAAATTATTTATTGAAATAATGGCAAGTTGTTTATTTGTTTGTTTTCTTAGAAATTTTGGCACTTTCGTGGAATATTTTGAAATTATAAACTATTTGGCACTTGTAAGAATTTTAATTTAGTTTATAGACATTGGGAGCCTGAAAGTAGGCAATATTTTAGTTATTATGTTTAACAACTAAAAGTAGGCAATAGTATTTTATATTTAACTAAATGTAGGCAATCAGGTCTTATTAACCTTCCTATACTCACGCATACGATCTCTGAGACCGACTTACAGTAAGAATTTAACCATATTTTACAAAGACTGAAATGAAAAGCTATTAGTCATAAATAAAAAAAGTAATTTTCTCTAAAACTTTTGTTTATATTACTGAAAACATACATTTCTAAAAGTGAATGGGGTTTTATTAAAAATTTTTAAACTAATATAGGTTTTGTAGGCTCTGAAAACACCGGTATTACAGAACGGGTGCGAATATAGGTGTTTCATATTTTAATGTGAGTTTACGAAGGTAAAGAGTGTCGTTGTCGTAATCGTGAAGCAGTCGTTTCACGATTAAAAACAACGACGATATTCGTAATAAGGTCGAATATTTATCTTCTCTTTCTTTTTTATAAGGAGTGATAAGCAGAGCTTCAAATTAATAAATTAAATTTTATCTTAATTCAGAATTAAAAAAAAATGACATTCCATAAATCCATTCCCAAAATCAAATTATTTAGCTTCATTCACAGAGTTTTGTTTAAATAGAATTCATTCATCATTGAATTAATTCATAACGGAATACATTCAACATTTGAATGATTAAATTTTTGTTAATTCAAATGTAATACAAATTGAATTAAAATATTTGTTCTTCATTCACTTTGTTTTTGAATCAGTCAAAAAATTTTATTAAAAATTAATTTGAATTTAAAAAAAAAAAAATACTAAATCTATAAAGAATTAATTCTCAAGGGAATAAATTCACTATGTTTGAAAAACTAAGGAATTGACTGATTCTAAAGAGAGTTAATTCTCAAAGGAATGAATTCACTATGTTTGAAGTACTAAGGAATTATGCAAAATTCGTAATGAATTCTTTAATGGAAGAGTTAAGAGAAAAATTTATAAGAAATAATTCTTTCGAAACTTTGACTGAAACACACCTTGTAATGGATTTATATTAAAGAAAACTTGAATGATTCAATAAGGAATTAATTCTTTAAAGAATTAATTCACTACGTTTAGAATACTAATTCGTGCTAAATGCTTTAATGGAATTGTTAAGAGAATATATTTAATTTGATTTTGAAAATTGAATAAAGAATTAGTTCTTTTGAAACTTTGATTTGTAATAAAGAAAATTTTAATGATTCAATATGGAATTAATTCTTTAAAGATTTTAATTCTTAAAGGAATTAATTCAATACGTTGGTAATACTAATTCGTGCTAAATGCTTTAATAGAATTGTTAAGAGAATTTATTAAATTTGATTTTGAAAATTGAATAAAGAATTAGTTCTTTTGAATCTTTGACTGTAAACAGACCCTGTAAAGCAGTGTTGCCCACACACATACTACAACAGTTTCGTTTGTGTTTGTTAGGCAGCGGAGAGCAAAATTCATCACAATATTTTAAGTCGTACACTGAAAAGCTTAAAGTAAGATTACCTAAATATGCATGGCAAATCTCATAATGTCTTTTTATAAAAAATAAAGATTTACGACATAAAGTACGATAACACACAATACATTGTGCTTCGCCATCCATATTTTCTATAAAAAAAAAATCATACTCCCAATTCTCATCAAACATTTTGCTGTGTGTATTTGCAAAAAAATATAAGAGCATTCAAAAAAGTTGCGTAACAAGATCTTGCTTCAACAAGTGCTAAACAGCGACTGATTTGATTTTGTTCTCTGAGATGAAAACAAAGCAACAAACACATGATCATTATAAGAAACCACACAAGTAAGCTTATAGTGTATGTGTGTCAACGTAACGTTGGCAGAATTTGCTTGTCCTATCTCGCGTGATAGGAAAGCAAAATTGTGGGCAACAATGCTGTAAAGGATTTATATTAAAGAAAACTTGAATGATTCAATAAGGAATTAATTCTTTAAAGATTTTAGTTCTTAAAGGAATTCATTCAATACGTTTGTAATACTAATTCGTGCTAAATGCTTTAATGGAATTGTTAAGAGAATATATTTAATTTGATTATGAAAATTGAATAAAGAATTAGTTCTTTTGAAACTTTGACTGCAAACAGACCCTGTAAAGGATTTACATTAAAGAAAACTTGAATGATTCAATAAGGAATTAATTCTTTAAAGATTTTAATTCTTAAAGGAATTAATTCAATACTTTTGGAGCACTAGATCGAGCTGAATGCTTTAATGGATTTGTTAAGAGAATTTATTAAATTTGATTTTGTAAATTGAATTAAAAATTAGTTCTTTTGAACCTTTGGTGATAAGTTTATTATGCCCAATTGAAATAGATGTGCATTATTTTAACTTTTAACTGGCTGACCTACAATAGTAGGTCTCCAGGACAACTGCTGCTAGACGAAACTTTTCCATGAAGACTTGTACTATGAAGAGTAATGATGCTGTTGCCCTTGGTAACTATTGGGTTTGATTGTTGAATATGATGAAACATTTAGAGATTTTCCATAATGATGAAACAATGCTACTGCAATATTTTATTATGATATCTCTAAATTTGAATTGGCCACATTTGCTTTAACTAAACAATACGAAAAGTTGGAGGCTTAGGAAATTCTACTTCAACACTTTACGATGAGATTCCACTAAAGTAGTTACATTACAACTACTAAAATGTCGGAAATATTGTGTAAAGTGGTTCAAATCACCCGTGACAGAACAAAGCTTATGGGAATTAAACAAAATAGCACTATCATATCTCGAATGATATTGAAAAATGTCTTGTCTGAAGAAAGAAAAAAGCACAATTGCCAATAAAATATGGAAAAAAGAACTTGCTTACATCTAAACCACAACAATTTGCCACTGAATAAAAGCGCAGAGAACTTAAATTGCGAATAATCTGTCCAGACATCGGCATATAACCGATCCAGAAAAATTTGGCACTGAATAAAAGCGCAGAGAACTTAAATTGCGAATAATCTGTCCAGTCTATAATTCAACATTCTGATATAATCGAACCAGAAAAATTTGGCCCTGCATGAATGCGCAGATAACTTACATTGCGAATAATCTGTTGTCTAGGCTTCAATTCGACATTGGCATTTTGGTATAACTCTAACCTATAACAACTAGGAGGAGGGGACAATGGAACATATCTGGCGGCACTGTGCAGACTTTGGTTACTTAAAATTGAAACCAATCACTCTCTGATAAGACATACATACATACATATCAATAGTGATTTGAGAACGATATAATCCTTCGTTAACTCGACAGGTGGTTGGTTAAACGCCCGTGTTCCATAATTCAAACACGTGAGATTTTCAGAAACTTTATAATTCTACAAGAACTTGTAAAAAGTTTTCGTATCAAAAAAAAATTTTAAAATTCCAATAGTCTAATACAAGGTGGCGCAAAAGTAATCCTCCTATCAGAAAATGATATAAATTTTGCGATTGGCCCCTAATGTCAGTTCTGTTTTGACATTTGTGTAGTAAACACATGCGAAATACACGTTAATAAACAATGTTATGCTACACTGCTCCAGAACGCGGAATATTGCTGACTATTCAAAGTTTTTAATTTTTTTTTTTTAATTACAGCCAAAAAACATCGGAAGTTTACTTTTGCGCCACCTGTTATATGACAGAATGATTTAGATATCATTGAAAGTGCAGACACAGTTTACTCTTACTCTTCCTGTATTCAACAAGAGATTAGAAAATATTTCGAAACAAAAGTTTTTCCCATACAATATAGAAACCATAGAGCAAAAACTAGAAAAAAAAAACTCAAACAAAAAAAATACCCAAAACCTAAAAAATCACCACTTAGTTTCTGACAACTGAGTAAGATATTTGACAGAAGAGTTTCCGCTCTATGTCTATTCTCTATGATAGAAACGAGTTACAGGTTTGTTTACTTGATATTAAAAAAAGAATTCGATTTGCAAAACACCAAAACATGTGAAAAAAAAATTCACAAAATTTCGGTTTTAGTGTAAAATAAATATTTTCAATTGTGTTCATTTCAAATATTACTTTTGAAAACAAATCTCATATAGCTTTGTTCCAGTACTAGTCAGATATATATGCAGTTTAGTTACACAATTTGTTCAAAACAAAGGTACGTAAATAAAATATATTCTTAATTCAACTTTTAAAAACTAATTAAATTTGATCTTTAACCATACCATTTAATTCATATGCATAATTTCTTAATTATTCCTTTTGTAAATGATTAAAAGCAACACAAAACTGAATAAAGAAAAAAATAAAATAAATTAATTCAATTTGTATTAGATTTGAATTAACAAATTCAAATGATGAATGAATTCTGTTATGAATTAATTCCATTTTATAAATAAATTCAATTTTAATAAAAGGCTTTGAATGAAGCTAAAGAATTAAATTTTGCTAATGGCTTTATGGCATGAAGGGCTGATATTTTTAATTCTTAATTAAGATTTTAGTGAATTAAGCCAAAATTTAATTAATTAATTCAAAACTCTATAGAGTTTTCGTGATTCATTCGTGATCGAATGAGCGATAAGCTCAAAATAATTTCGATATTGAAATTATAAAAAAAATTTATATCATTTAAATTTGACTCGATATTGAATGCGGTAATATGGGCCCTGCTTAGTACTAAAACATATCATATTTATGAAATTGCAAATATTTAAATTCCTCTCCTTTGTAATGATAGCACATAGAGATAGGTAGTAATTAACATTCCTAAAACTTAGATAAGCTCTTCCTCATACAACTAGCATTTATTTTAGCCCACATTTTGTTAAGAAAAATCCAAAATTACTTGCCTACTTCAACAAATTGCCATTATTTTTAATAGATAAATAAGAAAAAAGTAGATTTCAAATATATATTTAATAAAAATAAAAAAAAAAAATACAACTAATACTCCTTTCTCTTCTTCAACTCTTCTTGCACAACAAAACTTTAAACCAACTCATTGAGACTTTGTCCGTTCATTTTCAACTACTTAAAACTCTTGGAGAAGAGAGGCACTCACAACCGTAAAACGGAAAATAAATCACTAGTTATCATGGTTTTAACAATTAAATGCTACTTTCTCATCCAGCACAACATCGGGCGCTGTTGCCTTAGAACTGCTGCTGCTGCTGCTATTTGCCACACCCAATTGCTGCTGAAAATGTTGCAAAGCCTGCTGGTGATAAAAGGAGGAGGGCATAGTGGCGTTTGCTGAATCTTCTCTACTGTCCTCATCGTGAATATCTTGCAAGTCCAAGTGTTCACTAGCAGCACTTTCATTATGAACACCACCACCATCTTCCTCGTCATAGTCCTCGTCGACGTCATCATCATCATCATCATCTAAATCCACAATATCATGACTTGTATTGTTTCGGCTGTTGTGCTGTGAAGACTTTAGTGGTGTCGAGGTGGCTGTGGGTGTTTTTATAACCGATTTCAAATTTAAAGCCGCCAAAGTGGCAGCAGCTACACACACCGCCGCTGAATTTAGACTATCATGTTGCTGTTGCAGCTGTTGTTGCAAAATACTGCCCCCTGTCGTATTGGTGTTATGATCATTATTATTGCTACTACTATTGTTACTATTTGAATTTTGCATGGAACTATTGCGACGCCTAAACAATGAACGTAAAGCAATCTCTGGATGCTTCTTACGTACATGTTGACGCAAATGATCAGCGCGCTTGGTGCGATGACCACACACAGAACACACCATCGATTTGCCTTTACCGCATTCCTGACGCAAGTGACGTCTCAGAGTGCCATGACGGCGATAAGTGCGAAAACATTGAGGACATGTATAACTTTCTTCATTGCCCAGGAAGGAACCGTCATAGTTACCCGTCATGTGCGGCGGTGGAGGCGGTAATGGTGGCAAATGTTGCTGCTGCAGCTGTTGTTGCATGTAATTTTGTGTTTTCACCGACAACGAACTGGTGCCGGGCGAAGTAACCGATGACGAGGAGGAAGTAGAAGTGTTCTTTAAATGATGAGAATGATGATGATGCTGTTGTTGTTGATGATGGTGGTGTAGTTGCTGTTGTTGTTGTTGGAGGTGCATATGATGATAATGTTGTTGTTGTTGCTGTTGTTGTTGTTGGTGGTGATGATGTTGGGAGGAGGAGATGGTTGTGGTAGAAGACACAAAGCCTGAAATTTGGTTTTTAGGGGTTTGTAAAGTTTTTTTGTTTTCTATTTTTTTTGATTGATTTTTTTTTTTAATTTATTTATCTTTTAAACGGGGTTAAAACAAAAAGCACTTGTTTAATTAAAGGATATTGGTTAAATTTGTTATAAAAATTATAGAATTGAATTAAACAAAAAAGAAACACTTTAAGAAAAATTAAAAAAAAAAAAATATTTTGTTTAAACAAATTATATAGAAATTAATTAGTGTTGTTGGTTTTTTTTTTAAACTTGTTGGGTAAGAGAAATGCATGCCAATCATTAATTTGATTATTTGTGGGTTTGTGTTAAGAAATAATATATATTGTATATTAAATAAAACGAAAGAATACGAGCATTTCCTTCGATATTAGGTTTCTGGTTGAGTGGTGAGTAAATAAGAGCAGTTTTTTTATTTTTTTTAATTCGTTTTCTATTCAAAAAGAGTTGTAAGTAGTGGTGAGTTTGGTTAAAGAGTTTGGTTTGTTTGTTTATTTTTCTTTTAGTTTATTATACTTTTTTTTGAATTCTTGGAGAGAAGAGAGGGTTTCATATTATGGAGCAGTTAGCGCGCATTCATTATTATTATTAATTGAAAATGTTGGTAAGTTTTGAATTTTTTTAATAATAAAAAAAAAAAAAAAATAATGTTTTTGTGTTAATTTGTATTGGTTGGGTTGTTTTTTGCAGCATTAACAAACATAAATACAAGCCATAATTCAGTTTTTCAAAAATGCACATAATTGTAGAATTTTTTTCGATAAAATTTTATATAAAAAAAAGAAATTAATTAAATAAATAAATTTACACATAAAATAAATTTGGTTGTTGGGACATGTGAGAGAAATGTGAGTTAAATATATAAGTAATATGAACTTAATTTATAAAGAAAAATTTGCTTTTGTTTTGTTGTTGCTGGTGGTATAAATTAAGAAATCATTTTTAATAAAAATATTGAAGAAAAAATATTAAATCTTAATGTTATAGTTTATTGCTAAATGTAAGACATCAATGTTTTATTTTATTAAACATAAAATCATTTCATAATCCTCCAAAATTTAAGAATATGTTGGGGTTATTTTGGACCCTTTTGATTAATTTCCAATATCATTCTTTTAAAAAACAACTAATTGCGTGAATTTTAAACCTTAAACTACCTTAACTTTAAAACTCAACTCGTTTCTAAATCCTAGAAAATTTTATTCAGTTCCAAAATGTTGGGATCATTTTGGACCCTCTTGTATTTAAGGGTTAATTTCCATTTAAAAAAAGCACTTATTTCATGAATTTTAAACAAATTGAATTCGTTGGTTCTTTTATTACCAACAGTGAATGGTTTAATGAGTCCCCACATATATTCTTATGTTCTGTATAATATTCAAATTTTGTTAAAGAAATTTATTAACAATAAAAGATCTTGACCTAATAAGCACATTTTCAATAAATATTGAGTTTACCTGAAAACTGTACAAAAAAAATTGCGGGTCATTTTGGACCCTTTTGTATTTTAGGGTTAATTAAAAAAATTTTTTCGCTTTCAATATAAATTCTTTAAAAAAGTTTAAACAAAATCCGCAATTAGTATTTTATAAAAAAAGAGAATTCGTAAAAAATGTGTTCTTTTATCCCCCAAAAGCGAATTGAGTTTTCAATAAAAAATTGGTTTTCCTGATAACTAAAAAAAAATTTGAGGTCATTTTGGACCCACTTGTATTTTAGGGTTAATTTCATAAAAAAAAAAATTTTTTAAAAAAGTTTAAACAAAATCCGCAAATATTTTATTAACCAAAAAAAAAGAGAATTCGTAAAAAATGTGTTCTTTTATCCCCCCAACAGTGAATTGGGTTTTCAACAAAAATTTAGTTTTCCTAAAAACTGTAAAAAAATTTTGGACTCATTTTAGACCCTCTTGTATTTTAGGGTTAATTTCATAAAAAAAATTTCTTTAAAAAAAGTTTAAACAAAATCCGCAAATATTTTATTAACCAAAAAAAAAGAGAATTCGTAAAAAATGTGTTCTTTTATCCCCCAACAGTGAATTGGGTTTTCAACAAAAATTTGGTTTTTCTAAAAACTTTAAAAAATGTTTGGGTCATTTTGGACCCTCTTGTATTTTAGGGTTAATTTCATAAAAAAAAAGTTTCGCTTTCAATATAAATTCTTTAAAAAAGTTTAAACAAAATCCGCAAATATTTTATAATGAAAAAAGAATTCGTAAAAAATGTGTTGTTTATCCCTCTAAAAGTGAATTGGGTTTTCAGCAAAAATTAGGTTTTTTCTAAAAATTGTAAAAAAATATTGGGGTCGTTTTGGACCCTCTTGTATTTAGGGTAAATTTCAAAAAAAAAATTAAACAAAATCCGCAAATATTTTATGAACAAAAAAAGAGAATTCGTAAAAAAGTTGTTGTTTTATCCCCAACAAAAATTGAGTTTTCCTAAAAACTGTTAAAAAAAGGGATTTCCTGGAAACTGCAAAAAAAAATTTTGGGATCATTTTAGACCCTCTTGTATTTTAGGGTTAATTTAAAAAAATGTATTTTCTTTAAAAAAGTTTAAACAAAATCCGCAAATATTTTGTGAACAAAATAAAGAGAATTCGTAAAAAATGTGTTCTTTTGTCCCCCAAAAGTGAATTGGTTTTCAACAAAAATTTGGGTTTTCTGAAAATTGTAAAAAAAATATTTTTTTTTCACTTTCAATGAAATTTGTTTAAAAAAGTTTAAACAAAATCCGCAAATATTTTCTGGACAAAAAATATGAGAATTCGTAAAAAAAAAAATTTAATTTATACCTAAATGTGAATTGGATTTTCAACAAAGTTGGGTTTTCCTGAAAACTGTAAACAAATTATGCGGTCATTTTGGTCCCTCTTGTATTTTGGGGTTAATTTCCATTTTTTTTTTTTTTGCTTTCAATATAAATTCTTGAAAAAAGTGTTCATTTCTTGAAATTTAATATTTTTATAAAAAAAAAATCCAAATTTGTAAGAAAATTTGTGAAAGATTTAAAGTGAACAACTTCTGATTAAATTCCCATCATCATATTCTGAATATTTGTTATTAATATTGAGCGACAGTAAAAAAATCTTGATCTAATAAGCTCATTTTCATAAAAAATGTATCATAAGGAATGTATCTTATTCCTTTTAATTTTTTTTTCGCTTAGATATCTTTAGTAAAATTACAAAGATTTTAACTTTAATTTTTAGATTTTGTTTAAAAGAATTATCAAAAATTTAAATAAAAGGGTTCTGAAAAGAGTCTAAATAAAAGTAGCCATAAATGGACATGGTTGAATGTAATTTAGCTAAACAACCATATATCTCACTAGAGAATGCCCCAAGAATATAAAAATGTTGTCTGGAATTTCTTATTCAAGTGGT
Source organism: Calliphora vomitoria (assembly GCA_942486065.2). Classification (NCBI taxonomy): domain Eukaryota; kingdom Metazoa; phylum Arthropoda; class Insecta; order Diptera; family Calliphoridae; genus Calliphora; species Calliphora vomitoria. Next base: position 96,815,480 of record OW818033.2, read on the forward strand.
CTGAAACCAGTGGTCGGCACTCATAAAAGCGTATATCTGACTAGAGAATGCACCAACAAAATATAAACAATTTTCTGGAATTTCTTATAACAGGTGGCGCAAAAGTAATCCTCCTATCAGAAAATGCTATAAATTTTGCGATTGGCCCCTAATGTCAGTTCTGTTTTGACATTTGCGTAGTAAACACATGCAAAATACACGTTAATAAACAATGTTACGCTACACTGCTCCAGAACGCGGAATATTGCTGACAATTTATTTGACCAATAATCGGCAAAATTTATAGCATTTTCTGATAGGAGGATTACTTTTGCCCCACCTGTTACAAGTGGTGTTAAAACAGTGGTCGGCATTTGACATGTAAACAACACGAATGTCATGGATACATAATGGACGTAAGAACTTGTTATTCCTAAATCGATTCGAAATCGATTTCGATTTATATCATGTAATTCACACAAAAAAAGTGTTTCATACGAATTAAATATTTTGCAAAATCTGAAAAATATGCTTTTGAAAGCCAAAAAAAAACTATTATTTATTAAAAAATCAACAGAATTCCTTTAATAACAAAATTTGCATAAATAAACAAAAAAAAAAATTAAGAAAATTTCTGTTGAAATTTTAGCTTTGAATTAGATTTCAAATATTTCATGGCCTTTGTTATAGTATCAAAAGAGTTTAACCATTACATTACCCAAAGCAATGCAATGTTGTTGTTAAAATTGACATACAATATCTTTAAAAACAACTGTCGAATTGTGCAAACAATATCGAATGATTAAGTAGTTTTGAAGGATTTAAAATTCAATCAGTAACATTTGCCATAGTACTGGGAGAGATGCTTCTGATATTCATATTTGTATTTTCCTAGAAGCTTTTTTACATATCAAGACACTTGAAGATTTGAAAAAAAATATATAAAATTATAAAAAATGCTAAAAAAAAAATTATACAAAAAGGCAAAATATGCTCCAAAAAGTTAAAATTTGCCATAAATATGCTTTAAAAACTATTAAATGCTAAAATATGCTCTTAAGGGAAAATTATGCAAAAATATGCACTAACAAATCGATGTCAAAATACTTTAAATGTTCTGCCTTACAGGAAAAGACATGCATTTGCATGATTCCGGTTTCCCTGATAATGGCCTTTTTCGAATCGTGCCAGAGACTATCTACATAACGTCATGGCAATGTTGGGCATTATATACGATTTTTGTAAACTCTGTATTTTCAATTATGAGTCTTAGCTTTGTTTTTTCAATGTTAGGCTGCTACACATCTAATTTCTTATTTGGAAAGAGTCTTAATTTATGCCTTTATTTTACCAATTCAATACCTTCTATAAGTTTTGCTAAATGCCTGCTGCTGTCATCTTATGCCTTCAATAAAAAACCATTATTTTTCATTTTAATAATCCAAAAAAAGAATACAATTTAAGCACGGCTTTATTTTCTATTTGTAATTAAAACATTAATTCAAAATCTTAAAAATTAAAATTTTATAGTATTTAGAGAGAGAGAAAAAAAAAACGAATCCTTGGAGAGAAAACACCCACACACACACGTATATATGATTTATTTAATATTATGCAAACGACGCAAGTGATCGGAAAGTTTAAAATTATGATGAAAACCACGATTGCACAGACGGCAAACGAATTTCTTCGGCTGATTGCATTCGCTGCGCATGTGACGTTTCAATGTCGACACCGTCTGATATTTACGGCCACAATTCATACAATTGTAGGGATAATTAACCACCATTCTATCGACATTGACAAGGGCATCAGAGATGTCATATGTCGCAATGGTGGTATTATCAATTTGTTCCTGTTTCACGGACAATTTGGCGGGCGGTCTAAGGCATAAAAATAAAACGAAATCAAAAAAAATATATAAAAAAAAAAATGGGCATTACTGGCATTGAACTTTTTTTTTTTAAGAGAAAAGAGAGAATAGAGTTTATTACCTGCGTTTTCTAACACTACGTGAGACCTGGGTAACTACCGATGAGCGCATATTGTGATTGCGATATGAACGACGTTTCGGTATTATTAAACGTTTATTGGGATTGGTTTGGATGGCAGCTGCAGCGGCCACTAACGGCGTCGTCGCATTAAGGGAGGAGTTCGACGACAAGGAACTTGTTGTGGTGGCGTTGTTTATGGCGGTAGTGGTGGTGGTGATGGTGGTGTTGGTGTCTATGGCAATGGCTGAAGAACAACTGCTACTAGTGGCAACTAGTAGTTTATGGTGATGATGATGATGATGATGCTGTAGATGATCTTGATCATTTGTGCTTGTTTCGTTTCTTTCTGCAGAGTAGACAGAAAATATAGAAAGAAATAATAACAACATCATCAAAAATCATTCAATTTAGCAATCAATCATTTTATAAATTGTTTATTTTGTCTAACAATATTATATAAAAATAATGCAGAAAAGAAAGCACAATTTTAATTTTGTATATTAATCAATTTAAGGGAAATTGTTTAACATTTTCTTCTTTTTTTTTTCAAGCAACAAAAACATTTCTTTTTTTTTAGTTTTAATAGTTTGTGTGTAAAAAGAATCTTAAAGAAAATACCAAATGAAAAAAAAAACAGATACACCACATCACCACCACACGTTTTGAATATTGTATTTTGCATTTTTTTTTTTTAATAAATTAGGGAAATTATATTTTTAAACAATATATTAAATATATAAAAATATTATTATTGATCATTCCAAAAAAAAAAAATTATATATATATAAAACTACTACATTTAGTCATATATATTTATGATATGTATTATAAAGAGATAATGCCAGCATATACCAAAGTTTAAGAAAAAAAAAAACAACTAAAGTAGAGTTAAATGGAAAATATAAAGACATTTAAAATTTTAGCAACATAAAAAAGTTATAAAAACAAAAACTTTAGCAGTTTGTAAAAAACACAAGAGAACAAATTTTAAATGTAGTTTTATTGTAAATTTAAACAAAAACAATGTAGATTTGCATGTTAAAAGACATACATCTGCATATTTTAAAAAAAAAATTGAAAAAAAGTTCTTACTGTCACAGATTTTTTATAAACGCGCGCCCATCCACACGAAAGGATTTTTTTTTGTTGCTTAAACAAACCGCCATTCAAACACAAACCCAACTAAAACTAGGTCAAGGTCATTTAAATTGTATGTACATACTCATACATACATACGTTATACCAAATACTAACACATTTTCAAAGAAAGAAAATTGTTTGAGCAAGAATTTTACACAATACAAAAAAAAAAAGAAACACATTTGCATACACACAGTTTAGTTTGAAAGCTTAAAATACTTAACAAAACTTTTGATGACTCAATACACAAAGTCCTTCAAGTTGAAGGCATATTTCTGAACTCGCATTATTTCACAATCATTCGTTTTTCCGTTTTTCTTACGTTTGAGAAAAAAAAAACACATTTGCATAAACACCCTAAAGGAAACCTGGGGACAAGTGTCTCCAGTTTTGTCGACTATTTTGGCGACATTGTCAACGAAGCGTCTTTATTTTTATTTGTGTCTTTAATAAGACAAACAAAAAGAAGAGAAACATAAAGTTGAAGACGACTCTTCCATTCGTATCTTTTCGTTTTTCAAACAAAAGAAGAGAAACATAAAGTTGAAGACGACTCTTCCATTCGTATCTTTTCGTTTTTCAATTTTTTTTAAACAACCTCAAATGAAAGTACCAAAAGTGTTGAATGTAGAAAAGTAACAAAAGTGTAGACTAGAATTACTAAAATGTACTAGTGAGTCTCTGGTTACGACTACATATGGTTCCAAAATAAATACCTAGTCAATAGGACTATCGTCAGTAGTAAACTTCCAATGACACGCCCATGTTAAATGTCTATAGTGAAAAGCATTTTGTCTGGGGTATAATAAGTCACTAATACTGGTGACTGTGTCAATATGCAGTTTCATTAACGACATCTACTTCACAAAAGTACCAAAAGTGTAGACTAGAATTACAAAAATGTACTAGTGAGTCTCAATGGACAATGACTACATATGGTCCCAAAAGAAGTACCTAACTTATTGGGAATAGTACTATCGTCAGTAGTAGACTTCCAATGACACGCCCATGTTAAATGTCTATAGTAAATAGCATTTTATCTGGGGTATAATAAGTCACTAATACTGGTGACTAAGTCAATAGTAAGTAACAACAGTTTCACTATTGACCTTTCCTGCAGGGCATATTTCAGACTGAAATCTTAATAAACTACATTGAAAACATAGACATAAAACTCTAGTTCCTTAAGAAACTCTAAAGCGATCTAGAGCTATTTCCGATTGATGGCACGATTATTTATATTTAAAACAGTTCAGAACAATATATCCGCGTCATTTGGTCTGTCAAGCCCGACCATATAATACCCTACACTGGGTAAATGAGCAAACACATTTTTTTTTTAAATTCCAATAATTTATTTTCGTGAATGATTTTCGGCAGAGGGCCTTATATGGACGATATGAGTAATTATAGACCGATCTTCATAAAATTAGGTGACATGAACTTCGTATATATAAAACGTGTGTAGATACCTATATAGATTAAACATTTATGACCGAAAAAGTCCTATTTCGGGAGGAAATTTGTATCGGGGCTAGGTGAAATAATGGACCGATTTCAGACAGTTTCAATAGGAGAAATATAGACTGACCATGATCGGTATACTTTAAGGTGGGTGTTACACTAATATTTTTGGGCGTTACAAACATCAGCACAAACTCATAATACACTCCTCCCCACTATGGTCTCAAAGAATACAGAGGTATCACGAGACTACAGATATCCAAATTTTATATTTCTTTATTTCTATTTTGTTTATATTTTTGCTGCATGTAACATATAGCGATTAACTTTAACACCAACTAAATTAGATACCAACAACTTTTACATCTTTCTCTTTCCATGACAACTGCCAAACTGATTTTGGTTTTGTTGAAACGCAAAATTGTCACCTCTGTGTATTCTGTGCTATGGTGTTGTAGGATATAAAAACGAACAAATCGTTGTAGGCTCATAAACCCTTCAAATGACTGGAACTTCTTTTTAAATTATCTAAATTTTTTAAATTCTAAAATATCTAAACATTTAGCCCTATCCCATTTTCCCAATATCTGGTTATCGTTTTTCGTAACGATATACTTTCAATTTTATTTTTTTATTTTATTTTATTCATTCAGTTACAGAATCCTAGCCAATTGGCCATAATCGGTTCTAATAAACTACTCACAATTTGATTATACATAACAAATATATAATTTTATATAATTTATATGATTTTTGTATGAAAACTGTCAGTATATCGTCACGATAAAAAAAAAATAACCAGATATTGAGAAAATGGGGCTTAGTATTCTTAATATATTCTTCTCTTTCCATATTAGCCATAGTGACTGGATCGATAATTGAAACCTTTTAAATTGGATGACCACAAACCAACCAGTCAAATAACTGAAACTTCTCTTTTCTTTACTTACATATCTAAATTCTTTAAATTCTAAAATTTCCATATTATCGGCTTTACTATTTTCTAAATATTGTATATTCCTCTTTTCTTAGTTTCTTCTTCCCTTTCTATGTTAGGAATAGAGACTGCTTCCGGGTTTGAAACCTTTTAAATTGGGGGGCCGTGAACCCGTCAAATGGCTTAAACTTATTTTTGCTTTTCATTTCAACATATCTAAATTCAAAAATTTTCTTTTTAACTTTTATTATTTGCTTATTAATACTTCTTTTCTTTCTATGTTACTATGTTTGGAATGGTGATTGGTTCCGGGATTGAAACCTTTTAAATTGGGTGGTCATGAACCCGTCAAATGGCTGAAACGTCTGCTTTTCATTTCAATATAGCTAAATTCTTTAAATTCTAAAGTTTTCTTTTTTGACCTCTTTATTAAACATCTTTGCTTATTAATCCATCTTTTCTTTCTATGTTTGGAATGGTGATATTGGTTCCTGGATTGAAACCTTTTAAATTGAATCATTATTTAGGTGGCCATTAACACATTAAATTACTAAAATGACTACTTTTCTTTTCAGCTTATCTAATTTCTTTAAATTCTAAAGTTTTCAAATTATTGCCTATACTAACTTCTAAGCATTACTATACCTCTTTTCTTAGCCTCTTCTCTTTCTATGTTGGGAGTAGTGATCGGTTCCTGGATTGAAACCTTTTAAATCGCACCATTGGGTGACCATAATATCGTCTAATGACAGGAAGTTCTGCTTTTTATATAACACAACAACAAATTACATTACTTTTTGACAGCAACCTTAGGTTTTTTGTCTCTCAGTATCGCTTCCATGTATATTATATTTTAAGGCCATTACTTTTACTCTTTGCTGAATTTGTTCTTCTCTTTCTATGTTAGCAACAGTGATTGGTTTCGGGATTGAAACCTTTTAAAACCCTTAAGTGATCATGAACCTATCGATTGACTGGAACTTCGTATTTTCTTTCCAACTTGTCTAAGCAAAGGTATCTACCATTGAATGAATCCTAGTAGTGATTTTAAGGGATCAATAAAGTGCTCGCGTATTTGTGTAATTTATTCTCTGTTTAGTGTTGGGTTGAAAATATCTTCGGTCAACTGAATATAACATTCTCTCATTTATTTCTATTATAGCAGTTCTAAAATGTCTATATTTTCTACTATATTTATAACCATTTAGAGTTCCTCTTTTTTAACTTTTCTGGTAATACTACTGAACATATTGAATGAATCCAAGTAAGCGGTATCAACAGTACCAACTATTGATTGTTAGGGATAAACACGTACAAATATTTGTATACTTTCGTCTGCCTGTTAGGTGCAGTTCTGAAAAGTGTCTCGCCACACCTTAAAATATCGATCGATCTCTATCAAATACCTGAGATATCCATAAAATAAAAACTGATTTTGACCAACAGAGCTGGGGGCTAATTACCGCAGTCGAACACGATCGAATTCGATAACGAACGAGTTTTTACTCGAGCGCTAATAAGCGTTCGAAATTTATTTCGATTACGAGTGCGAGAATTTGATCGAATATCGAAAAGAAAAACGCTGATTGATTATGAAATTTTCAAAGAAAATTTGTATTATGAGAATCATTACAATCACTAGCGAGGACTTAAAAATGTTTTAAATTGTCTGTTCAAGATGTATATGCAGGATGGAATTGAACAAAAGTCCGCCATGTAAAGAGATCATACATATGGTGAACATTTGATTATTCAGACTCAATGAAAGATCCCAAGAAATCGGATATAAAAGTAGCAGAGAAAGTACATTGAGCTGAAACTTTTATTAGAAAAGATAAAAAGGCGGAATTGAAGATTCCAGATATCGATTTCGATATTTCAGATTCTTTATAAAATGTCTCCAAGGAGAGTTAAACCCCAAAATTTTAAGTATTTTTGGTATAACTGGCCATCTGTAGTTGTAATTTATGTATTCAGATAATTGATTTCTATTGCTACACTTAACATCAAATTCTATATCTACAAGTGTCTGCGGAAATGGCTTTTGCTGTTCACAAGACTTCATGGTCATGGCCACTACAGAAAATGGCAATTGAGTGGTTTATACTTCTCGGAGCTTAGACTTAATTCACTATTTTCCGTTTATTAAGGTAATATGGAACATGTTCTCTTTATGATAAGTAAATTAACATAAGATCACTTACCTCGTAAGCTAGCAAATAACCTCGATCCCAAGTAATAACTGTTTATAATTTGGCTGAATTACAAAAAATTTTTGTGCGCGATCTTAAATATTTCAATGAATTCGAATTGGTCCTCCAATTCGAAAATATTTTTGTGCGCGATGTTAAACATTTCATTGAATTTCAACTGGTCCTCCAAGAATTAATTTTGTAAGAGATCGGTAAATATAGGTACAAGAAATAACTGTTGAACTGGAATTTAAATCCGATTAAAATCGATCTGTTTCTATGTTAGGAATTGTGACTGGTTCCGGGACTGAAATCTATTAAATTGTTTGACCACTAACCGGCCTAAATATTTGATGAAATAGGTGTAACCATTATTTGTTAGTAAATGTTTATTTAATCTTACATGTCTTTTGTAACAGCAATGAATTATTATAATAATGAACTTCTACTGTATTCAAATGGTTTTCCTACAATAATATAATTCAAATATAATTTGCGAAAAAAAACTGCCTTAATTGGGAGGGAGTGGAACTTTTGTTACACTTCTAGATTGATTTCTTAGATGGGCTCTCAATATTAACAGACCATTAATTATTTATATGAAAATAGGTCAAAAAGCATGTTAGGCTCTTTGAAAAGTTTTAAAGTAAAAAATACTATACCAGTCGGAAGCAACAAGTAAATCAAAATACTTCCTCCAATAAAAAAAATATTGTAGTGCTAAAAAAAAAAACTTGCCTCGCAAATCAGGCTTTTCCAATAATAGGCGTTTGCGCAAATGGAGTTCGCTTTGTAGTGGTAACACTGGGAGAAATTTTAAAGCAATAATCAAATAGTCAGCATAAATTTCAAATTGTTTAATATAAATAGAGTCAGTCTAAAGACAAGCCCGATACCGAATCAAATTTGCTTAGATCTATTACAATAACATAAAAGCTTTGACAATTTATGGCAATTTTGAAACATTTCTGTCATAGACGACAACTAGATAGGCAACTCAGAGTGGAAAAATGTGAAATGTTTGCCCTTAAATTTGACGAATATATTCCAGATATTCTAATGAAATCTGTAGTAAATTAACTCTTATTAACTAAAATCTGTTTAACAGGTTTTATTTGCGAACCAATCTCTATTTATAGGAACTTTTTGCGTATTTGACAAACAAATCTGAGGGATTACTGCCTAATTCGATTCGAAAGGAAATCTTTTCGAATTACAATGTATTTAGCACACATTTTCGAACATTTTCGTTTTCGGATTGAGTTACACAGTAACCGCCCTGAGATTTTGTTGTAATAATCTGACCTTTGGAAGTTTGATTGAGAAACATTCGATAATTGCGAATTTAAAGTTAAATTTCTTTATTTCTTTAAAATTTAAATGAAAACAATTCATTTCATTGCGATTTGCAAACATTTTTGAGTAGTTAATGGAAAATCGATTTTCTAGGTCTAAAAAATATTTTTTTCGTGATCGATTATACACTTCGATTTTTAAGCTAAAATCAATTTTTGACAACGATTAATCGAAATATAATGATAGTTAAAGTTCGAGAAATTTTTAATTTTTTGTGCCCTGGTAGACTGGACCAGAGGTGCCCAAAAGTTCCTTATGGAAGAGCAAAAACCAATACATTTAAAGAAAAACTAATTTTTATTCAATATTTTTTGTTGTAAAAACCTCAACATACAAAGAACAATGAAAAAATACACACTTTTTTAAACGATACCATACGATAAACAAAAACAAAATCTACATTGATGATCGCTGTCGGACAATGTTTACCAGCAAAGCATACGAAAGTGTTGTTGCTTTGCACTTGCGTGTATACAGTGAAGAACGAAAAAAAAACTAACAAGACAAAGTTGTTTGTGTATTTCATATTGCTAGTGCTGAGTGCTGTATTGAGTATAGAAACACACAGCGTATAGCTAAGAGCATTTACAAAAATAAAGAGTATAGGGCTTGGGCACCCTTGGACTAGACGATAGTGTGCTGGGCTATCAATCTGAGAGTGGCAGGTTCGATTCCCTCCAGAAACTCTGAATGTATCTGCAGACAAGCAAAAAGCAAAAAAAAGTTTGTGTTTGTTTTAAAAAAAATGTTCTCCATTTTCTGCTGTCATTGAAATTTACAATACATGTTTATTCAACTGACATATAAAGCGACAGTTTTCAAAAGTATGCAATTCTTACTATTGTCAAATGTTTGCTTTCTAAAATGAGCAACTCAATATTAAGGCATCATGCTGTTCTTGGACAATGTGACTTTAATCTCTAATTATAACCTATTTGGAAACATTTTGGTAGTGAATCGGTTATTAAAAAATCGATTATTGGGTTCGATTAAAAGTCTTTAAAAATCGAAATAAAGATGGTTGATTAAAAAGTCGAAAATCGATTATTACCATTTTCATACCATTATTCACTAGTTTTGTGCCAATATTTATGAACTTATTTATGTATTTGACAAACTAATCTGACAGTTTAATTTAATAATCTGACGTTTGAAAGTTTGATTGAGAAACTTTAGTTAATTTCGAGCTTTAATTTAAATTTAAATTAAAACAAATTACTTTGTGATTGATTTGTTTAAAAAAAAATCCATTTGACAATTTTGAAATCATAGATTTCTTTCAAAATTTTATTTCATAACCAGTTGTCAGATAAAATATAACTATGCAAACAACTCTTCCGATCTTTGTATTAGGATTTACTACAAATGTATTTCTCTTTGTCTTAAATATAAAGAAAATTTCCGCTTTCGAGCGAAATTTTAAGCGAAACCCATGCGGTCGGTCTTTGTATTAGGATTTACCACAAATGTATTTTTCTTTGTCTTAAATATAAAGAAACCCCAAGATATTAAAGCTGTTGGTTTCGTGTCTGGTGAGGAACCCTAAAAGTTAAAGAGAACGTGAAAAATCTAATTTTACTCCGTATCTTTATTAACAAGTTTTTTATTTAATTAAAAACAATGTGAGAAAAATTATGTAGTCTCAAAGGCAATTGAAAAAATGCTAATCACATAAAATCTCAGTTATTTAAAAAACAGACAAAAATTACTTCAGCGCTCTACAATGAATATTAATAATAATGATTGACAATGACAACCAAAGTTGTTAACAGAGTTTTTTTTGTTCTTTGCCAAACAATAAATACCCTTTTCAAATTTTTAAAGCAATTAGAAAACAATTGCATCATTTTAACACAATAATTCTGTTGCTGCTGTTCCAAAACACATCACATCATAATATGACAGAAGTAATTATTTTGAATAATTATCATTGTGGCGATTGAAAGAGAACCTGTTTCGCGCTTTTTCCAAAAAGAAAAAAAAATAACAATAATTTAATTTCTTTATATAATATTTGTTTAACAACAATTTAATAATACATATTATGATGACGAGGAAAAAATCATGTTGCACAAATAATTGCGAGAAAAAAAAATTAAAAATTTCAACAATACAAACAATAAATAGAATATATTAAATACGTATTAGTATTTTATCATGTTATTATGTATTTTTTTTTTGCCAAAAAAATACTTGCTGTTTCAAGTGTTTGCATTTATAATTTCATTTCATGCAGTAAAAAAAAAAAAAACTGCTTAAAACAGGGAGAGACAGACTAGTACTCAAGAACATATTATTAGAAAAGTTTTTTTTTTTTTTTTGTCTGCTACCACTATGTATTATGATGGTGTTTGTTTAATGTGTGTGTGTGTGCGGTCCAATGATTGTCTAATTGTGACCTTGAACTTGAATATAAAATTCCAAACAAGTATAAATTTTAATAATACAAAAAAATAAACAGTCAAACAAAAACATTCAAACAATACCAGTCTAGCTATGAAATGCAAAATGGCTGGCTAGCTGGCTGCTGGCTGCTGTCTGTCTGCCTGAACGACTGACTGACTGAGTAAGCGATTGAGTGACTAAAAACATTAAAAATCAACATTCACTCCTCAGTGTAGATATAGATACGGTTTTTATAAATAAAATATTATAGAATCCATTAAATAACCCCACAACAGCTGCAGCAGCATGATAACAAAATGCTTCATTTTAGGAAATACATTATACATTCTTTTGATATTTTTAGTAACAAACAAATAATAAACATTGCATGAAAGGTGGGCGCATATGCTCTCAATAAATAAATGCAATCAGGGTGGAAAGTTTTTCCCCAAGAGTTTATTAAACTTGCTGGTTATCAAAGTTGAAGAAATAAACTGATATTTTGTTTATATTATTTCTTTTACATATTTATTAAAAATGTTGCCCATTTTCCTTTTTTTTAAGATGTCAAATGTTACATTTTGTGCTAAAGTAATCTAGAAAATGTTACATTTTATGCTGTTGAGAATTTTACCTTTTTTAACAATTGCATTTAATTTGTTTTTCACAAGGATTTTGATCAAACATTTAATAAAAATGGTAGTTTTATGTAAAAATCAAGTTATTGAAGGCATTGAGCATAGATGACAGCTATATAGATAACTGTGAGCCAAAAACCTCCCAGCAGTTAAGCTTACTCAATGTATCCCTTATAGACATTAATTGTCGCTAATGTCTAATCACTTGGTTAACTCCAATTGATATATTTTGGGTCATTTGACACGAATGTGCTCTTTGTAAAGCAGATAGAAGACAATTGGTTACTTTATACATCCCAGGTAATCTATCGTGGGGTCAATTGTCGCTTAAGTGTCTCCAAGTAATCTAGAGTGTAGTCACTTTAAACGTTTTGCGAATAATTCGTACAAACTGGTTTTATACAAATTGTGTTGATACAATTCTCATAGTTTATTTTATTTTTGCTTAAGTATGTCAATTGAAGGCACTAAACTTTAGAAAGCAGTTATTTTGCCCACCAGAAGTAATCTATTGGAGAGTTGTTGGAGAAAGTTCAGTTTACAAGCAATCGGTTATTGGACTGCCTATGAAATGTTTTTTTAACTGACTATATGAGGTCAATTAGCTTTTGCTTGCCGTTCTATGTATTTATTATATGGTATTGAGGATAAAAAAAGCTTCCAGCATTCTTTTCAAACTGAAAATTATTATAAATCAAAGTTCTTGGTCATTGAGCAAATAAAAAGTTTCCAGCATTCTGGTTTGATATCAAACATGAGATTGATTACAAATCACATTTCTTGGCCAACTCTTGACTTTGTGTCCTTTTTAATCCTTAATTATAGTTTTTTGAAAACTTATTTTAAGAATTATTAAGTATCATTTCCGTATAGAGGAAAAATATAGCTAAAAACTTTGTATTTGTGAAGATATGGAAAATTGTTTTAATGCAGTTGTGATATTAAAATAAAAAAACTTAAATATTTAAAACATTTTTAGTTGATTCATAAAATTTAAGGCATTTTTAATCAACTTTAAAACTATTTATGCATTTGCTATGGAATTTCAAGATATTTTTATACTTTAGCAACATGTTACAAAACTATATAGAGATTTGTAATGAGTACCTAACATGTTGCGAAACAAATTCTATATTTTTGTTAAGGAAAAGTACAGTCAAAAAACAATGAGAATAAAAATATCTTATATGAGGACTGTATGTTTAAAACATTGTTGAATATCTTACTACATTTCTGCAATATATTATAGAAATTATAGTTCTAAGTACGATGTAAGTCTGAAATTAACACTTTAGATTTAATTTCTTACAATTAAGCAAAAGAAAACGGTTTAAAATGTGTTACTAGTCAAAATTGAAGTATTGTAGGTAACACAAAGATCTAGCTGATTAGACCATCTGAATAAAAGGACATCTGGATGTACATCAATGTTTGTCAACCAAAATTTTATTAAATTGGGACAAATTTATGTCAATTTAAGCAGCTGAAGCTACTATTTTTTTCCTGGATTTAACGAAAAGTTATAACAGCATGAAGATTTTAGGTTAATTATGCTATTAATTAAATTGCAATGTTTATGGCAACATGTTGCTGATATAAAATTGATTATGAAAACAATTTTTTAGGTGGAAAAAACGAAATCTTTCATTCGATATTGTGAAACAGGCTGTTAATAACATATTGAAAGGATTGCAGCAAAAAAAAAAAAAAAAAACAATTGTTTTTGAAAAATTTTCCAAAATTCTAGCAACATGTTGCCAAGAAAAATTTATGAAAATTGTGTTCCATTTATACAACAATATAAATAGTAAAGTGTGGCTGACATGTAGCTGCTATACATTTTCTTAGCAAAATATTTTATTTATTAAACCAATTTTAAAGCAACATGTTGCTAATATTTAGCTAAAATAACAATGTGTGGCAACATGTTGCTGATGAAAAAATTCTTGCATTAGTTTATATACAATTTAGCCACATATAGCCAAGAAAAAATTTCAACATTTATAGCTATAATACCAATATATGGCAACATGTTCCACATAAAAAAAGTCCATGAATACATTTCAAATTATACAAAATTGACTACCATGTTGCTGAGAATATTTTCTAATATTGGAACTAGTTTGAAGTTAATGTAAAATTCATGACTTATTTTAAGCAATTTATTTTAAGCACATTAATATGTCACATAAGCTATGTATACACGGTTGTCAGGTCTTACAACGTTTTCAGAAAAATGTTCAGTAAATAGTTAACCAACTATATGGTTGTTAACCATTTACTGAACACTTACTTTTCTGACAACATTGTAAGATTTGACAACCGTGAATTCAATTTAAAATTTTATGAGATTAAGTGCCATTATTACAACTTGCTTTTAATGTTCGTAATAGTAAAATATAACTTTAATTAAAGTGAGGAATAAAGTGACCTTTAAAATTTTTCGTTATCACATTGTGCATTTTAAATTTGTTCGAAAATCTTTTAATATATCTTACACAATGAAAACTACATTGTATGGCGATTCATCGAACTATCATTGGTTCTATGCAATCATTCAAATAAAGAGCTTTATGCTTACAACAATATAGAAAAATATTTAATTTTTTTTTTTATTTTTTTTTTTTTTTTGACAAACATATAGCAACAATATTATCTTTCATAAATCAGGTTAGATTTGCCTTGCTAGCAACATGTTGCTTAGAAAAATATCTCACAAATTTATACCATATAAGTATAAAATGAAAATAACCATAACTGGCAACATGTTGCAAAAGTTTGAAGCAGAATAAAATGTTTCTGTAGCTAAATCTATTATATTTCATAAATCCATAAAGAATTTTGTAGCTATTGAAATGTATCCAAGTGCAATTTATCAAAATGTGCACCTTGTGTGTAAAACTGAAGACAGTCTTGTCTGGCAACATGTTGCTGAACTCAAAAATATCTTATTAAAGCAATTTTATGTAATAAATATTGGAAAAATTGTTTAAAAATTTCAGCATTTATTGAAAAAAAAAAAAAAAAAAAAAGCATGATACTGCAAAAATGTATATCTGAACTTATTGTATCTGTAGTAAATATATTAATTTCATAAATCTAGCTAGATGTGATACTAGCAACATGTTGGCAGGATTAATTAACATAGCCTTATTAGACATAAGTAAAAAATAAAAATAACCATGACCATGACCATGACCATGACCGGCAACATGCTGCAAAAGTTTGAGGCAGAATAAAACCTCTCTGTAGCCAAATCTATTATATTTCATATAACCAGTCAGAAATCTGTTGCTGTTGAAATGTTTCTAGTACAATTTACCAAAAATGTTCACCGTGTGTGTGTAAAACTGAAGACTGGCAACATGTTGCTGAACTAAAATGTCTTATTAAAGCAATTTTATGTAACAGTTATTGGAAAATATGTTTCAACATTTCAATATGTATTGAAAAAAACAATATAATTAGCATCATGCTGCAAAAATTCGTAGCAGAACTTATTGTATCATAAATCTAGGTAGATGTGATACCAGCAACATGTGGCCAGGATTAATTAACCTAGCCTTATTAGACATTATTGTTACTTAATAAATTCTACAATAATATTGGAAACAATTTGCTATATATTGTTAATATTTGTATTATCTATATAAATATACAAATGTCTTTGTAAGTTTGTTTATTTGTTTGTTTGTTTGTTTGAGCATCACGCCTAAACGGCTGAACCGATTTTATTGAAATTTGGAACGTAGATAGATCCTTACTTGGAAGCGTCAATAGGCTATAAATTTTTTCAATACTTGGACCAGAAAGGGATAAAAAGGGGGGAAAACGGGTAAAATTGGTACCTTTAGTTTTTAAACAATAATTACTAAACGGCTGAACCGATTTTTACATCGACAGGGGTAGCGAAGCGCACCGGGTCAAGCTAGTATTATAATAAATAACCTTAGCAACATGTCACACGATATTATCTGTTAATAGCAAATATAAAGTTTTGTATATGTGTTCTAGCAACATGTTGATGATGAAAAATATTTGAAAAATGTATCTCATTTGTATAAAAGTTGTTGCTGACTTATAATTTCCTACTAACATACATTGGTTTACGTTTTAGTTCTAGCAAATTGTTTGCAAAAATATTTGATTTCAACATTGTTGAATAAAAAATTATAATGATGTTGGAAATATGTCTTTAAAATTCCATATTAGCCAATTAAAAAAGTAAATTGTTTGAGAATTATGTTGCAATAACAAATATGTTTATTAAAACAAACTGTAACATTAAGCCACATTTTCTTATTTTCTCTGGCTTTCGTTTTTCGTAACAATATACTTCCAATTAATATAATATTTATATGAAAACTGTTAGTATATCGTCACGATACAAAATGAGATAATGGGGCTAAGATATTGAAAAAATTAAACGTCTCCACGGCTTATAATGTTCTTAAATAACATTCGAATATAATAAATATATTTTAAAATTGCCTATTGCGTTTTCTCGTATAGAGCTAAATATCTTAGGGACAACGTGGAAATATATTGAATATTTTACTAAAAATTAATGTTAAAGAAATCCATTAAATAAGCACGTTGATATTTCAACAGCCTGGCAAAAATTATTATATATTTTGGGTCATTTGACACATATGTTCTATTTCAAGTGCAGAGATAAATCAATTGGTTACTTTTTACATCCCAGGTAATCTAGCGCGAAGTCAATTATCACTTAAGTGTCTCTAAGTAATCTAGACTGTAGTCACTTTAAACATTTTACGAATAATTCGTACAGACTGGTTTTATACAAATTGTGTTGATATAATTCTCATACAGTTTATTTTCTTTTTGCTTAAAAGTATACTGACCTCCCATGTAACTAGTGTGAAGTCAATTGTCACTTATTATAACGTTTGTAACAAATTTAAACACTCCTATTAAATCCCTGAATTTTTTTTCCTCATATTTTTTATTAAAAATGATTTTCTTATTATTTTGTATCATTTGTTTTATGCTTCCACAACAACAACAACAAAAAAACCTTATTATTTCTTTCCTAAACAAAATCAAGTATAATCGTTTTTTTTCCACGAATATTCCTCTTAAAGGCAATATGTAAAAATGTCTAAAAAAAAACAAATCTTACAACTAAATTAAAAATTAATATTATTTACTTACATTTCGACGGGCAAATGGAAATTCTATAAATTAAATTGATTTTGAAATCAAATTAATAAAGAATTTCTTCTATATCTTCTTAGTGATTTTGAAGAAGCGTTTTGGTTTGCTGCTGCAATTTTGGTTTCTGTTAAAGTTGCGCACGCTTTTCGGGGAAACGTTGGTAAAAAAAGGTGGTTATTAAAAGGGGGTGTTTACATGTCTAGCTACTACTACTATTTTAAGCAATTTTTGTTTTACTTTATATCCGGTTTAATAATGTTTACGGTTTCTAAGGAAATTTCTTTAATAGCAATAGGGATAATTTGAGCAAATGGCAAAAACTATTTGGATTTACTATATAAAATTTATGTAAGAATGTATGTAAGGCCATTAATACACGGTTGTCAGATTTTACAACGTTGTCAGAAAAATGTTCAATAAATGATTAACAGCCATATGTTTCAACATAAGTTCACAAGGTTGTGTTATCCATTTTCTGAGAATTTTTCTGACAATGTTGTAAGATCTGACAACCGTGTACACGTAGCTTAAGAAAATATTATTTTTAACCTGATTTTTAATTATGTTTTGCTGGCCTTATGGCTACGTTACAATCAATAATTTTATGTCAATTTGACACTTTGCAAATTAGTTTATATTGGATTAAGTATTCTAATGCTCAAGAATACTGCATTTTAAACAATTGTTTATTTTTAATATGTTTTATAAATTGAACAAGAAGAGTATGAAAATAGTTGAGCTATACAAAATTTGTTTTAGTTATTGTAACAAAACAAAACACTTGTCAAATTTTAAACAGAAAGTGCTTTATGTTCTAAAAACTAAAAGTAAAATGTATAAACAATTTCGAAAATAATTGAATGTTTCAACTCTTGTTTAGAAGCTCTTTAGCATTAGCTTTATTAAATGGCAAAAAATTTGTTCAATACGTGCTTGAACAGAAGAAGAGTTTTTTAGTTGAAATTTGTTTTGAGTTTTTCTGTCCAAATACCAGAAACCTAATCCGAAATCAAAGATTTCTTTAAACTCTATAAAATTTATTATTCAAATACTTTGGCCAACAAAAAAAATAAATTATCTATTGCAATTGCTTTGAAAATGTCCTATAAACGAACGGTCAAAAACAAATTAGAATCAAATTAAGTTTAAACAAAAATGTTAACTATAGACTAAAGACAAGAAATAGACACACACACACACAGTTTATTAAAGGCGGGGGAAAAAAGAGAGGGAGGAGAGAGAGAGCTTACCCGTTTGTTTTTTGTATTCAGTTAAAAGCGTGCGTTTGTTTGTTCGAGCTGAAAGTTTGTTTTTTTAAAATGATGAAAAATGGGGGAACAAGTTATGAAGGATTGTTTGTAGAAAAAATGTTAGGAATAGAAATGAAATTTTATGTTAGGGATTTAAAGGGATAGAGAAAGGTAAGGTAAATAAATAATAAAAGTGGAGTTGTAATTTTAAAATTATAAAAACATTTTGGAAAAATCAGTAAAATATTCGTTTAAAATTTCAATATAAAAATTGTTTAAATTAATTGAAATAAAAAACCAATATTTTAAGGTTAAACAAAAACGTTAAAACAAAATTAATTTAAACAAAATAAAGAAAAATAAAAATTCAACTCAAAAATATAATTTAAAATCACATTTTCAAGCCCTTTACCCAACCGATACTGTCGGGCAAAGTATACTTACCTGAGTAAGGCGTTGAGGTTAAAGTTTAAAACGAAAAGAGAACAAATGGTTGTGAAAATCCCTGTAGACATGAGGAAAATGCAGGAACTGGCTGGCAGGCTGGTTGGCTGGCTTGTTGGTTGATGGCTGGGCGGTTGTTTTTAAAGAAAAAGCTCAAAGTACCTCACTGTCTTTTTGTGTTTTTTCATACTATACCCTTTTTCTAAAAAGACAGCTACATGCTTTTCTTTAAAAACGTTGGTTACAAAACCCGGCAAAATCCCATATTAGCAGCATCAGCTTTCAAGACAGGCATTACACACGACAGCTTCTTAATATTTTTCAACACTTATTTCATTTTCTTTTCTGTTTTTTATTTTTTTAGGATTTTTTTTTTTTTTTGTCTCATTTCTTTTATCACTTTAACACTTAAAACATTTCAATAAGCAACTGCTTTTTTTTTAAACAAAATAAAATCTTTTTAAGACTTTTTTCTTAAAGCAGTTTCATTTTTTTTCCTAATAACGACCGTTTCGATATAACGTTTTAACCGGTTTTTTATATAATAAAAAATTTTTTTGAAATTTTTTGTGTGCCATTTAAAACTAATTAAAAACAACTAAAAAATTTTTGTTTTTCTTTGTAAACAAAACAAAAAATTATAAAACATAAATTAATAAAAAAAAAAAAATTAAATATAATAAATATTGTCCCGTCAACCAAAAAAATTAAAGCAAACGATTTTTTTCTAAAAAAAATCTTTTTATACATAAAAAAATTTACATAAAATTTTAACTAAAAAAAATCTATAATTATGCATGCGTATTTTCAATTTATAAAATTTTATACTTTTTATAAAAAAAAAAATTAAAAAAACATTTCTTTTAAAGAAATTTAAATACATTTTCTTTCTAGACGGCTGGCATTTTTTTTCTATTTTATAGGAGGTACTAAAGAAAACAATTGCTTTAGAAAATTTGTTTTTTTTTGGCTTAGACCAAAGTATTGTTCATTAAAAAAAAAATTAAAGGTAGGGTGAGCAGTTTTAAGTTTAAAACTTTATATTAAACAAAGTATTATTATTTAATCCTAAATTTAGCAGTTATTTATTCGTTTTTCTACAAAGTTTAAGAGAAACAGTAACGTTTAAGCTTTTTTTGATGGCACAAAAAAGAGTTAAAAGAATTTAAAGATCATTATGAATCATAAAGTATATTTGAAAAAAATATGTTCAAACATTGTTTCGAAATACGGTTTAAAGCGAAAGAATTTCGCTGAAACTCATAAAATGTTCATGTTCAAGCATAAGGAATAAATAGAAATCAAAAGCTTTGCATTTAGAGATTTCGAATTAGATATGTTGGAATTTTCAGAATTCCGAAACATTATTATTGATTTCCTTAACTCCGAAATTGAGAATTCTCAATATCAAAATTTTGAATTCTAATAAAAATATTTTAAAATTTTGAAATCATAAATTTTGAAATTTTGATTTTTAAATCTAAAAATTCAAAATTTTGAATATTAAAATTTCTAGTTCAGAATTTTGAGTTTTGAAATTTTGAATATTAGAATTTCGAGTTCAAAATTTTAAATTTCAAAACTTTTGAAATATTGATTTCAAATTCTGAATTTTAAAATTTTGAAAATTTGAATTCTAAAATACGATTTTAAAATTTTGAATCCATAAATTTTTAAATTGTTTTAATTTTTTCAATTTCGAAATTTTTTTCTTCAAATCTAAAAATTCAAAATTTTGAATATTAAAATTTCTAGTTCAGAATTTTGAGTTTTGAAATTTCGACTTCAAAATTTTGAATATTAGAAGTTCGTGTTAAAATTTTAAATTTCAAAACTTTTTAAATAAATGTTGATTTCAAAATTCTGAATTTTTAAAATTTAAATTCTAATATTTTGAATGCATAAATTTTAAAATTGTGTTTTCAAGCGTTGATTTTTTCACTTTCGAAATTTTTTAATTTTTTCTTCAAATCTAAAAATTCAAAATTTTGAATATTAAAATTTCTAGTTCAGAATTTTGAGTTTTTAAATATTTACTTCAAAATTTTGAATTTATAAATTTAAAAAATTTTAAATTCTAAAATTTCTATCTCTAAATTTAAAATTTCCAAATGTTTTGAATTCGAAAATTTCAAATTTATTTTTTGAATTTCAGTTCCAAAATTTTAATTTTTAATTCTTAAATTTCGAATTAAAATGTTTAAATATTGTAAATTCTAAAATTTTTAAAATCGAATTTGAATTTCAAATTTATTTTTTGAATTTCAGTTCCAAAATTTGAATTTTTAATTCTTAAATTTCGAATTAAAATGTTCAAATATTGTAAATTCTAAAATTTTTAAAATCGAATTTGAATTTTTTTTATTTCAGTTTTAAAATTTTATATTTTAGAATTACAATATTTTTAATTTTAAATTAAAATTCAAAAATAATTAGTTCCATTAATTTCTAAAACTTCGATTTCAAAATTTTTTTAGAATTTTAAAATTTTAAATTCTAAAATTTTTGGTTTTGAAATTTAAATTCTTTTATAGTGATTTCGAAATTTCGTATTCAAACATGTTCAGTTCTTCAATATGATAATTCTAGTTCTTTGAATTCTAAAACACTTCGAGTTTTAAAATTTCTAGTTCGAATTTTTTAATTTCGAAAATTTGTTACTACTTTAACTTTAGTTTTCAAAACAATCTTTAAATCCGTTTACACTTTTTTTAGCCATAAACAGTTCTTAAACTTTTCAATTTCCCCAGACTTTTTAAAAATAAAGTTATTTGGCTATTTCAAAAAACTATTTACATATTTGAATGATTCTTTTTAGCATTAAAAAAAGGAAGAAAACTCTTCCCTAAGAAGTGGTATTTCTTTTGCGTACTTAAAATGAGGTGGGTGGGCGTAATATAAAACAATGTATTTTAGAAAAGATGTATGTAGTATATGTAAGTGTATGTGTGTAAGTGTTTGGAATTATAATTGAAATAAATTGATGAAAATTTGAAGAAAAAAAAACGATAGATTAATTGATATAATGCGAGCGGCCGGCGCATGAATACAAAAACTTTTAACCACAATTAAAGGTTTTAGAAAAAATCCCTAACCATGAATTGAAATGATATTTAAATACAAATTAAGAAACATTATTTTTAAAAAAAAAAAATTATAAAACATAACAAAAAAAAATTTAATAATAATAATAAAAAAGCTACACAAACACCAAAAAAATATAATGAAATGTTTTGATAATATTGAAATTAATAAAAAACAAATACGTATTAATACAAACAAAAAAAGTTATGTATGGTATTAATAAAGTATTAAATAAATAATTAAATGTGAGTTAAATAAAATAAGAAGTAATAAATTATAAAACTTAAAATATAGTTAATCATTCTCTAATCAACAACTTGCACAAAAAGAAATTAATTAAAAAAAAAAAAAAGTTAATAGAGAGAAAGTATAATATAATAGATTATACAACAACAGAGTAGGATTAAAATTATAGAGCTAAATTTTAATAAAAATAATAAAAACTAATCAAAAAAAAAAATAAAGTTACCAGAAAAAAGTATTTAAAATTATCAAATACTTTTTTCATCTAATGCGTTTTTGTTTATACAATATATAATAAAAAATTAGAAAATTATATAGGAGGAGAGAGGGGGGGTTAAAAAAGTTTTTTGTTGCTTGTTTTTGTTAAATTCTCTTCTTTAATATCTCTAAATAGTTTTAGTTTTCATTTGTTTCAAAAAACAAATCTGATTTAAAATGAGCACGACTCTTGAACACTTTTTATTAACTTTCTTAATAATGAAATCTTGTAACAGCTTATTTTTTTTTTAAGGGAAATTTTGTTTGAAAATCAAATTAGCTCTTCTTTTAATTAAAAACAATAATATATAAATAAACAAATATAGATCAACAAGCTACTTTAAATTTGTTCAAATACAAGCTCTAAATTAAAATTAATAATAAACAACTTAAATTAGATACAACACAAAAAAATATGCTGTTTAACTAGTTATTTTTACAAAAAAAAAAAAAAAAGAAGACGCTCGTTTGTGTTTTTTTTAAGTGGAGAGTAGAAATATTGAAGTTGAAATCATGCTGTTCTTTTTTTTTTTCTTTTCTATAATTTAAATTTATTTTAAAAGGTGTCGTGCTCTTTTTAGCTTTCTTTTGCTTTTTCATTTGTTTTCTTAAGACTCTTTTTAGTTTTTAAGTTTAAATTTTTCACTTTTGTTTGTTTGTTCATTTTGACTCACCTTGGGGATCCCGTTGCTGTGCTTCTTGTGTTGCCAATAATAATTCATCCTGAGATCTATCATGTTGCCAGGGTGCATATCCTAAAAAAAAAAAAAAAAATAACACAATTAATTATTGAACATTTTATAAACAAATACATTAAAAATAAAATTAAAGACCACTACTAGATAAAACTTATTTAATTTCGAATTTCAAAATTATAGAAAAATAGAATTTTTAATACATTTAAAATTTCGAATTTTTCCAACATTTTTAAAACCAAAGTTTCAAGTTCACAATTAATATTTTTTATTTAAATTTTAATTTCGTATTGCAAAATTCAAAGTTCTAAAATTTTAAATTTAAAAAACTGAATTCTATAAAACAAAATGATTATTTTAATTATTTTTAAATTTCTATTACAAAAATTATTATTCGAATTCTAAACTTTTTAAATTCCAACATTTTTATATCCAAAGTTGAGAGTTTTAGTTTTACAATTACAATTTTTAATTCTAAAATTTCGAAATCTCAAATCTTTTAATTTTAAAATTTTTAATTGAAAAACTAAATTCTTTAAAAGTCGTTATTTAAAAAATTTTAATTTTAAGATTAAAAAAATGTTCAAATTATGAATGTTTTAATTTGATTTTAAAAATTTTGAGTTTCAGAATATTTATTTCGAATTTAAATAGTTTTAATTCCAAAGTATAGTTTTAAAAATTACAATTCCAAAATTAAAAATAAAAAAAACGAAATTTTCAAATTTATTTTTTATTCTAAAATTTCGAAATCTCAAATTTTAAAATTTTGAACTGAAAAACAAAATTCTTTAAAATAAGTCGTTATTTAAAAAAATTTAAATTTAGATTAAAAAATATTCAAATTTTAAATTGTTTTAATTTGAATTTAAAAATTTCGAGTTTTAAAATTTTTATTTCGAATTTAAATATTTTTAATTCCAAATTATAGTTTTAAAAATAACAATTTCAAAAAAAAAAAAATCTAAAATATTTAATTTTTTTTTGAATTTCAAAATTTGTGTTCGAATTCTTTTTTGTTCAAATTTTAAAATTATGAATTTATATTTCTAAAATTTCCAATTTTTTTACATTGATTTCCAAAATTTTCGGTTTTTTTTTTTTTTTTTGAATTTCAAAATTATATATTATTTTAAATTCTGAAATTTCGAGTTTGAAATTCTTAATTTTAAAATTTCCATGTTTTTAATATTGATTTCGAAATTTGAATATAAAATTTTTTCAAATAAATTTCAAAATTAGAATGAGAATTTTGAAATTCCAAATGAAATTTCTATATTTCGGGTACCAAAATTCGAATTTTAAAATTATAAAGATGGATGCTTAAAGGCTTTCTGCAACAATCTTTTAATTTAAGCTATCAACAAGGAATTATTGAAAAATATCTATTAACTAACTTAACTCCTTACTTTCCAAAACCAAAACTGTATTTTTGGTAAAGAATTTTATTGAAAAATTGAGGAAAACAAAGAAATTTTATGAACATTTAATGTCCATATAAAGAATGTTCTCACAAGAATATTACAAATGAAGTAAGTACACTTCGAAATTCTAGTAAATAAAACTTATACTTATAATTGGCCTTATAAAAAATAAAAATTTGTCAATTCATAAAAGAAAAACTCACCTTGACTAGATCCTTCGCCGCCTTGACTTGTTCCAGCATTTTGATCCAAATCATCCATGCCCATATCCTCTTCATCTAATGTCAAATCCTCAACAGGTTCATCGTTGGCCTCATCATCGTATTCAGCTTTGGGTTCAATCACAAGATCAGATGCGGATGCAGCACCTGAGGCGCCAGCACCAATCGATTCTTTAGCTTGTTTAAGTTGTTGTTGCATTTGTTTATGATTCGATTTGTCAGTGGCTGTTGTGGCGGCGGCATCAGTTGATTCCGTGTCGAGTGAACCGGTAGCTGTTGCAGCAGAGGCAGGACCTTGTACATTTTCGGTATTCATGGCATCTTGTTGTTGTTGTTGTGTATGTTGTTGTTGTTGAGTGGTTCCTTTAACAATGTCAGTCTTTTTGGAGGAGCTTAAGGTCGTGCCGGGTGCTGTAACAGCGGTTGAGGAGGATGTTGAAGTGGATAGAGGGACATTTGATGCTAGTGATTGTGTATTGGGAGCAGCAGCGGCGGCAGCAGCTAAAGCTGAGGCAGCAGCTGTGATGGCTCCTAAACCAGAAGCATTCGATTGTGTTTGTTGTTGTTGTAGTTGTTGTGATGAATTGGAATTATCATGGACCTCTGTAAAAATCAACAACAAGAAAAAATACATAAATACACTTGTTTTAAGTTGAATGCAAAGTCAGCTGTGCAACTTACCAGTCATGGCATTTTCAATGCTCCTGCGTCTCACTTTTCGGCGTCTTCTCGATGGACTAGATGAACCCTCTCGCGAGCCCATTTCAGGCTCAGCTGGACCAGCTATGCGGGCTCTTTTGGTTTGTTCCAATGTATAGCCAGCGGATAATTTACCCGTTGGCATTGTGGCCCTATGGTGTTCAGGCTTGGGAGCCGTTGTACCACCGCCCGAGCGATTATCTGACAAACCCTTAATTTGTAGAGATTCTGCAGCCTTAAGCAAAGCTGCCAGTTGATCTTGCGAGATATTGACCTCACCACGATACATATAATCCATCATGGCTCTCAGCTCTTGATATTTAACATCCTTCAATATAAATATCGGATGTTTATCATATTGCTCTTGTAGAAGGGTCTGTGGGGATTCAAAAAATAAAATAATATCGAGTTATAAAGGGAAGCTCACAAAAAAACAGAAGCAAGAATTGTAAACTTACCGCAAAATAAGGACTACACGCTGATAGTACAACTTTGTGTGCTTTTAAGAATTTACCCTCGGCGGCCAAGGTACAATCAACAAGTGTTTCATTCTCCAAAAGAGTATCGAATACACTGATCAGTGTACTCTGATGGTTGTTCCATCTCAAGCAGAATTGTTGATCGTCATCCATATTGACGATCTCAGTTTGTAGCTGTTGTTATCCCGTTAAAACTTATCTTGATGTTGTGTAGGGGGTGCGACGACGACGACGACAACAACGTGTCGTTGTTGTTGATAAAGGACTTTCGTTAACAAAACGCCCTTTTTATGATGCTGTTGTGTTTTAGTTATTACGTTTTTTATATAATTTTTAATTTTTTATTTTATTTAGTTTTTTTTTTAATAATTTTGTTTTTTTTATTAATTTTTTAGTTATTGGTCACTACTTTTTAGTCCTGAGTGTATTACGTCAATTTAAAAATTAAAACAAAACAAAATGAAATAATTATAGTTCTTTTTATATATTTTTTTTCTTTTGTTCTTCTTCAACAAAGAGAGTTAGAAAGAGAGAGAGAGAGAAATTGTGTATATGTTCCCTTTTTTTTTTTTGTTTTCTTTGCTTTTCAGTTTTTCGATTTTAGTTTTTCCTTTTTCTTTCTTGTTTTTCTTTTATTTTTTTTTTTCTGTTTAGTTTAGAAGAGGAGGGTTAAGGTGGTTTTTTTGTTTTATTTATTTGAATTTATTTTTGTTTTCTTTTTTTTTAATTCTTTTCTATATTTTGGTATGTTGTGTGTTTGTTTTGTTTTTGCTTTTCAATATGCTTTTTTTACACTTGTATGGTTTCATTTAGGAATAAATAGTTTGGTATTTGTTGTTGCTTTCTTGCTTGCTTGCTGTAGCTTTTGTTGTCATCAAATTAAAGCTGTAATGAGAGGGAAAGAGAAAGAGAGATTGGTATAAATACATAAGTTAACAGTGTAACATTAAAAACACATGGCTTAGCCAAAGAAAAACATAAAAAAACGACTAAATCGTTTTGTAAAAAAAGTGAGTTCTAGATTTTCTCATGTTGTAAGTTTTTTTTATCGAGTGAACAGCGCTATTTGTTTAATACATATTTATAAATTTTGAAGTGTGTGTTTTTTCCATTTTGTTTGTGTGTTGTATGTAGGTATTTGTAATTTTACTTTGCTTTTATTGAAAACATCATATTTTAACGGTAAATGTCTTCCCATTTATGTTTTTATATGTCTTAACTTTGGAAATGTGGCAACATCTTCTCATTTAGGTTTTTATATGTCTTAACTAAAGAAATGTGGCAATAATGTGTTGATTTTACGCTAAAACTCCCACAGATTATTTTTATATTTTTTAAATACAAAATACTTTTAACCAATTTATAACATTTAATTGAAAATAAAATTAAAGGCCTGATTTAGAAACACAAACGGATTATTTATTTAAAAAAATTGTATAAAAATAACTCAGTTTATAAATACATTTTGACTGATTTTCATAAACAAATTTTAAAAATAATTTTACCTCCATGTTTCTGAAAAAAGGGGGGTAAATATAAAGAAGACTTCCTCTATAAATTCTTATATTACAGAAAATGTTGCTTTATAAATTGGGAAAAATCATGTAATAGTTTTCTAACCTTTAAAACATTTTAAAAACGAAAATGAAATAATAAAAATTTTGCAAATTTTCATAAAATTCGCTTCTGGAAAATCATATTCAAACAAATTTTGTAATTTTGTTTGTTCACAATTTGAAAATGCTAGGATTCCTATAATCTGCTACTTTTTTTTACTTTTCTTTTATAATATTTGTAAATTTTGCAAAATAATAAATAGGGAAATACTTTGAAAAATTAACAGCAATATTTTGCAAACTGGTTGTAAAATAATCAGACCATTAATAAGAACACATCAAGTTGGACCAAAAGGGTCCAAGTCAGAGAAAATACTTATACAAAAAGATTGATCATGTTGACACTCAATAATTAAATAACTTTCGATAAATCTTCAATTGTTTTGATATTTATACAACATCTAACCTTCTAATTGTCTAGATTAAAGGTAAAATGTTCATTGAACAAAATACTTTCATCAAATGCTTGGTACAAAATATTGTTAAATTGTAATAGTGGTTTCGACACCACAAGTATCGTTCCATTACTTTGGTTAAAATAAAATATAAACATTGGAAACAGCAAGTTAATAAACATAAAGGCAAAACCCATTTCTATGGAAATACCAAGATTCTGAAGATTCATACTAGAAACTTTCTGACAAAAATGAGGTCATGATGAAGCAGCAGGCTTGATGACTTCTGGTCTTACATACATATACCGTGGTATTCCAATGTAATCAGGCATTTCATGATAACCCCCACATATTTAACTATCTAGCCAACCCTAATTCACTACGTTCAGTTGATTTATGGGCTCATCCTGTTGAAGTACCATAATTCCTTTGAGTTTAATATTATTAAGAAGATCCATCTTGAATATATTGTTTCTTTAAAGGATTTTCAGTTTTATCATGACTTTAATGACTTATTTTAATTATTAACGTGTAAATACAAATTTCATATTACAATTCTTTGTGGTTAAAGTATTTCTTACTGTTTGTGCATGATTTCGTCTAAAATCGCCAACATATATTTGTAAAAATACCTAAAAACCCAGTGGCATCATTGTCAGCCATTTTAAATTTCTCTCATCTACTCCCTTTTTATCTTTGTGGCCAAACAGTGATGCCAAAATGTTGCTTTTTTAAAAGCTAAACTTTTACTATGATGCAGTGATGCAACTGAACTATATATTTATTACGCCAATTACAAACTAGCGCTTGGGGTGTAATTTTATATGGCTTTTATTTTGTTCCAAAGGGGGACTTTTTATATTACTATCAATTTCCATAAACAAATAAACATTAAAAATTAACTTTCATGTGAACACTGGTGGAGACCATATAAAACTCAACATCGATACTGGTGGAGTACCATTCAAAACTCAACGTATCAACTGGTGGAGTACCATTAACACTCCTGATTTTTATAACAAGGTTTAAGCGTTCCAGCTTCCTATATGAAGATATAGGTCGACTGGGGACCAACTTGAATCGACGTGGGATAACCTGGCAATTTGAGAGTCTTTACTCCGCCAACTAACTTTAAATTACAAAAAAAAAAAAAATTAACTTTTAAATCTTCAGTATTAAAACATATAAATCATTTGTTGTAGCAACGATATTAGTGAAGTTGTTCCAAAACAAAGCTTTACCTTTGATTTTTTAGATTTAACTGATTTAATTTATTGCTCACACAAAGAACATTATCTCAAATAATCCTGAATGTAAAAAAATCGCTGTGAAGTAATTAAAAAAATTTGGAAATCTAAAAAAAATTTCAAATCCTCTAACAGCAAAATATTACTAACAGATTACCGTAATGGGATTTTATTCACACATTATCCTGGCTGATCTTTCCAAAATGTAAATTGTTATTAACTACTTTTCTAAATGCCCAAATATATACCTATAAATAAATTATTCTAGTTATAATAAAACAAGAAATTTACTGTTATTTTCTCTAAATTGATTCTGGTTTTAAGCAAAATCTTTAAATAAATACATTAAAAAAAAGTAATTATAAATTCAAATAAAATTACTCATTAATATTTTAAGACATTTCGCCACAATAAAGTTAAAAAGCTGTCATAAATGTATGATGTATAGAACAAGTATTTTATAATAAATATAATTAATACCTATTATTAGTTTTTTTTTTTTTAAATAATAAAGAAACGTTTTATTGTGTGGAAATATTTTATGAAATTTCGGGATTTTTCCCACTTTTTCGTTAAATGCTAAAAAAAAAAATAAGTACATACCATAAAATTTATTGGTTAGATATTAACTGGTTATTAAAAAGTATAAAATTAAACACTTTGGTAGCCATTGTGCTAACTCGCTCAAATATCATCAAAAAATATTTAAACCTATAATAGCCAAGATTTTGACATAATATAAAAAGGCTTAAATTGTCATTTACCATAGAAGTAAGTACATATATATTTTACAAAGTGCTATTTCTTGTTCTTGTTTCATAAATAGCCAGTCTTCTGGCGTACAACTTGCAGAAAATATGACTTTCTTAAGGGAAAAAGATTTTCAACGACCCAAATCTTCTAAAATATTACAGTGCACTCAAAAATTTATATTCCCCATTACTAATAAAGAAAATGCTGTTAATGCTGAAAAATCATGGACAAATTTTTACTGAGTTAGGGAATTCAATTCAACTTTTTTGTCTTTAGAATAATAGCAGAAATATAATAAAACTTTATTGAAACTTGTTACTCCATATTTATAAACAATTTTTAAATTTATTAGATACCTATTTATAAAAAGAATTTTGTTTTATAATTATTTTAAATTATAGAAAACTGTTTTGTGAATATGGGTTTTATATATTTTTAGTTAACACTTTAAAAAAACCTACAATTTGTATAGTGAAATGATTTAAAAAGAAACTGGTATTTAATTTAAACTATTACAAACATTTATTTAAAAATCTTAAAATTTTTATGGAAATTACTAAAGTTTTAGCTACACTTTTCAACTAATTACAGCTGTAAATTTATTTAATGTAATGCTATGTCTATACCTGATAAATGTTGTGCATGATTAACGTCAAATTAAAAAATTATCAGCTATAGCCACCATTTATTAGTAGTATGACTTTGTTATGACAAAATTGTTAGTGCTTTTGCTCAGACAACTTTGTTTTGACAATAAACGTCATTAATTGCATGACAAACATTTGTCAAGAGGGTAAAAACAAATAACAATATTGCCAATACATACTAACAAAAATAATAGTGGTAAAAATCGCTAATATTTATTGATAATGGAATTGATTATTCCAAAGGTGAACATTTTGAAGTAATTATGTGATTTTGAAGAAAAATAAGTGTGTTCTTTTAAAAACAAGTTAATCCTTTTATATTTATGAGGTATATATGTATTTTATTATGCCAAAGAATTTTAAACATATTTTTATAGAGATTGGATTTTATTTAATTTTCTGTTCCACTTTATGTAGACAAAGTACAAACATTTTAAAATAGCTTTATTGCAAATATAAAATAGGTATTTCATTTCTCAACAAAACTACAAACAGTATCCATACAATACAATAAATTTTGTTCGTTATAGACAGCGGAGTCGAGAAAGCCATGTCCGTCTGTTTGTTGAAATTTCCCTACTTTTGGAAGCCGCAAATAAATTATAAAATTGGTTAATTCATTAATATAGCACTGGCTTGGTTGATATTTAAAATCGAGAAAATTGGCTCACGAATGGCTGAGATATAAACAAACTATCCCCACTACTATTTTTTTTTTTTTTACCAATTTTTCACCAACAAAAAATTTTTTACCAAAACTTGTTTCCTACCTTTAACAGAAGTATACTTAGTGAACTTTTATATTTATTACTAAACTTTAAAACTTATTGGAAATCACTCGAAAATATAAAATGAAAATCTTATTAACAGTTTAGGGACACTGATAAATACACATAGATCGGAAACTTCCCTGTAAAAGACCTAACTCATTTATAAAAAACCTAAGTGGTTATTATTTCGAGTTTTCTTTTTTGCTTCCGCTTTAAGTGCATTTCTCAATATTTAGGGATTTCAAACCAAAAATTTATTCCAGAAAATTTGTACGAAATTAATTCACTCAATTAAAAAAAAAAAATAAACGAATTCGGAGTTTGATTTTATCATACAATTTTTTTATAACTACTTTTCGTTTGACACACTGGAAGTTAATATTTTTTTCCATTGGAGCTCTCTCTACACAAATATTTGTCTACTAAATTTTATAATTTTTACTAGTTTTTATGTTAAAACTTAAAGATTTAATTAAATACATACATTCTGAATTTTGTCAAGCTATTTGAATTTCGTCAAGCTATTTTATATTAATCAGGTTGGCATCGCACAATTTTTTTTATAAATGGCTGTCTGCTGTCATTTCTCTTTGCTACTTCTTTTCTACCACAATGATTCATAAGAAAATAACAACAATAAATAGCATAACGAATGTAAACAATGGAAAATTGATGCAGTTAAGGTATCTATCTCTCTGCTTCTTCACTTTAAACCAGAGCACAAGATAACGGTAAAAAAAATTAAAATTATTTAAAGAGAAGAGCAAATCAGATAATAATCATGAATTAAAAGAGATTTTACAGTAAATTATTTAAGGAAAATAGGTAAAAGGATTAAAAAGAGATTTTACTATAAATTATTTGGGAAAAT
Organism: Calliphora vomitoria; assembly: GCA_942486065.2. NCBI lineage: Eukaryota > Metazoa > Arthropoda > Insecta > Diptera > Calliphoridae > Calliphora > Calliphora vomitoria. The sequence goes on from OW818033.2 coordinate 96,847,842, forward strand.
AAGTATGTAATAAACAAGAAATTATTTAGGAAAAATATCACATCTGGATTTATCTCTGGCATAAGAAATTAATGTCAATAATTAAGAGATAAAAGAAATTTAAAGGCATTATAAATGCAATAAAACAGAATTCCATAAAAATTATTTCAAAATGTAAGTAAATTACAGAAAAATATGTAAAATCTGCAGCATAATTTTTAGATTTTTATTAATATTTTTCAAATAAAAGTTTTGATTTTTAAATTAATAGAGAAAAATAACTAAACAGATTTTTAGTAATATTTTTCTAATGAAATGGAGTATAAAAAAATAAAGCTAGAATTTGTTTAAAGAAAATCTTTGATTTTGAAAAACAATAAAAATTAAGTCTCCTACTTTCTCTTAAAAACAAAAAAAAAAATTGGAAATAACGGTAAAAACCTGAACAAAAATCTTTAAATTTTATGAAAATAAATTAAAGTTTAACTGAATTTAAATATCAATTTAACAATAGAATTAACTAAAAGCTGGTTTTTATTATTTTATTTTTAGTATTAATTTCAACAAAATATGTTCAGTATTAAAGTTCTATATAAAAAAAACCTACTACGAACATATTTAGAAAATCACATTTTTATACTTGTTGTATACAAGTAATTCCAAGGTCAAGTTCAAGTATTAACACAGCCAAACACATTAGTATGAATAAACTGAAAAAAGCTTATTTGCAAATGCAAAAAATAACAATGCAAAAAAAGAAATATAATTTATGGATTTCTTGCAGCAAAACAAGAAATACAAATAAAAACTCAATTGTAATTAAACTAGAATTGTTTAAATATACTAAGTAAACAACAAAAATAAATCATTAATTTAAAAACAAACATAATCTAATTACTCAGGAGTAAATGTATTAAAAAAAAAGCACAAGTACATAAAATACTGCTGTAAAAAAACCAAAGAGAATTTCATTTAAGATAACTGCATTTTCTTTCTCAGTAAAAGAGATCACAAAATTTAAATTTTTTTATTTTCCATTATTAAGGGAAAACTGTTAAACAAAATTAAGAGCTTTTTTAAAGAAGTTTGTTTTTTTATTAACAAAAGAGCGTATTAGGGAAATTTAGTTAAGAGTAAAATTTCCTATATTAACGATTTTTATGATATTGTGTGGTGGACAAAAATCAAACGAAAAAAACAAAAAAAAAACTGTATTTTCTTATGATATTGTGTTTGTTGGCCTACGTAAACTACATAACTACATTTTCCCATATTGTCTATCTCTCTTTCTAGCTTTTGCAGAGGCTCTCTCTGTCACTCTTGCTTACATTTACCTAGCAGAGCAACGACGCCATTTATAATAAAATAAAGCCAACCAACACTCTACTACTGCATAAAATGTACAAACAAAAAAAAAGAAAAAGTCTGAACATTAATATTTTTTTTCTGGTTTAAAGAAAAACCCAAGTAATGCCACGACTTATAAATTATTGCCACATTTATTTTCTAGTTAGTTAAACATATAAAAAATATAAATTGGAAAAAACTCACTCATGGAAAATTTTTTTGTTACAAAATTTTCTATAATTTTTATGTAAATCCACAATTGTAAATATGTATGTTGCTGATGATATTTAAAAGCTGCATTAGTTTGAAAATATTAATTTATAAGTGGGTTTTTTTTTTTTGTTCACTAAATTCTTTCTTTTTCTGAGGTTTCGTTATAAATAGCTCTTTAAACGAGCATAATAGAATAAAGTAGAAGACGAAGATAGAAGCAGAATTTAAAATTCAGCAGCAGCAAAGTAATACACACTCAAAATTTTACACACAAACACTCTCAAGCAAATAATAGAAATATGTATAAATTTTTCTTTTTTTTTTTTGAATTTCTTAATAAAATGGAAAATTTTCTGTTTAATCGTTTAAAATTCCATAAAACGTGTCATTTTTTTTTTTTAATTTAAAATATTATTTGTTGTAATTTTCTTTAAATTTGTTTAAAAATTTTTCATTATTTTGTATTCAAATATGTATTTAGTTTTGTTTATTTATTATTATTTTTTTTTATAAAAAAAAGCTTTTTCTTTTTAATTTCTTTATATAAATTCCAATTTTTTCATAATGAGCTCACTTTTTTCTTTTCTTTTTTATATGTACTTTTTCTTTTAATATACATTTAAATATATACACACACACTCACATTTATATATTTTTTTCTATATGTAAAGAAAATTTTTTGTTGTTGTATTATAATAAAAAAGTGAAATTTATAAATTTCTTTTTTAGAAAAAGAACCGCAAACACACCAAAAAGCTCCAAGAGCTCAAACGCAACTAAAGCGACAAAACAATGTTTTTCCTTATGAAAGCGACATAAATACACTCAATTAAAAACTCCACACAAAATATGCTCTCTCACTGATATTTACTAAACTAGCACTAAAAATTACTCTTTACATTAAGTGCAAAAGCAAAAAAAAAAGAAAAAAGTAAATACCACAAGAGAGTATGGGAAATTTTTCAAATCCAAAAACTCTCTATTAAAAATGAAAACACAAATTGAAAATTTACCGTTTATATATATGAAACTCCCGCACTTTAAAATTTTTAGATAAAAATTGAGTACGTACAAAAAAAAAAAAATAATTTATAACGAACGAAAATGTATGTAAGGCTTCAATATTGTTGTTGTTACTAGTATTATTGTGTAAATTGTGAAATTTACCGAAAATGTACCGTTCACTTGCAAGCCTTATGAAAAACTAAGCAAACGGAGCCAACAACATTAAAAACGACTCACTCGCGCTCACATCCACAACATCATCATCATCATAACGAAGAACACACACACACACACAGTTACAAACAATTAATGCTTCATTTACTTATACAACAACAACAACAATAACAACTAACACAATACACCATATTAACTAACACACACCACTGCTATTTTCACAAACAACAACAAAAACACACACAAACACGAAAAAAAAAAATGAAGAGAAGAGAGTAATTAACAAACAACCAAAAAAAAAAAACAAAACACGAAGCAAAAGAAGGGAATGGGCGCCAAAAACCACAATATTTCTGACAAAGTCATAAAAACCAAAAGAGAGTATGTTGTTTCGTATGTGGCTGAGTATTAAAAACCAGAGACACATAAAGTTATTTATGAAAAATGTATTTATTTTCAACATTCAAAATCCCAAAACTTTCAAAAATAACAAGAAACCAAATCAAAAGAAACAATAAAAAAATAAACCAACAATAATTTATAAATAATTTCTACCTAAAAAACTGTATGATGTACTTGTAGAAGTGGCTTTAGCTGAAAATGAAACAACCTCCTACTCCTCTTCTCTTTATATACTTTCATGACAATATCACTTCATCTATTAATAAAAAACAAAAAAAAAAACATAAACATTTATTTATATTGTAGCTATAAAGAGGTATTTTTATTGTATGAATATGTACTTTTTACATGCAAGTGTGAATAATTTTGTAAACGTTAACGCAATTTAGTAAAAAATTATAAAATTTTTAAGAAAACTTCTTTCTATTATTTAAAATATTTCTGAACGTTGGGGAAATTTTAGTTATCAGTGTGGTACACTGTAGTTTAATGTTATTGTTTAAGCGTTTTTTAAGTTTTAGGAAAGGCTTTTGCGATGGTTGATATCAAGATGTTTTATTTTTTAATTAACAAAATAAGGTAAATTGTTTGTATAAAGTAAAGTTTAAAATTGTTGACTTATTTTTAACTATAGACGTTGAGTGAGGTTTTGACAAGGTCAGCTCCGCTTACACGCATACCTAAATTGGAGCGTAAGGCGTTTTTTACTTGTCAAAAATTCTCATGCCCATACAATTTGTATGCAGCATACCGAAATAACGCGACGGCAACGCTTTGCAATTGGAAAATCCGATTTTGACAGCGCGTTTAATAGTGAAGTTAGTTGCAAAACACAACAAATGTAAACACATACATACAAAAGGAGATACAAATATGCAAGAAACACATTTTTTAAACTTTAATATTTAGTTTCTTTGATAAAATTTTAGTTTACAAATCACGAAACAAAAATCAGAAACACCAATACTGCAATGTAATTTATTGTTTAAATAATCCGGATTGTTATATTAATTTTTTTGATAACCTTGTTTTTATTGTTTGACGTAGCGTTGGCGCTTTTATTTAGGTATGACATTTCAGCGTTAAAGCTAAGCGTAAAGAAACGTTCCGCCTTACGCTTTTATTTAGGTAGGCCAGTTAGTTTTTATCAGGACCAAGATGGAAACGGGATAGACAATAGTTTTATATTTTGTCATTCCGTTTGTAATTTCAAAATTTTTCAGTTGCGACCCCATAAAGTATATACAGTACACTCGCGATAATATGAACACCCCAAAATATGAAGACTTTTTACTTCCATTGGCTACTCTAAAATATGACCTTAGTGTAAATCTTTAAAATTTGAACCTTCTTGAGAAGGGTATATATAAGTTTGTCGTTCCGTTTGTAATTTCCACAATATAATTTTCCGACCCTATAAAGTATATATATTCTCGATACTTATAGATAGCGAAGTCGTCTGTCTGTTGAAATCAATTTTCTGAAGATCCCAGATATCTTCGGGATCTAAATCTTCAATAATTTTGTCAGGCATGCTTTCGAGAAGTTTCATATTTAAAATCAAGAAAATCCCTCTATAAATAACGGAGATATGAGCAAAAATCTAAGACAACCTCTGGAATGCTTTGACAAAAAAGCAACAAAACGTATGTTTGGATGTGTGTTGGTTTGCTTTGCGTATTTTTTGTTTGTTTTATGTTTCGTTTCGGGGTCTAGATTTAATCGGTTAATTTTAAATTATTCGATTAACCGAATAATTTCTATTTTAATTTTAAATTAAAAATAAAACTATAAATTTCGTGTACTTATTTAAGCATTTCAACAAAAAAATAAATAATAGCAAAATAATAATACACATGTGAGTATTTTTTACGATTTAAGTGAAATTTTCTGAAATAATATTTTAAGAAAAAAATATAATTTAAAAGCTTTCTTTGAAAAAAACTCTCTCACTGATTGTAGATGATGGAAAAATCAAAAGTAAGGCATGAGAGTTTTCAGTTTCAGTTTTTTTAAGGATATAAAATCCTCTGTTATACCATTGGAGTCGTTTTGGGATTTTTTAGATTTTTAATACTTTTAAAAGACTAGTTTCAGTAATGTCTTCAGTTTTGTCTATTGTCATGTCTACCTCCAAACCATTAGGACAAAGTTTATCATGGAACCTTCTAGAAAAAATCATTTCCTTAGTTTCAGTTTTTGAGCTATACTTCAAAAAACTATTGCTAGATGGGAATGTTCATGAGTTAAGATATAAAATGTATGTGTTTAAAACTATATTTCTATATAAAGTACAAAAAATAAGAAATTTCGGTTAATCGGTTAATCGACACAAATTAATCGGTTTAATTGTTATTTGAAAATCGGCAGTTTTAAATTATTCGAACAGTTAAGCGACCAAAATTAATCGGTTAACCGATTAACGGTTAATCGATTGAATTAGGTTATTCACAGAGTTGAAATCTAAATCAAGTGGCTAAATTCCAATTCAAATGCATAATAATTTGGGGATTTCCCTAACTGTAGCTGGGAATAAGATGCTATACGCAAATATGAACAATCTTGCAAAAGTGAACTAGTCTGGTTTTAATTAGTTCATATTATCGCGATTGCACTGTATGTTTCTATATATATTCCATTATTATGAGAGAATCAAAAATATGAACGGGCACTTTTTACTTAGACTCATCTCACAGTTTATCGCACCGCGAAAAAAAAAACTTTTATTTCTAAACTGCTTTACGGCTCGTATACAATTTTCCAAAGAAGATTTGAACTGGTCAAGAACAGGGTTGTCAAATTTTGCTTCATCTTCATCGCCAAAATTTTTTCTACAAAATAAGTTTTGACTTCTATAAATACCTAAAATCTTCCAATTTCAACTTGTGTACAATTTAAAACAGAATTATATACTTTTAGTAGAGAGCATAAGTTATTTTATGTATATACATATTTATCGCCATGTCGCCATGTCGCCAATCTTAAAGGCGTTTAAAAATCGCCTCATTTGCCAAATATCGCCAGATCTGACAGCCCTGGTCGAAACTGAAATGGAATACAGTTCTAAATTCGGATGAATCCAAGAGTCAGTTATGGAAGAATTTTTGTAATACGGTCGTAGGAATAGGGGGATTGAGGTCAGGTTTATAAAATATTTTATTTGTTTTTCTTTCAATATTTCTCCCATTATCGCTAACTTCTGAATTTAATTCATGTTTTTTTACTTGACAGATTTAAATGGATTACATTTGAAGATTCTAACGATATTTCGATCGTTTTAAGGTGCAGTTTTCATATTTATATTCAATAGCGTTTGAAAAAAAAAAGTCTAATGTTATTGCTATTTTCGTGTTCACATCTGTATGTATCTACAATTCCTTAAATGTTTAACAAAAAATTCTGAAAATATAAATTTTTTTACACTTAACTTTTATAAAATGTTATACCTATGTAAAAATGTATTAATAAATTAGCATTTGATAATTTCTGAAAACTTTTTATTTTTTTATTTAAAAAAAAAAAAAATCTTTAATTTTACTACATGATCACATTCCATGATTTGCACATTTTTGGCGTTTTTTTTTCCTCCTCCACATTAATAAAGTTGACAGCTTTGCTGTGTATGCTTTGAAAATATTTTTATACTTATTGAGGTTTTTAATACAGCAACTGCAACAACAACAATAAAAACAACGAAAATTGCGGAAAAAAAAACTCCCTTGTTAAGTTTTTCTGTTTGTTTAGTATTGTTGTTGTTGTTTTTGTTCGTTCGTATTATGTTTTCAGATTGTTCAAATGTATACGAGTTGGTTTGCATGTATTTTGTTGTTCGTTGTTTCCACTGAAATGTATGTTAAATACAAGAAAACAATAACATGTAAAAACTGGAAAAATAAAAACAAATTTTATGAAAGCCCTCCTTTTACACTTCTTTTTTTTTTTGTTGTTATTTATAGTGTTTTGATTTTATGAGTGAGTAAGAGAGTGCTGTTGTTGTTGTTTGCTAAAGTGTGGTAAAGAGTAAAGGGAAATAAAAATTTTACTCAATAAGCTTGAGAAAGAGAGAGAGGGGTTCGTTTGTTGTGTATGAAATTTATTGAAATCATTAGGGGAGATCGTTAAGAAAATTTTTTATTGGGTTTTGTGGTATGGTGTTTTTTTTTGTTGTTTGTTTTGTTTTTGTATATTTGTTGTATGTATATTTTTGCGACCTGGCTGTAGATATGGAATATGAACATGTGTTTGATGTGGCTATATGTACGTTGTGTTGTTAAGACGAATTGTAATGTAGTGGGAAGTAAGAAAAGAAGGGAGGTTTAGGATACCTTTTTTTTTTTTTTGATTATATCCGTTATGTTGAGTTAGTTGTTTTCTGTTGTGTTTTATTTTCGCCTTTAGATCAATCCAGAATTTTGCACTTTCTGTTGAGTGTTTGACAATTATTTTTGGAGTTTGAGAAAATTTCAATGTACATACAGACATATTTACATGTATACTTATGTGCCTACATAAATATGTATGTATGTAGGTATATAATATATAGAATTTCACAATATTGCCATTTAATTTTTTTAAGATTTGATTGTTTTATTATTGAAATACCTATAAGAAGGACAATAATCCAAGCCACATTTAAAAGGCTGCTTTGGTAACTACGATACATTTAGGGCTGATAGGTACCTACCATGATCCTGTCATTTCGATTGGGAATCATTGTGAAATAGATAGATATGAAGTTGTTCCTTTAAAAGTGAAATAATTCGGTAGCTCGTGAATGATTGGAGATATCTTAATGATATTTCACATACATAGATATTCTGGAGTTGTCATACTGAAATTTAACAGTGCTCACGTGTTTTTGTTTTATTTACATGGGTTCGTACCTAGTTGGAATGGGGTCTAGTGGCTGCTCCTCAAAGTTCACCAATAAGTCTGGACTTATCGGAATGTCAAACAATTTTATTTAAATTTTGATAGTTTTTACTTGAACATATCTACAAAAAATACACTTACATGTAGGTATGGATAATCTCTTTTCAGTTCCAGAGGTAATTAATATTAAAAAATTTGTTTAAAACATTTTGACCTTGAACTTGGCCAATTTTGTAGAAAATTTTCAGATTTATAGAAAAAAGCCAGACTTCGTGTTAATGGGGATAAGAGTTAATAAGATAACAAACGGTAAATAGCGACTGAGCGGTATCTTTTATGAAATAACTAAATTTTTGGAACATATTTTCCCCGTTTTAGGAATTTCAATATTCAAGTGAAGTTAATGGCAAAAGCAACCAACACATTTCATAAAATACCTTTCGATATATGTACATAAGTTCCAAATTAAATTATGGTATTTGAATCCATTCGAATTTTACAATACACGAATATCCCGGTGTGCGTCGCTAATTGGGACCGGAGAAACGTGACGCAAACCGTAAGGACGCAACCCGAAGCACGATTTTCAATACATTTGTATGGATTTTAATTTAATTGGTTCCGAGATTTTTAATTTTAGCTGGAAAAATTGATTTTTCAATAAAAAAAAAAACACGCAAATTGAAGCACTAACGACGCAATTTCGAAGCCATGCGACGGAAATTGATACAAAAACTATGCAGATCGAAGCACTAGCTACGCAACTTCGAAGACATGCGACGCAAACTAAAACAAAAACGACGTAATTTCGAAATCACAGACATTTTAAAAATACGCAACAATAGATAAATACACATAGATCGGAAACTCTCCTGTCAAAGACCTAACTCAGTTGTCAAAAACCTAAGTGGTGAGAATGTATTAGTAAAAAAAACTATGTGAAAACAAAAACAACACTCGTATGTGTAACATTTTTGAGTAATTTTTGAGTTTGAGTTTTTTTCTAGTTTCCGCTCTATGTTTCTCTATGGACGCAACTTCGAAACGAATCGACGCAAACCGGGGTATTGGCGTAATTCGAATATTAAATATTTAGTTATGCAACTTCGGAGACATGCGACACAAACTGAAACAAAACAACCCAACTTCGAAACCACAGAAATTTTAAAAAGACGCAACGACGGGAACGAAGCGACGCAAACCGGGGTATTGGTGTAATTCGAATATTAAATATTTTTTACCAAAAATCATGAAATGACAAACATTAATTATTAAAATAAGAGTAGTACAAGTAAAATACATACAAAATTGAATTTAATGTATAAAAGAGCACTTGCACTTTATTGGAAATTGTCTATGCGCCGAACTTAGTATAGACGTTATTAGAAATATAATTTTCACTAGAACCGAAGAACCCAATTTTTTAAAGCCGATTTTCACTTACATTTCGGGTATTTATGGACTGATATGGATAATGGTTTCAACACAGAGCATTCTGATAGATTTCTTATCAATATGAGTTATATTTTTTAAACGTTTTTGGGTGCTTGTTGATTATATCTCAGCCATTTTGATTTGCTGATTTTCAATTGCTAACACATGTGGTCGTTAGGTTATCTGAGGGCTTCGGGAAATTTATTTCGTCGAAATATAGGGTCAAATTAATATTGAGAAAAAATGGATCATTGCCGATACAAATTTCTACAATGCATAGTGCACTGGATAGACATTGAAATGTCCTTCATTTGTTATACATATTGTCCAAATATAGAACTTAGTATCCAAGATATATGTATGCAAAAATATGTCAAACATCGAAATAGAAATGGTTTTTTCCTTATATGTAACAACAAAATTAATGTAGGATTAATTGGGCCTTCGTGTAAAACCTCTTTCAATTATTAATTATTTTTGAATTCTTCTAAATGAATTTTCTAAATGAATCAATTGACATTGATTTATAGAAATATTAAAAGAGGATTAGACAAACAATTTTCAAACATTAATAGATACAAATTTATAATACGCTACAGGGTCTCAAAGTTGATAACCTAGTAGTTTCAAAGTTTCTCTCAAATTTTTGATTTTCCTCAAACATATAACTTTAGATAGCAGCAGTTTCCATAACAATCATTTTCATTAAATACTACCAAAACTTGATAAAAATTTCATTAACACCTCACAAATTTACACTTTTCTCTCCTTTCTTTTCTTCACATTTAATAAACGGAAACAGTCGTTAATTATTACCAAATTAATTGGACTGAGAAAATCGATTCGTCAAGAGAAGAAAGAAAAAAAAAACATGCCTAATGATGTAATGAAAATCTTCATTCACAAAAGAAAACAAAAATCAAAATTAGCAACAAGAAACTTCTTACAACAACACATACATACTAACAGCCCACGCCAAGACCAATAACCCAACAAAAGGATCTGTATACCTACTTTTATTAAAAACAACAACAAAAAACCAGCTAACAAAAGAAATAAACTTTAGACTACCCAACAACAGCAGCAAAACATTAAAAAGAGCCAACCGACCGACGAACGAACGAACAAAAACTCATTCTAACTCCCAAAGTGAAAAGAAAACAAAAACAACCCTCGCAAAAATCTAAAAAAAAAACTTTTTTAAAACCAATTTTCAGTATACATACAGAAAATTCTTATAATATATATATATATTTTGGACACAACTGTACATATAAAAAACAATTTTCATCATTATGCTTTCGAAATACGAAAATGCGTCCGTCCGTCCGTCCGTCCTGTGTTTAAATAATTGTGAAAACTACAACAACAACAAGCAAACAGAAACATCAGCCAAATGAAGTTGCAAAATACATCCATACACACAAATAAACACACCAGATACATTCACAAAGAGAGGAAGAGAATGAGAGGAAAAACGCACGCAAATAAACGAACAAGAAAAAAAGGATCCCAGCAGCAGCAAAAAATAAAATGTACCCCTGCTTTAACACCAAACCACACAACATCATGATACACACTTACACTTACACATACTACACAAACAGCAAAAATATCGAATTTACACGAACCAACAACATCAACCATTAACTAACACAAATTTTATGTAGCAGCAGCAGCAACAACAACAACTACACAAACTCAACTCAGCCACTCGCTCACTTACTCACTCACACTAAAACAGGGAGAAAAACAACCATATGCTGCGCAAAAACTGCAAAATGATCCTTTTATTATCCCTTCATAGTAAATGTAAAAACCAACAACCAAAAAAAAAAAGGGCTTTACACATACAATGACAGCCAGTATGTCTGTGTGTGTTTAGGTGAGCTTATGAGTTGGTGGTATGTGTTGTTGTACATATACTCAATGGTATTATCCTTAACAACGACAACTACGATTAAAACATAAAGTATGACTGACGATGTTGTTATTGTTATTGTTGTTGCTGTTGAACTGTTAAAACAACCCTTATTTTTTCCTTACACAGGAACGACAGCAACTACAACATCATCATCACATTATGCATTATCCAAGCAAACAACATTGAATACATACACAGATACAAACATACATGTATACATATTTACAACTTCTACTGCTTTTAACATGTAACTGAACAGCCAGAGACAATATGGACATTTCCTATTTTTCCAGTCTAATCCCTATTTAGAGCTTAATAATATAATTGGAACGAATATGATGGATAAAGCTGTTTAATGACGTTAAGGAAGGATCAATATTAAGTATTTAAGCTTTAAACATAACAATCTGAAATTTAAAGCACATTTTAAATGTTTACTTTTTGTAAACTGAATCAAATTAAAATTTTAATCAAGAACAAGCCGATCCCGGGCCCTGAAGTTAAACTATTCAGTTTTGTAGCTTGTATGATATAAAAGTTGAAATTTATTTTGCATTTTTAAACACACAGTTAAGAATTTTTAAAAATTATATTAAACACAAGCTCTAAAACGTATATGAAGAATAATTCCTACTTAATTTCTTCTAGGAAGTGAAACGTTATTTTTTCAACACTCTTACTTTATAAAGCGTGTGTGTTTTAAGCCCGATAGAACTTACGAAAGGGTTAACTATCAAACTAACTTTCATACTGCGCTCACTTTTTGACATTTATGATCAGCATACTCTGGCAAATCATCATGAATAGATTGACGCTTAAAGAACGCTACCAAATTATCCATATTTATTCTGAAAATCAATAATCGATCGCACAATTGTGTTCAGCGATGTCGATTAATAAACAAAATTGCCGCATATGGAGTGAGACCAATCCACAAGAGATCCTACAGACTCCATTACAGAAAAACAAGAACAACCGCAGTGGCCATATGTCCGAAATCATTTGCAAATGTTAATAAAAACATTTTTTGATTAAAATTTACTTTTTATACCCTTTACCTTCGTGAGAAGGGTATATATAAGTTTGTCATTCCGTTTGTAATTTCCACAATATAATTTTCCGACCCTATAATAGCGGAGTCGATTAAGCCATGTCCGTCTGTCTGTCTGTCTGTCTGTCTGTCTGTCTGTCTGTCTGTCTGTCTGTCTGTCTGTCTGTCTGTCTGTCTGTCTGTCTGTCTGTCTGTCTGTCTGTCTGTCTGTCTGTCTGTCTGTCTGTCTGTCTGCCTGTCTGTCTGTCTGTATGTCTGTCTGTCTGTCTGTCTGTCTGTCTGTCTGTCTGTCTGTCTGTCTGTCTGTCTGTCTGTCTGTCTGTCTGTCTGTCTGTCTGTCTGTCTGTCTGTCTGTCTGTCTGTCTGTCTGTCTGTCTGTCTGTCTGTCTGTCTGTCTGTCTGTCTGTCTGTCTGTCTGTCTGTCTGTCTGTCTGTCTGTCTGTCTGTCTGTCTGTCTGTCTGTCTGTCTGTCTGTCTGTCTGTCTGTCTGTCTGTCTGTCTGTCTGTCTGTCTGTCTGTCTCTCTGTCTGTCTGTCTCTCTGTCTGTCTGTCCGTCTGTTTGTGGGTCTATCTGTTGAAATCAATTTTCTGAAGACCCCAAATAACTTACAAACTTACATACATCAATATATCGGGAATTCCGGCTCGGTTGCTATTTAAAATCGAGAAAATCGGCCCACAAATGGCTAAGACAATATGGATATCTAATGATAGATATTTCAAAGTCCATTGCAACGATCTATATAAGGCTATAGTAATTTGGACCTACAATGGGTCGAAATCGGGAAAAATATTTTTTAACCCGAATTTTTTTTTGTTTCACCAAAAAAAATTTGTTTGTCATAATTTTTTTTCACTAGTAAATATAAAAAAAACTTTTCGAAAAAAAATTTTTGAAAAAAAATTTTTGAAATTTTTAAAAAAAAAATTTTTTTTTTTAATTTTGAAAAAAAATTAATTTTGTTTACCTAAAAATATTTAAAATTTTTATTTTAAAGTATAATTTGGTGAAGGGTATATAAGATTCGGCACAGCCGAATATTACTTGTTTGTGTTATTTTTTACGATTTCAAGTTTAATCGGGCTTAAACTGTGACTGAATTGGTACAGCTTCCTTTTAAACGATGTTATGTATCCATGGACTAAGTAAAATATGCCTCTAGTTTGGAGATTCCACCACGACATACCTCTAGAGTTGTAATCGAGTGAGGTACGTGTTTCGAAGTGGCCTGCCCAATGGCCTGATCTCAATACCACAGGAGACATATCGGAAATTGTTTGATCACAAAATACGGACTAAAATTATACTACGAAGGAAGCTTTATCTGATGCGGTTATAAGGGAATATCAATCTATTTTAAAGGAGACAACCAAATCTTTAATATTCTCGACGCTGTAAAGCGTCCATTACCATAATTTAAAATTGTACGTCTGTACGTGTGGTGGTTGAAATAGGTTTATCGAATCCCCAATGTAAACTAAGGAACTTATACACCTCTGAAGACTGTAAAAAATCAAAGCCCAAACAAAAATCCTACTGCAAAAAGGTGGAATTAGTGTGGTCACACGAAAATACTATAAAACTTATCGAGGAAGTTGAGGCATGGCAAACTTAAGCAAACTTTACAATTTTATTGCCAGACAATTGTCAGACAATAAGTTCATCTACCAATAAAAATTGTCAGTTCACACGGTTGTCAGATAACTGTATGTCAAAAATTGTCATACCTTTGGGAAGTTTATATTCTTGCTGGTTGCGCTGAATATAAACTTCCCAAAGGTATGACAATTTTTGACATACAGTTATCTGACAACCGTGTGAACTGACAATTTTTATTGGTCTGACAATTGTCTGGCAATAAAATTGTAAAGTTTTCTTACAATCGTCTGAACTGACATTGTCAGTCCAGTACCAGATCTGATAACATTGTAAGATCTGACGACCGTCTGTACTTAGCTTTAGTTGTCTCTAGATATTTATCTTTATTACAGCTTTACCGAAATCTTCATTCCTTCATTACCTATTCATTTAGGACCCGATTTTTCTGATCTCAGTACAAGTGAGCTGTTTTTTTTTTTTTTTTTTATCAATAAGATGTAATTTATCTGCCATAAATGGTGATTCCCTTTCTGATAAAAAATGTCATGGCTTCACTCGTTAGGATATACAAGGTAGACTGGACATTTCTGAGTGAAATTTCCTTCCATGTCACCATGTTTTACTGAAGAACCATCTGACAAAATTATTTCGCAATCAAAATAAAAACCAAAAATGCAAAATGACCAAACAATTTATGGAAAATTTTTTAAAATAACAAGGTAAATCCGAGAAAATATAGAGAATTTTTAAAATAATGGATTATTTTAATAGTAAACAAAACTCGAACGATATTGCTAATGATTTGAATGATGATTAAGATTTTGCTTTTACAAATTGAGCGACAGGTGAACGTTTTCTCTGAATCGTTTGAGGTAGTTGTTCTCGAAATTTTTGTAAGAGTTCGCATAAAGTTCGATGGTGATAAATTGTCAATGCTCTGTTTAGGTGGATTTTCGCATAAGTAAAGAAACTCAATTAAAACAAGTAAAAGAGCTATATTCGGCTGTGCTGAATCTTATATACCCTTCACCAAATTATACTTTAAAATAAAATTAAAATTTTTTTTCGTTTTTTCCAAATTTTTTTTAAAAATTTTTTCTTTAATTTACAAAATTTTATTCGGCTGTGCTGAATCTTATTTTTTTTAAAAATTTTTTCTTTAATTTACAAAATTTATAAAAAAAAAAATGTTTTTTGTTAAAAAAAGCCGGGTTAAAAAATATTTTTCCCGATTTTGAAACATTGTAGGTCCAACTTTTTACTGTCTTATATACATCGTTGCAATGGACTTTGAAATATCTATCATTAGATTTCCATATTGTCTATAGTTATGACTAATCGTAAGTAATCGAGATATAGATAAAAAATAGGCCAAAAATAAAGGTTGTCCCGGTTTTGGGGGCCGATTGTGTCGATTTTAAATAGCAACCGAGCCGGAAGAATTACCCATATATTGATGTATGAATCATGTATGTAAGTTATTTCAGGGCTACGGAAAGTTGATTTCAACATACAGACACACGGTCACACGGACATGGCTATATCGGCTCCGCTATCTATAACGATCCAGAATGTATATACTTTGTAGGGTCGCAAATGAAAAATGTAGAAATTTTACAAACGGAATGACAAACTTATGTATACCCTTGCCACTCATGGTGAAGGCCATAAAAATAACAGAATGTAACTCTGATTAAATGGAAAACATTTGCAAATCGAGATTGATATCTCTAAAGTACTACCAATTTTCGAAATAATTTCTCATTTACATGGTAGACTTTTTTCAATTACATCTTGCATCTTTATTTTGAACATTAAAACCTTATTTGACAGTTTTTAAGGTAGATTTTAAATCCGAGAAATTATATTCGTCCAAATTTTCCTCGAATACTGACCGAAACCAAATATTCGGTTGAACTGTTTATGTTCTATATAGTATATTTGTTGAGACGTATGAATTCTGTGTAAAGGACCATCGTATCCATTTCATCAAGTAAGACATTATATATGGGTAGTTGGGTCCACCCGGATAATAATCGGAAAATATTTGCTTGCACGAAGAGAACACATAAATATACCACCCTGTTCTGTAATTCGAGTGATTTCAAAAACGAGCGATTTTCAAATACGAATAATTGACAAATTGATATTCTGCAAATCGCACGATTTTGTTGAAACAGGTTTATGTACTGGCAAGTAAAACGAGTAAATCGTGTGGATTCGATTTACAGAACACCAAATCATGTGAATTCGTATTAAAATGTTACTCGGATTCGATTTACAGAACATGGGGGATAGTTATGTATGTTCATAATTCATCTGATCACACAGGGGTCATCCAAAAAAGAGTTCATAAGTTGAGGATCTATCAGAACTCAAATCGCTAGCTTTGAAAAGTCAGTCAGTTTGGCAAAATGGCTCAAAATACACTTACAGTTCTAGCTTAAGATTAAAATAGCGATCTTCTCGTATAGTACATAATGTATAAAATTTAAATCTTAAAATTGTTTGTATTTATGATATAATTTGGTGATTATCTACTCTATTATAATAAACTCGTACATATGTTTATTTAAATACCAGCCATTAACTAACTATTTATGCATGTTAACCTTCATTTTTCATAATGGCTAAGTTAACAGCAATATTCATGTTAATAAATGTATACAAACATTCATCCATTACTTACAGTTCTAGGTAAAAATCGATGTTTATGATTCCGACCAAAATCTGCTGCTAGTTAGAACAAATTCTTCACTTTACTACACAAAGTCTTTTTCAGTCTAAATAAATCTACAAAAAACAAAGTTCGTGGCGTTGCAATTGATTTGGTTGGTTGTCATTTGTTTTAATTTTATGTTGAGTACGTGAGTTTACTGAAAAAAAAAACCGCGTTCATAGAATTAAAAATGAACTTGGGAAAAAATACTAAACACAACAACAGTCAGTGTACAAAAATACTTAACTTAATGTACAATTTAGTATTTATTTATTTATGTACATACATACGTACCTACCTATCTATGTATATGTAAATGTATGAGTTGTAAGGTTGTGGTTGTTTCTGTTGTTGGTGTGTCGTGGATTTTAAGGTTTATTTTTCTTTGCATTTTGTATTTGAAATGAGAATAAACAGTGAACTGAACTTCACAAATCTCACAAACGCATAGAATTTTAAAAGTAAAAACTCTCTGTGCAATTCATAAATACATACATACATACATATGTATGTATGTACATTTATGCGGTGTGTGATAATGACGTTGTTCACCACTTTTCATATCGGTCGGATGGAAGTTCGGTCGGTTGGTCCCAGCTACATACATATATATATTTTGGGGTTCGTTTATTCGTATATTTTTGTGTTGTTGTTGAACACTTTTTTTTTATGATATTTTCATAAGTCTACGACCCTCTTATATGCTTCGTTCTCTCTCCTTGTGCCAATGGGTTTGGACAAACAAACAGTAAAAAAAAAGAAGCGGAGCAAGAAAAAAGCTACCACTTTAATGTTCAAGCAAATGTTTTACCTACGGCTCATGCGCCCTTAAACTTCTCATGTACACTGACACACTCACGCTCTCTAGACTGACGTGATATGCAAGCAAAATGAGGTTTGAGGTCCCCTTTACAGCAATTTTCCACCGTTTGTTTTTGGTTTTGTTGCTACGAGGTCCAACTGGAAATTCCATTTGAATTTTAAGAGGTGACTCAGGTATTTTCTCATAACCATAGACTTAATCATGTCTATGAACCAGTTTTGTGAGAATCCTAGTAATGATTTTGTTTTTAAAACTACTTAACACATTTTGCTGGAAATTTGTCATATGAATCACTCGATTTACAGAACAGGAGTTTATGCTTGGAAAGTTGCAATGACTATTTGTTGGTATTTCATAATTTCAGAGACTCATAAACTTTCGAAACTTTCCACCTGCACGGGCATCAGTTGAGTGAGCAAAGTGTATGCCAGAGATGCGTCTTATTGCTGCTACTCTTCAACATTGTTCTCGATGCTACAAAGTCACGGGTATCTAAAAACCACAGAGGATTGTCCTGGGGTTTACAAGTCAATATTAGCGACCTCGACTACACAGACATATGCCTCCTCGCTCACAGACACTCCGATTTAGGCACAAAGGTGGTTGGTATGGAGAAGTTCGACTAAAGTTATGCGGATAAACACCTTCAACTACCCAGATAACTAAAATCTGGCAAATGCCATTTGCTATCTGGGTAGTGTCATAACATCCAATAGAGGTTCAGCAGATGATATAAGATTCCGTATAACTTCAACTAATTTGAAACAAGTAAGAGAGATATATTCGGCTGGGCCGAATCTTATATACCCTTCACCAAACTATACTTCAAAATAAAAATTTTTAGGTAATTTTAGGTAAACAAATTTTTTTTAGTTCTTTTTTTTAATTTTTTGGAAAAAAAATATTTTTCGAATTTTTTTTTTAAAGTTTTTATGTAATTTTTTTTTTAAATTTTAATTTTTTTTTTTTTTTTTAATTTTAAATTTATTTTTTTTTTTAATATTTAGCGAAAAAAAATTTTGGTGAAAAAAAAATCTGGTTCAAAATTTTTCCCGATTTTGACCCATTGTAGGTCCAACTTACTATGGTCTTATATACGTCGTTGCAAAGGTCTTTGAAATATCTATCATTTGATATCCATATTGTATATATTAATGACTTAGTAATCCAGACATAGGTCAAAAAATAGGTAAAAAATCGAGGTTGTCCTGGTTTTTTCCTTATATCTCAGCCATTTGTGGACCGATTTTGCTGATTTTAAATAGCAAACTTCTCGAAAGCATGTCTGACAGAATTATTGAAGATTTGGATCCCGAAGATATCTGGGGTCTTCAGAAAATTGATTTCAACAGACAGACAGACAGACGGACAGACAGACAGACGGACATGGCTTAATCGACTCCGCTATCTATAAGGATCCAGAATATATATACTTTATAGGGTCGGAAAATTATATTGTGGAAATTACAAACGGAATGACAAATTTATATATACCCTTCTCACGAAGGTGAAGGGTATAAAAATGTGTATCTCCAGGAGTTCGAAAATCAAATTATTCAACGCGAGCATTAAATCAGTAGCCCTATACGTATGTGAAACTTGGAACACACCGAGAAAGGAGCTGCAAGTGTTGAATGCATTTATTAATTATTGTTTGCGAAAAAAACGATATGCAAGGAAACTCTTTGGGCTATTACAAATCAAGAACCCGTCATTGCGGAAGTCATGCACCGCAAGTGGTTGTGGATAGTTCACACGCTCAGAAAATGACAAGATGATATTACCCGCACATCTCTTGACTGGAAGCCGCATAAGAGGATGACCGTCAAAGACATGAAGACGAATAGTGGATGCTGAGGTCATGGAAGCTGGCTATAGATGGAGCGATATGTACAAATCGAAGTGGAACGAGTTAAAGCTCCTAAGCTCCTCACAGAAACCATGTAAAAATATATATATATATATAAACTTTCGATGCAGCAGCTTCCTCCGACACCTGCTGCCCGATTTTCTCCATACTTTTCAGTGTAATTTCAGAGAACTAAAAAAAATTTTATCAGGATTTCCGCATAATCAACATATTTATGACTGATCAAACAGTATTCCGGGGGGTCGACTGTATGGTGGCTAGGTGAAGTCATGGACCGATATTGCCCATTTTCAATACCAAACAAATCTTATCAATTGAGAAGGAGGAAAGTTTCAGCCAGACAAACAGACGGACATAGCTAGATCGGCTTACAATATATATACTAATGAGGATCTGATACAAATATTTTGATGTGTTCCAAACGGAATGACAAAATCATTAAACAAAACCGGGTTTTAGGACCAACAAAGTTCACACAGTTTTCCTTAAAATTTGAACCAAAAGCAACCAAGAGAAAATGTTCTTATATCAATTAAATTTTAGATACATACCATGAAATTTTCGAAACAATAGACTTCTCAGACAATCGGCAACACAGAAGACAAAGCTGGGTCTGTCCGTCAACTGATTCATTTAGAGGTTTTTTATACCCTTCACCATGTGTAGTAAGGTTATATATAAGTATATCATTCAGCTGGTAATTTCTACATTTTTCGTTTTTTATAAAGCCATGTTCGACTGTCAGTCTGTATGTTGAAATCAACTTTCCGAAACCCTCAAATAACTTACATAAATCAACGATACATCAATACATCCGCAATAGTCCCGCTTAGGTTACTATTTAAATTCAGACCACAAACGGCTGAGATATAAGCAAAGAGCAACAATGGCTTTATTGAGGAATCATTTTGGTGTATAGCTAATTTTGCGTTTCGGAACTGCCTAGATCATGTGATATCTTACATCTGGATTTATTTCTTTGGAGTTATTCACGAGATACCGGTAGCAATGATGCAAAGAGTGATCGAAAAGTGGACCTTCCGAATGAATCAATTACATCGTAGACGCGGCCAACATTTCAATAAAATTTTCTTTAAAAAGTAAGAAACCTTCGAAACAGTTTAGACTAAATGAAACCCATTCGACTTGAGAATTGTGAGAAGTAAATCATCTTCAAAAAGGAAATGCAGGAGATTCTAATATAAATTAATCAATTATAAATTTAAAAAGTTAAGAACTTTTCAGTTTGCTTTCGTAAATTCTACGTTCTTCTATATGTTTGCTCGAACAACGTCTGTCCGCCCGTTTGTTTATTCTGCTCAACTCCTTCACCCTTCAGTCATCGCTCTCACATTTACACGATGACTATGATCCCCCTTTGAGTTTTTGTAAGTTTTTTGTACGAGTATTTGAATGGAAGTGTGCTTTTTTTTTTTTGCTTCACATTTATTTCGTTATAAAATCGTTAAACGGACGAAATATATATTTATTTTGAGTTCGTTAAATACAACAACCATTATTGCAGCAGTGTGTGAAGGTGCATGTTGAAGGTATGTGTGTGGAACAAAGGAAATTCATGTTCATGTCGTAGAAGTAAAATGCAGCAGTGAGTGATGGAAGATGGATTATAATATATATGTACGTATTACATAAACACATACATATACAATATAAAATAGTATACATTTCCATTGGCAACAAACAGCACAGACCATTATCGTACATCCATCCATCCATCCAGTAGCAGCAGTTGTGTTGTTACGTTTAAAGTACAACATCACCTCGACATCATCATAATCATCATCATAATCATCAGAGTGAAATACAACATCATGATGATGATAATGTATTGTTTTCTTTACCTTGTTTTCCCTTTAGCTTCCCTCTTCGTTTATGTGTGTATTTTGGTAACTCGTGCCACTCATCTTTTGCAACAACATGTTCATTTTACGGATGCACAGTGGTTAGTGTGCAAAGTAGTGGCTTATAGATATGTTTGCGGGAGTCTTAAGAATAGGAAATTGAAGCTAAATTTGAAAATAACATTAAAACTAAAGAAATAAGATAAAAACTGTGGATGTGTGTTGACTTTATCCAGAATTTTCAACAAGTTGTTTTCTAAAGTTTTAGCTTAGGTTATATAGGTCGTTCGCAAGTAGTCTTGAAAGCCTTTAAGATCCATTATCATATCCTTATAAATGTTCACGTGTAATTTGAATTCTATATGAATATTAAAAATCGCCCTACCTACTCCAGGCGACTTTTTGATTCTTGTGGTCACCGTGAGAACTATACGGTACTTCTGACAAATTTTATCAGAAAGAGGTCATGAAAGAGGTCTGTACCAGGTTATCTTTGTCTACTCTTCTGTAGAGCGGGGCAGTCACACAGAAGATTTCCTCCTCTTCTTCGTCCAAACAACTTCGTGGGTAACGTTCAGAGATATCTCCAATCATACAGTGCCCAGAATTGTTCCCACAAGAAGTCTAATCGATGTCCTACCAAGAGAGGGTTGGTCTTTTCTTACCCAGAAAGGGACTGAGCATTTGGGATAATCGTAGACCACCTGAGTTCCGTCTCTTCTAACGCCCATTTATCTATCAAATTCGACTCCGCAACCAAGGGGATGTTAAAATCCCTTTGCGCTAAAGTTGCATCCAAGTTCTATCCCTTCAAATGCAGTAATATTCTACGTTGGACAGTGTTGTATTTTAATGGGATAAATTGATTTGTTTCGATAGTTTATTGGAATTTGGTGTTTACTTTTCAAGACAGTATTGGTTGTTGTTGTGACAGTTCAACTGTGGCCGATAGTTCTTTCTTGAGGAAAAAACTTTAGAATTGTACAGCTGTTCGGAGTTGATAATATTTGGTCGAGCATAACTCGGGTCGTTCCGGAGCGAGGATCCAACTGTCGTGGGAATGGACAATATTAGAAGACCTCTTCAGTGCTCAGAGAAAACAGGTTCCTTGTTACAACCAAATTTGTCTTAATGAACGAAGTTTCTAGTAGTGACTGTAAAATTTTTCATGGAACGACAAAAAATTTGGTTATTTCAAATTATTATTCATTATTGTCAATTGAATTTCTGTTGCTATAACCGCGAAAAGTAAGTGATCGTTACAGTTTTCATTCACGATTGAGAAACATTCCAAAAGTTGACAGGATTTCAAGCATTCATTGGAAATTGTCTTATAATTGTGTTAGTGATATACTTATTATTGAAAATAGTGAATAGTTAAGAACTCAGTAGTTATCTAAATTGGTCTTTGGATGTTTGTGACTGAAAATTGGCTTTATTGATTTCTTCATTTAACCCAAATAGGGACTGGGTGCGATTCTCATGGCATATAACTTTATTGTATCGACAGTGCATTCGATTATGGTGTATCGATACGTTTTATGGTTAAGAATCAGTCCAAAATTTACCAGGATTTCAAACATTAACTTGAAATTGTTTCACGATTTTATAGTTTTTTAATATTATGAAATGTATTCCATCATAGCTAACCTGGTAGTAGTTAAGATGGCTGAGGTATCAGCGATAAAGAGGACGTTAAATTGACTTAGATAATATCGAATATCTGACAGAGACATACGTATTTGTACTATAAAATCCGTGAGTAGTGTGTATACCATAGATGACAACTATGTAGATAACTGAGAGTCCAAAACCTAAATTATGAGAATGTATTGACATGTATTTTGTTATTGTATCACCTGTATGTGTAACCTAATCGAAAAGTGGCTGCCCTATGTCCTCGATAGCCTCACGAATTCTATCATTGAGGTCAAGAATCGACGATGGGCTGCTGGCGTAGATCTTATCTTTCACGTGGCCCCAAAGGAAGAAGTCGCAAGGTGTTAAATCACAAGATCTCGGTGGCCAATTGTGATCACCTCTTCGAAAGATAACACGGTCCGGGAACTTTTCCCCTAAAACAGCAATGGTTTCGTTGTTTGTGTGGTACGTAGCTCCGTCTTGTTGAAAGTAAACTTTGTCCAGACCAATATCATCCAACTCCGAAAAAAATACGGTATGATGACGTTTGTGGAATGGCTAATTCCAAAGAACGACGAGGATTGGACAAACCTGGGTTTTCTTCAACACTTTGGGCTACACCAGCAATATTCTCAGTTGTTCTTGAGCGACGTGCACGGGTTTTATTCTTCACATCACTAACTTGTCCCAACAGCTCGAATTTTTCCACCAATTTCTGTATTGCGGTGCGACAAGGTGCTTCACGACGACCCAAAAATGCTTTAGTTTTGCGAACTGTGACTGCAAGATTTTCACCATATTTGCAGTGAATTTTATTAATTTTAATGCGTTGTTGAAGCGTGTATCGTTCCATTTTTAGTAATGGCGTTGATTCTACTTGTCAAATGTCAATTGATAAAAGCTTCAAAAGTAACAGCTACCGAAATACCGGGAGATTCAGAATAACACCTCTTGCTGGAAAGCCCTTTATTTTTCTAGCCTCGCTAACAATTTGACTTCACCATTTATGTACTGGTCTGCCTCTATTCCAACTCCCTGAGGCTTCCATTCGATAGTATTCCTGGCACGATCGGACAGTGACTTACGGAGTGTACCGTTCCACTTTCTTCTCTGTATTTTTACACACAACGGTATTTGTCTTGTTTCAGCCCACAGATTGTTGTTTGAAATGGTTCGTGGCCAGAAGATTCGTAGAACTCTTCGGAGACATTTATTTACGAAAACCTGCAAAGTGTTAATGTCTCGGGAGGCAGCGTTCCAAGTTTCACAGCCATGTAATAAAGTTGATTTTACGGTGGTATTGAAAATGTTGATTTTAACATGGCTTGATATTGAAGACGATTTCAATACATTGCTGAGCTGGCTAAAAGATGGTGGGTGTGTACCACGTCGAAACTGAGATCGAGCTCTGATCTGTGATCCGCTTCTTTTTCTTATTTTCCACCTCCAACATCTTTTTTTCTATATTTCTAACTTGATATACATCCATTTATATTCCTTTGCTTCTCTTTCCATTGCAGACAATTTCTTCATGCATATGACAGTCAAAATTTGCAGATTGAGCATTTTGCGTGTGGTAATTCCTGGGAGAAATAACCAAATTGATTTACCTTTGTGTCGCTTTTTCTAGAGGAAGACGAAAATACGGCTCTTAAATTGCTTTAGGAGTACAATTAAAAGTAAGGACTTTTAGTAGGGACTTTTTGAATTCAGTGGGCTTCTCTAACCTATCTTACATTACTAGACAGCATTAAAAAGCAGCCTGTATTAACTGAAGATCTGCATCCAACTTTCGGTGAATGTCATCCTAATATTCACTGGCTAATTAGGATTACATGAAGGGACCTGAAGTGATATTTATTCCGTCCAGTTGAATTTGGCAAGTTTATTCACATATTTACTGATAGCAAACGATCATTAGATCTCTAGAGAATATATTAATCACATCGAACATTTTCCAAGAATCCCGGTTGTCTCTGGAGGAGATAGCCAGTCATTCATTGAACAGCAATACTTAAAAAATGTCAGGTATCAAATGTGATTTCAAATTGTTTGCTACACAGAGAAAACAGATTCGTAGTAGCAACCGAATTTGTTGTCAATCGAATGATTCGGTTGCACACATAAAATTTTTCGGTTCTAATTTCGCTTGAAGGAACCAAACTTTTGTTACCCCTTCTAAAATTTGGTAGCCACAACTGTAAAATTCGTTCACTAAGGTAGAATAATTCGATTGGCAACAAATTCGGTTGCTATCACTAATCTGTTTTCTCTGTGTATGAATAGTTCTTACATCAATCTATGCAAAATAATAGACGACCAAGAATACGATATCCTGGAATGATATCCGGGGGAAAAAAGAAGAAGACTTGTATTATCTATAGGGAAGGAGCAGTTGGCATTTTGATAAAAAGACCTAGCTCATCGACTTGACGATAACTTTTTTGGGATGTAAGTGAAATAATTTACGATGTCCTTTAGCGATATTCGCACAAAGTTAAAGAAGACGTGCATTAAGGAAGGAACAGTTGGTATTTTGGTAAGAAGATCTAGCTTATCGTTATGACTATATCTTTGTTTTGGCTGCACGTGAAATAATTTACATTCGTTGTTTTGGAATAGTTATAACTTCAACCTAAAGAAATGGCGAACTAAAGAAATGAATTAAACTATTAGAGAAAAGCTCTGGGAAATTTTTCCCCACATACTCTACTTTTGATCCACTGTATACTTCATCATTGCATTGTATCTACAATTCATTGTTGTTGCTGTTGTTATTGTTATGCTCTTGTTCTTAATGTTTTATAGTATAAAAATTTAAAATTTATACACTCTACTATACTTTGGCAAGTACAACAACACACGCTTTATGTATTGTTGTTATTGTAGTTCAATTCCACTTTCTACTTTTGTATGTATGTATGTTTTTGTGTTGTACATACAGTGAACGAACGAGTGTGGGTTCTTCCTGTGTGCCATTGTCGGTCGTTCTTTATGCGAGTGTATTTTTATCGATCTTGTGTTTTATGTTTCATTGTTGTTGTTGTCGTTGTCGTTGTAAAATAATAAAAGAAACCCTCCTCTATGTTTTTTCCGTTCTTTAGTTCTGGGTTTTTTGTTTTTTTTTCTTCTCGTTACTGTTTTTGTAATTTGGAAAAATAAAATGTAGAGAAAAACAAAAGAAAGAAAAAATTATTGTCAAACTACAAAATAATGGACGACGACGTCGAAAAAAGGGAGCAAGGTTTTATATGTTCTTGTTGTTGTTGATTTTTTCTTCATTCTTCACTGGGTTTAATAGTCAGAGGGTTTTTTTCCCTTTTGGTAGGTTCTGTTTAATGTTTTTTTTTTAAATTCTGCTGCTGCTGCTGCCGATGTTGTTGGAAATATCGACAGCTGTATGTTGTTCAGGACAATGGCAGGAAATTTTAAGAAAAACTTTTTATTTGTAGTTTTCATAATGGGGGGATATTGTGTGCCTAAACAACAAAAAAAAAATGAGCATATGCTTGTCAAACTACAGAAATATGTATGTAAAAAAAAAAAAAAATACTCTAATGCATGATTCATTCTTTCAGTCATACAAACCATTTATGTATGTTGAAGGACTTTGTAATGCTCTAGAGGTTTGTATTATTTCCAATATGTTTTAGTATTTCCTGCTAACTTATCTTTGACATTTGAAAAAGGAAGCCAAACTAAAAGAATTCTTTTAATATTGCGATCACCATGATTAAACTTTAATGCTTAAAAACGGGTGGTTTTAGACGATACACGAAGGAGTTTTATGCGAACTAGTTGTTTTCTCTCAAAGCTTATGAAAAAAACTATAATTGTGCATTTTTATATGCCAAACATGTTACAAAATCATGGTTAGGTTAGGTTTCGTGGTCAGCCATTGTTCAAGCTGCTCACTTGGGTCCATTTAAAAAGGTGATCCCATTGAGATAGCAGTTCTTTTATTTGACACTCTTTGGTCCATATTGAACCAACCAGACTGACTGCTGAAGTAATGGATGTGTTCCATAATCATCCTCGATTACTCTTCTAAACACGAGAGGAAAGGAGTTCTATGTTGGCCAGAGCCGGGCAATTAAAGAATAGGGGACAAAGTCTCCTCTTGTTCGTTTTGGCAGCTTCTACAGTAATCGTTAAACTGTTAGCCTATTTTCCTAGCATGTGTTCCAATTAACCAGTGTCATGTAACAGTTGAAACTATTATCCTTATCTGTTCGCGACGGAATCCTACAAGTAGATGCATTAGTACATCTGTTATGTGCTTCAGCTGGACAATCGTCTTACAATTTGCAAGGGAAATACCAGCAAAGAGGTGAATCGCCTCTTCATCCATCATCTCCAAAATGTTGGGAGTCATAAATGCGGATCTCCCAGATGATTACGCAATACCAGGCTTTATGAAGAATATATCATTTAGATCAGAATAACAACAACGATTTTCAAATTCTGAAGAATGTCATTCATGTGAAAGAGTTGGATGTAGTATGTTTTTGTACCAGTTGATAATGACAGCGAAATTCCAACCGAAACATCCAGATATTCATTGACTATTTGAGATTACATGAAAGACAAGTGGTATATATTCGGATCAGTTGAATGTAAGTCCGTCCCTTAGGACTGTCAGTATCAAGGGCTAATGGGCAACGTGTCTTAGATTTACGTGGGCGCCTGCCGCATAGGCTTAAACCGCACGGTGGTCTTAACGTCGATTAGAGACAATGCGTCTATCACCGCCATTGAGTGACTTTGCAAGGAACACTCAATTGGCAACTTCTTGTACATTGATTGCACAGATCAATGCACAAACCCCTTGCTCGAGAGCTCGGGCTATCTAATTCCTGCCATCCATAGCTAGCTAGTCGACTGACCAGCCCAGGACAATTATCAAAGCTGCAACATCCGGCCTGGTAATCCAGTCCAATGTATGGTCTCGGACTTCAAAAGTTCCCAGCCGATAAAAGTCAAAGTGAGTGTACTTTATCACTCAGAGAACCAAGTCCAACGACCAATACATCACGAATGCTACTACCTCAATACGTTTCCTAAGCACAAACGCCAGTTGGTATCTGCTACTTGCAATGGCTCTGTTGAGTCAGCAACAGCACCTAGTAAGTTACATGTGGTAGTCCGATATTTAGCACTAGCCCAAATATCAGTCCTTTAACCAACGATCTTCTTCTACCCGCTTTGGGTTTTAAACCACAGCCACCACGTACTCACCGAAGTGACCTCACCAATGATTCTACAGAACCGAAGTCCTGGGGCCATAGGATCCCCGTAGTACTAGATAAGACTCTAGTCAGCTGCTAATTTAATAAATTTAATTCTTACCAGGAATGAGGCCCGTGCACCTCGGAGCCCCGGTTTCGCTTCATATTTCCCCTTGAGGCATAACATTAAGGTGTGGAGCTCACCAAGATGCTTATCCATGCCCAAAGGGGGGGCTAATGGGCAATGGTATCCACATATATACTGATAGCAAAGCAGGCATTAGAACCCTGGAGAATGTATTTATTTCTTTGACAATTGTTAAAGAATGCCGGGTATCTCTGGCCAGACATTCGATCAAGAATATTTTAAGTATTTCGCTTATCAAACATGAGTTGCAATTTTATGGCAGGATCGATTGATCTTATATAAGTTCCAGGACTTAGGATCATTGTTGAAAACTACAGTACTGATGTACAAGAGAAGACCGGCACTAACATAGATTTCAATGGGTCTAGCTGAGACATTGACATCCATCTAACAAGCAGTTAACAACAAATTTACATAAACTATGTCTCATTGCCGAGGAGAGAGGTAAAAGGGTATGGGAACTAGACAACTTTGGTCTAATATATGAAAAGGACACGACTTGCAGTAAATCTGCCTAGATTCCTCCTAAGGAACCTTATAGCGGACATTAGTAGTCTTACAAGCTCAAAGACTCACGAAGAATTTAGCTAGAGAGTTGATGACTGAGCATCTTCACCATCATTTGAAGAATTAAGACATTGAATGTCTATCATGATATGTCAAATCTCAAAAAAAAAAAAATCTATTTAAACACCTACATCAAGGAATTCATGGATCTTCCTTAAGCAGACCATAGGTTTAAAACGCAGGATTTGGAGTTAGCTTGGCCGCAGTGCGAATCTAGGAAACATTTTTATAGAAATAAGGTCAACTGGAATGATTAGTATCATCATCAGGGATCATGGCAAATAATAACGTCTATGCTCAATTATTACATTCAAAAATACTTGCATTTGAAACTACTTATATTTTAACCTTGAGATTTAAAGCTAACTAAGGATTAAACCAAAATAAAATCCTTAACAAATTAAAACCATAAAGAAATAAGTGAAATTCTAGGAAAACGATTTTTCCACTTGAGAAATTTAAACACAATTTACAAAATGTCTGGCAATTACTCAGATATGTATGTATGTACCTAAGTGTAAGTAACTACGCAAAAAAAAACAATACAAAAGAAGAAATACGCAGGCAAGATACTTGTTCATTTACACTCCCTCTCCAAAACAGACCTTTAGACAAACCAATAAAACACTGAGACATAAGACGCAAATATGTATATGATTTCTTAGAAAGGGATTAATTTTTATATTACACAAAACAAAATCCCTGAAAACAGATTACAGAAAATAATAATAAAACAAGTAAGAAAGTATGGTCGGTCAAGCCCGACCAGATAATACCCTACACTAAGTAAATGAGCAAAAACATTTTTCTTTCAAAATTTCAATAATTTATGTTCGTGAGCGATTTTCGGAAGTGGGCCTTATATGGGAGCTATGACAAATTAAGGACCGATCACCACGAAATTTGGTCACGTGATTAATGTTTATATGAAAGTTATTTATGTTGAATTTTATGTGTATACCAACATTTGTAGGAGATTTATGCTCGTTAAAGTGATTATCGGAAGCAGGCCTTATATGGGAGCTATGACTAATTATGGACCGATCATAATAAAATTTGGTGACATGAATTCTCTATATATAAAACTTATTTGGACAAAAACTTGTGTAGATACCTATGTAAATTAAACATTTGTGACGGATAAAATCCACTTTCGGGAGGACATTTGTATGGGGGCTACGTCAAATAATAAACCGATTTCAGCCAGTTTCAATAGGGATCGTCCTTGGGCAGAAAAAATGATATGTACCAAATTTTATCGAAATATCTTTAAAATTGCGACCTGTACTCTGCGCACAAGCTTTACATGGACAGCCAGCCAACCAGCCAGCCAGACGGACGGACGGACGGACATCGTTTAGTCGACTCAGAAAGTGATTCTGAGTCGATCGGTATACTTTAAGGTGGGTGTTAGACTAATATTTTTGGGAGTTACAAACATCTGCACAAATCCATTATACCCTCCCCACTATGGTGGTGTAGGGTATAAAAAGTTTATTGAAATATGTATGAGGAAAAAAAATATTGTAAAACTTTTCCCAAAAACAAAAAAATCAAATAATTATAGCCTGCTACAATGATCGCAAAAGGGATCAATTTTAAAGGGAGGGGGTAGTAGTAGATTTTATTCCTTTCATGTACAACCCCTAAAAAGTGGGTTTGAAACTGACAGACGGGAGGAAACACGCGCCATATTTAGTTTTATTCAGTCTTATTTCTTTGTTTCAATTATTATTATTGTTTTCATATGCAATGCATGTTGGCACGTACATATTGTACATACATATGTCTGTTTATACACGTATTAAATCCAATCATCCATCACAACCCCAGAAGTTTCATGGTCGCTAAGCATTTGTTGCTCTGCAACTAAAACTTCCACGGCTGCCTCAGCAACTGACTCAATATCCTGTACATAATGCAAGACCAGGTGGTTGGCGTTTTTACTTTACATTCAAAACGTAAAACCTAACAAAAAAAACCAGATAGAAACTTCAATTTCAAAAACAGGGTGTGTAATGGAAAAGTGTTATATTTATGTTTAAGTTTGAAGTCCAAGAATTGGAGGCTTGCAAAATCATTGGGAGCTAATCAAGTATCAAACGTTTGCGAGCAGCAAGATTCATCCAAAAGCAGGGAAATTGGGTACCATGAAGCTGAGAGACCTTGAAGGACGTACATGAAGTCCGGCCAACCAGCCGAATCAACACCAAAGCCAAATACCATGACGCTAAGGTAATGTTCTGTATTTGGTGGGATCAAGAGGGTCCTATTTATTATGAGCTACTGATACCTAGCCAGATCATCACATGGAACCTGTACCGAACTCAACTGGTTCGTTTGAAGCGAGCATTTGCCAAAAAAACGACCATAATATGCGCCCAGACATGAAACCGTAATATTCCATCATGACAACGCTCAGCCACATATTGCAATATCTACTGCAGTTGCAGAACGCTCTCTCTGGGAAACGCTTCACCTTAGAACTGGGTATCCGAAATTGGTTTGATTCGTTCTTGGCGTCATAAGATGAGCAGTTCTTTTGTCTTGTTGCCAGAAAGATGGGAAAAGGACTTTGCTAACAATGGCCAATACTTTGAATAAATTTATATTGGACAAATGTTTCAAAATAAAAGATAAATATTTGAAAAAATCACTCATTTTTAAACAGCTGTTGTTGCTGACGTTTTTTCATTATAATTAAGAAGATGTCTGCAGCTTAACGAATGCTGCCAACGAAATTTGTAGCCGTGCAGCTTTGTAGCCTGCTGTAGTCTATGTGTTTAATCCTCTAACCCGCAAACTTTAAAAAACTAAAAAAAAAGTTTTCAAATAATTTTTGTTTAGGGTAATTATGACCCAATAAACTCAGAACAGCCATTAGAAACTAATTTGCAAATAAAGTTTAGGAACCAGGTGCAAAAAGGTGAAGAGTGCCTCAGGGCATTGTTGCCCTGAGTTTTTCAATGAAAAATGATACTAAAAGTAAGAAAATATTGTTACGTTTTAACCTTTTTAAAACGATGGTTTATTTCCTTTAAATAAACCGGATACTTTTGATTGCAAATAAAAGCTGTTTAGTAGTTTAAAATTGTAACAACTCTTTATTTATTTGAAATGTACAACAACAACAACAGTTCAAATAGTCACTCTGTGTCTTTATACACGTTTATCAATTCTCAGAAATGCACACACACTTTATAATCCACAAACTTGTATATACAAGACAGTTGATGTTATCTCTAACAGCGCCTATGATAAACTCTCTCACTACTGCAACCTCAGCCAATATTTATACATGCGCCATCTATCGTGAATCTTCTACAATGATCTTAACGGACAAATTCGAATGCTCGAATTCTAGAGCTTTCGATGTTAATGTATGCAGCTTACACATTTAGTGTTGCCATACCTAAAAAAACAATGCCAATCGACCGTATACAATCAACATTGTTTATAAGTTGAAGCTTGTACAGATGGACCTGTTTATAAACATGATTAATGTAGCAGGCAGTTGTTATAGACCGTTAAATTCAAATCGCTATTGCAAATTCGTAACAATATGTTTTACTTTCTAAGATGATACTGATAGAAACAATTTTTGGCATTTGAGAAGCATAAATTAAGATCGCATTTTGAGCAAATACACTGTGCTTTAGACTTTTTGCATAGTTTGCACCATATTTTTTGACTAACCAGATTGGAAAGTGGTCGATATTGTTATAACGAACGTCATTAACTGAATGTTTTGCTTTTTCGCCTACTTTTGATCTTTCTGGCTGTGGATTTTCTTGTGGAGTACCAAATGATCATGAGTCAAGGCGGATAATTTAATTCGTCTGTGGTCTCTATCTGCCATTCCTAACTTTTTTTATATAACAAAAAAGTAAAAAAAAAAATTATACAATATAACACACCGATAAATTTAGCCGCAACCCGCAACAGTGCCCTGAGGCACCTCTTATTTTTTTGCGTTCTCAACACACTTTTTGTTAATTGTTAAACATTTACAAATTCATAGACTGAAAGAAGAATAACTTACCCTAAAAGTTAGTAAAACTTTGATTAAAAAAAAAAATGATGACATCACTCACAAAACAGCTGACAGAACAAAAACTAATAGTCAGAATGCATTTCGACCTTCGAGGGAAATGTTAATAAATCTGTAACAAAAGTCACTGTTAGATTTAAAACAAAAATATATAATTACTTTTTGAGATAATTGGTGTTTTGTAATGCATGCCTTAAGGCACTCTTGGTTAGAGGGTTAAAGCATACGACTTCGGCTCATAAATGTACATTAAGTGACATTTAGATTACTTCTGTTGAGTAAAATAACAACTTTGTAAAGTGACTATATCCTAGATTACTCATACTAAATTACCTGGAATGTATAAAGTAATCACTTAACGTATCTTAGCATTACATGGCAAATGACCTAAAAATATATGTAAATCCAAGTCAGAAAATTAAGTAGACATAAGTTATAAATTACTAACTAAAAGAAATACATTGACTATTCTTTATATTCTAAAAATAAATTTAACACATCCCTTCATCACACTCTATAAGTAGATGAAAATAAACAAACGAGTAAATAAATATAGTAATAATAATGAAAACCTAATCATAATGGTGTTGTCTGATGAAATACATTGAAAATATTCCAAACACACACACACACTAACTTACAGCTACAGCCGGAGACTCCCCATCAACTGTCTGCATGCGCGTCTAACTGAGTGATTTTGTTCGTTTATTTATTTATGTATGTATGCATGTATGTGTGTGTGTATATCCTTTATTTTCACAATTTGTGCGTGTTTTGGACATTTAACTTACATTTTCAAGGATAACAGCAGCAACAACAACAACAACAAAACCAGACACAATTTTTTTTTGTTTTTTATTATTCTTACGCACATTCACACTCGCATACATACATTGATACACACGGTCATATAGAAAATATATTGTCAAGGACTTTAGGTTTTTTTTTATACTCTAAGGTAATCAACCCCTAAATAGAAGTATTTTGTTGTTTTTGTTTTACATATTTTATTTGTTGTATTTTAAGGATATGGCTCAGCACGATGCCATTTAACATAAAGGAAATTGTATGAGAGGGGGTGCAGACAGGAACGACTAAGTTGTGTTGTAAGTTTTCAAATTGCCAAGACCAGAACTTAGAGGATATTGTGCCTGAAGTGATATTTGTATTTGAAGTATACCAGAAATAAGAAGCAGACTTTAAATAATTGGGTACAGAAATATTTCGTCACTATTGAATTTGATTAGAATCGGTATGTCAATTCTTCCAAATCCAAAAATCGGGTTAACGTTCGTAAATATTTGTATATATGTATTCTTTACCACAAATGGTGACTATATATTCGTTTGTAATGTCTACAATATTCATTTGCAACTTAAATATAGCGATCTTAATTTAGCGGACATACGACCTTAATATTAATATCAATATATCACTAATATTTATGAGAATTCTGTATTGCGATTCACTAACTTTCAACGATCCGAGAATCGCAATATTAGTCGACCATTTTGTGTTGTTTGCAGTAACGACTATGTGATTCACTCACTTACTTCTTTTAAACAATAGTAGACAACTTCATATCATATTGATATCAAGTGGCATCTCTGTCAAAAAAAAAGCGAAAAACACAAAGAGGAATAGAAAAAAAAAACAATTGAATTTATACAAGTCAAACACTTTAGTTCGTAAATTTTATTAATTTTACATAATAAAAGTGAAATAAAATGATTGGAACATTATTATTAATACATACATATATAAATGCCTTTATATATTGCTCATTAATGCCTACATAGTCGACATTTACACTTTGATTTAAAGTCATGTCTTTTTTTTTGTTTCTCTTTTAAAACCCCTACGAAAATCTCTTTGCATTTATACGTTGCCTTTTTTTTCAACCATGCTTGCCTTTTATTCGGCATATAATCATATCAACAACCAATCAGAAAAGAGCTCAAAGCGGAATATCAGAAAAAGTCATGAAAAACAGAAAACTTGCCTTTTGTTTAGACGTCACAATTTTCTAGTACAAAAAAAAGCCCATGATTTTAAGTCATGACTTAAAGTCATAATGTAAATGCCCCCATAATATTGTTGCCAAAGAAGACGCATCTCAGCTGAACAGCTGACAATTGTCGATTTTTTAAACAGCACAAAAATAGTTGTCGTTTGGTTTTGTCGATAATTGTTTAACTAACAACAAAATCTTACTTCAACCGGCAGCGAATATCGTTAAAAAGGTTACTGAATAGCAAATTCGATAAATCGTTATAAAAGTTAGTGAATCGGACTACTGGTATTGAAAATCAGCAAATTACGACGACATCCTCGATTTATGGAAGTATTTTTATCCCGAATACTACTTAAGTTCTGTAAGTAGACAATATGTATATTAAATTAGCTGTATTTCAAAGGCCTTTCCAAATTGTTTGATTTTCACCAAATATAGGAGAATACATTCCAAAGAGTATTAGGTCAATACCTTTCAAATTTTCGCAATAATAAGCCAATACTTGTTACTTTATCACTATTTGTTTACATTTTTAGCAACATTTTTTTCACCAAAAATATAAAAAAAAAAATTTTTTCTCCAAAACAGTTTTTTCTTAATTTTTTTTTTCACGAAAAATTTTTTTCTGGGAAAATTGTTCTTCAGCTTTCCTGTTAATCTAATTAAGGTGTGGCTTCTACCCAAGTCGTCTTTAGAGAGTTAAGTCTTGTCAATATGTAGTTGTTTTTCAAAAGTCGTTGTGAGGGAGTCTCAGCCTTTGAGCGTTTGCTTCTAGTTTGGTGGAAGACAGATTAATCGCAAGTCGTGTCGTCTGCATATCTCTATTAAGTCAGATTTGTCTGTTATCTATAATTTTGAGCCCTTTACCTACATATCTTTCCATGGCAATAAGATAAAGTTTATGTGAAAATTTATTGTTTATTCATTCAAATCTACTGACTAGATGACATTTTCAAGTACAACAGAGCAGCAGTGTCTAGAAATGTTCCTAAGTTCATAACTTATAAAAGGGTAGTCGTTGAATGACTCGTTATCTCCTCCAGATACAACCAAAATTCTAAGTATTTTTTATACCCTTCACCATGAGTGGCAAGGGTATATATAAGTTTGTCATTCCGTTTGTAATTTCTACAGTTTTCATTTGCGACCCCACAAAGTATATATATTCTGGATCGTTATATATATCGAAGTCGATATAGCAGCCATGTCTGTCTGTATGTTGAAATTAACCCCCAAATAACTTACAAACAGAATTGATACATCAATATATCGGGAATTCTTCCGACTCGGTCGCTATTTCAAATCGAGAAAATCTCCCCACAAATGGATGAGATATAAGGAAAAAACCGGGACAACCTAGATTTTTGGCCTATTTTCGATCTATATCTGGTTTACTAAGTCATTAATGTAGACAATATGGATATCTAATGATAGATATTTCAAAGTCCATTGCAACGATTTATATAAGGCTATAGTAATTTGGAACTACAATGGGTCAAAATCGGGAAAATTATTTTTTAACCCGAATATTTTTTTTAAAACTAAACATTTTTTTTTGTAGTTTTTTTTCACTAATAAATTTGAAAAAATTTTTTAAAAAATTTAAAAAAAAAAAAATGGAAAAAAATTTGGAAAAAATTAAAAAAAAAAACAGTTTCGAAAAAAAATTTAAAACAATTTTGAAAAAAAAAAATCGGGAAAATTATTTTTTAACTCGAATATTTCTTTTTACCACAAACAAATTTTTTCACTAATAAATTTAAACAAATTTTTCAAAAAATTTAAAAAAAAAAAAATGGAAAAAAGTTTGGAAAAAATTTAAAAAAAAACAATTTCGAAAAAAAATTGAAAATAATTTTGAAAAAAAAAAAATTTTAAATTTTGAAAAACAATTTGATTTTTTTTTAAATTTTGAAAAAAAAAAAAAAAAATTATTTTGTTTACCTAAATATATTTAAAATTTTTATTGTAAAGTATAATTTGGTGAAGGGTATATAAGATTCCGCACAGCCGAATATAGCTCTCTTACTTGTTAATGCTATAATTTCGGCTGATGGACAGTCCCTCGAACCATCCATATGACCTTACCCGTTTTTGAATATTTAGATGATATCACCTCCAGAGACATCCAGCATTCTTGGACAAATATTTAAATAACCCTAACCAGAATCCCTTGATATTGAATTTGTTTTGAAGCTACTTTTATGGTAAAACTCAATAGCTCTGAATAGATGTCTCTAGACAAGAATAGATATCTCCAGTCGAACGGTTGTTATAGGCTTAAACAAAAATATTAAATTATATTTTCAACAATATATTGGGCGTATGACTTAAAATTGCGGGACCTTTTTCCATCTTTCCGGCAACACGTGGATTCCGGGACAAAAGAACTGAGGCCAAGAAGGAATAAAGCCAATAACGGATACTCTGTTCCAAAATGAAGCGTATCCCAGAGAGAGCGTTCTGCTTCAATCGAATCAATCTGAACGTTTTTCCGCCAGTGCTGGTCAGATTTCAGCTAGGACCCTTTTGCTCCCACCAAATACAGAGCATTACCTTAGCGCCATGGATATTTTGGTTTGATATCGATTCGGCTGTTAGGCCGGGCTTCACATACGATCTCTTACGCTTCGGGTTATCGTAATGAATCGATTTTTCATCGCAAATATATTTTATTTTATATTTACACCCTTCACCTTCGTGAGAAGGCTATATATAAGTTTGTCATTCCGTTTGTAATTTCCACAATATAATTTTCCGACCCTATAAAGTATATATATTCTGGATCCTTACAGATAGCGGAGTCGATTAAGCCATGTCCGTCTCTCTGTCTGTTGAAATCAATTTTCTGAAGACCCCAGATATCTTCGGGATCCAAAACTTTGATAATTCTGTCAGACATGGTTTCGAGAAGTTTCCTATTTAAAATCAGCAAAATCCGTCCATAAATAACTGATATTCATATGTATATGAATATCCGAGAAAACTTTTTTTTTGGCCTATTTTTGATCTATATTTCGATTACTATGTCATAAAAATAGACAATATGGATATCTAATGATAGATATTTCAAAGTCCATTGCAACGATGTATATAAGGCTATAGTAAGTTGGACCTACAATGGGTCAAAATCGAGAAAAATATTTTTTAACCCGAATTTTTTTTCACAAAAAACTTTTTTTTGTCATACATTTTTTTCACTAATAAATTAAAAACAATAAATTTTTAAATTAAAAAAATTTTTTTTAAAAAAACTTTTTAAAAAAAAATTCGAAAAAAAAATTTTAAAAAAATAAAAAAAAAAAAATTAATTTTATAATTTGGTGAAGGGTTTATAAGATTCGGCACAGCCGAATATAGCTCTCTTACTTTTTTTTATATTTTTAAAAAATTGTTTCAGCAAAATAGTTTTTTCTTAATTTTTTTTCCAACATTTTGAAAAGTTTTATATTGAAATTATTTGAAATGATCTAAAATAAATAATCCTTTTGAACAAAAATTCATATCAGATCTTAGGTGAATCTTAAAAAGGTTAATCTAATTTTGCTAAAAACAATTTTTTTGGAATTTTCTTTACCAAGTGAACTGAGACATGAGGAATTTTTAATAACTCGAATATTTTTCAACCAATTTTTGTCATTAAAATCTTTTTAGAGAGATAATTCAATAAAGATTACGAATCATTTATAATTTAATATGAAAATAAATATTCAATAAAGAAATTTACGGGAAAACCTTAAGATTGAGTAAAATTAAGCTGACAGTTTTATTTTTGGAAATTTCCATATTAATATAACAAAACTTGTCCAGAAAATTTTATACAAATAAATTTTGTTTAATATTCTGCTCCTAGTTGTTTGGTGTTATTTTTTTTTCTGCTGGTTTTCGTAAGCTCATTAAGTTAAGAACAAGAACGAAAAAAAAAAAAAACATTTAAATTAGAATATTTTGTGAAACTAGTTTTGAAAATATAAAAATGTTTAGAAGAGAAAAAAAATCGCAACAACAACAAAACAATATTGACGACAGCAAGTAAAAATCTAAATAGAATTCTTAATGCCAGCTTAATAAAAAACCAACAACAACAACATGTTTTTGTGGTTTTTAATGGGCAGCCAACCAGCCACCAACACCAACACCACCGCCAGCAACAGCAACAGCAGTGACAGTACCAACAATAACAACAACAGCAACATTATTTATAATATTTAAAAAATAAATAGCACCGACACTACAACAACTACATGCCTACATTCTAACAATTCAAATAAATGTGAAATGTGATTTTTCAGCAAAAAAAAATTTGTTAAAACAAGTTTTGATATTTTCTTTTTTTTAGTAAAAAAAAAAAATTTACTTATGAAAAAACCCCAAATCCAGAATTTTGTATATTTTTTGGTTTGAAATACAAAAAAACATTCTCAAAAAAGTAAAAAAATAAAACAGCCAACTCACAACAATACCAGTGTGTTTGAGTGTGAGTAAGTGGAAACCACAAACAGCTCCCCCTCAAAGATCTCCAATAATGTGAGTTTTTTTTTAGATTTTTTTTATTATTATTATTATTATTGCTGTTGTTGTCATTAGAATTTCTCATCTACTTCAATATTTGCATATGATTTACACGAAACAACTAGTGAGACAGACTCACAGTCAAACATTTAGACCGACATTCTGCCAAACCAACCATCCAGCAGCACAATCATTATAAATGATCGTTGTCGTCATGATCATCATCATCATAATGTTATTTCTGATAATAATGATGATAATGATCATTATAGAATCATTTTTATTTTATATAAAAATAAATGCTAGAAGAAGATAAAGAGCTAAATATCGACTGACACAGCAACAGCAACAACAACTCAACAAATTTATAGAATAAATCAAATATTTAGGAAAACAAAAAACATAGCATGAACCAAAACCACAATACTTACTAGTCAGCAATATTTGTTTAAATATTAATACGAGTACAATTTATTTGTATATATCCCAACCCTTCACCACACTTATGAAAGGCTATTTATTATACATAACTGGAAACAATTCTGAAAATAGTAACAGCTATTTCTTTTTTTATTGTTTCAAAAATAAAATTAGAATCCCAGTAAAATATGTGTCACTACTGACCAATTGAATGCGAAAGAAATGCAACAAAAAATTCATAAATTCTTTAAACATTGAGGATGGATTTTCAAACAGCAAAGTATCTGGGGGCTATGGAAAATTGCTTATGCTGGACTTTCCAGAAAAGAAATTGAGGAATGAGTATATACTTTATGGTTCCAAGACCATAACACAGTTCATTTCCATATTTTTCACCTCCAATCTTCTTTCTAATCTTAATGAAATACTTACATGACACATCACTGTATTAAAGGGTTTTCCAACAAGAGGTCTTATTTTGAATCACCTGGTATTTCGGTAGCTGTCACTTATCAAGCTTTTATTCTTTGACATTTGACAAGTAGAAACTACGCCATTACTAAAAATGGAACGATACACGCTTTAACAACGCATTGAAATTATTAAAATTCACTACAAAACTGGTGAAAATCATGCAGCCACAGTTCGCAAAACTAAAGCATTTTTGGGTCGTCGTGAAGCAACTTGTCGGACCGCAATACAGAAATTGGTGGAAAAATTCGAGCTGTTGCAACAAGTTAGTGATGTGAAGAATAAAACCCGTGCACGTCGCTCAAAAACAACTGAGAATATTGCTGCTGTAGCCCAAAGTGTTGAAGAAAAGCCAGGTTTGTCCAATCCTCGTCGTTCTTTGGAATTGAGCATTCCACAAACGTCATTACACCGTATTTTGCATAAAGACTTGGGTCTTAAGGCTTATAAAGTTCAGTTAACACAAGAACTTAAGCCGGCCGATCATCAACAACGTCGTGTCTTTGCTCTTTTAAGGGAAAAGTTGCCGGACCTTGTGATTGGCCTCCGAGATCTTGTGATTTAACACCTTGCGACTTCTTCCTTTGGGGACACGTGAAAGATAAGGTCTAAGCCAACATCCCAGCGTCGATTCAAGACCTCAAAGATAGAATTCGTGATAGCTATCGAGGACATAGGGCAGTCACTTTGCGATTTCGTTATGGAAAATTTCATCAAAAGGATATGGTCTGTAAGCGTGGTCGTGGTGGCCATTTGGCTGATGTTGTTTTTCTTTATTAACGCCATACCTTCCTCTTTATTATGAAATAAACATACGATCATTTATCTTAAAAAAATTTTTCTTTGAATACCAAAATATCTCCTCTTGTTGGAAAACCTTGTATAATGTTGAAATCCCATATCCAGAGTTCAATTCTAAGAACGGCAAAATTATGAGAGAAATTGGGCCACATTTTTATCATAGCATTCGTGAATCTAAGGAACGTATTATTATCAGCAATCATTAGGTAACTGTCTCTGGGTTAAGTACAAAATCAAGGCACAATGTTTGCACTTCGTGTTTCTTTATAGAAATCCAAACCCAGGAAGGTTTACTACTATATCTAGCTTCGATACTATTTCCGATTTCATATCGAAAATTCTTGAGAGATGTCCTAATAGTGAAATTGTTGTTGCTGGTGATTTCAATGTTCACAACTCCTCTTGTCATACAACTACAGAAGGCTAACATGTTGAACTAAGTATTTGCGGTGAATAATAACCTTGAGCAATTAGTGAATGAACCAATGCATATTTCATGGGTTGACGGGCACCAACATAACACCCTCGACCTTTTTGTAACTTCACACCCTTACAAGTATGTAGTAGATGTTTTTGCACCTCTTGGTAATTCAGATCATTGTACCATTTCCGCCTCCTTTTCACTCTCTGAACTTTGTACCGCTCTCCGGGACAGTAAACGCTTTTGGTCAATCGTTGAAAGAATAAAGGATAATGCTAGTTCATCAATTTCTACCCTTTTAAGGGATGGCCATCATTCACTGACCCGGTTGATAAAGCTAACCTTTTGGCTGAATTATTTGCAAATAATTTCGAACTTGCCAGAAAGCAATCAACCACTACCCGAGCTCGAAAGAGTATCAGCTACTATGTCAAATATATTCTTTCGCTCTTGCTCGTCCATTAGGTAACCCTATCAGCACTATATTTCCTGTAGGTTGGAAGATTTAACGCAAATTCCTAAAAAGGGAGAGGCTAACAACCCTGAAAATTATCACCAAATAGCAATTTGTTCTGCACTTCTCAAAGTTATGGTTAAATACCATCTTGTTAAATATTTAGAGCCCAACAATATACTCAGCGACCGGCAGTATGTCTATCGTAGAGGACGCTCTACGGGAAAATAGTGTCGATCCATTCAAAGTAAAGTGGTGGCTCTAGATATTTCTAAGGCGTTTGATAGGGTGTGGCATAGTGCGCTTCTGTCAAAACATATTGCTTTTGGTGTCCGTAATAACTTCTTTCGATTTGAGCTTTCTCAGAGATCTCACTAAACGAATTGTTGTAGATTGAATCTCAAACGAGTTCAAGATCAATTCAGGGGTACCGCAAGCTACTACTCCATTCCTTAGCCTTTTAAACGACCTTCTACGTGAAACTTCTAAACCTATCTATTGTTTTGCAGATGACTGCAACATTTGCCATTCATATTCCTTGAATTATAGACCAAGACAATATAGATACTCAGCGACCGGCAGTATGTCTTTCGTAGAGGACGCTCTACGGAAAAATAGTGTCGTTTCATTCACCGTTTTGGCGAAAGTAAAGTGGTGGCGCTAGATATTTCTAAGACATTTGATAGGGTGTGGCATGGTGCGCTTCTATCAAAATATATTGCTTTTGGTGTCGGTAATAACATCCCTCGATTTGTATTGAGCTTTCTCAGAGAACACACTAAACGACTTGTTGTAGATGGAATCTCAAACGAGTTCAAGATCAATTCAGGGGTACCGCAAGCTACTACTCTATTCCTTAGCTTTCAAAACGACCTTCTACGTGAAACTTCCAAATCTATCTATTGTTTTGTAGATGACAGCAACATTTGCCATTCATATTCCTTGAATTATAGACCAAGCTTGTCGAAGATTGAGGCAAAACGTTAATGTTACACTTAATCAATATCTTGTGACAATCTCTGAATGGGGAATATAGTTGTTTTTAATGCATGCAAGACCCAATGTTGTATGTTAACATACAAACGCACGACAGATCATGTAGCTTCATCTGTTTTTATGAGTGATGTAAATATTAAAGAATCAGAAGCTCTTGATGTTCTAGACCTGAGAAAGAAGCTTTCGTCTTGGTGCAGGAAATACTTCACTGCTTCTGGTCTCCTTACTATTTACACCACTTATATACGAACCAAAATGGAGTACAACTCTCATGTATGGGACTGTGCTTTGAAGTATAGGTTGGAGTTACTTGACCGTGTACAGGAGAGGGCAAAGTTGCTAATCGGTGTCAGTAGGGTATCCAGCTCTTTTGACTCACTGAAACATCGTCGCAATTAAGGTTGTGTTTCACTGTTCAACCGATACAATAGAAATTGGGTAACAATACACGATCTACGGCAAGGGCTCATCAATTCGTGGTCCACTAGACAGTTGATCGCACAACACATTACAGGGAAAATTCTTTCTTTAGCCGTACCGTGGAATAAGCTTCCTGCTGAATGACAGTTAATCACACAACACTTTACAAGGAATAATGGAATAAGTATTTGGAATAAGCTTTCTGCTGAAGTTTTTCCTAACACTTTCAATACAGGAAAATTCAAATAAAATGTCCACAAACCACACCATTGCATGAGTAGGGGTCATCCTCTGAGTGCTGGTTTTAGCAAAAAAAGCAAATAGACCTATTGTCCAAACAAGTTTAAGCTGGATCGCTATATTTGATCTGTTTGATCAAAGAATAAACAAAACTGTTCTACTCTAAGTTATTTATTTAAAATTCTATTTCAAATACCTATCTAAAAATAAATAAAAACCAAATCAAAAAATCTCAAAATAAAATTTAAAAAAAAAAAATTAAAATTATTTTATCCCAGGTTGGTATGTATGTAGTTGTTGTGTGCGTTTGTTTGATTTAGCTTGTTTTCTTTAAATTTATACATATTTATTAATATAATTTACAATATACACTTTTGCTATTTT
Organism: Calliphora vomitoria; assembly: GCA_942486065.2. NCBI lineage: Eukaryota > Metazoa > Arthropoda > Insecta > Diptera > Calliphoridae > Calliphora > Calliphora vomitoria. The sequence goes on from OW818033.2 coordinate 96,891,885, forward strand.
ACAGTTTTTGTTTTAATTTTACTGCTGATGTTGTTGTAGTTGTTGTTGTATGTAGTTGCTGTTAAATTTTTACAACTTCTCATAAACTTTATGAAATTACGACGTAATTTTTCAATGTACGAGAGGGTATGAATAGATTTTGTTGTTGTTGCTGCTGCTGCTGCTGCTGCTGCTGTTGTTGTTTAAACAGCAAATAATCAACATTTATATAATAAACACAAACAAAAAATTACAACAAACATATCAACTGTATATAGCCATATACATATGAATTTACATACATTAGACTGATTCATAATTTTCCTTCTGAGAATTTATAGTTCTTAGAAGAAATGAAAATGCATATCAATTACATATATTTAAAACAAGCTACGACATTCGATTTCAATTAAAATTTTCATTAAAATGTTATTGAAATTTCTGTCGATATCGAAAGCCGTAATTTAAACACTGTCCTTTGTTTGATCTCTGCAGTTAAAGGATTCAGTCTTCGTTTTTTCATCAGTTGGATATGATCCCTAGTCATGAAATCCATTGTGTTGTATCTAGGAAAATAGGTTATGGGAGGAAGGATAGAGGGAGTATTGTTTGAAGACATTCGATGAATGTCTTATTCCTCATACGACTGTACTGCTAAAGTACGAATTTGACCTGTAATGTGTTGTGCGATCAGTGAGTCAATAGAGCTGGTTAGCCTACTGTCACGGATTAGCACCGTCACCCTCTCTTGTACGCGGTTGAGTAACTTTAAAATAGATTTCGAAGCACCGGCCTATACATGGGAGTTGTATTCCATTTTGGGTCGGATATAAGTGGTGTCATGATAAGGCGATAAGATGGAGTGAAGTATTTTCTACACCAAGGTACTTGAATGCCTTCCTTCGGCACTTAAGACATGTGTCTTGTTGATCGGACATCGCGCTAAATACTTATGCCCAGAACATCATGAGCTTCTAATTCCTGTTGTGCGTTTGTATGTTAACATTCAACATTGAGTCTCGCGTGCATTTAAATCTACTCTATTCGCCCAACCCCAATTAGAGATTGTAACAAGATCTTGGTTAAGCGTAACATTCATGTTTTGCCTCATGGACACAATCTCCGACAGGCTTACTCTATAATTGAATGAATATGAATAGCAAATGTTTCTGTAAATTGTTAAAGAATAGATAGGGTTGGAAGATTGATGTAGAAGGTCGTTTAGAAAGATAAGATCTTTGATCTTGAACTCATTTGATGAGATTCCATTTACAACAACTCGTTTAGTGCCATAGATGGCAACTAGATAGGTAACTGAGAGCCAAAAACCTATGTCTATTGTCATAAACATAATTCATGAGAATGTATTGCATGTATTTTATTATTGTATCACCCGTATGTGCTCTCTCCTTGCTCTCTCCTTCCGTTCTATGCGTTCATTATATGTTTAGTGCGTTCTCTAATAAAGCTCGATATAAATCGAGAGAAGTTATTAACGACACCAAAAGCATACCATGCCTCATCCTATCAAACGCCTTAGAAATATCTAGAACCACCACTTTACTTTCGCCAAAACGGTGAATAGAATGACTCCATTTTTCCGATAGGAAGGCTAGCAAGTCTTCGGTAGAGCATGCTCTACGAAAAACATACTACCGGTCGCTGAGTAGATTGTTGGACTCTAAATATTTCACAAGGAAGTAGTTAACCATAATCTCCATAACTTTGGAAAGAGCAAGACAAATTGCTATTGGGCGATCATTTTCAGGGTTGTTAGCCTCTCCCTTTTTAGGAATATGAGTTACATTAGCAACCTTCCAACATACAGGAAATTTGCACGGTACGGATACGGTATAAGTTGCTGAAAAGGTTAGCTAATGGATGAGGTAGAGTCAAAGAACAGGACCAGAAGACTTGTTTATGTTGAGATCCGCTAAAACCTTTTTAACTGAGCGAGCGCTAAAGAATATAATCGGCATAGTAACTGATACTCTTTCGAGCTCGGGTAGCAGTTGAATGCTTTCCGGTAGATTCGAATTATTTGCGAATAATTTAGTTTAGCTTTATCGACCGGGTCAGTAAATGAGGAACTAACGAATGACCAAAAGCTTTTACTGTCCCGGGGAGCAGTAAGAACTTTGGCTTGGAGGCGCTGCTCATGTAGAGATTTTTGACACACGATGATCTCGCCCTTTTACGTAGCGAATCAGTATCGGCATTTTTGTTATCACGCCAGATTCTGTATGCTTCCTCTCTGGATCTGATTTCAATTTGGCACTTCTGATTAAACCAGGACTTTTTTTGTTGGATTGAAGGTTTTCATCCCCATCATAATTATATTTTCGACCATTTTCGCCATGGCATTGATACTATTGTCCAATTAAAATGCCAAAAGAAATCGTTGTGCTCAGCACAATGAAACTTTTCCTAAATATAAGTTGAACGTTTCGTAGATGGTCGTGAAACGTTACGAAGTTCGAAAGCGAGACTCCATATGAGAATTTCTAAGATGATATGCTTATAAGACAAAGGACTCCTATAAAAATACTTACTACTACTGTGTCCAGGAACTCTGTCAAATCTGACCATAAATGAAGTAGACATAAGCGAAGATCCATAAAACACCGACCCTTTTCAACAAAAGCACCGGTATTCAGCAATAATCTTCACTTCTGTAGTGAGAGACCCGTAACTCTCCACACAATTTCGCACCAGGCTAATGCCAATATGGACAAGTACACTAGTTTGTATGCATGTTTATGTTTGCAAAGTTTTGTATTAAAAGAGTACAAGTGCGAGAGTATCTAAATGTGTGTGTATCTGTGTAATTATGCCAGTGTAGTGGTACATGTGTTTGTTGTTTTGTTTGTTCGACTGGGTTTGTTTGTTCATACCACAAGATGTGATTTGAATTGTTTGCTGCTATTCATACACACATTGCACAGTGGAACTGTTTAATTGAAATTTACTGAAATTAACTAGTTCGCTGTGGCTGCTAAAGTGGTAGTTAAATGGTTGTTATTTGCACTACATTTGGCCAGGATATTCAGTAATATTCTTGTTAAGTTTTTGAAAATAAATTCGAGAAAAATAAAATTCTGTAAAATATACCAATTCGATGACCACATGTAATGCTGAAGGTGGCCGTTCGTTCTCACTGATGATGCAGAAAATGCAAAAATTGAGAGTACACTCACATGCAATTCTTAATAACAAATAGAGACTAGTTGAAATAAGAGTTCTGTGGCTTAGTGGTTAGATTATTTTGACTAGAAAACGAGAGTTTATGAGTTCAACTTCGTTCTCTGATAAATAAATTGTTTCTTTCTTTCTAAAATGCAGTAGAATTAGTACTATTGAATTTAATAGTGAAGCTATGTACACACGGTTGTCAGATTGTACAATATTGTCAGAAAAATGTTCAGAAAATGTCTAACAACCGTGTGAACTTACAATTTTTGTCTTACAACGTTGTCAGAAAAAGTATTTGTCAGTACATTGTAAGACAATACTATTGTCAGACATCTGACAATCGTTGCCATTGCCAGATCATTGTAAGATCATTGTCAGAAACTTTTTATTGTCATATGTGCGAAGTTAATGCAGCTGACAATGGCATTATATGTATTTAAAATAAACAAAAGTGAAGCAACCGTGTGAACTGACAATTTTTGTTGGCAGATAAATTTATTGTTTGACAATTGTCTGACAATGAAATTGTAAGGTTTTCTTACAATCGTCCAAACTGACAATTTACCTTTTGCTAATAATATTTAATTGGCAGTACATTGCGAGCACATTGCCAGAACTGACAACATTGTAAAATCTGACAATCGTGTGTACGTAGCTTGAGGTGTTTCGCAAAGTGTGCCAATCGGCCACCTGTAATGTCATCCCCATGTTAAATTCACCAGTCATTAACATTGCGCGTGGCTTGAAAATCCACTAGTAGTAGTTCTTAGTGGCTAACTAATACGATATTGCGGAATTAGTTCAGTGAACTAGTTCCGAAATGGTTAACTTTGACAAATACTGTGTTTAATACAGACATCGGAGTAAATAATAACCTGAAAGCTTAAACTTTTCGTTCCTGTTATGGCCAGAGTAGGTAAAATTCGTGCTCATCAATTCTGTGTATTAAGTTCGCGAGTCGAAATTAAATTCGCTTGCGATAGAAATCAAATTTAATTTTTTAACTTCAATTTTTACAATTAGCACCACTGTCCTATATTCGCTTGGCGTATGAAAATTTTTTCAAGTTTTTTTTTTTTTTTTTGTTTTAATTTTTTTCTATAATAAATAATTTTTTTTATATTTTATTATTTTACTACTTCCACACGTGTGTAGGTGTATGAATGTTGTCAGCAATAGCTTTTTTGCTTATTTTTTTTTTTTTGCTCAAACAAGTAAGAGTTTGAAACGCTTTTGTTGTTAAAAATCTTGAATCTTAAAATAACCAACACTTTTACTGGTGATTGATTTATGGATTTGTTAGGAAAACCTTGAATGGAAATATTTTTTTTGAGTGTAAGTTGTTGTAAGCTTAAGTAGCACGAGTACAGTCAATTGTTTTGTTAGCTTTTGTATACTCTCAATAACGGGTCAAGGTTTTTCTTTTATTTTTTTCCATTTAAAATGGAAAATTATAACAAATGTTTGACATATTTTGGGGGGCTTGAAAACTCTTAAGTGATTTGCAAGATATTTTTAATAAAATTATTTGCAAATTTTTTACTTAAAACCTGTGGTGACAGGATATTTTTTTAAAACATACAGGGAAAACCCACATTTAAACACTTCATATAACTTATATATCATTTGCCGCTGAAACAAACCGATTGCTCACCAAATCTTATGGTGAATATGTTCTATCGAGAGATGGTTTGTTCAGTTTAGAAGTGGTGATTTTGACACGGAAGACAAAGATCGCCCAGGCCAGCCAAACAAATTTGAAGACCAAGAATTGGAGGCATAACTCCATGAAGATTTTTGTCAAACTCAACAAGAGCTTGCAAAATGATTGGCAGCTACTTAAGCAGCAATTTCAAAACGTTTGCAAGCTGCCGGATTCATCCAAAAGCAGAGAAATTGGGTACCATACAGAGTCCTGCGCCGACTAAATTTCACGGCGGCGGCTAGCCGGCTATCAACCGACTAAATAATTAAAAATTTAAAAAGTGAAATTCTAAAAATTTTATGAAATTAATAAGGAACTTTTATCAAAAACGGCGGATATTTTCAAGCGGACTTAAGCCAAAAAAAATTCGGCGGCGGCGGCTTTGAAAATTGATCAGCGGCTCGGCTCAGCCGTTCGACGCAGGTCTCTGGTACCACATGAATTAAAGCAGTTTGTAAAACATCAAAATATTTATAGCAGACCCAAATTAAGTAGTATATATAGGTATTCTGGGTCCTTATATTATATTTTTCTATCAACAGTAATTTGTATCGCTTTAAATGGGTTAATTGTGTGTACAAAGTTTAGTTTTGTGAAAAATTTAAATAACCAATAAAAGTTTTCAAACAAAAATAAATAAATAAATAAATATAATGATGTATGTATTATGTCTGTAGATTTTCTAAAAAAAAAAGATCACATAAGGGAATGAATATGTTTACAAATTTGTTTTTTGTTTTTTACGATGTTCAAAAACCAGTTTTGAAAATACAATACAAAATTCTTGGCTGGTGTAAAATACACGTAATAACAAAAATAAATATATGTACAATACATGAATAAAAATCTAATAAAAAAAAAATTAGTCATATTAACCGAATTAGTACGCTTCTTGATTATTTGCTCTTGATTAAATTTCTGAAAACCACATCCGTATTTTGAGTGTTATTTTCTTTCTGCTGTTTCTTAATCATGTAGTACAACATACTACATTGTATGTTGAATTTTGAAAATTGCGGTCAGTTAACAATCAATGCATAAGCAAATTGACATAATATTTATATGCACACATTAGGCAGACGCTAAACATTGATCTTTTAGATTTCCCTGTTCCTTAAGTAATAGTCACTATTCCATAGAATACAAAAATAGGTCATAACATAGTTAGAGATTTGTGCTATTTGTCATTTATAGTAATTTTTAGTGTAGAGGGTTGCAGAGTTTGGACCCAAATAAAAAAAGGCTTTAACAATTTCCAAGAAATCTAAAATCCTATTACACAAACCTATTAAAATAAACTGGCTCGTTTTTCATACGAAGAAAATTCGAGTTTTCATTTACTCCCTCAATACAAAGATTAAACAATTTCACATTCTATATTTCCCTTTCTCATTTGATTATAAATGTCAAAATGGTTGTCAAGATACAATTAAGCCATGTCCGTCTGTCTGTCTGTCAAAATCGGAAAAAATATTTTTTAACCCGAATTCTTTTTTTTTTCACCAAAAGTTTTTTTTGCTAAATATTAAAAAAAAAAAAATTTAAAAAACAAAAAAAATTTTTAAAATTTAAAAAAAAAAATCAAAAAAACAATTCGAAAAAATTTTTTTAAAAATGAAAAATAAATTTTGTTTACCTAAAAATATTTAAAATCTTTATTTTGAAGTATAATATGGTGAAGGGTATATAAGATTCGGCACAGCCTTAATAAATATTTCTCAAGTATAGACAGGGGGTAACGGGTCAAAAGTGCGGAATTTTTTGTCCGTGACTTGAATGAAACACAGGTTTTTGGATAAAAAATTATTTTATTATTCAACATAGTCTCCTTTGAGTGCATAGACTTTGTCCAAAGTTTTTCCAATTTTTGTATCCCTTCCAAAAAATAAGATTTGTCGATGTCATCAAAATATATATTTTATGAGAGATGATTTCATCGTTGGAGTCAAATCTCTTTCCGTCGAGACATTTCTTTAGGTTTGAAAACAAGAAATAGCCACTCGGGGATAAATCCTGAGAATAGGGTGGAAGAGAGAGCATTTCGTAGCGTAATTCATGGAATCTGCACATGTGTGTACCCTTTTGTGCAACCGATTGTGAGCAAACACGGAATCCATCTTGCGGAAAGCTTTCAAATCATTCAAAATTGAAACCACTGAGCCATGTGAGATGTCTATGGCTTCCACAATCAGCCAACAACATATCAAAATTGAAACCACTGATCCATGTGATATACCTATGGATTCTACAATCTCTCACACTTTCAATCTCCGATCGACCAACACCATATCGTAATTTTTCCAATTGCTTCGGATGTAGAGACCTCAACAGGCCGACCGGAACGTTCGGCAACTTCCGTGCTTGTACGGCCATAACAAAATTCAGTAAACCATTTTTTTACCATTAAAATTGATGGTGCAGAGTTCCTTTAGTATTTATAAAGCTTAACCTTGATTTGAGTGATGGTTTTTCTCCGCAAACAATAATGTTAAATGAGCAGACGAAATTCACTTTTTTTCCAATTTCTCCTCAAGTCACGAGGTATTCTGCTATCAATGGCTGTCAAGCTCAAACTAAATGACACAGCTTGTTCAAATTTTGACAGGTGCCAACTGACAGATGCCTGTTGACAGCAACAGTGTTGCCCTTTAAGTTAAGAGCCGGAAAATTAAAAAAATCGTGGACTTATTTATCCACCCTCACATATATTTATAAGAGGATTTTGATGAAACTTATTAGAAATATTCCGTGACTTCTGAAGATTCAATTTTAGTCAAAATTAAACATTCAATTAATATACTAAGGACCGTCATTCGGATAATAATCTTGACGCGATGTGGATTCCGTATCCAGCATAACTAAGGCAGCAGCCGAAGACGCAATGACTCTCAGACAGAGGGAGAAAAATCGCCCAAACGGAAAAAGGTTGTCGACAAAAAGGCCGCTCCAGGACCCGCAATAACCACGACCACATCCGCCATTTGTGGGCCGAATTTAAATAGCAATAAAAACGGGAATATAGCAGATATATTGGTGTATTAATCATGTATGTAAGTTATTTGGAAAGTTGATTTGGGTGTGCCTCACCCAGCAAAGTCGCGGTGGTCATTTTCACGATGTATTCCATACCTAATGACATCGATAGCCATTTTAAAGGAATAAATAAATGTCAATGATATCTTACACACACTTTGTTTTATTTAAATTTAAAAATAGGAAGCGCTTAATGAAAGACCCTTTATATAAAAATAAATTAATAAAGCTGAACAAATAGGCTTTGCGTAAATCGAACTCGCAATGTAATGAAAATCATATTTCCAAGAAAAAAATCAGATTCAAGATTTAGATTTATTGAGACTTCAAATAGGTACCTATTAAATTTACATATGATTTTCTTAAACCATATTATAAAAACTTAGAAATTTTCGTCAATTCGATTGACCAAAAATTAGTTCTAATCAGATAAAGGGGAATAGCATATTGCCGTATTAAAATAAGGTACTTGACATTAAGGAGTCTTGACTAGAGTATATTGAGCTTGTCCCGGCACTAATCTAGAAAAAAATCATGAAAACTGGCAACACTGTGTATGTAATGTTTTTTTTTTTTTTTTGCGAATACTACACAAACGTAAATGCAACAAAAACAACAGGCAGATTTGACAGGCCAAGCCAACATAAACAAAAACTAATTGCATGTGGTTTCTGTAAATGTTGTACTTGTTGTAGAATCGCTCTCACCTTATAATGTTCCCCAAACAAACTAAAAAATTTCCCTCAAACATTTCTTCCCTTTTTTGCAAAAAATATCCCAAAATACCGCACATTTGTGTTTATTTTTATAACAAATACAAGAACAACAAAAGTCAAGTTCAATCAAAAGCCATGTAATTTGCATACAACATTCATGCACACTTACAATTCACACTGAAATTAAAAAAAAAACTAAACAAAATGAACTTACCTTATTTTAAATGTTGTTGCTTTGTTTTGATTTGATTTGTTAGTAACAAAATTGTAATCTGAAATGCAAAATAAAACTAATTATTATAAACTATTTTTATACCTAAATGATTTAAATTAACAAGTTTTTTTTTTATATATTTTCTATTTACAACAAAGGAAAGCATATCACAGAATAAAAAAAAAAACAACAACTACTATGACAAGTTCAATGAACTGAATGGCAACAACAAACAAAAAAAAAGCTTTCAATAAAATAATAAATGCGGTTCAAATAGATTTTTTTTTTCCTAAATAGATGGCGAATAAATAAAATAAAAAACTTTTAAAAAATATCTATAAAAGCTTAACAAAAAGACAAACTGAAAATACACCAACAACAAATTCAACTGACACAGATACGTATGTATGTACTATAGTGTTTCAACCAAAAACACAACAATAACAAATTGGGACAATTTACGCATTTTTAAGGTCGTTTACTCAGCTAACAGCTAAAACAACAAAAAACACACCTAATAAACGAGGAAGTAGAAAGGCGAGAAAAAAAACGCCTGTTTCGCAAAAATTTATAGTACGTTAACACCACAAAACTGCAAGTTCAGCATCAGGGATGGAAAATGAAAATTTTTTTCGGAATTAAAATACTATTCAAATGGTACTTTTTCCAACCTCAGAGTATTAATAGGTACTTTATTATTTATTATTTCATATTAATTTTCATATTAGCATAGTTTAAAGCTGCAAAAAAACTGGAAATATTGTTATATTGGAAATTTTGTATAGAAAATATTGATATATTGAAGATTTTATATAGAACATGCTGTTATACTGAATATTTTCTATATAACATACCGTTATACACAGCATTTGCTATAGAAAATACTGTTATACACAAGATTTTAATTAAAAAATACTGTTATACACAAGATTTTCTATGGAAAATATTGTTATACTCAAGATTTTCTGTAGAAAATACTGTTATACACAAGATTTTCTATACAAAATACTATTATACACAGGATTTTCTATAGAAAATACTGTTATACACAGGATTTTCTATAAAAAAATAATGTTATACACAATATTTTCTATACAAAATACTGTTATACTCAAAATTTTCTATAGAAAATACTGTTATACACAAGATTTTCTATGGAAAATACTGTTATACACAAGATTTTCTATTAAAAAATACTATTATACACAAGATTTTCTATGGAGAATACTGTTATACACAAGATTTTCTATAGAAAATACTGTTATACACAAGATTTTCTATGGAAGATATTGTTATACACAAGATTTTCTATAGAAAATACTGTTATACACGCGATTTTCTTTAGAAAATCCTGTATACACACAACTTTCTTTAGAAAATACTGTTATACACAAGATTTTCTATAGAAAATACTGTTATACACACGATTTTCTTTAGAAAATACTGTTATACACAAGATTCTCTATAGAAAATACTGTTATACACACGATTTTCTATAGAAAATACTGTCATACACAAGATTTTCTATGTAATATACTGTTATACACAAGATTTTCTATTAAAAAATACTATTATACACTAGATTTTCTATGAAGAATACTGTTATACACAAGATTTTAATTAAAAAATACTGTTATACACAAGATTTTCTATGGAAAATATTGTTATACTCAAGATTTTCTATAGAAAATACTCTTATACACAAGATTTTTATTCAAAAATACTGTTATACAGAAGATTTTCTATGGAAAATATTGTTATACACAAGATTTTCTGTGGAAATAACAGTATTTTCCACAGAAACACAAGATTTGCTATAGAAAATACTGTTATACACAAGATTTTCTATAGAAAATACTGTTATACACACAACTTTCTTTAGAAAATACTTGTATACACAAGATTCTCTATAGAAAATACTGTTATACACACGATTATCTTTAGAAAATACTGTTATACACAAGTTTTTTTATAAAAAATACTGTTATACACAAGATTTTCTATAGAAAATACTGTTATACACAAGATTTTGTGTAGAAAATACTGTTATACACACAATTTTTATTTAAAATACTGTTATACACAAGATTCTCTATAGAAAATACTGTTATACACAAGATTCTCTATAGAAAATACTGTTATGCACAAGATTTTCTATGGAAAATACTGTTATACACAAGATTTTCTATAGAAAATGCTATTATACACACGATTTTCTTTAGAAAATACTGTTTTTTTTTTCATATAAGCATACACAAGATTTTCTATAGAAAATACTGTTATACACAAGATTTTTCTAGAGAAAATTCGGTTATACTTTCGATTTTTTACTGAAAAATTTCGAAAAGTCAAAATCAACTTTCTGAGTTGAAGTCGAAGATTCCATAAAAGTCGAATAGTAGAAAAGATTTTTCTAGAGAAAATTCGGTTATACTTTCGACTTTTTACTGAAAAATTTCGAAAAGTCAAAATCAACTTTCTGAGTTGAAGTCGAAGAGTCCATAAAAGTCGAATAGTAGAAAAAGACCCCTTTTAGATTGGCAAAAAAAATATTTATTGCAACAGTATACTAAAACTAAATATCCATACAATAACATAAATAAAATACTAGCCAGCAATTTGCTATAGGAAAAAATAAATAAATGTTTATAGAATAATGCTCTTTCTACATAAAATTCATCCAAAATTTGTCTATAAAAACAAATACTTTTTAGACATATCGTACATAATTGAATTGCAGAAACTTTTAGGAAAGTGTTTGATAATAAACATGTCAAATTAGTAATGTAAATTTGTTAACAATTTTATAAATTTAAATCTAACTACCAGAAACAAAAGTGAAAATATTATTTAATGCATTATCACCTTGATACATTCCATTTTTATTGCTATACATTACAAAAGGAGCATTAATAAATGTAGAAACCATGTATTTTTTTTTACAAGATATTGAAAAATGTTAAAAAAGTCGATTTAAATAAAAAAAAATCGAAGGTTCGACTTTTCATAAATTACCAAAAGTCGAAAGTTCAAAAACTCGACTTTTTAAAAATCTAAAAAAGTCGAAAAGTAGACTTTTTCTTTCAATTATAGAACCCTATTATACACTTGATTTACAAAAGAAAATAATTAGCTATGGCAGCAATTTGTTTTGAGTCCATAGGCATTTTTAAATTAGTCTTCATACATAAAATTTTTACTGAAAACTCATTGAATGTATCAAATGAGTGTCGGTAGTACCACACAGAAAAATGTTTCAACATAAATGATTTGATTTAATTGATTTTTAATTCACATTTATAAATAATTTCATAAATAGCATGATAAAACAATAACCAGGTAGAATCAGTAGGGAGAGTTTAAATTTGTATGCCTTGTTATGTCAAATATGAGAAAATTAGAAACAAATATATGAATAAAAATAAAGAAAATTTAAAACTCAACGCCGCAAGCAGTACTCCATTCTTAAATTTTTTGTTCAGGACATTTTAAAAATCATATATCCTTTTGTTCAAATTAACATTTACACACAGCACATTTCACACGCATATTCTTGTTATATGGTTTAATGTTAAATTGATTTCTTCACAAAAATACTTACTTTTTTTAATTTTTGATATTTTTATTTTTTATTTTGTCTGACAATTCAAGGCATGAAAAATTGAGAACTTACTTTTCTACTGATTCTACCTTGTAATAGTTATATTATGATAAATAGCATGGCAGAACTAGCAAGGTACAATTATTAGAAAGTTTGTTCTCAATTATACATTCCCTATAATGTCAAACAAAAGAAAATTAAAAAATATATAAAGAAAATGTCTTAAAAAATAATTGAATTAAAATTTGTGTTACAAAAAATTCAATTTCAAACATCAATTTTTTGTTTTTGTTTTTTTTTTTTTTGTGAAATAAGTGTGTATAATTTCAGTTAAAATATTGCAAATTTATAAAATATCGCGGTAACAAATTAAAAAAAGTTTAGTGATTAAATACATAGTTTGACGTTTTAGGGATGAACATTGGAAACTCTCTCTAATAATTGTACCTGGTAACTGATTCTACCATGGATAAATAGTATGATTTTGTTGACATTTTTTGTTTTCAAATAAAATCTAGGAGGCTTGAAAAAAATATTTCAATGTTCATTTTTATATTTATGTTTGTTAAAAATGTTTGAAATTTATTATAAAAATATCAAAAAAATTATGTAAAAAAAGCAAAAATTTTCCGTCATATACATCTTTATAATATTTATGAACATATTCCTATTCTGAATGAATAAAGTTTTCCATCCCTGTTCAGCATTATATGTTGTGATTATTTTTGTATTTTGTTTTATTGTTGTAGTTGAATTTTTTTAGCCCAGACAGCAAAAATAGGCTAGACAATTATTAAAAAACAAAATGTAAACAAAACAACGAAAAATGTGTTATAATTTAGTTGTTTCTTTTATTTTTTTTGGTAATAAACATTAAAAAATGTGTTTAACTTGTGAAAGAAACAATAAACGAAAATATACAATTAAAAAGAATTATAATAAAACAAAACAAACAGAATAAAATTAAGTAAACGGTAAAAGCTAAAACAAAACAAACTTGGCAACAAAAAAAAGTGCGTTTAATGGTTGGTGGTGGTTAGCAAAACAGAATGTAAGAAAATAATGTTTTTTAACAAAAACTGGTGGTTTAATATTAAATCAAAACAAAAGAAACAATTAAATAATTGCTTAAAATGTCAATAATAAATAGTTGTTAGTATTAGACTAAAAAAGTGTGTTTGTGTTTAGACTAAAAAGTGTGCCGAATCTTATATACCCTTCATCAAAGGGTATAAAGATTGAAAATATTTTTTGGTTAAAAATTGGTGAATTGGTTTTTGGAAAACAAAAGTTGTAAACAAAAAATTTGTGTAAAACAATTTTAGATTTAGCCTAACGTCGTTGCCAATGTTCTTCCCAGTACAATATGTGTGTTATTTGTGGTCGTCGTAAAGTTGATTTCAACAGACAGACGGACATGAAAGGCAGCAGAAGTTAAGAAACCCAATATGTGAGTGATGCAATTATAATGCTGTTTTTAAATGTTTCAAAAGAAAGGTTAGTAAGAATTTTTCAATTAAATATTTTAAAATAAAATTACCAAATTATAAATTTATTGTTTGGAGAAAACTATTATTTTGTGTACCTATGACCTAAAAAAGTGGGCTTTACAATAGATGGCGTATCTTTTGAAGGCGGTTTTTGTTTTTAATAACTTATACAGTGCCGGACATAAATATTCACACTGCAGACAGATTTAAATTTAATCTTCCATATTTTTTAAACGAAGTCCACAACTTTCGTAGGGATTTCAGCAGAAATATTTATTAACATATAACTTAATGAAATATGTATATGGAAAAAATAAACAAAAGGTGGACATTTCAGAAAAAAAAAATTAACTAATGTTTCGAAGTTCGATTTCAAGAGGACAAAAATATTCACTCATTTTACCATCGACTAAGTTTCCTTAGATGCGTCCATACATCATGACAGCTCCTCCGCCATATTTGACCGTGTTTACTACATTGTTCTTTTTCAATTCAGTGTTTTGGCCTTCTCCAAACTCTTACTCTGATGTCCGATTGAAAAATATAATTTTTTTTTTTTGTTCTGAAATGTCAATTGCTGTTGAGAGACCTTGAAAGACGATTTTGTACATATGTATGTCTGAAATGCTGCTTGCACCGAATCATTACTTGCGATGCAAAGTGGATCAATTACGGTAACCCGAAGCGTAAGTGATCGTATGTGAAGCTCGGACAACCAGCCAATATCGACACCAAAGCCAAATATCCATGGCGCTAAGGTAGTAATATCATGTATTTGGTGGAAGCAAAAGGCTCCTATCTATTATGAGCTGTTCTGGCCAGACTATCACAGAAAACCTGTACCGAACGCAACTGATTCGTTTGAAGCGAGCATTTGTCAAAAAACGCACAAAATATCCATCATGACAACGCTAGGCCACATCTTGCAATACCTGTTAAAAACTATTTAGAAAAAAGTGGCTGGGAAGTGTTGCCTCATCTGCCTTATAGTCCAGACATTGACCCGTCCGACTACTATTTGTTTCGTTCGATGTAGAACGCTCCCTCTGGTATACGCTTCACTTACAGTGTTAACGAAATTGGCTTGATTCGTTATTGGCCTCAAAAGATTAACAGTTCTTTTGGCGCGGAATCCATATTGTGACAGAAATATGGGAAAAGAGCTTGGCTAACAATGGCCAATACTATCATTAAATTTTTATTGTATCAAAATAAAAGCTGAACATTTGAAAAAATCCAACATTTTTAAGTCATACAACAAATAATTTAATTAATTTAGGAAAAATAATATCTATACTAAACTTCATCGCGTGAACATTTTTAAGATAGCGAAAAAATAATATCATATTTTTAAACATTCATACATATTTCCATTCTCAACAAGGTATTTCGATATGTATTTGCAAAAATTGCAAACTGAATAATTTGTATACCCACCATCAAAAAGATGAAGGGTATATTATTCCCGAATCCCGATATTTCGGGATTAAATATATTTGATATTTTGGCAGCTTTCTGAAGCTCCAAAAATATTAATAAACATACTTCTTACTTTTGTTATCAAACATATTTATAATAAATATGAATTATCTTTTGTTTCCAATTTATTTTAATTTATTGAATTAGTCTTTGTTTCTATTTAAATATATTTATGAAATAATTTGTTTTCATTGTTAAAGTTGATTTTTTTTATTTTCGTGACAAATTTTTTCTGATTTAAAAATATTTTTCTCAATTTTGAGCCATTATTGGTCCAATTTCTATGACGTTATATACATCGTTGGAAAGGTATTTGATGTGTCTTTCATCAGATATCCATATAGTCTATGTCTTGATTTTTTTTTATATACCTAACCGGGCCTATAGCGGGTATGTTATGTATCAAATAAGTTTTTAAGTTATTTGGGGGCTCCGGAAAGGTCATGGCTATATCGAATCCGCTATCTACACCGATCCGTAATAAATGTACATAAAGTCGAAATGAGAAATTTATATACAGCTGCGGTCAAAATAATAGCACCACGACATTCATATTGTTATATAATAATATTACGTAAAAACTGTTAAATCGATTTGTGTTGTTTTTGTATAAATGTATACTGTATTCAATTAACTTTCAAACATTAAAAGTGATTTCGAAAATGAGATGCAAATTTTAAAGAAAAACGACATTGTATATAAATACCTAAGAAATTCATCAGTCAAAATAATAGCACCAATATAGAAATCGATTAAAATAAGCAAAAATTAACCAGGACAAAATTTAATGTAGTAATAATTTTATATGGTTTGTAATGTTCTTAACACGTTATTATTAAAAGTAAAATGATGCTGTATTTTGTTTTCGTATTTTTTGGCAAAAAAGAGACCGCCCACCGCCTACACATAAAGATTCTAAAATTTTGGAATTTTTGTATCGAACTTGTATGCCAAATATATTTTTTATTTTTCCAAAATACATTCTTAAACGTTTTTGGTTTCCTTTTACCCTTTTTGTGACTCTTGGCCATCTATTTTTAATAAAATTCTGTTTGGGATATCGCATCCTGTGCTACAACATTGACCTTTTGCTTGAAACCCAAATTTATATTAATTTATCATTCCAGAGATCATTCTTAAGGTCATAATTTCTTTGATTTATATCTGAGCATGATTTTATCAAGCATTTGATCATATAAGATTGAACTATTTATTCCACATATTCAATATATTCTTCGAATGTTATAGTAGGAAAACCACGATCGAACTATATATTTTGGTTGAAATTGGATTCAGAGGACATTCTATGGAAGTCTGATATAAAACAATATAATTTGTTTAATTATTTGACCAAAAAGTGTTTTGGTACTTGAATGTTGAAGAATGGTAATGCGGCTTTGGAAATTTTACCCTTAATACAGGGTGTTATATTGTTATTGGTTAAACTTTTCCAGAATTTAAATAATTTAAATTTTGTTCTCGTAATGGTCAGCGAATAACTGCAACACTAGTCGTCACTTTTGACCACCGTAGAGAAGATAAACACCTGATTTTCGAAACGGTGGGCCAAGAGTGTTATGATTAAAAGCGATAATCGGTTTCGCAACCTAAAAATTTTACTTTTATTTGAATGTAATGTTTTTAATACCATTTCTAAATATCTATAAATATTTTTATTCTGAATTCAGCTAATTTTTATGTTCAGAAATCATAATTTTTTAAACAAGAGCTAACATACACAACTTTTTCGTTACTAAAAAAAAATATAAATTTTTTCTTTTTTAATTCTACTCAATTCGATATAAATAGATTCAAATTATAATTTTATGGCGATTTTTTAACACGAAAACATAAATTTTCTATATTTTTTGACAATTTCTTACGATGGTGCTATTATTTTGACTGCACAAAATCTGAGTATTTTTCAAAAATACCGTTATAAGTGATTGAATGGTGAATATTTGTTAAAAAAAACTTTACATATAGAAGAAAGAGAGATTAATTAACGATTTTATATTGTATTTAATTAAAATTAATAATGAAATAAAAATATTTCCCATGTTAATTGCTTTAAGGTTCTGTGGTGCTATTATTTTGACCGGCACTGTATGTATACTAGGGTTCCTAATTTCCTGCACTTGTTCCCTTCCCGGGAGGAAATTAAAAAAATGACAGAACTTCAAAAACAATAACAAGAAAAACTGTTTAAAAAGAGCTTCATTTCTAACCCTTTGGTAAAATTGGGTTAGAAATGAAGCTCTTGCAAATTGTATGCAAATTGTAGCAAATTTTCGGGGTTTTAGGGCAACATTATTTGAAAAGAATACGTTATACGCTTACCAAACTAAAATTTTTTCAGAAAAGAACACAAAGAAGGATAAAAGGCAGAATAAAGGCAGCATTTATTCCAGAAAAGAAAACGTCATAAACGGTATAGTCATTTCGGTATAGTCATACTCGAAGTTTTAATCGGTATCAAAAATATTTCTACAATTTTATATCTCTAAAACATGTGTAGTTAGTTTGGAAAGAGACATTTTTCAAATTAGATTGCATATAAACAAATTTAAACCACTAACATTGTTATTATTTTCTCTAAATATGAATAGGTGTCATTAAAAGTTGTAATGTTAGCCGCTTTAAAGGAATTATTCCTTTAAGAACATAAAATTTCAATTTGATTCATTCTTAATTATTGCATTTTGCTACTGAGTCTTGTGTTGAATAAAAAAAGTTGTAATGCTTCTTTGCCTATCTGTTCCTAGAACCGAACAAATAGATATAGATATATTGGAATCATTTAATTAGCAACAAATTTAGCCATGGAAAGAATCTGAATATTGTAACTTCAAGAAGAAAACTTATAAATTCCCGAAAATTTCAAAAAAAAAAATATTCCCGGGAACATTTTTTCGAGTAGAAACTCTATCCTATACTCTTAGCAATCATAGTGAAGGGTTTAATTAAAACAAGTAAGAGAGATATATTCGGCTGGGCCGAATCTTATATACCCTTCACCAAACTATACTTCAAAATAAAAATTTTAAATATTTTTAGGTGAACAAAATTTATTTTTTTCCAGTTGTTTTTTTCATTTTTTGGAAAAAACATTTTTCGAATTTTTTTTTTTAATTTTTTATGTAAAATTTTTTTTATCTTTTTTAAATTTAAAATATTTTTTTTTAATATTTAGCGAAAAAAAGTTTTGGTGAAAAAAAAAAATCCGGTTTAAAATTTTTTTCCCGATTTTGACCCATTGTAGGTCCAACTTACTATGGTCTTATATACGTCGTTGGAAAGGTCTTTGAAATATCTATCATTAGATATCCATATTGTCTATATTAATGACTTAGTAATCCAGATATAGGTAAAAAAATAGGTAAAAAAATCGGGGTTGTCCTGGTTTTTTCCTTATATCTCAGCCATTTGTGGACCGATTTTGCTGATTTTAAATACCAAACTTCTTGAAAGCATGTCTGACAAAATTATTGAAGATTTGGATCCCGAAGATATCTGGGGTCTTCAGAAAATTGATTTCAACAGACAGACAAACGGACAGACAGAGGGACATGGCTTAATCGACTCCGCTATCTATAAGGATCCAGAATATATATACTTTATAGGGTCGGAAAATTATATTGTGGAAATTAAAAACGGAATGACAAACTTATATATACCCTTCTCACGAAGGTGAAGGGTATAATAAACTATTTATTAAATCTGAAACAATCAATGATATTGAATTGCAATAGGTATCTAGTCGTCATCTTAATAGCATACTCAAATTTCAAAGACACCAAAATTAAACTATTTATTTCAAAATAAGGACAAAACAATGTAACTATGTATGATGTAGCTTTAATTTTAAAAGCAAATACTTAAATGTAATTTAGCCTAAAATAAGTTATTAGGTATTTTTGCGAAATACCCCATTTTAAAAACATCCCCAACTGTGTTTTATCACCATAAAAATCTATGTAGGTACATATACATATGATAGAGAAAACTCTAGCTAGCCATTGTGAAAAATGGGGATTTCATATTCAGCGACACCCCACTTACTAACTGCATTAAATAGGTAAATAATTGTTGTTGCTGTTGTTGTTTAAAATAAAAAAAAAGTAACGAAACAATGCCAACAGTTTTATTGCCAACACATACAGTCATACATATACAAACATACATACATCCATTGCAGTCAAAATGAAAATATGCAATTTTGAAAATATAAAAGTTCATTTCATCATAAATGAACAAGAGATAGTCGGAGCAAGCGAGAGATAAAGAAAGAGAACCCACACTAAGATCATTAACAAACAAAAAAACAAAATTACCCCCTGCCAAAGTTTATTTTTTTTTTTTTGTTTTTTCATTCTTTCTTTTACTGCTTATTTTACAAACCAACACTCAAAAATAAAAGCTTAACTGCGCAAAAACAATTATGAAGAAAAACATAAATTCTCACAAGAAAAATAACTCTATTCTAGTTCTCTTAATTTTACACTCCTACATTTGTAGAGTTAAGTTTAAAGAGAAATTTCTCGCCAACATTTTCTCTGTTCCACAAAGTCTATTTGGGATATTTTTGTTTAGCTTCCCTTTTCTTTTTTTTTTCAGCGGATACATTTACGTGCGTTTAGTAGATGAAGTTAAGTTTAGTGAGTGAAAATTTCAAAATGGCCACTAGCACTAGTAGTGCCTTTAAAAATGCAGTTAATTCTTTATTTTTTTTTTTGTTAATTTTATTTTATTATTATTTCTTTTCATTTTATGTGTGTGTTTTTTGTCTACACTCTATTGTAGTTTAGTAGTTTTGCTTCATTTGCTGCTGTTGCTGATGTTGTTGCAGTTGTTGCTACTACTACTCTTCAAGTACATTGGAGAAAATTTTAAAATGATGAAAATATGTAAAGAAAAAACAACACAACTCATACACATTTAAACATTGTGTATACATGAGATATGGTGATATTATTATTATTGTTGTTGTTGTTGTATTGGTGAATTTGGTGTGGTGTACAACTTTGCTTATTGAGGCCACATACAAAGCCCATAATAAAGTAAGCACAAACAACAACAATTGATATTTTGTATGTATGACAATGATGACATGAGAAATTAATGGAACGAACACACTAAAAACAACAACAACAGCAACAAAACGAAATTAGGTTGCCAGATTAAACTAAATTTTAATGCAATTTATGTGAATATGTAAATTTACATTTACTAAAGGAAAATTCAAAACATTTGCAAACACATCAGAGTGCAAGAAATATGCAAATTAAAATATATATAGTACAGTGTTGGAAGTAATAACAGAGACGAACAAAATTTTCAATATTTTCTTTAAATTGAATAGGTACCGACCTACATAAAAATTTAAATAAATAAAATTAGGCACCTATATACAGTATCGGCCATAACTAAAGAACCCCCTCGGCTGAATAATCCTGCAGTAGATGCAGGATTATTCAGCCGAGGACCAGCTAAAAACCCGTTTATATCAGCTAAGAACAAGAAAGCTAAACTGGAGTTTGCAAAAGTCCACATCGACTGGAGTGTCCAAAAATGTAAGACAGTAGTACTGTTCTCTGACGAATCCAAATACAAATTTAAAAGTTCCGATGGAATAAGGTGTGTACGAAGACGAAAAGGAGAACGGCTGAATCCTAAGTATTGCAAAGGAACAATTAAACTTGAAAGGGGCAATGTAATGATCTGGAGTTGTTTTTCTGGTGAAGGATCGGCCTTATGCCAGTGAAGAGATACCACTTATAGGGAGGTTCCAACAGGATAACGACCCAATGCACACCTCCAAAGTTTGTAAGACTTGGCTACAGAGCAATAAGATTCCAGTTCTTCATTGGCCTGCTCAATGTCCCTATGTCAATCCTATTGAGAACTTGTGGGAGATTGTTAATATGAAAATAAATCGTGAAAATTGCCGATCCTTATTTCGGCAATTTTCACGATTTATTTTCATTTTATTTCAAGCCGTTATTATAGCCTGGAAAGGAATATTGCAAGACACCATAAAAAACTTAATATCTTCTATGACTAAGAGATGTGCTTGTGCCAAGAAAAACAAAAGTATAATTTTTATAGTTATAATCAATAGTGATGAATTTCTGAAACATTTTCGGAAACCCTTCCATTAAGGCTTTTATTGAGCTTTCTGTCACTTTGTTCGAACAGGTAGCCCATCTCCGTTTAAAATCTACCACACTTTTGGACACCTTTTTTGTGCTCTTCAAATTAGTTTTTGATTAAAATTCTATCAGGCTTAAAAACACCCTTTTCCGTTTTCAACTTAATTCTTTATAGTTGTTAGTACCATTTTATAGATGAATTATCGATATACGACATTATGTAAAAACAAGTAAGAGAGCTATATTCGGCTGTGCCGAATCGTATATACCCTTCACCAAATTATACTTTAAACAAAGGTAAAAAAATTTTTTTTTTTTCGAAATTGTTTTTCAAAATTTAAAATTTTTTATTTTTTTTTTCAGAACTGTTTTTCATTATTTAAAAAATAATAATTTTTTTTCAAAATTGTTTTCAAGAAAATTTTTTTTCGAAATAGTTTTTTAAATTTGTTTACCAAAAAATTTTTTTTTGTTAAAAAAAAATTCGTGTTAAAAAAGTATTTTTCCCGATTTTGAGCCAAATTACTATAGCCCTATATATATCGTTTCAATGGACTTTGAAATATCTATCATTAGATATTCATATTGTCTATATTAATGACTTAGTAATCCAGATATAGATCAAAAATAGGCCAAAAATCGAGGTTGACCCGGTTTTTTCCTTATAGATGGCATACCAGCGCTGGTCTTGAAGCAGTGCTCTTTGACGTTAGCTCGTCCATTAGCCAACCTTTTCAGCATTTCATACCGTGCCTGCGTATTTCCTATATGTTGGAAGGTTGCTAATGTTACGCCAATTCCTAAAAAGGGAGAGCTAATAACCCTGAAAATTACCGTCCAATAGCAATTTGTTCTGGACTTTCCAAAGTTATGGAAAGTATAGTAAACTACCATTTGGTTAAATATTTAGAATCCAACAATTTGCTTAACGACTGCCAGTATGGCTTCCGTAGAGGACGCTCTACGGGAGACTTGCTAGCCTTCCTATCGGAAAAATGGTTTCGTTCCATTCACCGTTTTGGCGAAAGTAAAGTGGTGGCTCTAGATATTTCCAAGGCGTTCGATAGAGTGTGGCATGGTGCACTATTATCGAAATTTAATGCTTTTGGTGTCGGTAATAACTTCTCTAAATTTATATCGAGCTTTCTCAGAAATCGCACTATACGAGTTGTTATAGATGGGATCTCATCAAACGAGTTCAAGTTGAATTCAGGGGTAACGCAAGGCTCTGTTCTTTCTCCTACTCTATTCCTTATTTTTCTAAATGACCTTCTACGTCAAACTTCCAACCCTATCTATTCCTTTGCAGATGACAGCAAAATTTGCCATTCATATTCATTCAGTTATAGACCAAGCCTGTCGGAGATTGGGGCAATGAGGCAAAACATAAATGATTCCCTTAATCGAGACCTTGTGACAATCTCTGAATGGGGTCGGGCGAAGAGAGTCGCTTTCAACGCCCGCAAAACTCAGTGTTGCATGTTGACACAAAAACGAACGACAAACAATGTTGCTTCATCTGTATTTATGGATGGTGTAAATATTGTGGAATCAGACGCTCTTGATGTTCTGGGCATGAAAATACAATGTGCTGTCCGCTGGTCTAAACACATTTTTCAAGTGTCGAAAGAAGCATTCAAGTGTCTCGGTTTTTTGAAACGGTGTAGCTATTACTTCACTCCATCTAATCTTCTCACTATTTACACCACATATGTATATCCGACCGAAAATGGAATACAACTCCCATGTATGGGCCTGTGCTTCAAAGTCTATTTTGGAGCTGCTCGACCGCGTACAAGAGAGGGCGAAGGTGATTAGTTAGGGTATCCAACTCTATTGATTCGCTGGATCACCGTCGCAATGTGGCCTGTGTTTCACTGTTCTATCGGTACTACAATGGAATGTGTTCTGATGAAATTCGGGAACTTGTTCCTGATACCCGCAGATTTTTACGTAATACACGTTTTTCATCAAGAACAAATCCCTTTGTGGTCGATTGGCCAGTGGACCGCACAACACATTACAGGGGAAATTCGTTCTTTAGTCGTACTGTACGTATGTGGAACAAACTTCCCGCTGAAGTGTTTCCTGCCATTTCCAATGTGGGAAAGTTCAAATCGAATGTCCACAAACACTACTCCCTCTTTCCTCCCTCCCATAACCTATTTGCCTAGTGACATAAAGCACTATAAAAACCATAATGGAAGGGTTTTCGAAAAAGGTTAGAATTATAAAAATAATTTTTTTTTGTAAATTGTAACAATAATTTCAATCAAATAAAAAGTTTAGTGGTTTTATTTCTATTAACATATATGTATGTTAAAAATTTTTCGATCTTGAGGGGTACCTTGTATGGGGACTAGGAACAAATGTTGCCTGATTTTCGCCATACTTCAATACCAAACAAACCTTATCAACAGAGAGTATTTGTGGAAAATTTCAGGGAGCTAGCTCCTTTCGTTTGGGTCCTATTGTGTTTTCAACAGACAGACAGACGAATATAGCTAGATCGTCTTAGAATCGTATGAGGTCCCAGAATATATGTATATACTTATGTGAGTCTGCGACAAATATTTTGATGTGTTACAAACGGAATGACAAAATCAATATATCCCCATATTTCAGGAAACATTACAAAATATTCTTTATCCATCTCTGCCACAGTTATATTCTATTAATTTGGGCCACAATATTCTACAGAAGAAGTTTTATTTAAATTGAGTCAAAATAAAAATTATTGGGCTTTTAACCAAATTATAGTTGCACGAATAATGAATAAACTCCAAATTAGTTTGGATCTTTCATTGCCAAAGACCTAAAATCTCCCAGAGTAAAAAAAAAACGAAGGTCATAGATCATTTTCCAATGCAACGAAAACTGATTTGCAATTAAAAACAATCTGGTAACCAAATAAATTTATGCACATATTAAATCGAACATCAAGGGAAAGTGACAAGTAGAGAAAAACCTTTAAAAAGCTAAAATAGTTTACAACCAGGCAATTTAAATAAAACAGAGGAATTGTCAAGGGAAACCCAAATTTTCAATAACAAATTCAAGTTTTAAGAAAACTACTAGGTGTGTGCTACAGTTTCAGAATGAAAATTAATATTGGACTCAACACTCGTTCACTCACTCACTAACTATACCAAGTAGTGATCGTATCAAGTTTTATATTGTTTTTTTATTATTATTATTATTACATACTTGTTTCTTTTTTCCTTTAACTATTTGAACATCACGTATTTATGAACGAACGAACAACCAACTTATATGACAAATAGGAAAAACCTAATAAAAAACCAACAACAGCAATAAAATAAAAAACAAACACATGATAAAAAAAAAACCAACAACTAACATACACTCATACTCATACACTTTAAGTTAGAAAAAAAAAACAACATAATAGAAAAAAGGGAGCATTTTTTACAACAGCCCATCCATCCATGGTGGGGAGAACTTTATGCACAATATAAACATTAGAAAAACTACACTCACACTTGCCTAAAGCCCCTAACAGCTCCCCCCCCAACAAAAAAAAAACTTACACTCACACAACTACAACACTAAATAACAGAAAATAAAAAAAGCTTATGTAACAAACTCTATAGCAACTATAAAAAAAATTTGTAACGAAAAAAAAACTCATGTGAATGCAAGCAAACTGTCAGTATTTTTTTTTGTTTTCAGTCAGTCAGTACATGGGCAAACGAATGGAAAAATATCATTAAAACATTATTTTAAAATGACCTCAATTTTATGAAAAAAAAAACACAGAAAATACAAAAAAGAAAATTCACTCCCATGTTGAAATGTAAGAAAAAAGTTTTTAATGCATTTCATTTACTAGTGTGGAGAGAAAGAGCGAGTGAGTGTGAGAAAGAGAGGTCAGAAGTTTGGTATGTGAAGGTAGTGATGTTATTATAGCGATTTTTTTGTTTGTAAAAGAAACTTTTTATTTTTAACAATTTCATTCATTAAGGGGCGTGTGTAGTATTTTCTTTGAGATTATTATACACAAAAATTGTAGTTGGGTTTTAAGTTTTAGGGCCGTTTTCTCATTAGGTGATTATCTTTTTTCCCAACGAAAAACTGCAGATTAAAGAAATTTGGTTTTCTCAATGTCTCATTTGCTTCTATTCTATCGCATCGTACAGATAAATAAATAACAGCTGACTGCTGTTCATAGTTTTTATGTGTTTGTGTTTTTGTAATCGAAATTAAATAGTTTTTATAAAAAGAGTTTAATAACATTAATTTGATGGAGGATGAACTCAAATAACATGAGTTCCAAGTGAATGCTGAAAGAGTTTATCATGCCAGCCCTAACTACCTGGCAGACATGGAGGATAATGCACTTTTCAAAAGATTCCGGCTGTCGATGGCCACATTAAACAGCTGATTTATGTAAACATGTTGTCACTTGAAAGCAGGGTTCCCACCTTTCACATCTATTTTGAGAGGTATTGCCAACAGAAAATAATGTTTTTTGTCGGCATATTGAGAAAACCAAAATTGTTAACGGAGAGTTTACCGGCCTAATAAATTTATGTCGACATTTAGTAACAGGCAGTTTGTCGATACATTGAGAAAACAGGCCTTAGTCTGTTCGCAGTGATGTTAACTTTTTTCTTTCATTTTCCGTACAGCCCTAAAAAAATTACCGTATACAAAGTCTTGTACAAAAATAATAATATTTTCTTACAATTTTGTGAAAATGAGCGAATTCACTTAATTGTGAATAAATTCGAAAAGAATCCCTTGATTTTTATGATCGATATCTCATTTCATTCCTATTATATATGGCTTTGCGATAAGTCCATAAATCTGAACAATTTCAGTCGTTTTCGATTTTTCATGATTTTTTTAAAACAAAAAAATTGCTATTTTCACGTAAAAAATATATTTTTAGCTTCAATTTGTTACTATAACTCCGAAACTACTGAGCCGATTGAAACGCAATATATATGTGAAAATTTGTACATAGCATAGGAAAAATGTTTTCAAACTACAATCAATCGAAAGAAGAACATTAACTACTCAATTGTTTGTATATCAAACAAAAAAATAAAAGTTGTGAAAATGAGCGAATTCACTTAATTGTGAATAAATTCGAAAAGAATCCATAGATTTTTATGATCGTTATATCATTTTGTTCCTATTATATGTGGCTTTGCGATAAAGACATAAATTTGAAAAATTTCTGTCGTTTTCGATTTTTCATGATTTTTTTAAAACAAAAAAAATTTATATTTTTACGTAAAAATTATATTTTTTGCTTAAATATTATAACTCCGAAACTATTGAGGCGATTGAAACGCAATATATAAGAGTATTAAAGGCTATGTAAATCTCAACTTTTCTAAGTTTGTTTTAATAACAATGGACTGAGCCTGACCCTTTTTGTTATATCATTCATTATGTGGAGAAACGTCTAACAAAATTTATAATTTTACTCCGTATAGTGGTTAGTAAAGACTTTTTTTGCTGTTGACCTGTGTTATGTGTAGACACTATATGAAAATATGACTTTTGGGGTCGAATGCTTAAAAATTTAAACTTTTTCAAATTACCGTACAAATGTAGAAATTATCTGCCTACCGTTCGGAGGTCTAAATTACCGTACAATACGGTAATTACCGTACGGTTAACACCACTGTCTGTCAGCTATATTTAGTTAAACTCTGTTTTTAAAAGGTAAGCATTTATATGTAAATGCATGTTTTTTCACACAGCGGAAACTGTGTGGAACGTACCACAGTCCTTTTAAAACCACAAGTCGTTGGTGTCCATATCATGCAATTCAGACCAAAATAATTTGGTAATCATCGACCTATAGCGCTGGTCGTTGACGGTGATGGTCTGGTCAACGTCGTTCTCAAAGAAATGTGGACCGATGACGCCACCCACCATCCCAAAATCCACACCAAACCGTGATTGGGCGCGCTCTTGTATCTTATGTGGATTTTGTTTGTTGACGTACCCATCCATCCAGAAATGGGCGAAGTGCGCGGGAACATTGCCGGAACAGAACACCCATTTTGATAAAACATTTTTATCATTTGCACGTGTTTTTTAACGCTATATCCGTGATTTGGCAAAACAAATTCCCTATTGGAAGATCCTTTAATTATCTATTCGAATCAAATATTATGCCGTAAAATGTCATCGATTTGTTAGGTCATATTTTGTTAATAATGCATACATCGTTATATTTTACTTCAAAATGCATAATGTATATGACAAATTTGCATTCAAGACATACGTTAATGGTCTGAATATTAATAAACTATTGGTCAATTAACAAGCTCTCTTATCATGTCATAATGTCTTAATATTTCATAATGTTTTTTTGCTTTTCAAGCAAAAAATGTCCTAAAATAATACTACATTCTATGATATGTTTATTGTGACATCGTAACGAACCAGCTGAGACCAACCCCGAATGCCTAAGAGTAGGTTAAGTCGAGCCACCGAGTCGTGATATATTAGGACATTATGACAATATCACTTATAAGAGACCTTGTGAATTCATCATATGTGTTTTTCAACCAATGTCGACTAATTTCTATCGACATCGACAAACTGGCATTAAGTCTACTTCTTTTCTCTATCTGCAATTATATTTTGATAATTTTAAAATCTAAGTCACATGATGTAGACTCTACTGATTATGGAATTAAAGAAGTAATTAGATTATGGAATTAAATGAGTATTAAACTCAAGATATTAGAATAAATATAACCATAATTTTCTCAGAAAAACAATTATATTTTAAAAACTTAACTGCTTAATTGTTGGTATAATTAAAAGAGTCCAGTCTGCGATTTTTTTTTAAGACTATTTCTGGCCCATATTCTTCAGAATTAAATGCATAAAAATCCGTCCCTAAAACCCTAGTCATTATCATATAATTGATATTTAAAGTAGTATTACCGAGTGGTTCAATGACAAGTGTCTTTTTGAAAAATTAAATAAATAAAATGGAAAAAAGTAAATTTCTTTTATGGCTTTATTATAAAGCACAAACATTATTTGTGGAAAGAGATTTGCCATCACACTGTTACGTTTTAACCTTTTTAAAACGTTGGTTTATTTCCTTTAAATAAACCGCATACTTTTAATTACAAATACAAGTCGTTTAGTAGTTTAAAATTGTAACAACTTTTTATTTATTTAAAATGTACAACAACAACAGTTCAAATAGTCAGCCAGTGTCTTTATACACGTTTATCAATTCTCAGAAATGCACACACACTTTATAATTTACAAACTTAAATGTACAAGGCAGTTGATGTTAACTCTTACAGCGCCTATGATCAACTCAACTCACGACTGCAACCTCTGCCACTATTTATACACGCACCATCTTTCGTGAATCTTCTACCATGCTCTTAACGGACAAACTAGTATGTTCGAATTCTAGAGCTTTCGATGTCAATGTCAGCAGTTTAAACATTTAGTGTTGCCATACTTATAAACGATGCTAATAACCGCATGCTATCAACATTGTTGATAAGTAAAAGCTTCTACTGATGGACGTGTTTATATGATGAATGCAGCAGGCAGTTGTTACAGACTGTTAAATTCAAATCGCTATTGCAAATTCGTAACAATACTATGGATTTTTTGTACATTAAGTTTGGTAATCCTGTTATCAGTCTTCTTGACGTTGTCAATTGACCGCATTGGAACAGAAAGTTTATCCTATTAGACCTTTTTTGTTGGTATTATTAATATTTTAGAGCATGTTTAATTTTTATGTGTCCTGCTGCTTCATACACTAGACTCCAATAATTTTTCATCTTGAATTGCAAAGAAAATCTTACTTCTTGTTTAAAAATTTCATAATCTATATTTTAGTATGCGGTGAAATTTAGCCCAGATTTAGGCAAATTTTAGGAATCCTCATACATTTCGAAAACGCAAAGGTATTTCTATTAAAAAAAATAAGATAGCCATAGTATATCCAAATATATCAACGACTTCTTGTACTTTGTCGCCCAGCAGTCTTCATCCTATTCAGAAGCGTTCTAACAAAGATGAAATCTCACATAGTTCTCTCTCAATATCTTCAATGCAGCATACGAATTACTACTTTTGAAGCTTTTATTCTTTAACATTTGACAAGTAGAAACTACGCCATTACTAAAAATGGAACGATACACGCTTTAACAACGCATTGAAATTATTAAAATTCACTACAAAAATGGTGAAAATCTTGCAGTCACAGTTCGCAAAACTAAAGCATTTTTGGGTCGTCGTGAAGCACCTTGTCGGACCACAATACAGAAGTTGGTGGAAAAATTCGAGCTGTTGGGACAAGTTAGTTATGTGAAGAATAAAACCCGTGCAAGTCGCTTAAGAACAACTGAGAATATTGCTGCTGTAGCCCAAAGTGTTGAAGAAAACCCAGGTTTGTCCATTCCTCGTCGTTCTTTGGAATTGGGCATTCCGCAAACGTCATTACACTATTATTTAGCATAAAGACTTGGGTCTTAAGGCTTATAAAGTTCAGTTAACACAAGAAACCCGTGCAAGTCGCTTAAGAACAGTTGAGAATATTGCTGCTGTAGCACAAAGTGTTGAAGAAAACCCAGGTTAGTCCATTCCTCGTCGTTCTTTGGAACTGGGCATTCCACAAACGTCATTACACCGTATCTTATGGTCGGAGTTGGATGATATTGATCTGGACAACGGAGGGAAGCGAATAAACCACGTCACAATTGAAATCGGTTAATTTTTGAAACTTGCAATTTTAGTTCTAAAAAACCTACATTTTTATTGAAATTTAATTACTGAGACACCTATATCTCGATTACTAAGTCATGTAAATAGACAATACATATAAACTTAATCAAACAAACATGTTTCCAAACATTAAATAACTAGTTGTTTAGCTGATCAAGTATCCATACATAACTACAAGGTGGCGCAAAAGTAATCCTCCTATCAGAAAATGCTATAAATTTTGCGATTGGCCCCTAATGTCAGTTCTGTTTTGACATTTGTGTAGTAAATACATGCGAAATACACTGCTCCAGAACGTGGAATATTGCTGACTATTTATTTGACCAATTTCACAACGTGAATTTCGTCACAGATTTCCTGGCCGTCCAACGCCTACTGGTGAAACACGGCGACGTTTAGCCGCTCGCCTCGAAGAGACTGGCACAACACGAGATGCTGCCAGGCGTGGCAGACCCCGGAGTAGCCGTTCTGCAGAGAATATTGCTGCTGTAGCCGAGGATGTCATGGAAGCGCCGTCGACATCGACCGATGACGATGTGCCGCGCAAATGGGTATCAGTAGTCTTTACAGCTAATTGTGGTACAAGATTTGAAGATGTTTCCAATCGCGTCTAACATACGCTCAAGCCATCCTTAATCACCACCAAGAGAAAGATGATTTTTCATCAAAAATAATCATGAGTGATGAGGCCCATTTCCATCTTAGCGGGTACGTAAATAAGCAAAATTTACGCTTTCGGGGCACTGAAAATCTGCGTGTAACCCACGAATAGCCATTACACCCGCTCAAAGTCACTGTATGGTGTGCTGTTTTCGCTGGAGGAGTCATCGGACCTTTTTTCTTCGAAGACGTCGCGGGCCAAACGGTTACTGTGAATGGTGAGCGCTACAGAGCAATGATCAACGAGTTCTTTTTGCCGCAACTTGATGAATTGGGATTGGAAAACATGTGGTTCCAACAGGACGGTGCAACCGCACACACTGCACGTGCCACAACCGATATGCTGAAGGATGCATTTCCCGGGAGCCTAATTTCCCGTTTTGGCGATTTGCACTGGCCAGCAAGATCGCCTGATTTGACCGCTCCAGACTTCTTTTTGTGGGGCTTTTTGAGGTTGCGGGTTTATGTCAACAAGCCTCAGACTCTTGCAGCTCTTAAAGACAATATCCGTCAATAATGTGAGGACCTATCGCCGGAAGTTTTGGCCAAAGTGATGGAAAATGCCATAAATAGGGCTCAAATGACAATCAACTGTGGCGGCGGCCATTTACATGACATCATATTCTCGACTTGATGTAAAAAAAATTAAAAGACCAAATAATAATCCACAAGAAGAATCAAAGTTTTTATTTTTTTTTTTTTAATTACAGCCAAAAAACATCGGAAGTTTACTTTTGCGCCACCTTGTATGTAAACTTAGTCTCACTCATTACTTGTAATGAAATATGGTTTTCCCACATTATAATTCTCAATAATGGTGTTAAATATATGGTATTTACAATAGATCCTTGACAATGAAGATTTTTGATAGAGGTAGAAAATGGCTTCTAATTTGAAGATTGTCTAAATTACATTTTCAATATATTCTTTATGTATACATACTAGCGGACCCGGCGAACTTTGCCTCGCCCCAATTTTAAGCCTTCAGACAAACTTTAAAGTAAAACTCGATTTTCGATTTTTTTTTCCAATTTTCCGACTTTTCCGGAGGGATTTTCCAAAATTTTCTTCTGTAAAAACCAACGAATTGCTATACATTTTTACACCATTTTTATATATATATATATATAAATGTATTGAAGATTGGAATCTTGAAGAAACTCTTTAAACATTTGCCCTAGTTATACTTTACGTATAAGTTTTTTCCAAGATGACAGGAAAAGGTAAAACAAATTAGCCAGGAAAGAAAACGACATAAGATTCGTTACAGCCGAATATGACTTGTTATTTTATTATATGCCTACTAAATTATAATATACATACATATATCTAAACAAATTTGATTAAAATATACCTCCAAAGACGTGTGATCATAAAAATTCTTTCAAAACAACGTTTTTTTTTAATTTAGCGATTTTTAGCACACATTCTGGTTGTTAACATTGCTGAACATAATGAAAAGAGAAGGGAGTAAGTAGAGACCGAAAAAAGAAAGTTATAATTTGTTTTTACTAAAGCTTAAAAAAAGAAAAGCTTGAATTCTCATTTTGAAAACTAAATAGGTACAAGTTAAAGTAAAACAACTTTTTGGAATAGGTATTTTTCATAACAAAACAAACTTTAACGGAAAATTGTTAAAAATGCAATATTTGCTGTGATTGTGTGTGTGTTGTAAAATTTATGAAACAGCAGCATGAGGCAAATGAAAAATTCAAAAAAAAAGTACAGCTCCAGCAAAAATATATTTTTATTTTCACATAAAAAAAGTGGAAAATCTATAATTTTCCATAAAAAAAAAACTTTATTTTTGTTAAAATTACATACCTTAATAGGTATGTTACTTAATTATTCAATAAAAAAAGTTAATTATGATTACAACAATCATAGGAATTATATTCCCAAAAGCAACTACATATAATTTTATGACATTGGAAATAAAATTTCCCTTTAATTTCATATTTTTTTTTGTTTTTTCTTGGTTTTTTGCTCACTCACTCTTATTAGAAGCAGCTGAAGAAGAACGTTTGTAGGTATAAACAGCAACGGAAAAAGCACGTTTAGCCGCACAAAAACTTTCGTGACTTTCGAGTGTTGCACAGCGTTGCTTGAAACTGTAGAGAAAAAAGTTTTCTAAAACTACAAGAGCTTCGTATGACTTCACATAAAAACTGTGAAGCCCATCAAAAACAGCAAGAAAATCACTAAAACAACAATAACATTAGTAACCAGCAACAAACTTTTACAACAACAACAACAACACCCAGCAACATTATAAATTCATTTCTAAATACAAAAGAAAAAAAAAATTAGTTGAAAACTCAAAAAACAACAAAAAAGAAAATTTCATTATAAAATGTTATACTCTGCATAAAACTTCTCTTTTCATACTCTTTTAAGCAATTTTAAATTATTTCAAACTCATGCTCTTTCTTAAGTTTTATGCTCTTAGAATGTGTTACTCATTTGCATGTACTCTTTGATTGTATTAACTACAGTTGCACTTTAGTTTTCTCTTCATTTTCTTTGATGTTCAACAAAAACTGCAATTTGTTCCGTTCATCTTTGTTTTGTTTCTTTTTTTTTTTACTTAGTTTTTATTGTTGCTGTCATTGCTATTGCAGTTAGTGTGGTTGTTGTTGTTGCTGCTGCTGCTACTAAGGAGTATGTGTGTCATTATGTGTTGTTGGATTTATTTGCTTGTTTGTATGTTTTAGTGCGCGTGCATTGCATTTTATGCAAAAAAAAAAATGAAAAAAAAAAACTGAAATAAAATTATAAAACAACAACGCCAACAACAAAATGCACACATTTTGTATTTGTTGTTACTATATGGCGTAAACACATGCCTGCATACGTATGTACAAACATACATACATATGGATGTATGTACTTACGTGCATGTTTACATTTTAGGAGAATTACTAAATTTACCGTTTTGTTCTTAATTTTATGGTCAATATTTTTTTTCGTAGTTTGTTTTGCTCTTGCTGCTGTTGTTGTTGGTTTTTGCATTCGTTTGAAAAATCTCAAGGTAACAAACAACTCGTAGTATATTGCAATTTCTTGTTGTTGCTGTCGCTATTTGTTTTGCTTTTCTTGTTGTTATGTGTATGCACATAAATGCATACGTACATATCTACATACATACATACATACATATGTACCTGCTGTTTTTATGATTCTTTAAATCAATATCACTTTGTATATTATTTAGTAGTTTTTGCCTATTTTTTTTTTGTTGGTTTGTTTTTCTTTTGCAAGGATGCATTGTTAATGAAACAAGCAAGAGTTGCATTTTTAGTTGTCAATTTACAGGGCTGCATTAGAATAGTAGTTGGCTGTGTGATCAAAACGTTTTTTAAGCGAAATTTTCAAAAAGGACTAAAACAAGGCGAATTCTATAAGGTGACAGCATGTATGGTATAAGAATACCTATGAGTTTGTCATTTCGTTTGTAATTGCTCTAATATTCATCTGCGACCCTGTGGATATATGTATGAGTAATATCAAAAAATTATTGGAGTAACGATGAAATCGAAATGAAAACAAATCAGTTGTACATATCGGTAGATCATAAGCTTTTCTTCTATGATGGATCCGAAATCTTAGGTTATTAATCTTTCAGCTGTTAAAGTTATGGTAATTTAATACAGGGTAAGTGCTCCTAAGGTCGGCATGACCCAGTAGTCGGCATTTTTGAGTTAAAAGCTTAATAAATAGGAATAACGATAATTTTATACAAAAGTAATATTTAACTTTAACATACACTCATTTCTCTTTATGTAATGTTAAAATTTGGGTGAGATGAGTATTTTGATCTATTTTTGACCTTATTCCGTGACCATCTTGCAACAGGTGCGGTCTTTTCAGCAAATGGCAAGACCGTGGTACCAATGGTTGTCTTTCCATATATACGACCGCTTGAATTCTTTTAAGATTTTATTCTTTTCTTAATAAAAAATGCAATACCGACAATTGGGTCTCAAATTAGGATTAAGGGTACCGACTTCGGGCACAAATCGTGTTTTTTCAAGAAGACGTAAATTGCTCAAATTTAATAAAAACTGCTTGAAAAAAGTTAATTGAGTCTAATACTATACAAAATACTTAACAACAATAACCCGTTAACATCCCAATACCATGTTCGCACTCATAATGGTACCACCTTAAAAAACTGAAAAAAAGTTAAACTGCCGACTACTGGTGCATTCACCCCATATGGGCAATTCCACGAAAATGACTACCACGACTGAAAAACCAAAAACCCTTGAAACTTTTTTTCAAGATGATTTGAATAGGAGAAAACACTAAAATGTTACTATGTGAAAATATTTAGAGATTATTACAACATTTTAAGTGGAAAAAAAATAATATTTTAAAGTGAATTCCAAAAAACCGAAGAAATTCAAAATCGCGGTTTCGGTTTTAAAAGTTTTAAAACTGATCGGTTTCGGTTTGGTTTTGGGACAACTTATTAAATATTAAGTGTTATAGATACAAAATCAGTTGATAATATAGGAAAAGCTATACAAATTTAAAGTTCAAACTTGGCGGGTGTTCAAGAGGATAAAGGTAAATTGGTACTTTTTCTTTTATTGGTACCTTTTTAATATATTAAATTAGTTAGCTTATATAGATTAAAGTTTTATAATATGCTTTTCAGTAAAGAAATAATCAAGAATAGCGGGCTCAATGGTATTATTATACCAACAAAGGAGAACTAAACCAAACTAAGGAGTATTTTTTAGTTCTTCAAATAGTACTTTTTGAATTGATATATAATATTGAACCTAGAATCAGGAAATTACTTTGAAATTTCAAACTTGACGGTGGTTGAAGTGTGGACAATTTTTACTTTTTTCTTCTAATGGTACTTTTTATTATATTAAGGATAAGTAGAAGGCATAATGATATTTAGGTATCAAAAACTATTATTGAAATTTCTATATTAATGAATCTATAAGCGGAAGTTAAACACACATGATCCTGACTGAGTTATAATATATAAAAAAAGGACTTGCAGGTACTTTTTGCAACTAATAGTGCTTTTTGAATATTATATAAAAGGGATAATTAAAGTTACTATTTGTTTATTGTAAAGGTACTTTTTGAATATTTTATAATAATAAACCTTAAAATTGAAAATTAGGCTCAAATGATTCAGAATGAGTTAGAATTCACAAAAGGTGATTTTAGTGATACCTTTCTTTTGTATTTTCTATAATAATGGACACAGAAATATGAAATTAGACATTCATGACGCAGAGTAGGAATATGGTACTGTTTTTATTCTAATAATACGTTTCGAATGAGCTAGAATCCGTATTACAATGAACCAATAAACATGAAACTAGAGACATGTTTACCTAAATTAGTATTAATTCACAAAGGGAGAGTTAATAGTACTATTCATATCTTCTAATTGGGGTAGCGAAGCGCATCGGCTCAGCTAGTACTCCATACTGTTATCGGATATATGAAAATAACTAAGACTTTGTTACAAAAGTTTTGCATGAATGAAATAAATAAAGTCATTTGAAGTTTAATTGTCAGGAAATACTCGTACATCAATATTTTTAAATGAGTTTGTGTCATGCTTTATTAACAGGTTTCCTTGCCTTGCCAGCGAAAAGTAGCCTGCTACATCATCTGAAGCAATTATTGTAATACAATATAAAACATTTAAATAAATCTTAAGATATTTTTGCCGATCTGTTTTTAGAGATATTGGATGAAAAAGTTTGTTTCTCATATCTAAATTTTGAATTTTTCTACTGAAAATAGATTAGAAGTAAAAACCGAAAAAACGCGGTTTCGGTGTCGGTTAAAACCGAACTGGAAACTCTAGTTTAAAGTGACTATATTTAATTTTTTTAATTTAATTGATATGTTTTAGGCTAAGATTGCGGGGAAAACTAAGCTCCCAATTAGCATGTAGTATGAAATGAATTTGACTCTGATTGATTTTTTTCTATTATCTAATTGTTTATTGAAACCGAATATATATTTTCTATTATTCATTTTAGTTTTTGTATACATATATTTACAGAATATATATTGTTTTATTATAAGGGAAAAATCTGTCACCTACGGTATGTCACGTACGATATTACATTTTATTTATTATAAAATCATCCAAAGATTATTTTTATTTAAATATGACGGTTTGTAAAGGAAAAGTATTTGGTTTAGTGTAAGAAATTAAAAAAAAGCATAACGCCTCTCACAACTCGCAAATTATCGCATATTTCCACATGCACCTCAAAATTACTTCCGTTTTATGTCATGTACGATATACCCTTATTTCGCTCGATACTTTGGACAACAATGTTTTGAAAGGACTTATTATTTTTTTTAAAATGTAGTACCCTCTGAATAGAACATAAAGACCAACTTATTTTTCAGATACTCTTATTTGTGCAGAATCTATTCCACTCTATAGGCGTACAAATGTCACGTACGATGACATGGAATTGCCCATATGTAGTTGAAAATTTAAAAATATGCTTTGATATATGTACTAATCGTTTCTAACATAAGCCTCTGTTCATATTTTCGAAACATTATGGTTTTTTCGTCCAACAAATGATCAGCTGTTGGTTTTAATTTCGTGCGAAAGAAGTGCTGCTTATGTTATTTCGTGTGGAAAACTAAGGTTGCCAGGTGTATTTCACAATGAGAATAGTGTACAGCTTTTGCAAAATTATTTCGTATATATTTCATTCGAAATATTTTATATGTATGTAGTTTTGACAGCATTTCGATGGTTGATCATTGTTGATGGTTGATCATCTGGAAATTTTTGGAAAATCTATGTTTTATCGCGAGCTCCATTTACAGATATCTTTGAACATTTGTCAATTTGTCAAATAAAGGAAAATCTATGGCAAAAGTGGGGGAAATCGTTAGTTTGTCAAAATCTATAGTCCAAACCACAGATATATATACAGATTCGTCAAAACTGACTAATCTTCCGATGGGGTTAAATGTGTGATGCCACTTTGATACATTTTAACACCGTGACGTATCTGTTCATCATCTGTGGTCCACAATACCCGTAGGAACTATAAAAAATTTTGAAAGATATGAAAGTTTGTCACGAATAGGACGTCTTTTACTTAAAATATATCCATATTTACTTGTATATTAGTTTTTGTCTTCGTAGGATACCGTTAACATATTCGCAGGTATGACCAAAAAAAAAAAAAAATTTTTTTTAACGGCCGTTTCAAAACTCCATTTAAAAATTTTTAAAAATTTTGTTAAACAAATTTCAGAATTTTTTAATCATCTCATTGGTATTTATTGAGAATATAATAGGGAATAAAAATATGAAAAAATTATGATTTAAATTTTGAAATTTTTGAGAAAAACTAAAATCGAAAAACGTTAAACCTTAAATCGTAAAGGTCAAAATTTTTAATATTTGGAATTCCTCTTGATCGATCCCCAAAGGTGTTCCATTGGTTTAAGGTCCGGTATTTTGATGACAGCAAACCAGTCCTTAAATCGTTAAGGTCAAAATTTTTAATATTTGGAATTCCTCTATGGCAACACTAAATGTTTGGGCTGCTGGCAATGACATCGAAGGCTCTGGAATTCGAATGTACTACTATGTCCGTTAAGAGCATTGTAGAAGATTCCCGATAGATGGCGCGTGTATAAATAGTGGCAGTCGTGAGTTGAGTTTATCATTGCGCTGTTAGAGTTAAAATCAACTGTCGTGTACATTTGAGTTTGTACATTATAAAGTGTGTGTGCATTTCTGACTATTTAGACCAGCGAAAGGCAACTCACACCACTACAGTTTTTAAATATTGTAGTTGTATGAGTTGAGTAAAAAGTTGAGAAAAAAACTAAAACAATAACTGAAATAAACAAGCATAAAAAGCGAAAAGCGTAAAACAACCTGCTTCTATCAATGCTCATGCGAGACTGACTGGTTTTGATTGTTTTTATACAATGTATGTGCTTGCGTACATGTGAAAACAAAAACAAGAGAGCTCATTTGAGAGCTCAATGCCTTTCGCTGATTTAGACTGTTGTTGTTGTACATTCTAAATAAATAAAGAGTTGTTACAATTTTAAACTACTAAAACTGCTTTTTTCACAAATGAGTGAGATATAAGGGAAAAACCGGGACAACCTCGATTTTTGGCCTATTTTTGATCTATATCTAAATTACTAAGTCATTAATATAAGGCTTTAGTAAGTTGGACCTACAATGGGTCAAAATCGGGAAAATTTTTTTTTAACTTGAATTTTTTGTTCACCATAAAAATTATTTTGTCATAAATTTTTTTTCACTAAAAAAATTAAATAAAAAAAAATTTTTGGAAAAAACTTTAAAAAACTATTTAAAAAAAATGTCTGACAACGTTGTAAGACAAAAATTTTAAGTTCACACGGTTGTTAGACATTTTCTGAAAATTTTTCTGCCAATATTTACAATCTGACAACCGTGTGTACGTAGCTTAAGACAATACTACTGTCAGACATCTGACAATCGTGTAAACACCTTACGTTGCCATTGCCAGATCATTGTAAGAAACTTTTTATTGTCATATATGCAAAGTGACAATGGTATGATTGTCAGATAAACTATTTCTATTGACAACACTGTGCATATGTATTTAAAATAAACAAAGCAACAGTGTGAACTGAAAATTTTTGTTGCCAGATGAATTTATTGTTTGACAATTGTCTGACAATGAAATTGTAAGGTTTTCTAAACTGACAATTTACCTTTTGCTAATAACATTTCATTGGCAGTAAATTGCGAGCACATTGCCAGATCTGACAACATTGTAAAATCCGTGTGTAAGTAGCTTAATAAAAATTTTTCGGAAAAAAAAATGTTTTTGTTCCCCCAAAATATTTTCAATTTTTTAACTTGGTGAAGGATATATAGCGAATATAGCACTCTTGTTTATATTATAAAATAATCAAACTTTTTTGTACGTTTAACTTAATATGAACAAAATTTCAAATTGTACTAACAGTCATTAGACTCTACTACAGTAATTGGTTTTTTGTTGATGCAAATAACATATTATTAAACATTTTTTTAATTATTAAACCGCCAATTGTAGCCAAAATAAATATGTAAATTGTTCTCAAATTGTCATCCCTGATGTGTACTCTCTTAGCTCTCAACATTTTCTTAATCCTTAGCTTCCTCTTTGTGTGTACTTCTTATACATAGGAATATACATAGAACGGAAGGAGAGAGAGAGAAATGGTAATGAAAGAAAATTAATCAACATTACTCTCTATTCACACATATTGTGATACAGTAACAAAATACACCGCACGAATTAGGTTTTTGACAACCGTCTTAGGTTTTTGGGTCTCAGTTACCTATCTAATTGTCATCTATGTTCTTATTATATTTGTCATGAATTTGAAAACCGTGAATTTCCAGATGTTTGTCTAAGAATACATTTTGAAACAGTAGCTTGTTAACTGTTGAATACAAAACTATTTAAATGTGATAAATGAAATGTAGAGAACAAAAAAAAAAAAAAAAACTAAATAAGATGTCTTCTGTAAGAAAACAAAATACTCGAGTTCAGAAAATTCCTGAAGTAAGAAATGAATTTATAGTGGAGAAAATCATTTCAAGACGCATGCGCCACAGAAAGGTACAATACTATCTGAAATGGAAAGGTTTTGAAGAAACTGAAAATAGCTGGGAATTAGAGGAGAATTTAAATTGTAAAGATTTGATACGAAATTTTGAAGAAAATAATGCCAAAGAAAGATTTAAGCTAAATTCCAATACAGACTCTAAAAGAAGTTTAAGCTTAAGAACGCGTAAAACGTTAAATACGGAAACAGTAGAAGCAGCCAAGAGGCCTTTGAAAGAAAATAAAAGTGATGAAACAGATAAAGAAAATTCTGAGGAACTTGAAACAAATGTAATAAAACCTACAAAAGCCAAAGTACAGGAGGAACATCCAGCTAAATTTAATAAAACTACAGAAAATAAATCAGCAAAAGCAGATATACCAGCTGTGGTTACAGATATACCAGATACTAGAATAACATGTTCAGAAACAGAACTAAAAAAGTTAGTGCCACCAGCTATCGAAGTACCAAAAGAACCGGTAGAAAAATCTAAATCCAAATCGTTTGAAATTATAAATGATAAATTATTTGTTACCGATTTTCTTACCAGACCCTGTGTACGAAATGGTTTTGCAAAAGGTCTCGAGGTTGACAAAATACTGGGAGCCACAAATACTAACGGTTGCCTATATTTAGTGGTTAAATTTCATGGAGATGACGAGCCCCATATGATTAAGAACGAAGAAGCTAATGAAAAAATTCCTCAAATGGTGATCAAATTCTATGAAGGCTGCCTGTCGTGGGATTCAGATGATGAGGTGGAATAAGTTTTTAATAAAATTAAGTGTAACATTTTCATCTAATTTATCTAAATATTAATTTAATTTTTATTATTATTATTATGTATTTGCTATAAAAGTTTTCATTAAGTAAATTTGTGTTCGGTTATTTTAAGAAGAATAGTTTAAAATAAAGACAATATATTAATTTAAGAGTATTTTTACATTTATACAGCAATTCGAAAGTAGTTTCTTTTTATAACCTTCACCATGAGTGGCAAGGGTATATATAAGTTTGATCGTTATATATAGCGAATTCGATATAGCCATGTCCGTCTGTATGTTGAAATCAACTTTCCGTAGCCCCCAAATAACTTACAAACATAATTGATACATCAATATATCAGGAATTCGAGAAAATCGGCCCACAAACGGCTGAGATATAAGGAGAAACCCGGGACAACCTCGATTTTTGGCCTATTTTTGATCTATATCTGGATTACTAAGTCATTAATATAGACAAAAGTCCATTGCAACGATATAAGGCTAGAGTAATTTGGACCTACAATGGGTCAAAATCGGGAAAAATTTTTTTAACCCGAATGTTTTTTTTTACAAAAATTTTTTTTTCACTAATAAATTTAAAAAATTTTTTTTTTAATTTTATAAAAATTTTAAAAAAAATTTGGAAAAAAGTTTAAAAAAAATTGTAAAAAATTAAAAAAAAAAATGAAAACAATTTTGAAAAAAAAAAATTTAAAATTTTGAAAAAAAAAAAATTTAAATTTTGAAAAATTTTTTTTTTTTAAATTTTGAAAAAAAAGTTTTTAATTTTGTTTACGAATATAGCTCTCTTACTTGTTTTTTTTTGTAATTTTTAAAAAATATACCTGCTGCATAATGGATGACGAAATATACGTATGGAAAATTTTTCCCAGCTTCTGGGTCAATTTTTTTATGTTGCAGATGCTTGAGGGAATGTTAAAGAAAAGTTTAGGACCCAACAGCAGATAAAATTTCCAAAAAAGTTCTTGGTATGGCAAGCAATATGCAGTTGCGGTAAAAGAATCCAAACATTTGTTACAAAGGGCTCTATAAATACCGAAATTTACATTAAGGAATGTTTACAAAAGAGGATGTTTCCATTCATAAGACTTCTTAATGTGTCCACTTATTTTTTAAATTTTTAAAATCACATTAAATATTTTTTCTTAACAATTCCATTAAAGCTTCAGCATGAATTAATTCGTTGTCTTAATTCCTTAGTACTTACTCCAAACGTATTGACTTTATTCCTTTAAGAATTCGTTCTTCATTGAATTAATTCCTTATTGAATCATTCGAATCCACTACAATTTATTTATGGACTGAATGGCTTTTTTTTTATTTCGAATTAAGATTTTAGTGACTTAAGCTCAAATTCAGTTAATTAATTTGAGGCTCTGCTTCAAATAGCTTATTTTGTTTATAAATTTTAAAGAAAAATTAAGGAGTCTTTGGTTTTGGATTTTCAATGTCTCAAGACTACATCTGATATTTGCACTATAACTCGAAAATAGTTTATAATACGCAAAAACTATGTGCAACCAAAATGTAGGAAACATAATGTTACGTTTTTACCTTTAAAAAACGGGGTTTATTTCCTTTAAATAAACATGATACTTTTGATTGCAAATAAAAGCAGTTTTAGTAGTTTAAAATTTGTAACAACTCCAACATCAATTCAAATAGTCACTCAATTCGCAGAAATGCACACAAACTTTATAATGTACAAACACACATGTACACGACAGTTGATGTTAACTATAACAGCGACAATGATCAACTCCACTCACGACTGCCACCTTTATACACACGCTATCTATCGTGAATCTTCTACAATGATCTCAACGGACGAACTAGTAGATTCGAATTCTAGAGCTTTCGATGTTAATGTTATCAGCTTAAACATTTAGTGTTGCCATATTTACAAACAATGCTAATAACCGCATGCTACTGATGGACGTGTTTAAAAACATGATGAATGTTGCAGGCAGTCGTTACAGACCTTTAAATTCAAATCGTTATTGCACATTCGTAACAATAATAATCGAGTTACCTGTATTATTGGGGAATTAACAAAATATGGCATATCTTTTGAAGGCGGTTTTGTTTTTAATAACTTATATGTCATTTTGAAGGGTACATAAATGTCCTTTATTCTCACTTTTTTTTGCTTCGAAAATGTTGAATTTTGTACCAACAAAACGTCATATGCGGGAAGTTTTGCTTTAGTTCGTTAATTTAAAACAAGTAAGAGTGCTATATTCGGCTATGCCGAATGTTATATACCCTTTACCTTTGTTGTGGATGCATTAATTGCGCACTTTCAGCGTATAGCATCCTAATTATATCAAGAAAACTTTTAAAATTTTTACATTTTATTGCTATATTGTAGAAGTTACAAACGAAATGACAATCTTATATATACCCTTCTCACGAAGGTGAAGGGTATAAAAAAACAACGCCAAACGAAATGAAACACCAAAAACAAAATACGCAAAGCAATGAAACCAACACACATCCAAACATACGTTTTGTTGCTTTTTTGTCAAAGCATGCAATAAATTGTCTTTTTTTGATAAAATTTTCAGAGGTTGTCTGGGATTTTTGCTCATATCTCCGTTATTTATGGACGGATTTTGCTGATTTTAAATAGGAAACTTCTCGAAAGCATGTCTGACAGAATTATTGAAGATTTGGATCCCGAAGATATATGGGGTCTTCAGAAAATTGATTTCAACAGACAGATGGACATGGCTTAATCGACTCCGCTATCTATAAGGATCCAGATTATATATACTTTATAGGGTCGGGAAATTATATTGTGGAAATTACAAACGGAATGACAAACTTATATACTTATACCCTTGACACGAAGGTGAAGGGTATAAAAAAGTGCCGCTGAAGTATCGGTTTCAATGTGAGCAATGGTTTGTTCGTTTTGACTAGGAAGACAAAGAAGTTTGAATACCAAGAATTAAATTACTCCAGGGAGATTGTTGTCAAACTCAACAATAGCTTGCAAAATCATTCGGAGCTACTCAAACAGCAATTTCAAAACGATTGCGAACAGCAAGATTCATTCAAAGGCAGGGAAATCGGGTACTATACGAATTAAAGCTGAGAGACCATGAAATACAATTCTGCATGTCCGAAATGATGTATGAAAGCTATAAATGGAAATCATTTCTGCACCGAATCGTAAGAGATCATATGTGAAGACGGCCAACCAGACGTAGGCTAAGGTAATTCTCTGTATTTGGTGAGATCAAAAGGGTCCTATCTATTATAAGCTGTTGAAGTCTGACCAGACCAGCACAGTGAAGCTGTACCGATCGCAACTGATTTGTTTGAAGCGAGCATTGGCCGAAAAAAGCCGAGACATAA
The DNA here is from genome assembly GCA_942486065.2 of Calliphora vomitoria. Lineage (NCBI taxonomy): Eukaryota > Metazoa > Arthropoda > Insecta > Diptera > Calliphoridae > Calliphora > Calliphora vomitoria. The sequence goes on from OW818033.2 coordinate 96,936,638, forward strand.
AGCCGTAATATTCCATCATGACAACGCTCGGTCACATGTTGCAATACCTGTTAAAAAGTATTTAGAAGGAAGTGGTTGGGAAGTTTTGCCACACCCGCCTTATAGTCCAAACCTTACCTCGTTCGATTACTATTTGTTTCGATCGATGCAGAACGCTCTCTCTTGGATACACTTCACTTATGAACAGAGTACCCTTAGTGGCTTGATTCGTTCTTGGCCTCAAAAGATAAGCAGTTCTTTTGGCTCGGAATCCATATGTTGCCAGAAAGAAGGGAAAAGGTCATAGCTAACAATGGCCAATACTTTCAATAAATTTATATTGTACAAATGTTTCAAAATAAAAAGCTAAACATTTGAAAATATCTCTCATTTTTAAGTCATTTACCCAATATTAAAAATTTCACAGTGTCTTAGGCCACTTGAATAAGAAAAGTAGGAAAAAAATTAATATTAAAGCGTATTTTTACTTTAAATATATCCGTATTTACTTGTATATGAGTTTTTCTTTTCGTAGAATAGAGTTGTGAAGCGTATCCAGTTTTTAAACGATTTTTATTTTAAATTACACAAATTCTTGTTATTGATAATTTTTTGTTTATAATTTTCAAACTCATAATAATGTTTCTAGTTCAAAGTTAAAGAGATAACAAATACTAAAATATTTGTTTGGAAAAAAAAAACAGCAACAAAAAAATACAGATAAATGAAAATATGTAGACATTTCTATACATAATATACATATAAAAAAACAAAATTTATTGGAAAATTAACAGAACTGAATATGAAATACATAGAAATACTTATACATTTACATGTGTGATTATATCTACATATAAACAGCGGGGAAAAAATGCTGGGACTTCACTTTGCAGGCCTTCTAAATGACATATGCGATAATCATTTCACTCTGCCTTATCGCAGCAAATGTTCTATAAGGAGTTTGCTTCTTTTTCTAAAGAATTTCATATATATTAAAAATTGCAAAAATTATTTAAAATTCAAACAATTTTTCCTATCTCCATGTTATAAAATTTATTTTGTTCTCTTTATTATAAACCGTTATATAAAACCAGAAGAAGCTACAAAATCTTTATAACATTTTATGTTGTAAAGTAGTTATTTAGATATAAAACTACACATGTGATTCTTTAAAGTCCATTCTTTAGGTTTTATGCTAAATTCATTAAGAATATTTTGGCTAATAACCCTCTTTAAAGATTTTCTTTAGCATACCTTCATATAAGTACCACAATTTTTTGGCGCCCTGTAACTCACCTTGTATTGAAACAGAGTGATTACAAAATTTGTTTTTGAATAGCTGGACTATCCTCAATAATGCATTTTAATTGAATCAGAAACCAGGAAAATATAATTCCAATACGGATGCAATAGAAATGTACGGAAGCAATACAATGCTTGTACAAGGTGGCGCAAAAGTAATGCTCCTATCAGTAAATGCTATAAATTTTGCGATTGGCTTCTAATGTCAGTTCTGTTTTGACATTTGTGTAGTAAACACATGCGAAATACACGTTAATAAACAATGTTACGCTACACTGCTCCAGAACGCGGAATATTGCTGACTTTTTATTTGACCAATAATCAGTCGGTGACTTTGGCACAACGTGAATTTCGTCGCAGATTTCCTGGCCGTCCAACGCCTACTGGTGAAACACTGCGATGTTTAGCCGCTCGCCTCGAAGAGACTGCCACAACACGAGATGCTGCCAGGCGTGGCAGACCCCGGAGTAGTCGTTCTGCAGAGAATATTGCTGCTGTAGCCGAGGATTTCATGGAAGCGCCGTCGACATCGACCAGACGACGTGCCACGCAAATGGGTATCAGTCGACGGTCTTTACAGCGAATTTTGGTACAAGATTTAAAGATGTTTCCGTACAAAGTCCAGACGGTGCATCAGCTGTTAGCTGCTGACAACCAATCGTGTCTAACATACGCTCAAGCCATCCTTAATCAACACCAAGAGGAAAATGATTTCCATCTTAGCGGGTACGTAAATAAGCAAAATTTACGCTTCTGGGGCACTGAAAATCCGCGTGTAACCCACGAAGAGCCATTACACCCGCTCAAAGTCACTGTATGGTGTGCTGTTTTCGCTGGAGGAGTCATCGGACCTTTTTTCTTCGAAGACGTCGCGGGCCAAACGGTTACTGTGAATGGTGAGCGCTACAGAGCAATGATCAACGAGTTCTTTTTGCCGCAACTTGATGAATTGGGATTGGAAAACATGTGGTTCCAACAGGACGGTGCAACGGCACACACTGCACGTGCCACAACCGATATGCTGAAGGATGCATTTTCCGGGCGTCTAATCTCCCGTTTTGGCGATTTGCACTGGCCAGCAAGATCCAGACTTCTTTTTGTGGGGCTTTTTGAAGTCGCGGGTTTATGTCAACAAGCCTCAGACTCTTGCAGCTCTTAAAGACAATATCCGTCAAGAATGTGAGGACCTATCGCCGGAAGTTTTGGCCATAGTGATGGAAAATGCCATAAAAAGGGCTCAAATGACAATCAACTGTGGCGGCGGCCATTTACATGACATCATATTCTCGTCGTTCTCTGGAATTTGGCATTTCACAAACGTCATTACACGTATTTTGCATGATATTGATCTGAACAATGTTTACTTTCAACAAGACGGCGCTACGTGCTACACAAGCAACGAAAGCATTGCTCTTTTACGGGAAAAGTTTTCGGACCATGTTATCTCTCGAAAAGGTGATAACAATTGGCCACCGAGATGTTGTGATCTAACACCTAGCGACTTCTTCCTTTGGGGCCACGTGAAAGATAAGGTCTACGCCAACAGCCCAGCGTCGATTCAAGACCTCAAAGATAGAATTCGTGAGGATATCGATTACATAGGGCAGCCACTTTGCGATTTGGTTATGGAAAATTTCATTAAAAGGATATGCACCTGTAAGCGTGGTCTTGATGGCCATTTGGCTGATGTTGTTTTTCATTATTAATGGCATACCTTCCTCTTTATTATGAAATAAACATCCGATCATTTATCTTAAAAAAATGCAATTTTTCTTGGAATACCAAAACAACACCTTTTGTTGGAAAAGCCTGTATTAGAAGCAGCTGCAATCTGACCAGACAATCACAGGGAACCTTTACCGAACGCAACATATTCGTTAGATGTAATACTGTGTTTTCAGTAAACAGACAGAAGGACGGACATAGCTAGATCGTCTTAGAATTTGTATAAGGGCTTAGAATATATACAGTGGTGGCCATGAGGTTAGCACACTAGCTACTTGCTATTTTTAAACGCAAATATTTCCTATATTTCTTAATTTTTTTATGATATCTTTTGCATGCGTGTTACTTGTCCTTCTAAGATCACGTCCCATCATGTCCACCATTATTCCTTTATATATATTTTGCGTTTTTCTATCCAGAATAGAATAACCTCAAAAAAACACTGGACAGTATTTTAGCACAAAATAAAAAAGTTTATTCATATTAAAAAAGTAACAAAACAAAAAAACTTATTTCACTAAAAACTTAGTACTTAGTTGGATACCCTTTATTTTTGATCACAGCTGCTAGTCTCCTTGGCATACTTTCTACAAGGGCCATACAGCGATCCACTGAAATATCATTCCAAGCTTTTTCTACTTCTTTCCATAAATCGGCCAAATTTTTAGGCTTTTCTCTCATTACATGCTGCTCCACATCATTCCAAAGGTTCTCAATAGGATTGAGATCCGGAGATTGGACTGGCCATTTTAACACGTCGATATTGTTCGATTCCAAGCAACACCTCACTAAGCGTGAGGTGTGTTTTGGATCATTATCTTGCATAAATCGCCACCTAAGTGGCATGTTGTCCTCTGCATATGGTATCATTGTATTTAGAAGTATATTCTGGTATACATACTGGTCCATACGAGAATCAATCTTTTTTATAGGGCCAACACCATACCCAGAAAATGCTGCCCACACCATCACATTACCCCCCTGTGTTTTATTGTTTTACTGGTGTACTTTGGATTATGTTGCATATTCGGAGGACGCCATACATACCTCTTACCATCCGATCCGAATCTACAAAATTTAGATTCATCACTCCAAAGGACATTTTTCCAAAAAATTAACGGCTTTTCCAAATGCTCACGAGCAAAGGACAACCGAGCTTGTATGTTCTTTTTTGAAACATGTGGCTTATGCTGAGAAATGCATCCACGTAAATTTTTTTCATTAAGTCTTCTTCTTATCGTTCTGCTGGACACGTTGATACCACATTTTCCTGAAATTTCTCTATGGATTACGGTGGAGCTCTTAAAAGGATCTTCGACAGAGGCTCGGTATATTAAAGAGTCCTCTTTACGTGAAGTTTTTCTGGGCCGAGGAGCCTGTGTAACATTTTTAGATGTTTTATACTTCTGAATATGTCTTAGTGCATTATAAACCATCTTCCTGGAGCATTCCAAAGTATAAGCAAACTCACTTATACTTGTTACTCTCGAGTTCATTTGTTGAATAATCTTTCGTTGTTCCTCTGTACACCACTTTTTTTTAGCCATATCTAAATAATGTTTATTAAGTCAGTTTGTCTTCCTCATTGATTAAATAATTCCTAAACTTACCAATTAATATTTATATCCTCAAAAAACTTTTAAAAAATTTAATTATACTTATATGTGCTAAAATTGTGTCCAGCTTATTTTACATATTACTGCACTAAAATGCAAATTTGAAAGAGAATAGCGATAGAATGCAAAAAAAAAGTAACGGGACTTATTGATCACTCCATAAACAACACTAATTACCAAAAACTTTAGTTTATAATTTCAATGAAATGAAATAATTTGCTTTAGAAAACAGCAAGTATGAAGTGTGCTAACCTCATGGCCACCACTGTATACTTTTGTGGGTCTGCGATAAATATTTCGATGTGTTACAAACGGAATGACAAAATCAATATACTATCCATCATTTTTTATGCTTTTTATAAAAAATAAAAAAAAATTATTCTATTATTTCTGCTAGACGGTAGGAAAGGGTTAAACAAAAGTTCCTATATTGACATTCTATGAGGCATTTGGCTGTAAGGAGACCCGCCGGGCTGATAGCCCTTCTATCCCTTCTATCAGCCCTCTAACACAAGGGAGTATCCAAGGCCTTGGCTCACAATGACACGCTGGGTGTCCTTGTCTTTGCAAAATAAGGCCTTTACGAAGGCCTCTTTACTGCATATTTTTCCCGCTGTGTATAGAAAATATTCCATATCATTCCAAACATTTTTCATTTAAACATACAATATATCTGAGTGTTTCTGTACTTCTTATATGAACATTGTACATGGATGTACTATTATGCATGTTTGTATTTGAATCTGTGTAAGTCTAATAGACAGACGCCTCTCTTTACTTCTGTCGGCTAAGTGAGTATGTTTGTATGTATGTTTGTATGTGTATGAACTTGAAATTAACTTTAATTGATAAACTTGAATTTTTCAACTGCTCAGCATTGTTGTTGTTGGTATGTATGTTTTATTTTTTTTATTTTTCCATACTTAATATTCCGCATTTTTATCAGTTAGTCATTTAGTCTGTCTGCCCCCTTTCCCTCTCTGTTTCGTTTCAAACCAAATTTTTTTTTTTTTAAAGTTTGTGATTAGATGTGACGACATTATCGCATACAAGTAACCCACAGTAAAAGTGCCCATAACATGACCAAAAATAAGCATGAATACTTTTCCATCTCCATAATAGCTATTTCAATGTGTATAATTGATTTCAAAACTTTAACTTGGTTAATATTTTTCTTTATTTTCACATTATATACCTACCTATTTGGTTGTATGTATTTAAATTAAAATTATCTTTTAATACTTGCTACGATGTTTAGCAAATTAGCATGAATTTGTAAAATATTTATATGAAACAGTAATTTATTCAAATCTAATTATAGGTTTTTATTAACAATTTAGAAAAATGTTAAACTATTCGAGATAAATAAATACTTATATAAAATTGGTATTTTACATTTTTTTATTATTAATTTAATGGAATTTTAATTAATATATGGAAAGAAATATTAAAACAATTTTATAAACTAAAAGAAGCCTTAATAATAGTGTTCTATAGTTGAAATCCAAAACGACTTTCGATTTTTAAAAAGTTGACTTTTTGAACTTTCGACTTTTTAAAATTTTTGAATATGTTTAGACTATTTTTTTTTCAACTTTATATGTATTTAAATCGATTTTTTAGGCTTTTCGACATTTTGAATATTTACTACTTTTTTCAACTTTTTATTACATGTTTTTATCAAAAATGGTGGTTTCGCATTTTTCAATGTTTAGCAATAAAAATTAAATATATCAAGGCGATAATGTATTAAATAATATTGTCAGTTTTGTTTTTAATATTAAACACATTTCTAAAAGTTTCTGCAATGCGATTATGTCTATAATTTAGTTTCTGTTATTGTGTGCATACGATTATTTATCCGACCAAATCGTTTTTTCAGCACAAAGTCGATTGTATAGAACCCTACTTAATAAGACCACATTAAAAGTAGAGCATACCAATTTAGTTGTCATTCGAATAAAAATTAATCGAATAATCGAGGAAAAAAAAAATTTTTTTTTTTCGAATGAATAACATTTTTCAATTTAGAATAAAAAAAAAATATTCGATCAATAATTGTCGATTAATCGAATAAATTTATTTTCAAGTTAAAATTAAAAAAAAAACAAGTAACATAATAATCAACAAAAAAGTAAGAGAGCTATATTCGGCTGTGTCGAATCTTATATACCCTTCACCAAATTATACTTTAAAATAAAAATTTTGAATATTTTTAGGTAAACAAAATAATTTTTTTTTTTTCAAAATTTGAACAAATTTTTTTTTTAAAAAATTGTTTTAAAAAATTTAAAAATTTTTTTAAATTTATTTGTAAAAAAAATTTTTTTTGGGAAAAAAAATTCGGGTTAAAAAATATTTTTCTCGATTTTGACCAATTGTAGGCCTTATACACGCCGTTGCAAAGGCCTTTGAAATATCTATTGTTTGATATCCATATTGCCTATATTAATGACTTAGTAATCCAGATATAGATCAAAAATTGAGGTTGTCCCGGTTTTTTACTTATATCTCAGCCAAGAATTCCCGATACAGTGCACTCGCGGTAACGTGAACAAGCTTTTGTTTACATTGACTACTCTGTAACGTGAACAAACTCAGAAAGCTCTATAACGTGAACAGTTTTGTTCACTGCATTTGTTTTCTAAGCATGTAGACAACACTGAAATACATACAATAAATTCTATTTTTAAAGTTTAGGGAATCCCCTTATATTAAAAATGTGTTTATATCCTCTAAATTAACTTTTTTTCATGGCAACGTATCAGTAATTTTATTTGCTATGTAATTTTATTTCAATGTATATTTTCTCGTGATATCGTTTTGTTTTGTAATGCATTTTAATCAATAATTCTTGTTTTATATTTTAATAATGAAAATAATAATAAAAGAATTTCACCTTCAAGCGTGTAAAACACAGGTTTATATTATAAAATTTTATATTTTTCCATGAAATTCGACAATCGCTAACGTGAACAATTTCACTAACATGAACTCCCTTGGTTTTAATTAGTTCACGTTACCGCGAGTGCACTGTATATACATATTGTTACGAAATTGCACTCATCAATTCGAATGTAACGATTTTTAATAGCAACTAAGTAGTATGGTAATATACATAGTTAATAAGTGGGGACCTGTGTCGCATTGGCTCTATATTTGGAAAATTCGAGTATAAAATGTTTAAATTTTTGCAAACAATTTGTTAAATATCAAATTTCAGCCTTAATAATAACGGAATTGTAATCTATACAGAATTATCTACCTAAAAATATAGTAAAAAAGTAAAAAAAAAATCGTTGGAACATTTTCGAGATATAAAAAAATTTGCTTTATATTTACAAAAGTCTATTTCGGAAAGTTAATATGCACAGGTATAAGCTTTGATATGCATTTTTATCTAACTTGTATAACGCATTTTAAAACTTTGGAGCAAGGGTTAACATTATCCGATTTAAGTCTAAGTAACGGCATTGGAGTTTTATACCATGTATGACACTAATCGTACCCGCACTCCTCGAAATTCTAAAAAAGTAAAAGTATGTAGATTGTACATGCAACATTTAAATCTATATACAAACTAAAATAAATGTTATAATTGCATGTTTTAAGACTACAATGTCATTCAGTGTCAAATTTTCTTGTACGAGTATAAATATCACTAACAGCCTTACCTAAATAAAAGCGTCGAGCGTTGCGTTATTTTCTGCACAATGTTAACACTAAATTATCATACGTCTGCTTTTACACACAGCAATTTTAGCAAGTCTGAGTTTATAGGAGAGAGAGTGGAAAGAACTTGCTTCAAGAAAAATTGCGGCTACCTCAACAAGAGTGTTAACGTTCTGTCAATAATGTCAAATATTTTTATGGTTTATTAAGCAGTTTTTTCATAAAAAATATCTGTTGTTAACCTTTGATATCTTTAATAATCGTTTTTGAATGTGGGCGTAAGTAAAGAAAACAATAAAAATACGAATATCTAAAACTACACAAAAACTTTAAAAACGTCAGTTTCTTTATAATCTAACGACAATTTCACTACCTAACACACTGTCAAAATTGGATTTTCCAACAGCTCAGTACTTCCGCTAAACTATTACGGTATTCTTAATACAAATAAACAACGCTATTATTTTGGTATGGCTGTATTATTTAGTTTTACTCTCAAATTCTAAATAAACCAAAACCCAAATCGCTTATCTCAGTTCCTATATTTATGCATTCTAATCTAAGAGTCTAACTGTAAAAAAATAACAAATAACAGATCGGAAAACTCTCTTGGGGTTGTATTGAAAATACAGTTAATGCTGAATCATTAAAAAAATAACAAAATTTTTGGTATTTCATTGATTAGAAACACAAGCTGTTTAAAAGAAAATTGAAATAAAAACAAACCAAATCCTAAATAGTAGATAAATTTCAAGAACAATAAGAATAAACAAAGAAAGTATATACAAACCTTTGGACAGCCAAGTAGACAAACCAAACACAGTGGCAACGCTTTCAAAAGTTTAACAGTTGCAAAAGCAGAGTTGTATAAAAAAGGTATTTAAGCAGTTGCAAGCAAATGTTTGTTATTTAGTTCAATTGTTGTGTATGTCTAAATCATTTCATTTCAATTTAATTTATTATGCCAAAAAGAAAACAAACAGCAATTTATCGAACATGTTTTAATTACATTGTTTAACAACATTTTACAGTAACACAAACAATAACAAAAGACTAGAAAGAAACACCAGTTAATGAAATTAATTATTAATTTAACAAAAATGTAATATTAGACTTTATTGCTATTTCATGTAAATTTCAGTTAGCAACTGGAAATTGTTTAAAAATATTTCTTCATCACTTAGTAAACATTACGACATAGTATTTAGTTTTTAAATACCGTGGAAAATATTGAAAACGACCGTTTTGTTGTTCTTATAAGATTTTATATATTTATTTTCTGTTTTTTGTTTTTGCGTTTTTTTGTTTTTTTTTTTTTGTTTTGAGGGGTTTAGAATAATAACAACAAAAAAACGTCCGTATTCCTGAGTGTTTGTAATGTAACTAAAAAACCAAGTGGCGAAAAAAGTTCTTAATAGATTTTTTTTTAGTATTTGCAAATCAACAAGCATAAACAATAACAAAACAAAAAGCAATAAAAACAGTAAAATCAAAACAAATAAAATAAAAACAAAAGAAAAGAAAAAAACTTAGAACAAACCGATTACTTGTTTTCGTTGTTCGTTTAAAATATAAAGCCAAAACTTTTAAAAGCACATTATATACATGACAATGTGCATGCACAAAATATTAACAACAAACTGTATAAAGAACATATGTAGATGGTATATATAAGTACATACCTATATATATATCTATACACATGTGAATAACACTAATCTACATAAAGTCAGACATACCCGTCGTCATCATCGTCATAGTCATTATCATCATCACCAACACTAACTATACCTACATCGTTGTCAGCATTTTCAAACACCTTTAAATTAAACTCTTTATCTGTTTCCCCAACATTTTTTACTCAATCTCTCACACTATTTCCCTCTTTCTCTTACTATCTTTCGTTCTTTCATTCCATATTAATCGAAAAATCATCGCCCCCCCCACTCCCCGGAAATACGTAAATAGTCCAAAGAGTACAAAAATGTGTGAAAAATTCTCAGAGATCATGTTTTATTGCTGTATGACGCATTTCCAGAGTTGCTCTTACTCTCGGTTGTTGTTATATGCTGGATTTATTATTATTATTATTATTGCATACTTGAGCAATCAGTTTGCATTGCAATTGGGTTGCAGTGTTTTATTTACTATTTATTTTTTTGTTTTTGTTGTTGGCAGTTTCAGCACGAGCCATGCGAAATTTTGTTTTACACGAGCCAAACAAACAAACATTAGAAAATATGCACTTAATTCTGCAATCGCTTTTATTCATTAATCAATCGAATGCATTCAATGTGGGAAATTGAAAAATCTATGTAATTACTTTAATTAGACATTTGGCGTTTATATGTACATATATATTATTTTTTATTAGTACATAATAGAATGGGGTTGTCAAAGTATTTATGTAGATACATATGTTTGTATATTGTATATTATGGTATGGAAACTTTTGCAAATAAGGACTGAGATCGAAAAATTCTTAACATACATATATGTTAATCAAAATGAAACCACTAAACTTACAGTTTTGATTTTTTTATTTGATTGAAATTATTAACAATTTACAAAAAAAAAAAAAAAATATTTTTATAGTTCTAATCACTAGTGATGCAATTTTGAACCTTTTTCGGAAACCCTTCCATTATGGTTTTTATAGTGATTTCTGTCAATTTGTTCGAACAGGTTGCCCATCTCCGTTTAAAATCTACCACACTTTTGGACACCTTTTTTGTGCTCTTCAATTCTCTTTTAACAAGAGCCCAATATCTCTCCACTGGCCTTAGCTCCAGGCAGTTTGGAGAATTTGCATCTCTTGGTACAAATACCACATTATTGTTCTTGTACCACTCAATACTTTGCTACTTTAGTGACAGGGTGCCAAATCAGGCCTAAAATAAGTGGACACAATAAGAAGTCTTATGAATGGAAGCATCCTTTTTTGTAAACATTCCTTGATGTAAATTTCGGTATTTATAGAGGCCTTTGTAACAAATGTTTGGCTTTTTTGCCGCAACTGCATATTGCTTGCCATACCAAGAATTTTTTTGGACATTTTTTCTGCTTTTGGGTCCTAAACTTTTTTTCAACATTCCCTCGAGCATCAGCAACATCAAAATGTTGACCCAAAAGCTTCGAAAAATCTGCCAGAACATACGTTTCGTCATCCATTATGCAGCAGGAATATTTTTTTTTATAAAATTTGACTTGAATTTCCGTGCTCTGTCTTTGGCCTCTTGTATGTTTTTAAACCTGCATTGGCTTTAGCTTTTCGTACCAAATAGTCCAAGTACTGAGCTAATCGGATTGCTTTCCTACCGGATGTGTTGGGAACTCTTTTGAAAATGCTATTTTTTTGAAAATGCTATTTTTTTGGCTTTAGAAACGTCATGTGTACCATTCCGTCTACCTGAACATGGTTTTCTATCAACGGACAAGTTCTCCCGGTACTGTTTAATAACATTGGAAACAGTTTGATGGCACACCTTTGATTGTTTGGCCAACTTTTTGTAGGACCAAGTTGGGTTTTGTTGAAAATGTGTAATAATTTTAGTACGCACTTTTTTTGGTCACTCATTTTAATCAGATTAACAACAAATGAACATAATTGACATTAAACACAATAACTGACATGCTTTACAAAGGTAACTTGATAAAAAAATCAAATAATACTTGTGTTAAAAGTTTTAACGAAAAACGTGTGTTAAGAATTTTTCGATCTCAGTCCTTATTCAAGTAATATATCAAAATCCAAAAAAAAAAAGTCGTAAGACATTTGTATTGTTTTAGTACCTATTTCATTAATATACCTATAACTAGGTACTTTTCTTTAGTTATACACTAGTTTGTGTCTCTAATTGGGACCTTAGAAACGCGAAGCAAACCGAAGCACGATTATCCATACATTTGTATTGATTAGCTGAAAAAATAGATTTTTCAATAACAAAATACCATATTAATGGCCCAAATCGAAGCACTAACGACGCAACTTCGAAGCCAAGCGACGTAAACTGAAACAAAAACGATGCAAATCGAAGCAACTTCGAAATCACAACAATTTTAAAAAGACGCAACTTTGAAACGACGCAGACCGAAGCGACGCAAACTGGCGTATTGGTGTTCTAACAAAAAACAAGTAACTGAGCTATACTCGGCTGTGCCGAATCTTATATACCCTTCACCAAATTAAAAAAAGTAAAATATTTTTTTAGGTAAACAAAATTTAAAACAAATTTAATATTTTTTTTTTTTTAATTTTTTAGAGGAAAAATTTTAATTTATTTTTTGAAAATTTTTTTTTTTTTTTAATTTAAAAAATGTAAAATATTTTTTTAGGTAAACAAAATTTAAAACAAATTAAAATTTTTTTTTTTTTAATTTTTTAGAAGAAAAATTTTAATTTATTTTTTCAAATTTTTTTTTTTTAATTTAAAATATATTTGCGAAAAAAAATTTATAACAAAAAAATTTTTTTTTGTTGAAAAAAAAAATTGGGTTAAAAAATATTTTTTCCGATTTTGTCCAATTGTAGCTCCGACTTTCTTTGACCTTATATACGCCATTGCAATGGACTTTGAAATATCTATCATTAGATATCCATAATGTCTATATTAATGACTTAGTAATCCAGATATAGATCAAAAATAGGCCAAAAATCTAGGTTGTACCGGGTTTTTCCTTATATCTCAGCCATTTGTGGTCTAATTTTCTCGATTTTAAATAGCAACCGAGCCGCAAGAATTCTCGATATATTGATGTATCAATTATGTTTGTAAGTCCGTCTGTATGTATTTCAACATACAGACGGACATGGCTATATCGACTTCGCTATCTATAGCGATCCAGAATATATATACTTTGTAGAAATGTAGAAATTACAAACGGAATGCCACTCATGGTGAAGGGTATAACAAGTAAGAGAGTTAGTATATTCGGCTTTGCCGAATCTTAAATACCCTTTACTAAAGACTGTAAATAATTTTTGTTGAAAAAACATGTTTTGGAAAACAAATTATTTGGAAAAAAAATGTTGGGAAATTAAATTGAGATACAATTTTTCCCCGGTTTTTACCCATTGTCGGTCCGGCTTTCTATGCAGTTATACATGTGTGTCCTTGGAAAGTAAATTGAAATGTTTCTCATTAGATATCCATATTGCCTATGTTAATGACTTAAGTAGTAATCAAGCTATAGATACAAAATTGGTGAAAAATCGTGATGATCGCTTTAATTTGAAAAAAAGTGACGCAGAAACACACCGATTGCTTAAGGTGAATGTATTTCATTGGCTAGAGATGCTTTGTACGGTTTAGAAGTGTGATTTTAACGCGGAAGACAAAGATTGCCAAGGCCAGCCAAAGAATTGAAGGCATTACTCCATGAAGATTGTTGCAAAACTCAACAAGAGATTGGGAGTTACTCAAGCAGCAATTTCAAAATGTTTGCGAACAGCAGGATTCATTTAAAAGTAGGGAAATTGGGTATCATACGAGTTGAAGCTGAGAGACCTTGAAAGACGATCTTGCATGTCCGAAATTATGCTTGAACGCTATAAAATAAAATAATTTTTGCACCAAATCATTACTTGTGATGAAAAGTGCAACCACTGAAGCCTGGTCAACCAGCTGAATCGACACCAAAGCCAAATATTCATGGCGCTAAGGTAATGCTCTGTATTTGGTGGGGGCAAAAGGGTCCTATCATTTATGAGCTGTTAAAATCTGGCTAGACCATCACAGAGAACCTCGTTAGAAGCGAGCATTGACCGAACAACGCCCCGAAATGAAACCTTGGTCAATTTATTTTAATTCTTGTAAATTTTATTAATAACTTGATTCAAGAAATAACAGCAAATATCATTTCCGTCAAAATACCGTTACCGAAATAATCCAAATTAGCGTTACCGTTTTAAATCGGTAGCCAACCTTGGTTATAAGAGTCTAAAATAGTTTTATTAAAATATGTGAGGGCATTATACTGGAGTTTTATTTTCCCGGACAGTTTCATCTAAGAAGTTTGAACTAATTTGGAATTTCTATATTTTAATCAATATTGGGTATGAGTCAGCGGGAATCTTAACTAGTGATTAAAAATTTACTTTTTAATGAGTGTATACACAAATATACACGCATACATACATACATATTTCCTCTGTTGATCCTGTTCGAAAAGAGAAAAGCTTCACATATGTTGCATTTGTAACCCCCATTTGATTTGTGTACGATCAAACACAGACGACATCTGCTGCACTAAATAGAACAAAAACAATTGTGCAACATAAATGTAGGGAAACGCAAGTAAGGGTAACACAATAATATTGAACAAAAAAAAATCCCCCTCTTTTAAAAATTACAGCTGCCAAAAGAAGAATGACACAAAAGAGGGAAAAAAGGAAAACCTATTGAATAGAAGCTAAATTAAGTGGAATAAGAGATGGCGGGGTTTTTTTTGGAAAAAAAAACTATTGAATTTTACATGAAAACAGTTGTCATAAAAAAAAACAAAAACTTTTAGTTATTAACGTTAGGGGGATTATTTCTTGTTAAATTTATGCCAAAGAAGAAAAGGGTTGTTGATTCGGTTCTTATGCAAAAGAGTGAAAGTAAAAATAATGATTTAGTCATTGAGACAACAAGAACTTAGATAAAACAGAATTTGTTTAACTTGGTTGTTTTCATTTCGACCATGTATTCTTAAAGGTATCTTTAGATATTACTAGTTTTATTATTTTGAGTTTCGGAATGTTCATGTGCTTAAAAGTTAATTTAGATTTTTTTTCTGTTTCTGTTAGTATCCATTTTTATACCCTTCACCAAGAGTGGCAAGGGTATATATAAGTTTGTCATTCCGTTTGTAATTTCTACATTTTTCATTTGCGACCCCATAAAGTATATATATTCTGGATCGTTATAGATAGCAAAGACGATGTAGCCATGTCCGTCTGTATGTTGAAATCAACTTTCCGTAGCCCCCAAATAACTTACAAACATAATTGATACATCAATATATCGGGAATTCTTTCGGCTCGGTCGCTATTTAAAATCGAGAAAATCGGACCACAAATGGCTGAGATAAAAGGAAAAAATAAGGACAACCTCGATTTTTGGTCTATATTTGATCTATATCTGGATAACTAAGTCATTAATATAGACAATATGGATATCTAATGATAGATATTTCAAAGTCCATTGCACGATGTATATAAGGCTATAATAATTTGGACCTTCAATGGGTTAAAATCGGGAAAAATATTTGTTAACCTGAATTTTTTTTTACCTAAAATATTTTTTTTCACTAAAAAATTAAAAAAAACAAATTTTAGAAAATTAAAAAAAAATTTGAAAACTATTTTGAATTTTTTTTTTTTTTTAAATTTTAAAAAACAAATTAGAAATTTTTTTTTTTTTTTAAACCTTAATAATAAATTTAATTTTGTTTACCTAATAATTAAAATTTTTATTTTAAAGTATAAATTGGTGAATGGTATATAAGATTCGGCACAGCGGAATATAGCTCTCTTACTTGTTTTTCTCAAGTTTCTTAGAAATCGACTCAAAAATATATAATATTTCGCTATGTTTCCATGAGAATCTCAAATATTCACAAATTTGTCCTTTTACTGTTCAATGTTTAAGGATTAACGTTGTCCAATTTCATTAAAACTTTCGGGCTTTATGTGATATTATCTGGATTATAATATCCTGAAAAGGTTTTATTATTCACCACAGATGAGGTTTTTCAGAAATCAAAAAATAAAATAAGCTTTAGCGGTCTGTAGTTTGAACATTCTGGTGCAGCAACATTTTAAAATTCTCAAAATAATATTCGCGATATTCCAGGAAGATGAAAAATTAACCCTTTGCCAATCACGAGGTCACCGGTGTCTTAGGCACTTAGTACACTTAGGCAAAAAGTTCGCTTCGAGTTTTCGTGATCGATAATGGATATATGCTGCTAGCAGTGGTTTCCCAATAAGCAATTTTAACAAAAGTTGTTCGAGTTAGAAGCTCCATTTCTCTCCTAGAAGATGCAAGATTTTGCACTCAATGACTTCTTTCACTTATTCAAATAAATTACAAGGCTAGAAGATCGGTTTATTTCTCTGGGTCTTTCCTAGAAAAACCCACATTTGTCATTTACATTGCACAGTAGTCAAAATATTTTGAAAATAAATCTGATGATCTTATTTACATGCAAGTTCATATATGCGTGGCAAAGAAGTATTCGAGTTTATGGTTTTTCTAATATTTTTGGTCAAAAAATGTTTTTTTGGTTTGTTTCCTAGAAAATAAAGTTTCTTGAGGATCTTATTAAACTTTTATATACTTTTTGAAAGGTATCACGACAATTTTAAGCTCATGGTGAATGTGTTTCTTCGGTTTCAACGTGCGAGAGATGGTTTGTGCGGTTCAGAAGTGGTGATTTTGACACGGAAGACAAAGATCGCCCAGGAAAGCCAATAAAGTTTGAAGACCAAGATTTGGAGGCATTTCTGCATGAAATTTGTTCTCAAACTCAACAACTGCTTGCAAAATCATTGGAAGCTATTCAAACAGCAATTTCAAAACGTTTGCGAGCAGCAGGACTCAGCCAAAAGCTGGGAAAATGGGTACCATATGAATTAAAGCCATGAGACCTTGAAAGACAATTTTGCATGACCGAAGTGATGCTTTCTTCATGCAAACCATTGTGTTGGAAATAGGAAATTAGGTTATGGGAGGGAGGAAAGAGGGAGTAGTGTTTGAGCACATTCGATTTAAACTTTCCCACATTGGAAATGACATTAAACACTTCAGCGGAAAGTTTGTTCCACATATGTACAGTACGGCTAAAGAACGAATTTTCCCTGTAGTGTGTTGTAAGGTCCACTGGCCATTCAACCACAAAGGCATGTGTTCTTGATGAAAAACCTGTATTACGTAAAAATCTGCGAGTATCAGGAACAAGTTTCCTAATTTCATCAGCACACATTCCATTGTAGTATCGATAGAACAGTGAAACGCAGCACCACATTGCGACGGTGCTCCAGCGAATCAATAGAGTTGGACACCTTACTGTCACCAAAAATCACCTTCGCCCACTCCTGTACGTGGTCGAGCAGCTTCAAAATAGACTTTTAAGCACCGGCCCATACATGGGAGTTGTATTCCCTTTGCGGTCGGATATAGGTGGTGTAAATAGTGAGGAGATCTCGATACTTATTCGAACGTTCGAGTTTTTTATTTTATTTTTGGGATTCTCTTATCGATATCGAATAAAATGTATAGAAAACAAGTAAGAGTGCTATATGCCGAATCTTATATACCCTTCACCTTTGTTGTGGATGCATTACTTGCCCATTTTCAGCGTATATCATCCTAAATATATCAAGAAAACTTTTAAAAATTGTACATTTAATTGCTACTGCTATATTGTAGAAGTTACAAACGAAACAACAATCTTATATATACCCTTCTCAAAAACAAAAACAAAATACGCAAAGCAGTGAAACCAACTCACATCCAAACATACACATGTACGTTTTGTTGCTTTTTTGTCAAACACAAAAACAAAATAATGAAGCCAACAAACATCCAAACATATGCACGTTTTGTTGCTTTTTTGTGAAACACAAAAAAAAAAAAAACAAAATACACAAAGCAAGAAGCAAGAAGCCAACACACAATGAATCCAACACACATACGTTTTGTTGTTTTTTTGTCAAAGCATGCAATAAATTGTCTTTTTTTTATGAAATTTTCAGAGGTTGTCTCGGATTTTTGCTCTTATCTCCGTTATTTATGGACGGATTTTGCTGATTTTAAATAGGAAAATTCTCGAAAGCATGTCTGACAGAATTATTGAAGATTTGGATCCCGAAGATATCTGGGGTCTTCAGAAAATTGATTTCAACAGACAGACAGACGGACATGGCTTAATCGACTCCGCTATCTATAAGAATCCAGAATATATATACTTTATAGGGTCGGAAAATTATATTGTGGAAATTACAAACGGAATGACAAATTTATATATACCCTTCTCACGAAGGTGAAGGGTATAATTATAATGATTGTGTTCGATAACGAACGAGCTTTTACTCGAACGCTAATAAGCGTTCGAAATTTATTTCGATTACGAGTGCGAGAATTTGCCCACAGATGGAGTGAAGTAATTCCTATACCGTTTCAAAAAACCGAGACACTTGAATGCTTCTTTCGACACTTGAAAAATGTGTTTAGACCAGCGGATATCACATTGTATTTTCATGTCCAGAACATCAAGAGCGTCTGTTTCCACAATACATACACCATCCATAGATACAGATGAAGCAACATTGTCTGTCGTTCGTTTTTGTGTTAACATGCAACACTGAATCTTGTGAGCGTTGAAAGCAAATCTATTCGCACGACCCCATTCAGAGATTGTCACAAGATCCCAAGGTCTCTACGAAAACCATACTGGCGGTCGTTAAGTAAATTATTGGATTCGAAATGGTAGTTTACCATACTTTCCATAACTTTGGAAAGTGCAGAACAATACGCCGGCAAGGTATGAATTGCTGAAAAAGTTAGCTAATGGACCAGCTAATGTCGAAGAGGAGCACTATTTCAAAACCAGCGCTGGTATGCCTTCTGGCCCAGGAGACTTATTTACGTTGAGATCCGTTAAAACCCTTTTTACATCACAAGCTCGAAAGAATATATTTGGCATTGTCACTAATACGCTTTCGAGTTCGGGCAGTGGTTGATCACTTTCCAGCAAGTGATAATTACTTGCGAATAATTCAGCGAAAAGGTTAGCTTTATCAACCGGGTCAGTGAATGTTTGGTCATCCTTTAAAAGAGTCGGAATTGAGGAACTAGCTTTATTTTTTCTTCCTAGTTTCCTTCAAAAAAATTTTTTTAACCAAAAAACTTTTTTTCACAAAATTATTTTTTTTACAGAAAATTTTAATTTGTTTGATTTTTAGTCAAAACCTCAGCTACAAATCATAGCCACTAGAAAAAAGTGTTTGCAAATGTACAATATGTTTATTATTTTCTTAAAGTTAATATTAAACAGATTATTCCAACATTAAAATGTGTCAAATTTTTAATAGAGGTCCTTCACACATCCTGCCAAATTGAAACCATTTTTTGGTGATGTTCCAAAATCACAAAACAGAGAATCCCCTATTGCATTGATACTTTGTAAAACTGTTGAAAGAACTCATTAGGAAACATTGAAAAGCAAAGAAAGTCTTTAGCTAAGTGTTGAACCAGAAACAACAGCTAAGCTAGAATCGGAAATATCTTAAAATAGTACAGTGTGCTATTGAAAAATATTTTCAAGACATACTATGCGTAAGCATGTAGCCGAAGACAAAGGAAAGTTAAAATTTACCGCAGACTTGTTGCAACTAAAAGCCAGCCAGACCCATTAACATAAAACAGCAACAGACGACGCCTAAAGTGTGTTTTCTGTTTTTTCCTTTTTCATTCAAAATTTTGCCATATTTCCTTTTTCATTTTGTTTATATCTGTTGCTAAATGAAAAATATAACGTTATTCACTAGTTTACTCTTGTCATCCCCGCCTACTGCCCCACATCTTTTCTTAACCCGCCAAATGTATGATCGGAAACATCATCATCATCATCTGCAACAACCTCATCATGATCATAGTCATATAGTGTCTCCACCTTTATGGCCCTGAGTCGTTAACGATACATTAGTTTTTGTAGCTTTTATGGTTTTAGTTGTTGTTGTATTTGTTGTTGGAAACACAAGACAAAGAGGAAGGAAAAGAAAAGAAACTTGCATGCATTTCTTTGGAAAAACATTATTTACTTGTTGTTTATTTTCATGCTTGTGTGGATGTTGTTTATATTGTGTTTTTATTCGCTCTTAAGGCATATTTTTCTTAAAAACAAAAACAATAATAACAAAATATTACTATAAATATTTTTAGCATCCGTTTTGTTTTCAGATAGTTGAAAGGATGTAATCGTGTAATCGTTGCCGCTCTAATAATTGTAATGTAATGTTGCATTGGTTGTGTTTTTATACCCTTCACCTTCGTGAGAAGGGTATATATAAGTTTATCATTCCGTTTGTAATTTCCAAAATATAATTTTCCGACCCTATAAAGTATATATGTATATTCTGGGTCCTTATAGATAGCGGAGTCGATTAAGCCATGTCCGTCTGTCTGTCTGTTGAAATAAATTTTCTGAAGACCCCAAATAACTTACAAACTTGATTCATACATCAATATATTGGGAATTCTTCCGGCTCGGTTGCTATTGTAAATCGCGAAAATCGGCCAACAAATGGCTGAGATATAAGGAAAAAACCGGGCCAACCTCGATTTTTGGGCTATTTTTAATCTATATCACTAAGTCATTAATATAGACAATATGGATAATGATAGATATTTTAAAGTCTATTGCAACGATGTAAATAAAACTTTAATAATTTGGTCCTACAATTGGTCAAAATCGGGAACAATATTTTTAAACCCGAATTTTTTTTTTAATCAAAAAAATTTTTTTCTCATACATTTTTTTTCACTAGTAAATTTAAAAAAAAAAACTATTTCGAAAAAATTTTATTTTTTCAATTTTGAAAAAAAAAAAATAATTTTGCTTACAAAATTCGGGAAAAATATTTTTTAACCCGAATTTTTTTACCAAAAAAACTTTTTTCTCATAAATTTTTTTTTCACTAGTAAAATTAAAAAAAAAAAAATTTGAAAAAAATTAAAAAAAAATATTTCGAAAAAAAAATTTTTTTTTAATTTTGAAAAAAAAAAAATTAATTTTGTTTACTTAAAAAAATATAACAAATTTTTATTTTAAAGTATAATATGGTGAAGGGTATATAAGACTCGGCACAGCCGTATATAGCTCTCTTACTTGTTTTCCCTCACATTCGTATTGTATACATCTGAATAGTCTATCGTGCCTGGTGTGTATGAGTGCCGATCACTGCTCTTTATCTATATGAACTGCTTATAGTGGTAATGAGATCAAAAATGGAATGCATGACGTAGCGTTTGAAAGTCATTTGAAAGTTTAATGGAGTAATTTCTCAAGGTAAGAGGTTTCAACACCTAATGTGCGACTTAACTGTTTCTGGGTCTGGATTACCTCAAAAATACTCTAGGTTAGCTTGAGTATAGGGGCGGTTAAAATGCCTATAACCGTTCCTGGTATACATATGTGTATTCCATTCCGGCAAGTTGTGCGTTCTAAAGAAAATTGTATTCCCTATATCTATATAAATCGATATAGTTTCTCTGTGATTTCCTATTTGAATTCCTAAGACGCATAGTGACCATATGAAATTGTTCGTCTCTAATTCGATACCGTTCCAGCGATTCATCCTCCTATTCACAAGCTCTACTGATCATATCGTTGGATATGATACGTACCAGATGATACTAAAACTCTGAATGTCCAGTTAACACATTTACTAGTCTTCAGATTTGGTCTTTTTATGTTTAGAATCTTCTTTGTATTCTCTTAATTTGTGTTTCGCCATAAATATTGGTCGTTCTGTCTATTTCTGACATGTTCTTTAAGTTCGTTCTTAAACTTTGGGAAATGTTTGACATTTTCCAAAGTTATGATATTCATGCACAGACTCATCATTAATAGTGTTACGTTTTCACCTTTTTAAAACGTTTGTTTGTTTCCTTTAAATATATCGGATACGTTTGATTGTAAATAAAAGCAGTTTTAGTAGTTTAAAATTGTAACAACTCTTTATTTATTCAAATGTACAACAACAACAGTCTAAATAGTTAGTATGTGTTTTAAATACACACACACACGGTTATAATGCGCAAACTTAAATGTACAAGACAGTTGATGTTAACTCTAACAGCGCCTATGATAAACTCACCCACGACTCCAACCTCTGCCACTATTTATACACACGCTATCTTTAGTGAATCTTCTACAATGATCTTAACGGACAAACTAGTATATTCGAATTCTAGAGCTTTCGATGTTAATGTTAGCAGCTTAAACATTCAGTGCTGCCATACTTTCAAATAATGATCAACTCAAAGCTTTTATTCGATATTGTATGTTTCACAGCTATGTTAATAATACCCACAGATATGTTAACAGCAGTTGAGGAACATTATCTACTTTAAACAGGCCGTTTAAACCGTTATATTTGAATTCAAGTACAATTTCGTAACAATAGTTTGTACACCTTTTCGTTTTCGATAATGCCATGATGGCCTGTGACCTATATTGGCTTCAGATATTCACCATTTGAGTATTAATTTATCTCATTCTTACATTCTAAAACGTTCCGAGATTTAACACTGTTGTTTCTCAGAGTTTTTATAATCGCTTGACTATCCATAAAAATACGAGTTGGAGTTTTGTAATCAATCCTCTTCAACCATTTATCTCAGTCTGGAAAACACTGTTGTGATATGGGAGACAGATATATTTAGCGAAGAAGGGGACCATACTTGACTTTTTTTGATACGTTCTCTTTTAAAAACCACAAAAGATATTCTTAAATTTCTTCTTGTATAAAATACTTACATATGTTGGCTATAGTTTCACTTTTTTCAATCTTGCCTATATATTCTTATTATATATTTTTGTTGACATTTCTGCAGTGACCAAAAACGGCTATTACACACCCCCTTTACATACTAATGTGACATATCAACATCAAATAAATATATTTTAGCGGAAGCCATCATAAAAAGTATCGGTCGCAACCACCCGAGGTGGTTAATTTGAATCACCCTGTATTTCAGTAGCTGTCACTTTTAAAGCTTTTATTCTTTGACATTGGACAAGTAGAAACTGCGCCATTACTAAAAATGGAACGATACACGCTTCAACAACGCATTGACATTATTAAAATTCACTACAAAACTGGTGAAAATCTTGCAGTCACAGTTCGTAAAACTAAAGCATTTTTGGGTCGTCGAGAAGCACATTGTCGGACCGCAATACAAGTTAGTGATGTGAAGAATAAAACCCGATGTGCCCATATGGCGCATGGTCCCCCTTCTACGGCTTAGTTCGTAGAAGCCAATTCCTGTTCGGATACCAATTTTAGAGACATCTGTATATAGATCGGTTCTTGGGTCATTTCTTACTCTTGTTACATCATTTAATTTTTCACCTTCCCGTATTATGATGATGCAGTTAACGTATTTAGTTAGAATTCTGTCACATACTTCAGTAGTAATATTGCCTTCTGAAAGGATGTTTATTATTGTTTGATATTTGGTTATGTGGTTATTTATTTTTATCATTCTCCCATTATTATCAATCTAGTTGCAGCTAGGGCTGCTTCATATTTAATCTGTATTTCGATCGGTAGCATTCGTATGATAAAATATTTTAAATAACTTTCGTTGATGTGGTTCTCATTGTACCAGGCTTATGACCATAGTCTCTGTACTTTTTCAAGAGGTTTAATATTAACATTCTTTTTGACCGTAGTGCACTCGTATTCAGTCGTAATCCTCTTCGGGCATATGCCTCATTTTGAGCCTATCGCTCTTCTGTATAAAGCCTTTCGGAATAGTCTCTAATCATGTACTACTCCTATGTATTTTAGACTTTCTTTGGTATTTGTATTGTCTTATTTTGAAAGACAGGGGATTCATTGTTTGGAATTTTCCGCTTTCTTGTTAACCTAAAAACTTCCGTCTTATCCGGGCTTACATTTTCTCTGATCAATATCGCGACGTCATCCGCATAACAGATGGGTTTGAAACTTTCATCGGATAAACATATTATTATTACAAATGTGCAATAGCGACTTAAATTTAACAGTCTGTAACGACTGCCTGCAACATTCATCATGTTTATAAATACGTCCATCAGTAGAAGCTTCTACTTTTTAAGAATGTTGATAGCATGCGGTTATTAGCATTGTTTGTAAGTATGGCAACACTGCATGTTTAAGCTGCTAACATTGACATCGAAAGCTCTATAATTCGAACATGCTAGGTTGTCCGTTAAGATCATTGTAGAAGATTCACAAAAGATGGCAGATAAAATTGTCGTAAGGAATAAAAAAAACTCGAGGTCAGAACATTATTGAAAGCTCCTTAAAAATGTGTTACTAATTAAACCAGTGGTCGGCATAAAGAGAACATAAAATGTGGATTATAATAACAGACAAATAAAGAACATAACTTTATTTGTCTGTTATAAACTGATCAGCTATTGATTTTAGTTTCATGTTTGATAATTTTTATAAACAGATAAATAATTAGGTTTTTACCAAGCCGCTATAAATACCGAAGACTGCTTAAAAATATTCGTTTGGTTTAGTCTAGAGTCTAGACTCTAGAGTATTGTAATCTTTGGACTTTATAAAAAAATTCTGTGTGGTATCCGAAAATCCAATTTTCCAAATTCTTGCTTTCATTATACAAACTCTCTTCAATCTTGCAAACCCATTCAAAATTGATTCTTTTACAAGCTGCCACATATTCATGCAAGACTCTCCATAGTAAATGTTTCCAGCCGTTTTGTTTTTATGTTTGATTTTTCTGTTTACACTCGTATTTGCCGGTTTGTTTTTTCCCATCTTGAGTTTCGTACAATTTTATGTTACGAATGCGTTTTGGCAGTGGCGTCGGCGTTTGTTTAAGCGGAAATTAATAATGGCCGACATAAAAGGTGAATGAGCGCATAATAACAAAAAGAACAAGAACAACTGCAGCAAATCAGACCTATAAGAGACGCGACGTAAAAATGAATGAAGTGAACATTCACTTGTACCCGAGACTGTAATGTGTAATAAATAGAAGGCGCGTAATTTTTTTTTTTTGTTAAAGCCAAAACATTGTTTTACTGTGTGTTATTGTATTTGGGTATTAACAACTAAAAAAAAACGTGTACTTATTATATATTTAGCACGTTTGGCTGTGAAAGAAAAATAAAAAAAGTTGAAAAATATTTTCGGAAAATGTATGAATCATGTGGTTGATTTAAGATGAAACGGATATTCAAATGAAATTTGCACTGCTTAATGATCTTTATGTGTGACTGATGATGATGATGATATTTGTTTAAATCATTTGACACTTACATATGTATATGTATTTGTTTTCCAAAGAAATCAATTTGTTTAGAAGAATGCATAGAAGTAAATACAGTGAGTGACAATACAATGGAAACTTTATTAAAAACAATAAATCTATTGTTTTTAATAAACCAAATATATATGTATATTTTGAAGTTAAACTCAAATTGACCAGGTTTCTATTAAATTATATTAAACAGAGATAAAAATTTTTAATATTCATCCAATTATATTAATTAAATAGATAATTTTATGACATTAATGCTTAAATATGATTGCGGACATGTGGCAGCCTCGGCTAGTGCGTTACTAATGGCGTAATATGGAGATCCAATTTTCACACACTCATCATTGGAACATTTTGTTCAATGATGAATCACATTTTTGGTTAAATGGCTGTGTCAATAAACAGAGTTGCCGCATTTGGAGTGGTGATAGTCCTCAAGGCATTATCGAAACACCATTACGAGAAATTCACTGTTGGGAGCGCTTTATGGGCCGGTGGAATCAGTGGTCCATATGTTTTCACAAATAACGATGGTCAGAACATTACAGTGAACGGTGAGCGGTGTGGAGACAATGTTACTAACTTTTTCATGCCTTAATTAGAAGGCATTAGTATTGCAGACACAATCAATTTATTGAGAGACAGATTTGGCGAATTTCATGAAATGCACCTTTGGCTCACTGCCCATCTCGTTCAGGTAATTTGACTCCATTAGATTATTTTCTCTCGGTATTAAAGCATTGAAGTTTAAGATGTGGTAATAGTTATTGTTACGTTTTTACCTTTTAAAAACGGTGGTTTATTTCCTTTAAATAAACCGGATAATCTTGATTGCAAATAAAAGCAGTAGTAGTTTCAAATTTGTGACAACTTTTTATTTATTTAAAATGTACAACAATAACAGTTCAAATAGTCACTCAGTGTCTTTATACACGTTTATCAATTCGCAGAAATGCACACACACTTTATAATGTACAAGACAGTTGATGTTAACTCTAACAGCGCCTATGATAAACTCCTCACACAACTGCAACCTCTGCCACTATTTATACACACTCCATCTTTCGTGAATCTTCTACAATGCACTTGTAGAAGAATTGATGTAAATGTTAGCAGCTTAAACATTTAGTGTTGCCATACTTATAAACAATGCTTATAACCGCATGCTATCAACATTGTTGATAAGTAGAAACTTCTACTGATGGACGTGTTTATAAACCGTTAAATTCAAATCGCTATTGCAAATACGCTGCGGGTGAAAATACTAAAATAGGTGTTAATGAAAAGCTTAATAACTTTTACAATTTTTATCCGATTTGAAAAATTGAAACCATGTTTTTTAAAGAACTAAATTTTCTTTATACATTGGTATAAAGTTTTATAACCTTTTATATCAAAATAAGCAATGAAAAGGTATTAAAATCAAAAAAGTAATTTTTTGATATTCTTAACAAAAACAATACTAATACAAAGTGGCGCAAAAGTAAACTTCCGATGTTTTTTGGCTGTAATTAAAAAAAAAAAAATGAAAAACTTTGACTCTTCTTGTGGATTATTTTTATTTGGTCTCTTAATTTTTTTTACATCAAGTCGAGAATATGATGTCATGTAAATGGCTGCCGCCACAGTTGATTGTCATTTGAGCCCTTTTTATGGCATTTTCCATCACTTTGGCCAAAACTTCCGGCGATAGGTCCTAACATTCTTGACGGATATTGTCTTTAAGAGCTGCAAGAGTCTGAGGCTTGTTGACATAAACCCGCGACTTCAAAAAGCCCCACAAAAAGAAGTCTGGAGCGGTCAAATAAGGCGAGATTAGGCGCCCGGAAAATGCATCCTTCAGCATATCGGTTGTGGCACGTGCAGTGTGTGCCGTTGCACCGTCCTGTTGGAACCACATGTTTTCCAATCCCAATTCATCAAGTTGCTGCAAAAAGAACTCCTTGATCATTGCTCTGTAGCGCTCACCATTCACAGTAACCGTTTGGCTCGCGACGTCTTCGAAGAAAAAATGTCCGATGACTCCTCCAGCGAAAACAGCACACCATACAGTGACTTTGAGCGGGTGTAATAGCTCTTCGTGGGTTACACGCGGATTTTCAGTGCCCCAGAAGCGTAAATTTTGCTTATTTACGTACCCGCTTAGATGGAAATGGGCCTCATCACTCATGATTATTTTTGATGAAAAATCATCTTCCTCTTGGTGGTGATTAAGGATCGCTTGAGCGTGTGTTAGACGCGATTGGCGGTCAGCAGCTAACAGCTGATGCACCCACCGTCTGGACTTTGTACGGAAACATCTTCAAATCTTGTACCAAAATTCGCTGTAAAGACCGTCGACTGATACCCATTTGCGTGGCACGTCGTCTGGTCGATGTCGACGGCACTTCCATGACATCCTCGGCTACAGCAGCAATATTCTCTGCAGAACGGCTACTCCGGGGTCTGCCACGCCTGGCAGCATCTCGTGTTGTGCCAGTCTCTTCGAGGCGAGCGGCTAAACGTCGCATTATTTCCCCAGTTGGACGTTGGACGGCCAGGAAATCTGCGACGAAATTCACGTTGTGCCAAAGTCACCGACCGATTATTGGTCAAATAAATAGTCAGCAATATTCCGCGTTCTGGAGCAGTGTAGCGTAACATTGTTTATTAACGTGTATTTCGCATGTGTTTACTACACAAATGTCAAAACAGAACTTACATTAGGGGCCAATCGCAAAATTTATAGCATTTTCTGATAGGAGGATTACTTTTGCGCCACCTTGTATAACTTACCAAAAAAATGTATCAAAAAATGTACGTCATATTAAAGCGTATTAAGTTATCTTTCCAAACCTATTAAAAAATTTAAAGTCGGACAAAAACTGACTGAGTTACAGGTGGATAAGTTGACAAACATCACTGAAAATGGTTTTTTTTAGAATAATTTCTGAATTTGGGAATGTTTCTGAAGACCTACATAGAGAAAACAGATTCGTGATAGCAACCGAATTTGTTTCCAATCTAATGATTCTGCCTTAGTGTCTGAATTTTACAGTTGTGGCTAGAAAATTATGGTAGGGGTAACAATAGTTTGGTTTATTTAACCGAAATTCTTCGACTTTCTGTTGATAGAACCGAAAAATTCTATATGTGCAACCCGAATCATTCGATTGGCAACAAATTCGGTTGCTACTACGTATCTGTTTTCTCTGTTATAACCCACGCTAGGTAGTTTTCCAAGTTTTTCTTCACTGTAGCATCGTGTTATTAAAACGTCTAAGGTTTAGATTTGTTTATATGCATTATTCTTTTAGAAAGTTCTCTTTCGAATTGAATTTTAACTTTGTCGGACCTCTTAAGATACTAGAACATTTTAATGGTTTTTTGCTTCAGTTAGTATTAAAAACTTCCCGGGTGCCGGGAATGAATAGATTTCTTTTAATAGGAAGCCTAGTGCTCTTGGAAGAACTTTGAACTTTTCTGCTTTCGAGACTAATACTTTAAAAATCTTTTAGGTATTTAGTATTAAATGCTACTCTATGATTATTTTTATGATGATTTGGCATTAAGTATAAGGAATTTATTGTTGTTTCTTCATGAATATGAGTGAGAAAGAGTCAAGTATCTACTCATTGTAAGAGTTCAGAAATAAAATGGAAATTGACCTGAAAATTTTACTTCACAAAATTAAGTTAGTTTCATATTTTTCCGACACCGAAATTAAGTTCTCCACAAATTTCAGTATTTCAATACATTTGATACTAATATTTCAAAAAAATTTTCTAATTTAACCAAAAAGTCTAAAACTAACTGGACTTAATCTAATAACTATTCATACAAATTTTGTTTCAGTTTATTGCCAAGAAAAATGAAAAAAAAAATCAAAAATTTCACAAACAACTTTTGTAATCCCTCCATTTTAATGGCATGTACATAGTTTGTGCATGGATCTATAAAAGAAATTTGCGATTATAAATCATTGAACTTTAATTACCTAAAGAAAAAAAAAAAAATAAAAATAATAAAAAATCATAAAATAGAAAGTTTATACCTTTTTTTAAGGCGTTGGTTCATTTATGTTCATAATGTTTCATGTGTCATGTGTTACAGCGTCCAAATTAACTACAATGTACCACAAAAAGATACTTATGTATATTTTTATTGGCTACAGTTAGAGAAATAATTAGATAATATTGGGGTAAACCTAATAACAGAGTTATAAAAATGGTGTAACTTTTAAATTGGAAATTAAATAGCTGTTAATGTTACAAATTATCTTCAATTATAATTATGTTATCCAAAACCGTGATCCTGTATTTTTTTTAAGTGTAACCATATTTATTTTACTGTTACGTTTTTGTTTTCTTTTTTTTTTTTGAAAATGTATGTATGTCAACTGTCAGTGTGTCATCGTTATTATTGTCGTATGCTGATGAAATTTGAAAGATCCTCAAAAAAAAAAAAAAGTTTGTAACTCTTTCCACTTGCAATTATTTATTTTATCTTATGGAAACGTTAAGAGCCAACAAAAAAAACCAAAATGATCAGTTAAAATAATAAAAAAAGAAACAAAAATTAACATTAATAATCAATTTCGTTAAGAGATACTTACTTGTAAGCAAATTTTTTTTTGGTTTTTATTATTTTCTTTAAATGTTAAAATTGAAGTTTTGAACAGGCTTTATTTTATTTGGTATTTTTTTGGAATGCTGTGAAGATCATAAAAAATTATATGATTTAAAGTAAAAAAAATATATGTATCTATATAAATACTACAATATATGTATGAGAAACACTTGATAATTTTGTTTTCAAATATTCAAGTCTTATGCAATAAATACTTTACAAATGTTTTTAAAACTTGTAGCAAGAAAATATGTTTGTATGTAAGTCTACTATGATGGATCAAGTAACTCCCTCGACTATTTACATTGCTAGAAGTGTAGAGAAGCAAACGGGATAGGAAAAGCAGCACGATGTCGCAAGGCATGTGATTTTGTACGAGATTTTTCATTCACACAGAGAAAACAGATTCGTGATAGCAACCGAATTTGTTGCCAATCGAATGATTCTACTTTAGTGATCGATTTTGGAAGGGGTAACAAGAGTTTGGTTGCTTCAACCGAAATTCTCCTTTATCAACTGACTTTCTGTTGATGGAACCGAAAAATTCTATGTGTGCAACCGAATCATTCGATCGGCAACAACAAATTCGATTGCTATCACGAATCTGTTTTCTCTGTGCAAGAGGGAAATATTGCCAGGATTTCACTTTGTACGCCTTCTAAAAGACCTGTTTACACAGTCTATAAGATCCGTTACTCATTCCACTCTACCTTCTCTCAGACGAAGTTCTAGAAGGACTTTACTTCTCCTTCTAAAAACCTTCATAGACATTCAAAACTGTATAGCAAAATCAAACATGTTTGGTTTAGCAATTATTCCTCTACGTTGTCGCTCTATATTATAAGGACTGAGATCGAAAAATTCTTAACACACGTTTTTCATTAAAACTTTTAACTCAAGTATTATTTTTTTTTGATCCAGTTACCTTTGTAAAGCATGTCAGTTATTATGTTTAATGTCAGTTATGTTCATTTGTTGTTAATCTGATTAAAATGAGTGCCGAGAAAAAAGTGCGTACAAAAATGATTAAATATTTTCAACAAAACCCAACTTAGTCCTACAAAAAGTTGGCCAAACAATCAAAGGTCTGCCGTCAAACAGTTTCCAATGTTATTAAACAGTATCGGGAGAACTTGTCCGTTGATAGAAAACCTGGTTCAGGTAGAAGGAATGACCCACATGATGTTTCTAATCCAAACAAATAGAAAGAATTTTCAAAAGTGCTCCCAACCCATCTGGTAGGAAAGCGGGCCGGTTAGCTCAGTGCTCGGACTATTTGGTACGAAAAGTTAAAGCCAATGCAGGTTCAAAAACATACAAGGCTCAAAAAGTTCCAGACAGGAATGCTGCTAAAAACTTAGAGGCCAAAGACAGAGCACGGAAATTCAAGTGTATACAGAAAATATATCTGTTGCATTGTGGATGACGAAACGTATGTTCTGGCAGATTATTTCGCAGCTTCTGGATAAAAATTTTGATGTTGCTGATGCTCGAGGGAATGTTGAAGAAAAGTTTAGGACCCAAAAGCAGACAAAATTTCCCATGTTCTTGGTATGGCAAGCAATATGCAGGTGCGGCAAAAGAAGGCAAACATTTGTTACAAAGGGCTCTATAAATACCGAAATTTACATCAACAAATGTTTACATAAAAGGATGCTTCCATTCATAAGACTTCTTAGTGTGTCCACCTATTTTTGGCCTGCTTTGGCACCCTGTCACTATGGTAAGCAAGGTCTTGAGTGCTAAAAGAACAATAATGTGGTATTTGTACCAAGAGAGGCAAATCCTCTAAGAATTTTTCGATCTCAGTCCTTAGAGTCTATAATAAAATGTATTTTGCTCTCTTTATTGTAAATCGTTACATGAAACTAGAACGAAAAACAAAGTCATCTAAAAAAATGTAGTATTTTACAAAATTTGATGTTATGAAGTTCGCGTGAAGTAGTTTTTATATATAAAACTTCACCCTGGTCCTTTTTTTTAGATTTTATGATGAATTCATTAAGAATATTATCCCTAATAACTCTCTTTAAAGGCTTGCTTCAGCAGACCTTCAATTAGGCTCCTATATAGACATTCTGAGAGGCATTACGAGGAAGGTCTCCTTACAGACCTTCAACGGAAGACCTCCTAATATGCCATTTTGAAGTAGGACTTCTTCTATCAGTGCTGTAGCAGAAGCGAGTTTGCCAGGCCTAGGCTTCCAATGACACGCTATGTAAAATTTGAAACGATTTTGCAATGTGGTTGGGTGTCCTTGTGTCTTAAAAATAAAGACTTTTGGAAGGCCTTTTTACTTTATGTTTTTCGCGCTGCGATGTTTCGCTTTTGAATTGTTGTTAGTTGTCAAATTGATATGTGTAAACAGGAAAGGGTTACGAAGAAATTTTAAAAGAAAACACAGATTGTGTTAACTTCGACTGACTGATTTCGTGTGGTTTGTTGACGTAAAGCCTTCCCTTCAAGAAACCCCACGAAAAAAAATTAGGGGCAAAATCAGCATTTTTATACCCTTCACCTTCGTAAGAAGGGTATATATAAGTTTGTCATACCGTTTGTAATTTTCCGACCCTATAAAGTATATATATTCTGGATCCTTGTAGATAGCGGAGTCGATTAAGCCATGTCCGTCTGTCTGTCTGTTGAAATCAACTTTCTGAAGCCCCCAGACAACTTACATAGACGATTCATACATCAATATCTCCGAAATTCTTCCGGCTCGGTTGGTATTTAAAATCGAGAAAATCGGTCCACAAACGGCTGGGATAAAAGGGAAAAACCAGGACAACTTCGATTTTTACCTATTTTTGACCTATATCTAGATTACTAAGTCATTAATATAGACAATATGGATATCTAATTACAGATATTTCAAAGACCTTTGCAACGACGTACATATATTATGGTATTATATAAGTGGACCTACAATGGGTCAAAATCGGAAAAAATATTTTTTAACTCGAATTTTTTTGTTACCAAAAGTTTTTTTTCGCTAAATATTAAAAAAACAAAAACAAATTTTTAAAATTTAAAAAAAAAAAAAAATTATTAAAAAAAAATTTGGAGAAAAATTTCCAAAAAATGAAAAAAACAACTTTGGAAAAAAAAATTTTTTACCTAAAAATATTTAAAATTTTTATTTTGAAGTATAATTTAGTGAAGGGTATATAAGATTCGGCACAGCCGAATATAGCTCTCTTACTGGTTTGAAATTGTTTTGTCATCAAAAGTTCTCGCAGTATCGCCATTGGTATGAGCTGTTGCTCCATCTTGCTGGAACCATATGTCAGGATTATTGAGAACTACTGGACATAAACAAATTTCCCAACATGGTCTAATATACCGCCCCGTAGGCAGTTGCTGGTTCCCCAGCTTCATTTTTGAAAAAATATGGACCAATAACTCTATCAAACATAATTCATAACAAACCGTGCATCTGAGAGAGTGTATTTGTCGGTACCCCAAATTTGGCAGTTCTGTTTTTTAACACATCCATTTAAATGAAAATGTACTTCACCGCTCATAATGAAATTGTGAAATTTTGGCAAGCAAAATTTTGAGCCAATTGAATTTTTTGTGAAAACATTCTCAATAAACTTTTAGTATGAGCCGCAGCGAAGTTCTGCAGATTCCCTATTTAGTAGCACGTCAATGAGTAGACTCAAATGGATCCGTGCGGACACTTTCTCGTACAGCATCCACAGCTTCTCGAGCAACAGTTCTTCGTGGTTCATTACCTACTGAACCCTGGTTCTCAAAACGGCCACTATTATCATGTTTACACCGGGAGCTGATAAAATATTTTTACACGTTCTTGCATGACATTATAACATTTTATTATTACCTAAAATCAAATTAACAAACTGTAAAAATACAAAAGTTATAAGCGTTTCAAATCAGTCAGTCAAAGTTGGCCCACCCAGAAATAACATTGCTGCGATTAATCCCCAATAGGCTCATAGTCTTCTGTTCTAACATTCTTCTGGTGAATTGAAACTCTTTCTTTGGTTATAAGAAAGTTACATTAATATAAAAAAACGTAAGCTACTCTTTAGAGACGTGTTTTATTGATGAGTGCCTTCAGGCACTCTT
The DNA here is from genome assembly GCA_942486065.2 of Calliphora vomitoria. Lineage (NCBI taxonomy): Eukaryota > Metazoa > Arthropoda > Insecta > Diptera > Calliphoridae > Calliphora > Calliphora vomitoria. The sequence goes on from OW818033.2 coordinate 96,970,683, forward strand.
GTTCATTAGAGACTAGTTTTGCTGCGTTAGTTTTTCCCTCATATAGCAAAATGATGTTTTGTTTTGTTTTCTTTGCTTTGATTAGCAATTTTTTATATCAAATTTTAAGAGATGGCTGATCGAGTGAACAAAAGTTTCAAATTTACTGATTTGAGTGATGAATAATAAGAAAAGTTGTTTTCAATAAAAATTGACCAACTATACTAACTAAAACCCGACTATGTTTTAATCTCTAAAGCCCCAAGGGTGCCTTGAGGCACTCATTTAGTTTTTCCCACCTGGTAGGTAAACCATTGATTGTACAAATGTTTACATGTTGTTTTTGTATTCAGATGCCCAAATTTACCATAAAAAAATTATTACCAACGTTTTTAGCCATTTTTTTTTAGAAATTTGCATTAGAGGATTAAGAAAATAATATATTTTTTTATTTGGACTTCATTAGCCCAAAGCCGATGCTCAAATGATCAGCTCTAGATGACGGTGAACAATTTTAAACCTTGGGAGCATTGAAAAGCGTAAAATTGCAAAATAACGGGCCACCATATTGAGCCCCGTATTGAAATCGACATTTTGCATTTTAACAAATGTTAAAGTTATGAACTCTGTTAATAAATCACTATTATACAGTATTTTACACTCATAAAATCTAAGATTTGCGATAAGTTTAAAGGAATTTCCAAATTCAAATCACAGGTACGTCTACAAAAACATTCAAAACCTAATTAACTGAAATTCTATTATAGTGAAGTGTTTAAAAAAAAAGCTAAAAAGAAATTGGAAACTTGAAAATGATTTTAGCATGACGAAACATATCTCACACTTTAACTAACAAAAGCTTAAGCTTGAAAACGCTGAAAATATGTATGCTAATATGATGTGAATAGTGTAAATACAACCATACAAACATATGTATGTACCCAGCAGTTAAGCAGGTAGTCAATGTATCCCTTATAGACAGTAATTGATCACTTGGCTGACTTCAATTGTTTTATTTTGGGTCATTTGACACGTATGTGCTCTTTGTAGTGCAGATAAAAGTCAATTGGCTACTTTATACATCCCAGATAATCAAGCGTGAAGTCAATTGTCACTTAAGTGTCTCTAAATAATCTAGAGTGTAGTCACTTTAAAAGTTTATTTTTTTGTACTGCACTTTTTTGTGAGTAATTCGTACAAAGTAGTTTTATATAAATTGTGTTGATATAATTCTCTAAGTAACCTATAGTAAAGTCACTTTAAACGTTTTGTATTTTATACTCCACTTTAGAAAGTCGATATTTTACTCCACAAAATTAATATATTGGAGAGTTGTTGGAGGAAGGCTTGTTTACAAGCAATCGTTTATTGGACTGTCTATGTGATGCCTTTTTAACTGACTATTTGAGATCAATTGTATGTTAAAATAACTAGTGATCTAGCTGATTAAATAACCAGTTAGGTAGCTAGTAAGGTAACTGACTCTATGTAACCAGTATGTGAAGCCAATGTGTTGACTACTTTGGACCAGCTATTAGACATTCTCATTGTAAACAAAAAGGACACATAGCTAGTTATGTAACTAGTTGCCATCCTAAATGATAGCTAAAATCACTAGTTCGGGACAGACTCCTAGAACTGCTGGGATATGTATCTAAATACATACAAGTGTATCTGGATACTTATGTATGTGAATAGGGTAGTGAGTGAGTGTATCGAGATGGCAAACAAAATGTTGAAAAACAAAGTAAAATCTTTGATCATGTTTCTTTCTTTCAGCTTAAGTTTTGTATTTGTATAAGTTGGTTGGTTCGCTGCTCGGCTGACTGGGTTGTGTTGTGTTGCTTTGGTTGGTAATGTATCCAAAAATATCCCAACAACCACAATAATTTGCACCATCAATCATTGACTACAACAAAAACAATAATAATTTCGAGAAAAAAAAAAAAGAAACAGCAACAACAAAAACCACACAATAGCTTCAACTTCAAACAAATAACTAGCTGAAAAAGAAAACATGACGCAAATGACTTAAAATATGTATATCCATCCATCCATACATACAATCAAACAAACCACTAAAATAGCAGCCAAGAACTCAGCAACAACTTGAAAAGCTTTCAAGTTTGTCTTGAAAATACCAAAAATATATATAATAAAAAAAGAATTTGTTTAAGATTTAACACCAGCAAAAAAAATAGTCCACTGACAAAATGAAAACAAAAAAATTACGTGTTTTTTCTTTTTGTTTTTTTTTTTTTTTTAATTTTTATCAAAACATTGATCGACGCTTGTGTGTTAATGTTACAGGGTGCGCCGTTGCACTGTGGGCTGTAGATAAAAGTGAAAATTTTTGGAAAATTATCAGGCATTGGTTTCAATTCCGATCTATTTTGTTTGAGGTTCTTTAGATTCCGTTTTATTTATTAATTCCAAAAATATTTAATAACTCTGTATTTCTGATTTTAATTTGACAACTTTTTTTATATTAAAATTAAACTGACGTTTTTGCTACAGAAATTGTTAACAAATTTTAGAAAAACATTTAATTACAAAGAAATATTAATTCCACTTTGAAAACTGAAAGTGGTTTCATTCCGAAAGAAATTTTCGTTTTACTTTTTCTGAAAAAGCGAAATACGGAATGAATTCTATTTTTGATTGGAATGAAATTATGTGAAAGGCCTGTATAATGTTTATTAAATGCGTATGAAACGATAAGATGAGTTTAAAAAAAAGTCTATAAACTTAAACTGATCCATTATACCATCTATAAAAACTAACAGTCCCAAACCACGACACTTCCTGATCCCTGTTTTATGGTAGGACGAAGATTACAAGCCTTTATCTCTTCATTCGGCTTTCTCCAAACGTATGCCTGTCCGTGTGAGTGGAAAACGTTGAATTAGCTTTCGTCTATAAAAAGCACATTACTCCAGTAAACTTCAATCTCTTTTTCCGATTTATCGAGTTGCCATTTTTACTAACAAACTTATTGTGCGAAAAAAAATTATCAAAAAAATAAAACGGTCTTGCGGAAGCTTAAAAGTTTCCATTGTATTGCCAATGCTATGAAGTAAAAATACCTTCTATAATTGTATTTTTGTTGAAATTAATTAATTCTTTAAAACTCTGAAATTTTGTACATTTTAATAGGAACCAAATAAAAATTGAATTTATCTCAGAAGTTACGAAATAAAGTTTTCCAAAACAGTTTCCATTGTATTGTCACTCACAGTGGTATAGAAAACAAGTAAGAGATTCGGCTGTGCGGAATCTTATATACCCTTCACCAAATTATACTTTAAAATAAAAATTTTAAATATTTTTAGGTTCAAAATTTTAAAAATAAATTTTTTTGTTCAAAATTTAAAACATTATTTTTTTTTTTCAAAATTAAAAAAAAAAATTTTTTTTTTTAAATTTTAAAAATATTTTTTTAAAAATTTTTTTTTTTTCGAATTTTTTTTTTTTAATCTTTTTCAAAAATTTTTTTAATTTACTAATAAAAAAAAATATGACAAAAAAATTAAAAAAAAAGAAAAATCGGGTTAAAAAATATTTTTCCCCGATTTTGACCGATTGAAGGTCCAAATTACTATAGCCTTATATAAATCGTTGCAATGGACTTTGAAATGCCTATCATTAGATATGCATATTGTCTATATTGATGACTTAGTACAAAGTCCCATTTTGAAAAAAATAGTCAACAAAGTTTTTGATTTTGCAAAAAAAGTCAAAAAAAGTTTTGAGTTACAAAACATTTATTTTGATAGATATCCCACTCGCATCCCACTAAGCGATCAAGTAGGTATTCAAGGAAAATATCTAAGCTTTCTTTTGAGAAAAAAAATAAAAGGGCACATTTTGAAAAAAAATTTAAAAGTTTTTGATTTCGAAAAAAAATTTCAAAATTTTTTTTATTTTTTTTTTTAAATTTTTTAATTTTTTTTTTTCCGAAAGATTGAAGAAATAGCTATCTAAACTATTTCGGATATATTTTGATATGAACAATAGGTAATAACTTACATGGATAAGCAAAAACACCTGCTTGGCCAAAATGTCAAATTTTGAACTCAGAAAGTTCTCGACCGATCTTGTTGAAAAATTAGGACATGAAATGCCCCATATATGATTTTTTGAAATAGGAACAGAATCGGGTAAATAGGATTGTTTTAAAAATTTAACATACCCGAGATGTCCTATTTTGGGGACTTCTATCCTGCGCCCATGAGGTCCAAATTCAAAATTTGAATTCTACTCTTTGCGCATGTCAAATTTTATTCAAATCAGACTGACCGTTTATAAATTACAGATTTATTTCCCTCTTTTTTATAGCCTTCCCCATGAGTGGCAAGGGTATATATAAGTTTGTCATTCCGTTTGTAATTTCTACATTTTTCATTTGCGACTCTACAAAGTATATATATTCTGGATTGTTATAGATAGCGAAGTCGATATAGCCATGTCCGTCAGTCCGTCTGTATGTTGAAATCAACTCTTCGAAGCCCCCAAATAACTTACATACTTGATTCATACATCAATATACCGGGAATTCTTCCGGCTCGGTTGCTATTCAAAATCGATAATTGGGCAGATTTTCCCGATTTTAAATAGCAACCAAACCAGGACTGTAAACGATATATTGATGTAACAATCATGTTTGTAAGTTATTTAGGAGTTCCGGCAAGTTGATTTCAACAGACATAGATACTTTTAAAATAGGCAAGAATACACTTCAAAATTATTTTATAATAAATTTTAGATTGTGATCGAACTGATTTTAAAAACGTATTTGAAACGATTTCGGAAAAATATTAGAAAAAACCATAACATTGTTTTCCATACGATTTGGCCCACAGTGCTCTGTTTATACAATAACAGTAACAAAAACATGAAATTTATGTTGTTTCAACGAAAAACCATAAATAGCAACAAAGAGACCTGACGTCTGACAGAGTGAGTGACTGACTGGCTGACTTAACTAACTCTTGTCTTGGAAATATTTTCTTTTCTGGTATTTATCTTTCTCCTTCGTTCAATTTTATTTCAGATCGTTTGAGGAGGGTTTCGTGCGGGTGTAATTATGTACTTGTGGTTGTTGTTTTTGTTGCTGCGACTGAAACTCTATAGAAAAATTATTTTGTTTTAATGGTATTTTTTTGGGTATTTTATTTATTTTTGTTTTTTTTGGGGGGGAGGGGGAATTGTTTGTGAAATTAAATTTTTGCTTAAAACCAGTTTTTCAATTTAAGAAGAGTTTTTTGTTGTTGTTGTGTTTAACAACAAAAACAGTTTGTTTATTGTATTTGTTGGTTTTGGTATCTCTATATGCATCCATACATATGTTCATATTTACTACATACTAGGTACAGTGTTTATATGTATTGTATATATATATATATATTTTTTTTTTTTTTTGTCAACCGATTTGTCAGCTTCTTATATGTATGTTTGTTTATTTAAGTGTTTCCAAAATCCATTACTTTTTCTACAGGTACTTTTTTTCAGTTTCCAACTGTTGTTTCGTTTAAACTTTGATCTAAACATGATTTGACTGGAAATTTTGCTGTCGAGTATTGAACAATATTTTTAGTATTTAAATGAAATAATTGTTTTCTTTTGTTAAAGATTTCACTTTATGGTTAAAAAAACAAAAAAAAAAAAAAACAAAACAAAGTCATAATTTATGTACGAGTACGACGAGTATTAATGTAGATGTTTAAGCTCGATAATTTGTTTAAACCAACATTTACTTTCATTTCGTTTTGTTGTTAAACTACATACATATTTGAAAATTAAGATTTGAAAATTTCTGAATTTGCCATAAAAAGATTTAGTACTATTCAGAACACGGAGGGCGGTTCTTTTTTGATAATTTTGGAATTTCGAGGTCTGCGTTTCGGAAAAAATCGACATAGTCGTTGTCTTTTGTATATACCTCAGTTATCTATGAATTTTCAAAAAGAATTCTCCATAATACATCTGATATTCTGATATACAAGTGGATCCGAGGTTTTCCAATTTGTCGGAAAAACTCCATGCGTAAAGATCGCATTAAATATTATAGACATCACAATTATTGCCACACTCGGTAGGTTTTTAATCATAGTAGGTGTAACTGAATCATTTTCAGGAGATTTTTTAATATTATATTTTCTTTGATTACTTCGTTAATGTCTTCTGGGCTTATAGCTAATATGTCATCATTTTATAATGTTGACGCAGGTGGCTCTTCAAGTTCAGAAACAGTTGTTGGCGAGTTTGGTTGAAAGACTGTACTTGAGTGATCGGCAAAAATTTTAGCTTTACCGTGAGCTTTCCTTAAAGGGCTTTGCCCCTCTACTGGTGGCTTGATACTTTTCGTTGCCTTCCAAAAGGGAAAAATTTGTGTGTTTGGTATTTGTCAAACTTTGAATGTAATTTCTATTTCTGCGATCCTCTTCTAATTGAAGGGCTTTTTTCAGATTTTTACTAGCAGCAGACAGCCTCTGTTTTGCAGCAGGTGGTCTGTTTTGTTGCCATTCTCTTGTGAGCCTTCTCTTTTCGAAATGAAGTAGTTCAATATCTGAGTTGGAAATGTGCATATTAGCCTTAGGAAATATTTGACTCTTAGAATGATTAAGAGCCGATACAATTAATGACGTGAAGTCATTGACGCATTTATCTTCATCTTCCTCTCACGGAATACAAAGATCTGTGTGGATATGACTCCACACATATCTTTGTATTCCGTGAGAGGAAGATGAAGATAAATGCGTCAATGACTTCACGTCATTAATTGTATCGGCTCTTAATCATATCTGATATATTTTTTTATATTTTAGCCAATTTGTTCTGAAATAATATGTCTCAGCATGAAATTTTTAAATGTTAGTCCACCCGTAATAAAATACAATAATTGAGGAATGATCAGAAGATAAATCATTCGATATTTCTGAAGATATTGAATTTCGATTAATATTTCTTGTTATGGAAAAGTCTATGATATCAGGAATTTTTTTAGGATCTGAAGGCCAGTATGTTGGTTGTCCAGGGGACACAAAATCCAAGCCATTTTTATGATCAGTAAATAATTTAAAAACGTTTAAACTAAGTGAAACAAATTGTCTTAATTTATTAAAGCAATTTATGATTGGAGAGACTTTGGAATAAAAATATTTCTTTCTTTCCAAACAATCACTGTATTTAATTATTTAAGTTTAAAATTATTTCAATTGATCATTAATTTGATTATTCATATACTTACTATATACCATATTATTATTATTTCATACATATTATTATCTGTGTCCTAGATATCCATCATAATTTGTCTACATGAATTATTCATTTATAATTTCCCATTTACATTCGTATTAAAGGATAAATGAATTTAATGGAACCTGTAAGAATACATAGCTTTCTTATAAATTATATACATATGAACATTTGACAATACACACACATCTAATTAGGAATTTTTGATTAAGACACCGACCCCCAACCCCTACAGAACTCTGTCTGCTGGTTTTGAGCCTTTAATAAGGACTATTTATGTTTGTTACTACCACTACATTGAAATTTATTTGTATTATAATAAACATACATATTTATTTTTATACACACATACATACATATATAAAATAATGATCCACCCTTTTATTGATTTTTCCCTACTCCAACTTACAGGCGAAATAGTACGAGTTAAAACGGCCCAGCGCAACATCACTCCATTCTATTATATTATTTACTATTCGCCTCAAGTAAAACTAAATGAAAAATGCTCACTAATACAAATACATGTAAATGTTTTATACATTAGACCGGCTCATGCAAAAAAAAAAAAAAAAAACTTACTCCAGTCAGCCAGTGGAAAATGAAGTTTGGTTTATTGAAAGTTACCATTTTAAATATTATATAATAAAATCTAAACTCAATAGGAAGAATCTATTCCAAAACCGACAGAAAATTTGTCAACGCAATTTGCCGCAGATCAAATAATTGGCTTTTTTTATTGGAGGACTTTATGGTTCAGAAATACGACCTCTTGAATATAGAAAAAACGTCAAAACTTTATAAAAGTATATAGACTAGGGTTTTCATTCGAATAATCGTGGAAAACTAAATTTTGTATTCGAATGAATAACATTTTTCACCTTCTTTCTGGGAGTCGTTCTAATGTATGTATGTATATAAAAAGTCATATTTATGTACAGTGTAAATATTATACAATACAACTAACTCTAGGTATGATTATTTATAAATTTGTTGTTTTTGTGAGAGTATAAATGTTGTAAAAATAATGAAAACAAAATAAATTATCCTTGAAAACTGAATACGAACTTACACGGACAATCTCACGAACATATCACATAAAAACCGAGGTGCCATCCCACGACAAGGCCTATACGAAAGAGTAAGCATAAGAATCGGTAAAAGATGGTTAATAGTTACATAGAGAGAAAGAGAGTTTTTACGTTTGTATGTAAATAAATATGTATGTATGTATTATTAATATTTCGACTAGCTTAAAACTAAGAGGGTTGATAGATATTTTGGATAAAAACTGAAAAACCCTAACAATTTTGTATATGAAGAAATCAAGACATCATTTTTATGCTCTTCAATTCTCTTTTAACAAGATCCCAATATCCATCCACTTGCCTTAGCTCCAGGCAGTTTGGAGGATTTGCCTCTCTTGGTACAAATAATACATTATTGTTTTTGAGCCACTCAAGACCTTGCTTACCATAGTGACAGGATGCCAAATCAGGCCAAAAAATAAGTGGACACATTAAGAAATCTTATGAATGGAAGCATTCTCTTTTGTAAACATTCCTTGATGTAAATTTTGGTATTTATAGAGCCCTTTGTAACAAATGTTTGGCCATGCCAAGAACTTTTTGTGAAAATGTTCTGCTTTTGAGTCCTAAACTTTTCTACAACAAATTTTCCATATACGTAGCAGCTGTATTTTTATACCCTTCACCATGAGTGGCAAGGCTATATATAAGTTTGTCATTTCGTTTGTAATTTCTAAATTTTTTTTATTTGCGACCCCACAAAGTATATATATTCTGAATCGTTATATATAGCGAAGTCGATATAGCCATTTCCGTCTGTATGTTGAAATCAACTTTCCATAGCCCCCAAATGACTTACAAACATAATTGATACATCAATATATCGGGAATTCTTCCGGCTCGGTCGCTATTTAAAATCGAGAAAATCGGCCCACAAATGGCTGTCCAAGGAAAAAACAGGTCCAACCTCGATTTTTGGCCTATTTATAATCTATATTTGGATTATTAAGTCATTAATATAGACAATATGTATATCTAATGATAGATATTTCAAAGTCCATTGTAACGAATTATATAAGGCTATAGTAATATATAGTAATGGGTCAAAATCGGGAAAATTATTTTTTAACCGAAAAATTTTTTTTATAATTTTTTTTTTCATTAATAAATTAAAATAAAAACATTTAAAAAAAATTTGCAAAAAAATAAAAAAAAAAAATTGAAAACAATTTTGAAAAAAATTTTTTTTTTTTTAAATTTTGAAAAACAATTTGAACACAATTTATTTTTTCACTAATAAATTTAAAAAAAAAAAAAATGTTAAAAAAAATTTATTTTTAAATTTAAAAAAAATTTTTTAAATTTTTGAAAAACTATTTCGAAAACAAAATTTTTAGTTTTGTTTACCTAAAAATATTTAAAATTTTTATTTTAAAGTATAATTTGTTGAAGGGCACAGCCGAATATAGTTATCTTACTTATTTGTATAAAATTTGACTTAAATTTCCGTGCTCTGTGTTTGGCCTCTAAATTTTTAGCAAAGAAACTTTTTGTAACAAATAGTACGGGTACTGAGCTAACCGGACTGCTTTCCTACCGGATGTGTTGGGAGCTCTTTTGAAAATGCTTTCTATTTTTTTGGCTTTAGAAACATCATGTGGACCATTCCTTCTACATGAACCAGGTTTTCTATCAACGGACGAGTTCTCCCGATACTGTTTAATAACATTGGAATCAGTTTGACGCCAGACCTTTGATTGTTTGGCCAACTTTTTGTAGGACCAAGTTGGGTTTTGTTGCAAATATTTAATAATTTTAGTACGTACTTTTTTCTCAACACTCATTTTAATCAGATTAACAACAAATGAACATAATTGACATGCTTTACAAAGGTAACTTGATCAAAAAAAAAAAAAAAAATCAAATAATACTTGGGTTAAAAGTTTTAATGAAAAACATGTGTTAAGGTTTTTTCGACTTCAGTCCTTATAAGTACCAGCAGTCAAGCAAGTAGTCAATGTATCCCTTATAGACAGTAATTGTTACTAATGTCTGATCATTTGGCTGACTCCAATTTATATATTTTGAGTTATTTCACACGTATGTGGTCCTCTTAGTTCAAAGAGAACTCAATTGGTTACTTTATACATCCCATGTAATCTAGCGTGAAGTCAATTGTCACTTTAGTGTCTCTAAGTAACCTAGAGTGTGGACACTTTAAACGTTTATTTTATACTGTACCTTAGAAAGTAGTTATTTTACCCACCAGAAGTATTATATTGCAGAGTTGCCGGAAGAAGGTTTGTTTACAAGCAATCGGTTTTAGCCTTTTTTAACTGTCTACTCAAGGTCTATTAGCACCCGTACATGTTAAAATAACTAGTTACGTAGCTGATCAAGTAACCAGTTAAGTATCTAGTAAGGTAACTGATTCTTTGTGATTACAATGCGTTGATGACTTTGGATCAGCTATCAGGCAGTCTCTTAATCTTAGGACATGTACGTGTTAAAATAACTAGTCACGTAGCTAGTTATATAACTAGTTCTCACCCGAAATGATGGGTAAAATCACTAGTTCGGGACAGTCTCCTAGAACAGCTGGTATAGTTTAACCGTGTATACCAATACCCCAGTTTGCGTCGCTAACTGGGACCGGAGAAACACGACCCAAGCCGAAACGTCGAAGCACGATCTTCCATACATTTGTATTGATTTTCATTTAATTGGTTCCGAGATTTATAATTTTAGCTGAAAAATCGATTTTTCAATAAAAAAAAAATACCAAATTAACGTCGCAAATCGAAGCACTAACGACAAATATTTAAATTATTTTTCCTTAAATTTATTGTACAAACCTCGTTTAACTACATATCTATATAAAGTCATAAGAATGTGATTGTATGCGTGTAGTATATATACAAGTATTTTGTTATAATTTAAGTATGATCTCTATAAAAGATAAATGAATGTATGTAAGGAAATATGCCTACAAAAGGTTTTACAGACAGAAAACTACCCTTAATATATAGAATATGTATACATTTTACGGCTGTTAGGGGGTTTAGTTTTATGCAGGGTGACTTAAAATCGGTGGTAGGGATATTGTTTAATATACACACAATTACAAACTGAAAACCAACATCAGCCAGCAACATCGCTGCAGGAAATATCGTCTATTAATATAGTTAAAATTAACCCCAAAAAGTTATTTAAGAGTTTCATTAAAATAAGAGAGTTTAGGAGTATGTATAACTAAAACGGTCACATATTTTAATAGAGTATATTTAAAGGAATTAACAATAACTCCTTAAAATAGGCTTTGCTTTGTGCTCTTTAATTTATATATAATTTATGTAGAGATATCTTTCTTAAATAAGGAAATTAAAAGAAAATGGTCCATAATCATAGTCAAAAATAAAGTATATTTTAAGAGAAATAAAGTCGTCTTTACTTAGGAGTGGACTTTAGGTCAACCATAGACAAGTTACATTTTTTCTTAATTTAAATAAACATTAAATTAAATTCATTAAACAAATATCTGTTACCTATTTAGATATGAACTTATAGAAAATTAACTAACTATGTATTTATGCTATTAAAAAAGAGAAAAATTTCAAATAAAGAGTTTCATGAAATTTTATTAGAAATATGCCTCACTTCTATTTTAATCCTTAGAATATGCTCTTTATTTTACAACTTTTCGTTTATTCCATTGTATTCCCTCAAAACTATTGATTAAAATAACAGAGTTTCATGAAATACTCTTAAATGTAGGCTTTACATTATTTACTTTTTCAAATCCCTAAAAGTATGCTCTTCTAGATGAACCTTTTTTTAATTTTACTCTTAAATATTTTCATTACAAAATCAGTATACGAGAATATCTTCAAATTCTGTTTTTTTTTATTGATATTCCCATTTTCTTCTTTATTATGCTCTCTCCTCTCCTTTTCTTTATCTTTATCCTTGATGTGTGTTATACCAGCACAATTACTTTATGCAAAAATTGCAACGTCAGCGTTTTTTTTTTCCATTGTGTGTGTGTGTTCATTCAGAACGGAAACAGCTGCATTTAATTTGAATATGAATTTTCATAAATTATTTACATTGCAAATTATGTATTACGGTGGTCCTTATTTTCAGTATTTGGTTTTTAGTTTTTAAATCCAAAAAGTTCACAAAATAAGGGCCATCCTATTGTGTATGTTATTTTCTAATGTTTAGGAACTTACGTATCGAGTGGAAGACATGCAACTTGATAATTAATAACAAACGCATTTTTATATTCTCTTTTATGTCATTGTTAACGAAAATGTTCAGCTAAAATCAAACATGTGGTACTCTATATTGACAGTGATATTGTCCATAAACAATTAAATAATAAAGTCAGAGTGGAATATTCCATTGAGCCGAATTTTATATACCCTCCACCTTAGTTTGAAACTAGGAAATCGAGATCTTTGGAATTTTATAAATGTAAATCCCGGCTCTTTGATTTGGCTTCAGAAAGCTCATAAAATATCAAAAATGCTTTAATTTCCTTTCATCGCTTACACCAAATCATTCGCTACAGAGTACACCACTGTAAATTCTCAGAAACTTCGCGATTGGCACAGATCTGCAAAGAAGGCTATTATCGACTGGAAGCCATATTCTGACAGAATTACAACTGTAAGACTGCAAACCAACGCACGAAATCTTACATGCACCAACGGAAACATCCGAACTATCTACAAAGGAATTATTTTATGAACTTCTTTGTAGAGTATTGGCAACAGTACATCGAGGTGATATTGTGATAATGATGGGTGACTTTAACGCGCAAGCTGATACAGACAATACTAGCATAGAGAGCATAATGGGAAAACATGGATTGGGGCGGCTGGCAGAGAATGGTGAATTGCAAACAATCTCGTTTTTTTTTGTTTCCCCATCCAAAAGTGCATAAAGTGACCTGGGTATCACCTGACAGCAAAACTGAGAACCAAATCGATCACATCACTATAAGTAGAAAGTGGCGAGGTTCGCTTTTGGATGCACTAAACAAAAGAGGAGCCGATATCGCAAGTGATCATCATCTGGTACTCGCAACAATTCGTTTGAAAATTGCTACTATTGAAGACAATAATCAAGTTTCTCAAAGAAGGTGTGACGTTGAAATAGCCAACAGTTGCAAACTCCTTCACGGGTTCATTGAAATCATCTCTGCAACTCAGTGTCAATAATTCAGACCTAAGCTGGGAAGGAACAAGGAAAATCTTCACTCAAGCCGCAGAAAAATAAAGAGTGGATTAGCGATGAAACTTGGAGACTGGTATTGTAGAGAAAGGAAGTTAAGGCTGCAATCAACTCTACCAGAACGCGCTCGACCAAAACATTGCAACAGCAGTTGCACAATCAACTCAATAGTCAAGTAAAACAAAGTACTCGGCGTGATAAACGAAATTGGATCAACAGTATCGCTAAAGAGGCCTAAGCTGCTGCCGAAAAGTTCCGCGCTCGAGATCTCTATCGTGCGGCAAAGAAATTAACCGGAACTACAATACCCTCAGGAAATCCATTAATGACCGCTGCTGGGGAACTTATAACATCTAAACAACAACAACTACAACTTTGGGAAGATTTCTATGGTAAAATGTTATCTTCATTAGCTCCCACACAGCAACCGATATGCTGCTGTGAGTCTCATCCAATAAACACGAACATACCCATCAATTGCCCAGATATTTCTGAGATATGCGAATCAATCCAATCGCTTAAAAATGCAACAACCAGTGCTCGGTTACTCCTGCCTACTGTAAGAAAATTCTGGTGTACGGAACTTCTCCCAGAGCAAATTGTTGAAGGTGTAATCATAAATTTGCCAAAAAAGGGGACCTCACAGAACGTAAAAACTGAAGAGTGATTACACTTTTAAGTATGATTAACAAGGTGATTGCGCACATACTTAACAAAAGGCTATCAACTGCTCTTCTTCCTGAGCTAAGAAAGAAACAAGCAGGTTTCCGCGCCCACAAAACCTATGTCGATCATGTAAATAGCCTGAGAGTGATGGTAGAGCAGTCTGTGGAATGGAGATCACCTCTATACCTCACTTTCATAGACTTCGAAAAGACATTTGACACATTGAACCACTCAGCGATATGAAATGCATTGGAATGTAAAGGTGTACCTTCTAAGATAATAAAACTCATAAAAAGTCTATATGTCAACGCAAGCTGCCGAATTCTGCATGAAAGGCAACTAGGTAACAACAAAATAAGCATTAACTCCGATGTTCGACAAGGCTGTGTTTTATATCCTCTTTTAAGTAATTGCGTACTTGACGTTGTGATGAATAATGCAACTTGCCAAAGAAGGGGAATCAGTTGGGGTCTTCAAGGCAGATTGGAGGATCTCGACTACGCCTATGTAATCTGGTTACTCATCCACACATTTTTAGATATCCAGACTAAGTTGTCAGTAGTACAAGAAACTGCATCACACACGCTGGCCTGAAAATTAACATTGGCAAAACTAAAACAATGATAATAAACTCTAATAATGAGCAAAGACTGTCCGTGCAGAATCAGTAGTTTGATGTTACCTGAGAAGCATACTGGACAAAAGTGGTGGTTCTAAGGCTGACATCTCAAGCCGCATAAACAAGGCAAGCATTCGGACAACTTAAGCCGGTGTGGAATTCATCGTACATGTCAAGACGTACAAAGCTAAATCTGTTCAACTCGAATGTAAAATCCACACTGA
This sequence comes from Calliphora vomitoria, assembly GCA_942486065.2. Classification (NCBI taxonomy): domain Eukaryota; kingdom Metazoa; phylum Arthropoda; class Insecta; order Diptera; family Calliphoridae; genus Calliphora; species Calliphora vomitoria. The sequence continues at coordinate 96,985,694 of OW818033.2, forward strand.
TATACGGATGCGAAACTTGGAATGTAGCATCACGTGACATACAATCCGTACAAGTTTTCGTAAATAAATGCTTAAGGAAGATCCTACATATATATTGGCCCAGAACAATTTCGAACAAAGGGCTATGTTCAGAAGCCAGACAACAACCGATCCATCTGGAAATTCGAAAACGTAAATGGTGTTGGATTGCAAGCCGAAATAGAAACATCCCATCTTCATCTACGTTGGAACGAAATAAAACATCGTGCATCAGATGGATTATATTAAAATAAACTTGTTACGGCCCTATGCTCCTAGTAGAAGTTAAAAGGAATAAATATATACAAGGTGGCGCAAAAGTAATCCTCCTATCAGAAAATGCTATAAATTTTGCGATTGGCCCCTAATGTCAGTTCTGTTTTGACATTTGTGTAGTAAACACATGCGAAGTACACGTTAATAAACAATGTTACGCTACACTGCTCCAGAACGCGGAATATTGCTGACTATTTATTTGACCAATAATCGGTCGGTGACTTTGGCACAACTTGAATTTCGTCGCAGATATCCTGGCCGTCCAACGCCTACTGGTGAAACACTGCGACGTTTAGCCGTTCGCCTCGAAGAGACTGGCACAACACGAGATGCTGCCAGGCGTGGCAGACCCCGGAGTAGCCGTTCTGCAGAGAATATTGCTGCTGTAGCCAAGGATGTCATGGAAGCGCCGTCGACATCGACCAGACGACGTGCCACGCAAATGGGTATCAGTCGACGGTCTTTACAATAACGAATTTTGGTACGAGATTTGAAGATGTTTCCGTACAAAGTCCAGACGGTGCATCAGCTGTTAGCTGCTGACCGCCAATCGCGTCTAACATACGCTCAAGCTATCCTTAATCACCACCAAGAGGAAGATGATTTTTCATCAAAAATAATCATGAGTGATGAGGCCCATTTCCATCTTAGCGGGTACGTAAATAAGCAAAATTTACGCTTCTGGGGCACTGAAAATCCGCGTGTAACCCACGAAGAGCGATTGCACCCGCTCAAAGTGTGCTGTTTTAGCTGGAGGAGTCATCGGACCTTTTTCTTCGAAGACGTCGCGGGCCAAACGGTTACTGTGAATGGTGAGCGCTACAGAGCAATGATCAACGAGTTCTTTTTGCCGCAACTTGATGAATTGGGATTGGAAAACATGTGGTTCCAACAGTACAGTGCAACGGCACACACTGCACGTGCTACAACCGATATGCTGAAAGATGCATTTCACGGGCGCCTAATCTCCCGTTTTGGCGATTTGCACTGGCCAGCAAGATCGCCTGATTTGACCGCTCCAGAGTTCTTTTTGTGGGGCTTTTTCAAATCGCGGGTTTATGTCAACAAGCCTCAGACTCTTGCAGCTCTTAAAGACAATATCCGCCAAGAATGTGAGGACCTATCGCCGGAAGTTTTGGCCAAAGTGATGGAAAATGACATAAAAAGGGCTCAAATGACAATCAACTGTGGCGGCGGCCATCATATTCTCGACTTGATGTAATAAAAATTAAAAGTCCAAATAAAAATAATCCACAAGAAGAATCAAAGTTTTTCATTTTTTTTTTTTTTAATTACAGCCATAAAACATCGGAAGTTTACTTTTGCGCCACCTTTTATATCTTACATACCCTTCTCCTTAGTATAGGGAGAACTCATCGCAATGCAGAAGAGAGAGAATTCATCATGCAAAATATATTTCTGATATAATTTTGGCATGGCAGTATTTACAAATTTATTAAAGATTTCAGATATTTGAGTTTTTTTGTACTAAATAAATGTTTGGTATAAAATATGAGTGATCACTGATTAAGCTTATTTTCCCTATAATCGCAGTATTTACGAAGATATTTGAGTTTTTTAATACTAAAAATCCAAATATGGGTTATCACAGATTGAGCTTATTTTCCTTAAAATCACAGTATTTACAAAGTTATTAAATATTATTGTTGTTGTAGCTATTGTGATTATTTACAATTATTTTCTGGTTATGGTAGGTAGGGTGGTGGAAGACAGACAGACAGACATAAAGTCTTGCTAAACAATCAGCCAGCTAGTTAATTTGTTCTATATTGTTTATGATGGGAATAACGATGATGATGATGACGATGTGTCTAACTAAGGGTAACAATTTAAATAAAAACTATGTAATTTATTATTATTTTTTTGTTGTAAACGTAATGTTGTCTCGTATGCGTGAATGTGTGTTAAAGAATAGTTCAATCATGCAATCATTCTGATGTGTATGCTTTCCATTTGAATCGATTTGAAAAAAAAAAAATGTAAAGTTGCAATTTACTCACAATAAACATGTCATATGTTGTGTTTGTATATAGTTATGTATGTCACCGAAAAATGAAAAACTATTTATTCTAATCTAGGTTAGAAAAATTATGATGCAAACATATATACGAGTACATATTATGTATTTATTTACATTCACTGGAGGATGACGATAATTATGATGAATTTAACCTTGAACGGTAAAGTAGTAAAATTACTGTGTTTCCGATGAAGTTTTCATTTAGATATTAAAAAAAATATGTGCTATAAACGAAAGCATTCAATCCATAGTCCATGTTCTCTCTATGTCGACCTGTGTACTATAGAATAAAATTAAGTAAAACAAGTAAGAGAGCTATATTCGGCTGTGCCGAATCTTATATACCTTTCACCAAATTATACATTAAAATAAATATTTTAAATATTTTTAGGTAAACAAAATTAAATTTTTTTTTTTCAAAATTGTTTTTCAAAATTTAAAAAAAAAATTGTCTATATTAATGACTTAGTAATCCAGATATAGATAAAAAATAGGAAAAAAATCGAGGTTGTCCAGGTTTTTACCTTATATCTCAGTCATTAGTGGGCCGATTTTCTTGATTTTAAATAGCGGAAGTTATTTGAGGGCTACGGAAAGTAGATTTCAGCATACAGACGAACATGGCTATATGGAATTCGCTATATATAACGATCCAGAATATATATACTTTGTGGGGTCGCAAATGAAAAATGTAGAAATTATAAACGGAATGACAAACTTATATATACCCTTGTCGCCCGATCTATTCGAAATATTTTTTAAAGGTTAAACAATTAAGAAAAAGTGTGTTGAGAACATAAAAACTAAGGGATGCCTCAGGGCACTGTTGCGGGTTGCGGCTAAATTTATCGGCGTGTTATATTGTCTCATGATCAGTTCACACAGCAGGGAAGTTCAAAAAGCAAAACATCCAGTTAATGACGTCCGTTATGGCTTTCCAATTTGGTTAGGCAAAAAAAAAATGGTGCAAACTATGCAAAAAGTTGAAAACACAGGGTGTTAGCTCAAAATGCAAACTTAATAAATGCCTTTCAAATGCCAAAAATTGTTTTATGAGTATCATCGTAGAAAGTAAAACATATTTACTTACTTTTTGTATCTTTTTCATTAGTTTTTACACCTGAACCGGGAACAATGCCCTGAGGCACTCTTCACCTTTTTGCACCTGGTTCCCAAACTTAATTTGTAAATTAGTTTCTGATGGCTGTTCTGAGTTTATTTTAGCTTTTTAAAGTTTGCGGGTTAGAGGGTTAAGTAAAATTTGGCGTTAACCCTGAATAAAAGTGTATTTATTGCCTAGATGATTAAGGAATGGAAATAAAACTAAAACTAAATTACTGGGAGCTTTTTGGACCCATCCATCACCATGAGTGGCAAGGGTATATATAAATTTGTCATACCGTTTGTAATTTCTACACTTTTTCATTTGCGACCCCACAAAGTATATACATATATTCTGGATCGTTATATATAGCGAAGTCGATATAGCCATATCCGTCTGTCCGTCTGTATTTTAAATCAACTTTCCATAGCCCCCAAATAACTTACAAACATAATTGATAAATCGAGAAAATCGGTCTACAAATGGCTGAGATAAGGAAAAAACCGGGGCAACCTCGATTTTTGGCATATTTTTGATATATATCTGGATTACTAAGTCATTAATATAGACAATATGGATATCTAATGATAGATATTTCAAAGTCTATTGCAACGATTTATATAATTGGACCTACAATGGGTCAAAATCGGGAAAATTATTTTTTAACCCGAATATTTTTTTTACCACAAAAAAATTTTTTTTATAATTTTTTTTCACTAATAAATTTTTAAAAAATTTAAAAAAAAATTTTGGGAAAATTAAAAAAAAAATTTCGGAAAAAATTTCAAAAAAAAAATTCGGAAAAAATTAAAAAAAAACAATTTCAAAAAAAAAAATTAAAACAATTTTGAAAAAAAAAAATATTAAATTTTGAAAAACAATTGAAAAAAAAAAATTAATTTTGTTTACCTAAAAATATTTAAAATTTTTATTTTAAAGCATAATTTGGTGATGGGTATATAAGATTCGCCACATCCGAATATAGCTCTCTTACTTGTTTTTCGCCAATTTATTATAAGACGTGAAAAAATTAGATCATCTCATGGAATTTAATTAAGCACGTCCAATATTACCTACTACTTCCCAACCACTTTTTTCTAAATAGTTTTAAAAGGTATTCCAACATGTGTCCTTGCTTTGTCATAATGGAATATTACGGTTTCATGTCTGGCCGCATATTCTGGACGTTTTTCGGCCAATGCTCGATTCAAGTTGCATTCGGTACAGTTTTCCTATGATGGTCTGGCCATATTTCAGCAGCTCACTTCGGGTTATCGTAATGAATCCATTTTTCATCCCAAGTCATGATTCGATGCAAAAATTATGTTCTTTTATAGTGCTCAAGCAGCATTTCGGACATACAAAATCGTATTTCAAGGTCTCTCGCCTTCAATTCGTATCGTATCCAATTTCCCTGCTTTTGGATGAATCCTGCTGCTTGCAAAGGTCTTGAAATTGCTGATTAAGTAGCTCCCAATGATTTTAAAAGCTCTTGTTGAGTTTGACAACAATCATCATGGAGTAATGCCTCCAATTCTTGGTCTTCAAAGTTTTTTATCTTTGTCATCCGTGTCAAAATCACCACTTCTGAAACGCACAAACCATCTCTCGCACGTTGAAACCTATGGAACACATTCACATGGTGAGCAATCGGTGTGCTTCAGCGGTACTTTTTTTCAAATTAAAGAAGTAAAGCAAAACTTCCCGCATATGACGCTATGTTGGTACAAAATTCGAAAAAAAAACTTTTTTGTTTATACTATAATGTTTAATAACTAAGTGAGAATAAATGACAGATATGACATATAAGTTATTAAAAATATATCCCGGATTTTTCGGACTTTAATCTTCCATACTACACTAAACACACTTATACTTATACATACATATGAAGTAGATTGGGTAACATAAAATTCTTTAAAATAAATTAATATTACTTACACTGCACTCACACTAGGCACATTTTTTCTTGGGGGCAAAAACCAATCATATCTGAGAAACAGAATTTTCCTGTATGAACGCAAGGGCAAGTACAAAAGTAAACTGGTTCCATGTAAATCGCCACTAAGAGAATGTTAAACGTATGTAAATGTAATGTAAAGAAAAAAATGTTAAATGCATAATTTAAAAAAAACTAAGGTCAATTGCTTGTTTTTCCCTATTTGTATGTTTTGTATGTAAATATTACATGGCACGAGTTCTTAATATAGGCCAATAAATAATGCAAAAAAAAAAAATAAAATGCAAAACAAAAACTACTGCTTAGACATGCTCCAATTTCCTCCGCTGCCCCTGAATACTTCGACATAAATTAACATTTTGCATTAAATAAAAATCGCAATGAAATAAAATTGCATAAAAATCATTTACGTTCTTTGACCCAAAGCTGAAACAGAAATAGAAATTAACTGAATGAACAAATGATATGCGAGAAACCAACTATAAGTTTAATGAAAAAAAAAAATTAATAAATAAAAATAAAATATGAATTTGTGTAATAAACTTGTTGAATTATATACCAGTAAGTAGTACTTATTTAGATACCCTGCACCATGAGAGATAAGATAAGTTTGTCATTACGTTTGTAATATAAATAATGTACAACAAATTACACATTACATGAAGGGTATCAGAGATCACTCTTTTGCTTATGAAATTATAAGTGAGTAGCCATCATTGAAATTAAACTACTCTGACGTAGTCATACTCACAATAACATTGATTTATAAGTATGCGTAGCATTAAATATGAATCTGACGTCGACATCATACTTATACGAACTCAAATTAGGAAACTACTCATGATACTTACTATTGATTCAACTCATTTGACTCATGCTTGTTTTGCTTATTGTGTAATTATAGAGAATTCGGCAACACTGAAACACACAACCTCATAATGAGTATTTTAATGTTCCTATTCGTATGATGTATGATGATCACCTCAAACTTCACGAGTGGATATGAGTCTCGACAACATTGTAATAAATATGAATGCGTATAAGAACAAGAAATTTTGAGTCATGATTCAACTCTACCCACTTTTTCACTACGCATTGCTGATCTCTGAAGGGTATATAAGATTCGGCATAACCTATTATAGCACTCTAACTTGTTTTTATTCATAATAATTAATGATTTTTTTTTATTTTTATTTAATTGTTAACAAACTAGTTTTTAAGAACGTTTTCTTTGTTTTAGAAATCCCTAACAGGGTTGGTGGATTTAACTATGATTAGATGGTGTAGAAAGAAGCTGATTAAGATGATTAAGATGATTAAGAAATATGTTTGATACTAATCTTTGTTTAAAAACTAGAACCTGCAACAGGGTTCTAAAAGGCTTTGGTTTAAATACAGATAAAATTTTGTAAAATCAAGAAGAAAAACAAACATTTCCTCGATTTCTCATTAACATTTTGAGCAGTTTGTTTGATAGTCATCTTATCAGATGTCAATTGGCAGCCTCGTTACTTCGATTTGATCTGTTTAACTTGTTTTAAGCTGCCGATCCAGATCATTTGCGAAATCGAACGAGAAAACCTTAACCATGGAAAAAAAAAATACATAGAACGGAAGGAGGCAGAAATGTCAATGAAAGACATTTCTCTGCCATTTATTCTCCCTAATTATTGAACATTATAGTGTAAACAACAAAGTTTATATGCGGGAAGTTTTGCTTTATTTCTTTAATTTGAAAAAAACAAGTAAGAGAGCTATATTCGGCTGTGCCGAAACTTATATACCTTTCACCTTTAAAATAAAAATTTTAAATATTTTTAGGTAAACAAAATTAATTTTTTTTTCAATTGTTTTTCAAAATTTAAAAAAAATTTTTTTTTTTCAAAATTTAAAATTTTTTTTTTTTTTAAATTGTTTTCAATATTTTTTCAAATTTTTTTTTTAATTTTTTTTAAAATTCATTATTGAAAAAAAAATTATAAAAAAAATTTTTTTTGGTAAAAAAAAATATTCGTGTTAACAAATAATTTTCCTGATTATGACCCATTGTAGGTCCAAATTACTATAGCCTTATATAAATCGTTGCAATGGACTTTGAAATATCTATCATTAGATATCCATATTGTCTATATTAATGACTTAGTAAACCAGATATAGATCGAAAATAGGCCAAAAATCGAGGTTGTCCCGGTTTTTTCCATATATATCAGCCATTTGTGGGCCGATTTTCTCGATTTTAAATAGCGACCGAGCCGGAAGAATTCCCGATATATTGATGTATCAATTCTGGTTGTAATTTATTTGGGGGCTACGGAAACTTGTTTTCAACATACAGACGGACAGACGTACATTGCTATATCGACCTCGCTATATATAACGATCCAGAATATATATACTTTGTGGGGTCGCAAATGAAAAATGTAAAAATTACAAACGGAATGACAAACAAACCTTGCCAATCATGGTGAAGGGTATAAAAACAGCCGCTGAAGCACTCCGATTGCTCTCCGTAGCTTATGGAGAATGTGTTCCATCGGTTTCAAAGTGCAAGAGATGTTTTGTGAGGTGCAGAAGTGGTAATTTTGACACGGAAGAAGAAGATCTCCCTGGTCACCCAAAAAAGTTTGAAGACCAAGAATTGGAGGCATTACTCCATGAAGATTGTTGTAAAACTTAACAAGCGATTGCAAAATCATTGGGAGCTGCTCAGACAGCAGTTACAAAACGTTTGCGAGCAGCAGAGAAATCGGGTATCATACGAATTGAAGCCGAGAGACTTTGAAAGACGTTCTTGCATGTCCAAAATGATGCTTGAACGCTATAAAAGAAAATCATTTTTGCACCAAATCATTACTTGCGGTGAAAATTAGATTCATTACAATAACCCGAACCATAAGAGATCGTATGTGAAACCCGGCCAACCAGCCGAATCGACACCAAAGCCAAATATCCATGGCGCTAATGTAATGCTCCGTATTTGGTGGGTACAAAAGGCTTCTACCTATTATGAGCTACTAAAATCTGGCCACACCATCACATGGAACCTTTATCGAACGTCAGACCAAACCATCGCAGGAAAGCTGTATCGAATGCAACTGATACGTTTGATGCGAGCACTGGTCGAAAAACGATCAGAATATATGGCCAGACATGAAACCGTAATATTTCATCATTACAACGCTGGGCCACATGTTGCAATGCCTGTTAAAAACTATTTAGAAAGAAGTGTTTGGGAAGTTTTGCCTCACCCACTTTATAGTCCAAAGCTTGCCCCGTCTGACTACTATTTGTTTTGATCAACGCAGACCGCTATATCTGTGATAAGCTTCACCTTAAAACAGAGTAACCGAAATTAGTTTGAATCCATATGTTGCCAGAAAGAATGATCAATAATTTAAATAAATTTATATGGTACAAATGTTTCAAAATAAAAGCTAAAAATTAAAAAAAAATCCCGCAATTTTAAGTCACACCTCCAATAATTTCTTTTTGTAATTTTTATTCGAGTTAGACAAGATTTTCGAAAATTAAATAATAACTATCTGTGATAAGAAGGGGGCGGATTTATATGCAAATGCATGTTTTTTCTCGAACAATCAAATATCATGTAGTCTAATTATAAGGACAACTTTAGAGCATTAACTTAAGGGCAATAATGCCCTGAGGCACTCATCACCTTTTTACACTTGGTTCCTAAACTTAATTTGCAAATTAGTTTCTGATGGCTGTTCTGAGTTAAAGAACACAGGAAAGGTATCCCAGGACAAGTCCGATTATAAGCGTAAGTGAACCACCCGGGAGAATATCCGGAAAAAGGGGATACATTTATAAATACCGATTCCCAACATGTTATTATTTAGCTTAATGCAAAGGCTTTTATTTAAATAGAATTCATTCATTGTTGAATTAATTAATATTGGAATTAATTCATAACAGTATTCATTCAACCTTTGAATGATTCGGATTTTATGAATTTAAATTGAATTAAAATATATATTTTTTTTTATTTTCATTCAGTATTGTTTTTGTTTTGCTTTTAATAATTAACAAAATGAATTGAAATAAATTTACTTAAGCTAGATTTGAATTGAATAAAAATTTAATTATTCAATACATTTTTAAAGCTAATTTGTAATGTAAAAAATTCATTAAGGAATTCTTTAAAGAATGAATTCAAAATACATTTGAAGGAGAAAGGAATTAAGCCTATGAATTAATTCATAATGAATTCATTAACAGAATTTATTTTGGTTTCGAAAATGGAATTATGAATTAATTATATCAAACCTTTGTTCAAATATTGTCGACTATGTAAATGTCTTCTTCATTTCTTATCAGCAATTAAAAAATTTCACTTCAAAACATTTTGCTTTTTTAGTAAAATTCAATGCTAAAACTTACCCCAATTATGTCCAAAAAATGTTCTCATCCGTAGTTAAAGGTTAACAACAATGTTTGAAGGAGTAAATTTTTTTATTTCCAAACTCAAATTCCTACTTCGCTTTTAACATTTTTACTGTGTTTCATAAAATGTATACCCCTAAATATTTTTCAACATATTTTGTTTAAAAATTTTTCTCAATCGAGCTCTATAACGATAATTATTTTATAACAATCTAAATAAACATTAGTGCCAGCTTATTGTAGTAGTTGTACGAGTTAAATGTTAAAATAAAAATAGATTATACTCGTACTTTAATTAATGCTATACTTTGTATTCTAAACATTAGCTTTAATGCAAAAATTTAAATACTATTTGAAAAAAAAGAAGAATATAAATGAACAGAATATTATAGAGACAATGTGAAGAGTGTTTAGGTGATACATACATACGTAATATTTGAATTGAGTGGATCAAATGTAGCTTTAAATCGGATTTGATACGGAAAATATATTTTTAACCCTTTCAGCCACGTTTTTTTCTGTTTAAGTTTAATATCAAAACAATTGCACTTTTACTTTAATCTAGGCTAGTTTATTATAAAAAGTAAGAAGAAATAAATCAGAACATGAAAAAACCAACCCCATTCCAAGGTTTTTAGTGAAGTGGTTAGTTTACTAACCACCGTGGTGGTTGGCATTAAAAATAACTATGTTAAAAATGTTTGTTTCATAAAAATTTTTTTGAAATCGAATATTTTTGACTAAATTTTCTGACCAAGCAACAGAAATATCAAAGTAACACTGAATTCGATGAACAATAAATAATTTGTGCTTTTTTTATTGAATGCGTGAAAATATCTTAAAAAAACTGAGAACCCTTTCAAAAAATCATAAACGATGACTTCAAAAAATATAATTGTTTAGCAAAATGGCTATAGATGTCACTAAACTATGTTTGAAAGACTATAAAAAATGTGGTTAGTAAAGTAACCACCCAACCGCAAAGACTTGAATCAGATTAAACACATATTTCGGGCATTATTTCATATTATTCTGGCAGTATTAATAAAAGTTTTGCAAAAAATCATAAACGATGACTTCAAAAAATATAATTGTTTAGCAAAATGGCTATAGATGTCAATAAACTATGTTTTAAAGACTATAGAAAATGTGGTTAGTAAAGTAACCACCCAACCGCAAAGAGTTAAATCTAATTAAACTCATATTTCGGGCATTATTTCATATTATTCTGGCAGTATCAATGCTAATTTTACCTTAAAGAAGCTGCTATCCATAATTGGTGAGAAATAAATTGAGAAATGGAAAGCAAATTTGGTAGAAATTAGGATTTTTAAGCTTATTAAGAATAAGGGAGTTTATATTGTCTATATAAATTTATTTCATCTTTCGCTTTTACACGAATTTTGTAAATTTTTTTCTTAAATGCGTTTGTAGTTAATTCTTTAATAACTTTAAAACCCTGTTAAATGAATCTAACATTTTAATTTTAAATTTTTTTTAAATTTTTTTAAAAAAAATTATTTTTTTAATTTATTGTGAAACAAATTGTATGCAACAATTTTTTTTTAAATATCTTTTTTAATGATTTTTTTTTTTTTTTTTATTAGTGAAAAAAATTTTTGTTGAAAAAAAATTCGGGTTAAAAATAATTTTTCCCAATATTGACAATGGCGTTATATACGTCGTTGCAAAGGTCTTTCAAATATCTATCATTAGATATCCATATTGTCTATATTAATGACTTAGTAATCCAAATATAAAATAGGTCAAAAATCGAGGTTGCCCTTGTTTTTTCCTTATATCTCTGCCGATTTTCTTGATTTTAAATAGCTACCGTACCGGGTCTATAGCGAATATACTAGAGTTGGGTTGTTCATGAACGAACAAGTTCAATTGAACTGTTCAGTTAGATGAACAATGTGATTTGTTCACTAATTTTGTTCATTTTTGTTCACTTGTTCACTTTGTTCACTTATTCTTTTAAGTCAAATGACATTTGCCTAAATAATTTTAATAATGTTGCCAATCGAACAGCTGTTTTTTATAGTTGCCATTTACAATTCAGTTTTTAAGCATTAAAACCAGAATTGCCAAGTTTTTTTTAATATAAAAATTTAGCATACAAATAAATAATTTTTTTATTTGAATGTTCAAATATAATAAGACCTAAAACTAATAACTAATTAAATTATTACATATATAATAATAAATAATTTTTTATATCTACTAATATGCATTTAATATACTGGTAGCACATTTTTATGGTAACACTTTTTACCATTGTAAGGCGAAAAATCTTATTGTGATTTATATACGTTATTTAAATTTTTCGCCGAAACATTTTTTTTTAAATTTTCACAAGCGAACAAATTTTAATTGTGTAAAAGTAAAGTGCTCACGTTTTAAAAAGGATATGTCATCAAAAAGAAAACATAGTTCTATATGGACACATTTTACAGAAGAAGAGGGCCAACGGGCAAAATGCAAATATTGCAAAAACTCACTGAGTATGACAGGTGGCTCTCAAAGCAATTTAACGCGTCATTTAAAAAGCAAGCACCCCCTAACTCCAATCACCATTGAAAGGCAAGAAGCAGCAACTACAACACCATCAATTGATTTTGATTGTGATACGCCAACAACTAGCTCTCGCATAGTTCAGCAGCCCCACCAGCAAAGTATTGCACAGTTTTTGCGCAGACCTCCACCAACACGAAAAGTTGAAAAAATAGACAGGCAAGTGCTTAAGATGATAGCTAAAGGACATCATGCCTTAAGAATTGTGGAAGAGCATGAGTTTAAAAAGCTCATTCACGATGTATCTCAATGTCCAGGCTACACATTACCAACAAGGAAAACAATTTCATGCAATTTGTTGCCATGCACACACATGGAAATTTTAGAAAAAATAAAATTAGAAGTAAAGTCCGCTTTTGCCGTTTGTTTAACAACAGATGGGTGGACTTCAAAAACTAATTCTAGTTTTATGGCAGTTACAGCTCACTTTATAGATGAAAATACCATTCTAAAATCTCACTTGATATCTTGTGACGAGTATAGTGATCGACATACCGGAGAAAACTTATGTAACTTTTTAAAAAAAGTAGTTCAAGATTTTGAAATCACTAATAAAGTAACAGCCATCGTAAGTGACAACGCAGCAAATATTACCTCAGCGATTAATCTTGGCGGGTGGAGAGGAATAGGGTGTTTTGCACATTCCTTAAATTTGGTAGTCCAAGCCTCAATAAAAAATTTAAGCGAAGTCATAGTTAAGGTGAAAAGAATTGTGGAATATTTTCACAAAAGTTCTCAAGGTCTAAAAAAGCTACGGGACACCCAAAAACAGATAAACCTCCCAGAACTAAAATTAAAACAGGATGTCATCACACGCTGGAATTCTACCTATCAAATGTTGCAGAGAATCTTTGATATAAGGGATGCAGTAATTACAACCCTTTCCCTCAATCGACCAGATTTAGTTTTATCCTTGGAAGATTGGGAAGTCACAGTAGAAATTTCAGCGGAGAAAAACGTTACGCTTTCCAAAGTTACAGTACTGTGTAATCTTTTGGACCGATTCATTTCTAAGTGCCACTCAACAAAGTCCAATGTATCGCAAATGATTCAGACAATGCGAATTGAAATGAAAAATCGTTTTGGTAACCTTGAGCGAAACAATTTGTATGCGGAAAGCACACTTCTTGATCCACGCTTCAAAAGAAAGGGTTTTAAATGTGACGCAACATACGAAGATGCTGTACAAATTTTAAGAGCTAAAATTTATAATGTTAGACTACCGAATACCGATGAAATTATCGAAGGAATATCATCTGAACAGAATTCCACCACCAAAGAAATGTCTACCATATGGAAAGAATATGACATAGATTTCAATAAAACCGTAAGACCTGATAACGTCAAAGCTGCATGTATTAGGGAATTGGATAAATACCTACATGAGGAGTACTTGGACAGAAAAAAGGATCCACTTGAATGGTGGAAAGAAAGAAAATCCTTGTACCCTCGTGTGTATTTATACGCAATGAAACGTCTTTGCATATTAGCCACGTCGGTTCCCTGTGAAAGAATTTTTTCTTCCACTGGCCAAATAGTAAATGAACGACGCACCCTTTTAAAATCCAATAAAGTTTCTAGTCTAGTTTTTTTACATAACAATATGTGAACGTAATTTATTTTGAATCAAAACATTTAAAAGTTTTTAAAGCAATATATTTTTTTAAAAATCGCTAATTTGAATATTTGTTTGTGGTTTATTTAGTTCTGATATTAAAATATATTCTTATGATTAATATATGATTTTCCATATGTATAGAAATTGTATAAGGTTTATAATTAAAATTTTTCATAGAAAATCGGTTAAAATATCATACAAATTTTATTATGAATAATGTTACCGTAACATATACTTAAAAGTGGTTCATCAAGTGAAAAAATCAAAAACATTTTCTATACATGTTATACTTATCCATATATATTATTTTTAAAGTTCCTATTAGTTTTTAACTTGAAGTCTGAATTGTTTACCTTTTTTTCTATATATATGTAAATACATATGTTCATATTTATTATTTCATAATGTTCTGTATTTTTAATTTTATTATTTTATTTATTTCAAAACATGTACATAATATTATTTACTTAAAAAATATATTTTCAATTTTTAATAACTAAATTTTGTTTAACTAAATGTTGTATTGTCTCATGTTCACAAAATTGTTCCAAATTGCAGTTTGTTTCCTTCCAAAAACGTTATTCTGTGGCATAAACAATAGTCAGCTGTTCCTTTTTTGTATATTGTTCATTGACTGTATTGCAAAAACAGTCTCACAACTTAATCGTTCAGTCTGACAGCTCAGAATTAAAATGAACAACTGAACAAAAAGAACGAACTTGTTCTTTTATTTGTTCTGAACAAAAATGAACAATCACTCAAATGAACGATTATGCCCAACTCTAGAATATACTAATGTATGAATCATGTATGTAAGTTACTTGGGGGCAACGGAAAGTTGATTTCAACATACAGGCGGACTTGGGTATATTGCCTTTGCTATCTAGAACGATATATAACGATCTGAAAAATGTAGAAATTACAAACGGAATGAGAAACTTAAACGAAACACAACAAATCCTACAGACTCCATTACATCAAGAAAAAAACATCTTTTGGTGGTTTTATTTCTTCGAAAATTACAGCGGAGCTCGTGTTACGGTCACTGGAGATCGTTACCGAACCATAATCAATGATTTTTTGTTTCAAAATGTGGATGACATTGATCCGGGTGAAGTGTGGTTTCAATAGGATGGCGCCACGTGTCAATTGGCTGTGTGATTTGACATCTCCCGATTATTTTCTGTGATTATTTTCACGTGAAGTCACTGGTTTATGCTGATAAAACCAGCAACAATTTACGCCTTGGAGACCTACATTGTTCGTGTTATTCGTGACATACTTCCAGCAATGCTAGAAAATAGTGATCTAAAATTGGAAGTCCAGAATGCGCTCGAAATAACTTTCCCATGTTAATGTCATGTATTGATATGTATTTCGAATAAAAAAAATTATTTTATTGAGTGTATGACTTAAAAATGCGGAATTTACAATAGATGGGGTATTTTTTGAACCCGGTTTTGTTTTTAATAACTTATATGTCATTATGAAAAGTACATATCTGTCATTTATTCTCACTTAGTTATTGGTTACAGTGTAAACAACTGTTTTTTTTTTTTTTTTTTTTTTTGCTTCGAAAATGTAGAATTTTGTACAAACGAATCGTCGTCATATTCGGGAAGTTTTGCCGAGTCATTAAGTACTTGCGATGAAATATGGATTCATTACGATAACCCGAAGCGTATGAGATCGTATGTGAAGTCCGGCCAACCGGCCGAGTCGATACCAAAGCTAAATATCCATGGGACTAAGGTAATTCTCTGTATTTGCTGCTGAAGTCTGATCAGACCATCACAGGGAACCTGTACCAAAAGCAACTGATTCGTTTGAAGCGTACATTGGCCGAAAAACGCCCACAATAACGCTCGGCAATGCAATACCTGTTAAAAACTATTTAGAATGAAGTGGTTGGGAAGTTTTGCTTTACCCGGACCATGCCCCGTGCGACTATTATTTGTTTCGATCGATGCAGAACTCTCTGGAACAGAGTATCCGATATGGGCTTGATTCGTTCTTGGCCTCAAAAGATGAGCAGTTTTAAATTGTTACAAACAAAATCTACAATTGTACCATCTACTTATCCCATCTCTGGCATGCACAATAGATAAATAGAGACTTAATTTTCATTATTTTTTTTTATCATACATTAGAGAATAATTCTAATTGGTATGTATGTATAGACATGATCACATAGAATGTACAAACATACATATTTAATGTACGAATATTTATTTTATTTCGTTGTTTTTTTTTTTTTTTTCTTCTGTTTTTTGGTTGGTATTTTAACATGAATTGTTTTCAACATTGATGTCATTAACATGCATTTGTTTGCACTGCGTGTTACCAACAACGTTGTTGATCAACGGTGCGCCGTGGCAGCAGCATTTAAATAAAATATTTCATCAAGTAACAACAACATTGAAAAAAAGCAATACAACAGCAAGAAAAACAAAAACAACAACAACAACACCGAAATACGCCAGCTTTTAATAAAACAGTTGTTACTGTTTGTTGTTGATGTTGTTATAAAATCTATATTATTTGTATGTACGAACAATGTTCATTGAACATATTGCATGTATGAGTATGTATGTATGTACGTAAATATGCAGAAGTGATCAATATAAATAGCACCATAACGAGAGCCTACATTCAAAACATGGTAACTCGTATTGCGTTTGACATTTTTCTCACTTCACACCCGTATACATAAGTATGAAGTGGATGGTTCTTGTACATCTCGGTAATTCGGATCATTATACCATTT